>OZ008369.1:126914866-128114866 GCA_963931995.1 Phaonia tiefii | reverse complement strand
GAGACACTGTTTGTAGCGGATTTTGGTCCAGAGGCATAATTGGGCCATTTTGCTTCGAAAATGAGCAAGGAGTGGCCGTTACAGTCAAGGGCGATCGTTATCGGGCCATGTTGAAAAAATTTTTGTTCACAAAAATTGAAGAGGAGGATATTGGCAACATTTGGTTTCGACAGGACGGCGCTACGTGCCACACAGCCGAAGCTACACTCGATGTTTTGCGCCCTGTTTTTTAAGATCGCAGTATCAGCCGCAGAGCTGATGTCGTTTGGCCACCTCGGAGCTGCGATTTGACACCGTTGGGCTATTATTTGTGGGGTGCCCTCAAAGATAAGTGTTACGCCGACAAGCCAGAGACAATTGACGCTTTAGAGGACAATATTCGTGAAGCCATTGGTGAAATACAGCTGCACACAATCGATAATGTGCTTAAAAATTGAACCGTTCGTGTAGGCAACTGCATGGCCAGCCGAGGCTGGCAATTGAATGAAATTATTTTCCATTAGTAACCGGAAGGATTGTACTTTCAAATAAAAAAAGAAATTTGAGAAAATATTCAGTAGATTTTTTTATAGCATTTTCAAAAGAAAAAAGTGATTTGGCGGACCCGTTACTATGTTTTTTATCAATTTCCTACATCATAGTCGACAGTGTTGCCAATTTAGTTTTTTCCCCGCTAAATTTAGCTTTATTTTAACGTGCTTTGCGGGAGAAGATGGAATTTAGCTTTAAGCTTTTTTTCTGGTTTTTTGCAAACATTTTTAGATTTTTGTAGCTCTTAATACTTTGGCAGTTATTATTAACAAACTTTACATCAATAACGACGAAGAAGTCCAATTTCTTAAGAAAAAGGTACTGGACGATGCTAAACATTGATGTTTTTTCTGAAGACTTTGATTGATTGTTTAATTGTTATCGTGGCTTTGAATTCGAAACATTCACCAACAATTTGAAAGAGTCAGGCAAATTAATTTTCCTGTTAAAAATATTTTAAGTACCGATAAAGGACATATAAGTTTAATTTTAAAGTTATTTAAAATGCTAGAGTAAACTATTGGCAGAATAAAAGACCAGTAATTTAATATCCAATTTATAAAATGAAAGAACACGACTTATACTGCAAAGTTTTGGGCTGAAGTATTTGAATATAGAGATGCCGCTGGAAACAAAAAAATTTAAGAAATATCCGACTTTGTTCTGAAGCTGTTATGCCTTCCTTAGTTCAATGCAGATGTTGAACATTAATCTTGTGAAGACAAATGTACGTAATCGAATACAACTTGGGACTATAAACTCTACTATATATTGGCAGTTGGGTAACTTTTCGATATATCTGTGCCCACAAGGAATAAAAGCTAAAGCCGATTTCGGTCAGTGTTCAACAGAGGATTTTAAAGATTTTAAATCATTGTCTAAAATCAGGGAATTTTGATTAAACTAATATTTATAAGTTCTATGTTAGCAATTTTAAGCGAACCGTGCACTAGTCATTCTTGTGCACATGTTTCGATTATTTTGAGCACGCTGTTCGATTACTTGCTCACTCTACGTTTTTACTAGCCCAACGCGTTGTCATTTATAGAGACGAATTTTCTTGTTTATTTCTTTCATTGACATTTCATTTCCATGTTTTTCAAAATGGGATGTATTTTGTTTCTATTTCAATAAAAATGTCGCAAATGAAAGAGTTAACATTAATATAAGGTAAACTTCTCGAGAGGAGATACGAATCCTGGAAAATAAACAATCCCATCGTAATCTCTCAAAATGTTTGGGCACCAGAAAAAATAAAGTGAACAAATGATCGTGAAAAGTAATAAGGATTTATGCCCACATGCAAAATGCGACCGCTTTCATACTTAAAGAATGAAGGGACAGTTTATTGCCAATGGGATATGATTTGACCAAATTCTTAGACAAATTTTTTTTCTTTTGATGGACAGAAAAATACTGTAAATTTCATTTAATTTGAACAAAAAGTGTAATTTCCCTGATAAATCGCGATATGTCTTCTGGATCTAATAAAAAAGTGTCTTCCGGGGACATTTTTTACTTATTCCCGGCGTGTTCAAGAAATTTGTCAACCGGACCATTTTATTATAAACACAAAATTAACGACCAGAAAATGTGTCTTTTAGGAAATTTCTGTTAGAAAAGCTTCTTCTTCCAGACGTGCATACATACATAATATACATTTTTAATCCAGAAGAAATATTATTGTCCTAAATATTCATAAAATCACTCAAAAGTTATTTAGTTTTACTTCTTCCGTTATCGGTTCTTTGTTTTGATATACAATTCCGCTTGGAAAAGGCATCTCAAATTTCGATATCATATGAAAACTTTATCGCTGCTGTTTCCATCACTATCTGAACTGACACAAGTGATATAAGTTTGACAAGCTAATGAACACACTATCAACTTTGAGCGTGCTCATGCTCAAAAGTGACTAATGTGTGGTTCGCTTTATAATATTTAAATTTGAAATTCAATTTATGATAAAGAAACAATTAACATGAGAGAGAGCTAACTCGACTTTAGCTGTTATTCCTTGTGGGCACAGAATATCTGGCCCTAACTATAATGTTACATACGTAGGTACTTACCAGGGTTCATATTTCGTGGGTAATGAGTTACCCTGGGTTACCCAGGGTAACCCATTATTATTGCCGTGGGGAATGAGTAGCGATCGTTTACCCATTACCCGCAGGGTATGCGGAAATAATGGGTAGCTACCCACGAAAATGAGGAATTACCCATGACGATTAGCCATTACCCTCAGGGCAATGGGGAAAATAATGGGTAGCTACCCACAAAATGGGGAATTACCCATCACGATTACCCATTACCCTCAGGGCAATGGGGAAAATAATGGGTAGCTACCCACGACAATAGGGAATTACTCATCACGATTTCCCATTACCCTCAGGGAAATGGGGAAAATAATGGGTAGCTACCCACGACGATGGGCAATGGGTTACCCAGGGTGACTCATCCCCATTTTTGATCGATAATATGAAAAATTAGAAAAAATGTCTATATCTCGGAAACGGAGCGTCCAATTGAAAAATAACCAATTTTTGTGAGTTTCTAAGGGGGTTTCATAAAGTGGTCCAATTCGCAAGGAAGAATTTTTATTCGAAAAATCGCCAAAATAAAAAAGTTCCAATAAGCCATATTGGAAACACCCATTGGTTAAAGCCTCCTCTGGAGGTAAATTTTTCATTATTTTTCGATTGGATTATAGCCACTCTTTTATTTTGGAGATTTTTCGAAAAAAAATTCTTCCATACGAATTGGACCTGTTTATGAAACCCCCTTAGAAACCCACAAAAATTGGTTATTTTTCAATTATTGAGATATTGAAATTTTTTCTAATTTTTTCATATTATCGATCAAAAATGGGGATGAGTTACAATGGGTAACCCATTGCCCATCGCCGTGGGTAGCTACCCATTATTTTCCCCATTTCCCTGACGGTAATGGGAAATCGTGATGAGTAATTCCCCATTGTCGTGGGTAGCTACCCATTATTTTCCCCATTGCCCTGAGGGTAATGGGTAATCGTGATGGGTAATTCCTCATTTTCGTGGGTAGCTACCCACGACGATGTGTATGGGTTACTAATGGGGGGGTAAATACGAATTCTGGTGCTTAGTTACATTACCATTTAATTTGTTTTCAGTATGAAGTTTCAAGATTTCTTAAAATGATTGGATCAAACGAAAGTTATGACGAATGCAACACAGACCATGAATATGATGGTGATTGGAATTTTGAAAATGTTCGCTTAAATGCGCTTAGTTAAAGAAAAGAACTCGTCAAATATTAACTGCTAACGACTAAAGACCTCATGTGCCAGCTTTTGTTACTTATAATATAAAATAAAAATTAATTCTTTCTACTTTTACACTTCTACACTTTTCTTTAAATGAAAAATGCAGCTTTTTTTTTGCTTTTTTTAGCGGGGTTTTCTCATAAAATCTAGATTTTTTCAAAAACAAGTCTGGCAACGCTGATAGTCGATCAGCTAAGGCATGAATACCGCTTGATTTTACAGAAGTAATTCACTGTTTTAATTCTCAGCACTGTGAGGGTACATTTAAAAAAATTTCGAATTTTCCGACATCAAATTCGTGTGAGGTATTCGGATAGTAAATAAACTGAGTTATAGAATATAAACAATCTTTTTAAATATTTTTATACATTTTATACAAATTTGCATTTTTAGAGTGAAATTAGTATTTTTTGTTATGATTTATATTTAATTATGATATTCTTTATGAAATTAAGTGTAGAATAAATAAGTTTTAATATGTATTCCATTATTTTTTATTTCATCTTAGGGGTTTTTTTGCACATATTTTAAGTGTCCAAATCATGATTTGTAGGGTATATAAATCCGAACCCTACACACAAAGATTGGTATACTTATATGTACGTCCGATTATATTCAAACGATAGCATTTGAACATATGAACATATGCAAATATCGTATGTATTATGATGGTTCATGTGTATGAAAAAGTTTAATTTTTTTGTTTGTTTTTGAATTTGAAAAGTTGTCGATCGAGATACAACAGGTTTTTCACGACTTTATAGAAGTCGAATGCCAAATTTGCATCACAGTGTGAGAATACATTGTATAAGAATATAATTAAACTGGTAATTCGATAACTTTCATAGATATTTTTGATAGTTGACGATTTTGAAGTTCAAGCACTTTTTTTTTGTACCGACGTCATCACTTTGCTGTATTTTGCAAAAGAAAGACAATCATACATTATAACATTAGAACAATTTGGTGTTGGTTACTAAGTATAAAAAATCTTTAAATGTATACAAAAAAAATATATTGATCAAATAAATATCAATTTATATTTTATTATAAATTTATAGTTTGTAAAGGTTTGGGGGAAAAAATCATAACCGGTACAGATATTTCAGGCAAATGTTCTAATTAACAGCCAATCATCATAACTTTTACTTATTCTTAAGAAGATTTTTATTTCAACTCGTGTAGACGACAAAGAGGTTTTTTTTTTATTTTTCTCTTTATACCCGAGGTGGGTAAACGTGGGGTCTATTCATCTTTGGATCTAGTGAGTGTGTATTATTAAGAGCATCATTAAATCATTACTGTGCATAAGTTCAAATGCGATTCACAAGCAAATAACTAAAGTCCTGCGAACGGCCAACAAAAAGCATTTAATTTGCTCTCAGAGTTGTAACTACATATATAAATAATAAATAGTTTCACATTACATCCAGGGTCTGGGGAGAACTTCTCACAATCAGAGATCCTTGCGCTTTTTAACTGTATACGCACTGCTTGACATCATTAGTTTTACACCGGTTCCGAGCGTTACTTTCAGAAGCCTTTTCATGACTTAGTAGTCGATAGTGTCGCCGTGATCGTCGATGAAAGAAATGTAACGTGGTCAGAATAGAGATCGAACCCACGTTCTCATGAACAAGAGCCGCGCACACTGACGTTGGCACCACCGACGGTTGCAATATTGCACCGCTCAAATTTATTTAATGACGAATTCCCACAATTATAGAAGAAACCCTTTATAAATATAACGACAATTTTCAATGATTTGACTCCAATGAAATATTCATCAATTTGATGAAGCCGACTTCATTGAATGACAACATTTAAGTTAAGGTATTTATAAATTAATTTATAAGTATTATGACGCAATTGTCAGATTCGATACCCTGTGTCAAAGTCGCTTTTTAAATAATTTATCAAGATGTATCTATTACAGGTGGAAGCGTGGGAACAGCGGATTTCCTTTTTTGTTGTCATTGCGGTCCGACCTTGTGAAATGTTGTTTATACCAATTCCAAGATGTATCTAGTACAGGTGGTAGCCTTAAAACAGCAGATTACATTTTTCTTGTCCTTGTGGTTGTTGCCGAAAATTACAACAATTCCTCCTAATATAACGTGATATAAATACACCTTGACAATTTCGATCAGCTGAATTTGACAAGGTCGGCTCCTAAAATAAAACCAAAATGCCTTCAATTCCTAATGCTTCTACCATACTTATTTTGCCGTGTACTTTATATTTGATTTTTTTTTTGAAGTTTGATATAAATTTATTTGTTGTAAAAGAAATGTATTAAAATGATTTGTCATTATTGTGAAAATAATCTGTTTGTATAGATCGTAGATAAATTAAGCTAATAGATGAAGCACAAGAGCTGGATACATTTTAGTGTAATAGGTAATTCTCTAGGTGTCGTTGCATGCAATACATGAGAGTTTTTTGTTCCCAAAAAAAAAGTAAAAAAGTAAAAGTAATTTCGTTTTTAAAAACTAATGTTGCCATTGTCTAAGGCAACATTTAAAACATGTTGCCGTAACCCCCTCATTGTTGTACCTTTTTGGGGCGATAAAATAACAGAAAAACAAAATATTTTCCCATTACATCCCATGAAGGGATAGAGGAGAGGTTCTCACAATCGCTGAACTGTACGCTTTCCAGTTTTCACTCACTGATTGGAACCTTTACGAGTTTTACACCGGTTCCGAATGGTATTTTGGGAAGGTATTATTTCATGGCTTATTACTCGCCAGTGTATTACTCGTACGTGGTCAAAGCAGGGATCGAACCCCGTATTTCATATACAAGAGGCGCGCACACTCCTCATTGCACCACCGAAAGCCACGCATTGCCAGTTTAATATGTTTAAAAAAGGTCAATGAGTGTTCGAACTAACGGCCGATGTGTTAACACCTTTTGATGTGTTAACATCTATAGCGGCGTATAGGGACTAAATCTATCAAAGTCAGATTTTATGCTGCTGCTAAAACCAGATTTTCTGCGACTGCGAAAGAGAATAATGACGTGTTAAACAAAAATGAGCGAGCAACAGAGCAATGAAAGAGTGGTGTGGCAAACGAAATTGTGTCTATAGCGTATGTATTAACATAATAATGTATGTATGTGCATGTGCCTGTTGCTGTTGTTGAACGGAGATATAAAGCATAGCCACGCAAAATTTCATTTGCAAGGCTTGCGCAGTCGACGTTATGGTGACACACTAATACGTCAGCTACTTCGGACAAAGTATATGTGATGTTGTGTGTTTGGTTGTTTCGTTGTTGGTATGGCAAAACAAAGCGAGTGATTTGATGTTCAGCATTGCCCGGTGTATACAAAAAAACTATTATTTTTTATTTTCAAATGTAATGTGTTCATAGAAATCGAATAGGTACCGTGTAGCAAAATGGTGTTAACACATCATCCGTGAGTTCGAACACTCATTGATTTTTTTGTTACACGGTACCTGTTCCATTTCTATGAACACATTAGTAAATGTTACATTAAAAAAAAGAAAAAATGTTAGTGTTTGTGGTGAAGGCTCTTTTGCTATTGTCCTGTCTTTTTTCTTACATCTGCTTTAGCATTAGATGTAAAATTGTTAAAATAAATAAAGCAATGTTTAGCTCACTGGAGTAATTGTTTTTGTCATAAACAGAGCGACGACAAAAAAGTATTGAATAGTATAGAGAAATTATAAAGGAGTCTTATTCTTTTTATAGAATATTTCAAGATAAATGAATCAGTTCAACAATGTTATTACATAAAACAATACAAAAAGCATAAATGTTTCAAAAGGCATCAGTGTTATGACGAAACGAGAGTAATCTGAATCATTCGCCAGATGTCGCCAGTACTTATAGCCTTTCAGTACCATAAAGTTGAAAAACAAGAAAAGCTGAAGTAAATCCCTCAATGCCATCGCAAAGTTGAAAAAACACTAAAACATACTATACATTAAGAACCAACAAAAATATGAGTGGGCTTAATGAGATTATGCCTGCAACTAAACGGTACAGAGACAGTTTCTCTTGTACTCTCCTATACAAATACGATGCATCCCCAAAACGCAACAGATCGTAGTTAAATTTGGTATTAGCCAATATTTTGCGCAATGTCACTCTGCCAATAAATGTTTGCGAATTTTCCTCAATCATTAGGTTAACAACGGCTAGGTCATTGGAAAAAGGAGTTAAATATAAAACGTCTTCGTATCCTAAACCACACGGTCGACAGTCGAAAATGAAATTTTCACAACACCCCCAAAATCTTGAAAACCGGTTAAACAACGGTTTTGCGTACCTTTGCGCACATATAAGCCAGTAAGTTAGTTAATATCAACCGCTTTTAATTTTCTCACTGGATTTAAAAAGAAGAATCTTAGTCCTTTCAAACGATGTTTATGTTATTAAAGAAAATATGAGAAGTCTGTGTGTATTTGTCCAACAAATAGATATTTTTTATAATTTTTTTTTGCCAGTTTTCAACTTCGGCGATGATTTCACACATTATTCCTAGTTTCCAACTTTGTTTTTAAAAATCCGGTATTAATTGACTGAGTTATAGAAGTTTTTATTAAAGCAACAATTTTGCACAAATACAAGTATTGGTCTTTCAACTCAAAAAATTTTTCATGGCCGTTTTTCTAATTCAATATCATGAGTTTCTCTTTGAAGTGACCAGCAATATTCTGAAATCATTTTTTTTTTATTTTTTCCTTTAAAGCGTTTTTAAATTGTAGCCATTTCATGGTGAACATGTTCGCCTTGTTCATCAGTCCAAGTGGACGTCCATTTTTATGGACATGTTGCAGCCCATTTCACCATACGCACATAATTCAATTCAATTCCGTTCCATTCTATTCCATTAAATTCAATTCAATTCAGTTCAATTCAATTCAATTCAATTCAATTCAATTCAATTCAATTCAATTCAATTCAATTCACTTCAATTCAATTCCATTCAATTCAATTCAATTCAATTCAAATCAGTCCAGTTCCATTCAATTCGATCCAAATTAATTCCATTAAGTTCAGTTCAATTCTATTCAATATAATTCAATTCAATTCTATTCAATAAAATGCAATTCAATTCTATTAAGTTCAATTCAATTCAGTACAATTCAGTTCTATTCAATTCAATGCAATTCAATTCAATTCAATTCAATTCGATCCAATTCAATTCAATTACGTTCAATTCAACTCAAATCAATTCAGTTCCATTCAATTCAATTCAATTCAATTGCGTCCAATTCAATTAAATTAAAATTAATTAAATTTTATTCTATTCAATTCAATTCAATTCAATTCAATTCAATTCAATTCAATTCAATTTAATTCAATTTAATTCAATTCAATTCAATTCAATTCAATTCAATTCAATTCAATTCAATTCAGTTCAATTCAATTCAATTCAATTCAATTCAATTCAACTCAATTCAGTTCAATTCAATTCAATTCAATTCAATTCAATTCAATTCAATTCAACTCAATTCAGTTCAATTCAATTCAATTCAATTCAATTCAATTCAATTCAATTCAATTCAATTCAATTCAATTCAATTCAATTCAATTCAATTCAATTCAATTCAATTCAATTCAATTCAATTCAATTCAATTCAATTCAATTCAATTCAATTCAATTCAATTCAATTCAATTCAATTCAATTCAATTCAATTCAATTCAATTCAATTCAATTCAATCCAATTCAATTCAATTCAATTGTATACAATTCAATTCAATTAATTTCAATTCAATTCAATCTACGTTTTACTTATACGTACTTTATTGATATGATATCACAGTATAAGCTTCGTATAAACGTAGTAGTAGTCTAGTCATGTCTAACTCTCTTCATTTCTTGTTATCTTCATATGAGAAATATTAACTAATATGTTATTTAAAGAAAATTTAAATACATACATGTACATATGTATTAAAATCTGAATAATTGTGTTATATTTTCTGAATAATAATGACTCTTTTTTTTCGGGCACAGGAAACAAGACAAGAAAACGTTAGTTTGTGTTGAATGAGTATTAATTTTTCTACAAAAGTCTAAACATATTATTTTCCAAGAAAAACGAAAAAAAAACTGAGAAGTAACCGTAAATAAAACCGGAAATTAACCGGTTTTTCCACTCTATAAACCCGTAAACCGGTTTCTTGAGAAATAAATAATCCAAAAACCAGTTATTTGAAAATGTCGGTTTTTTTAACACTCTAGTACTTAGCCATGAAAAAACTTCTCCAATCACCGTTCGGAACCGGTGTAAAACTGTAGGTCCCAATCAATAGGTGAGTGAAAAATTCAAGTGCACATACCTCACTGGTTGTGAGAAGCTCCACCCAATCTCTTCACGGGAAGTAATGGGAAACGGGTTTTTATGTATAATGGAGATTTTCTTAATTTCAATTTTTTAAAAGGTTTCTATTTACAGAAATAGGATTTTAATCCCGGTTTATTGAAAACGTTTCTCTTGAAACCGGGTTTTCAAATCAGATTCGGTTCGCAAACTTATTTTTCCGAAAAATATGACCTAAGAAATTCGCTTTAATATTTCCTATGATTTATGTGATATTCTGAAAATAACTACAAACCTTTTGAATAATGGCTATAATAAATTACATCAAACGAACAAAACTAAAACAGCATATAGCTTTGCATTTCAGCAGTATACTGGCGTCGTATGCTATATCTAGTGCTATAGCTTTTAAATGATTTCATTGTTCTTTTTTTATTTTTAGCTCTCAGTTACGGTAAACGAAAATACAGAAAGTAAAATCTCAAAAAAAATCGCCTATTTACTTCGAGGTGAAGAAAAACTCTTCTGCAGTTTTTTTCTTCTGCTTTCAATATATGTTTTTATAAAACCAATACTGCAATAATTTTGTACTTTTTAAAACACTGCTCAAAATAATAAAACACATTTCGGTAAAGATAGGATAAATTTCCTCCAAATAAGTAAAATTTAATTTTGAACATTACTTTCCCAATACTTCCTCATTTTCATTAAAGTACAGCCTCCGAAGCTAGATTTTTTTTACACAATCGTACCACTTCTTATGTCAACTGGTAATACATTTTCACAGAAATTAATACACAGTGCAACAGGAAAAAATATAACCATATACGGACACAACTACGTGATAAAAGATCAAAACAAAAGACCCGTGTCTCCCAATTTTGCCAAAAGTCATGGACTTTTTTTATGGGCCCCCAAAAATTTGGGGCCTCGGTGTCATTCTTGCAAAAATTTATCATTTTGTTAGGCTCATATCTTGCAAATCGTTCGGAATTTTGATTTACACTTTGAGGAGGGGTTGTAGCACTTGTCATAAAGAACAAAACTTGTGAACATATAAAATCAAAAAAACTTCTTTTTTAAGGTCAAAATCGCAAAAAACTTTAAAAAATTGGATTTTTTGGGTTTTAAATGGAGTTCAAAACGCTTTGAATGCATACGAAGTTAAATTTACTTGTAATCTATTTGGGACTAAATATATCACATGAGCATGGGGCTCAGGTAAGCCATGTTTAGGAAAGTAACGTCTTTCATCCAATCCTTCCAATACATCTCTGGATAGATGATAATAGCCAGGAGGTACACTTGAAGGAAAACAGAACGTCACATGGATGACACGTGTTCATTTCTGTGTTAGTATTGCTGCAATTAAAAGTTGCATGTATCCGAACATCAGCAACTCGGATTGTTACACAGTCGTTGCTGTTTACTAGGTGATAATTTGGAGTAAATCGGACGTCGTTAAAATAGCTGATAAAAATAGGCACCTTGGGATAATGCTTGACCATTTTCTCCAAATTTTCACCAGTTAGAGTACAAGTAAAGGCATTTATAAAATAAATCCGTTGGAAATTAGTTATTTTCTAGTTGCTGTTCGTTAAAACGAATATACCCCGTAACTGTTGACGAACCTCGCTAACGTTATATGGACCACGATTTAAGGATTTGTACCTGGAATGTGCGAACACTATAGAGGACGGGTGCCACTTTCCAACTGGCGGATGTCCTCGAAAACTATAAAGCTAACATCACAGCTACCCAGGAAATGCGATGGACAGGATATGATTACACCAGAAAGAAACTCTGCGATATTTACTACCGACAGAAGAGAAAGATGACGAGGTCAAAGGATCATTTTATGAGCGTCTGGAGCAAGTATACGAACGGTGCCCTGACAACGACATTAAGACTAGTCTTTTAAGATTTTTAGATTTTAATTCCAAATTGGGAAAGGAAAGTGTCTTTCGACCAACCATCGGTAATCACAGTCTACATGATACCACCTCCGATAATGGAATACCTGAAAGACCGATAGGCTTCGCCGCTGCAGAGAACATCGATTCCAGCATAAGGACATACATAACGCGACCTAATTATCTCGTGATCAGAAAACGAAAAACCAGATTGATCACTTCGCAATAGATGGCAGGCACTCTTCTAATGTAATGGCTGTACGTGGGATTCGAGTTGCCAATATCGACCCGGTTATTACCTGGTAGCTGTGAAAGTTCGTACAAGACTGAGCAGGGCGAAAAAATGTACAAAGTCGAGCACGGGAAATACTAGATATTGACAAGCTCCAAATACAGGAGATTTTTAAGAATAATAACGCCGCTGCTGTGGATGGGCTACTCGCTGTACTTTTTAAGGCCGGTGACGAAAGACTGCTAGCCCACATGCATCGACTTATATACGGTATAAGACGGGGGGAATCTATGCCTGACAAATCGAGTATCACTGTGTAATGTCTTGTATTCAAAATGGGTGATCCTATCTATCGCGGTGTAAGACTTTTATCCATCGGGTATAATGTCTTGTCGGGCGTATTATGTGAAAGACTAAAGCCAATTGTTGAAAACTTGATTGGACCTTATCAGTGTGGTTTTAGACCAGAGAAGTCAACGACTGACCAAATATTCACGCTACGCCAAACGCCGGAAAAGACCCACGAAAGCAAATCGGTTCATACCATATTTTTGTCGATTACAAAGCTGCTTTCGATAGCCCCGTAAAGGGAAAATTGTACCAAGCTATGTCGGAACTGGGGATTCGAGGAAAAATGATCCACCTCTGTAGAACGACGCTGACCAACGCGCCAAATCGGCAGTGAAGGTGGGGAAGACCTCACCGAACCATTACGTACCAAGCGAGGACTGAGACAAGGCGACACACTTTCGTGCAATCTCTTCAACATCTTAATGGATATAATAATGAGAAAATCTGCAGTAAATACGAGTTGCTGGCGTATGCTGACAACATAGACATCATTGCGCAAAATTTGCGAGAGGTTAATACAATATTTTCAAGAATAGAAAAAGTATCAGCGAAGGTGGGTCAAGCTGTTAATGAGGGCAAAGCTAAATTGGTGGTGTCAGCGAATAGACAAACCTCTCGACTTGGTCCGCACTTGAACGTCGACAACCGATTTAATTTTTTGAGTGGTAGATGAATGTATCTACCTTGGATCCGCCGTGCACAAGGAAAACAACGTCAGCCTGGAGATAGATAGGAGAATTGTGCTTGCAACTAGATGCTATTTTGGGCTCAGCAAGCGGTTTAGGAACAAATCCCTCTCTCGACGGACAAAAGTCCAGCTATACCAGACTCTCATTTCACTTGTTCTCACAAATGGCTCCGAAACTTGGGTCATATCGCAAAAAAAATGGTGTCCCATAACATCCCATGAAGTGAATGAGGAGAGTTTCTCACAATCAGTGAGGTGTGCGCTTTCTAGTTTCACACTCACTGATTGGGACCTGCAGTTTTACACTGATTCCGAATGGTATTTTGAGAAGCTAAGTACTCTATAGTGGTGCCATCACTAAGCGAGGTGACCGTCGTCGAAAGTAATGTAAGGTGGTCTGCGAAGGAATCGAACCCACGTTATCATGTACAAGAGCCGCGCATAGCAACCATAGCACCACCGACGGCCATATCGCGGCCATATATCATATCGAGAGAAAGATTCTCCGTAAGATATATGGTATTGTTGAAGAAGACGGCGAGTACCGACGTCGTTGGATCCAAGAGCTATATCAGTTGTCGTGGACATAGCTAGGCGAATCAAATTAGGCCAATTGACTTGGTTAGGCCATGTTATCGGAATGGATGAAGATGAGCCAGCGCGAAAGGTTATCGATAACGTTCCCGATGGAAGCAGGAAAAGAGGATGACCAAGACACCGCTGGAAAGACCAGGCAGAAGAATCCCTTCGTATCCTTGGTGTTACCAACTGGCGAGAAAAGGCGAAGGATAGAACCAGTTGGAGAAATATGTTAAAATTTGTTCGTTTAATGAATATGTGTGACATACCTGAGGTTGTAAATGTAAAACTAAGTTAGTTAAAAATATATGATTTACTAATATTTGAATTTAAATTTTTTAAAAATGCACTGTAATTAATGCATTCCACCAAAAAGTAGAACGTGTTCCGGAAGTTGGTGCCAGCTGGAACAACCGCAAAATCAGAATAAACTTTAATTTGTTTGTGTTAGAAACAGTCATGTTCTGGAAGCTTTGTTAACTATAAAGTCAAATGCGATTGGACTTGATGGACCGCATCCTGCTTTTGTCAAACGTATATTGCCGATAATTTCTTACTGACTATCGTAATATATCTCCATTTCTGGGAAAAGTTAAAATTTTGTTTAAAAAATAACTTGCAACTTTGAGAATTTGTAACCGATTCTAAAACCCAATGACTTGGTTTACTCACAAATAAACGCACTTTCAAATGAAATTAAAAACAAAATACTGTTGCAAATAACGTATTACAAAATATAGGAGCCAAAGTTAAAAATTTAAAATTTGAAATATTTTGCACAATATTTTCACATGAGTTTGTTAAAAGTTAAATGTTTGTTAAATGCTTAACTAAAACCGTTCAAAAATTTAAAATCGGTTTAAAGGTGATTTAGTTAAATATATGTTAGTCCGTGAAGTGTTCAAAATACGCTCTATGCCGATAACTAAAGATTTGAGGATGTATTCAAAAGTCTGCAAATTTAAAACTCTACCTGCCAACTGACACCAGGTCATTTTAAAAGTATATTACATTTTTTCTATTTTGGAACACCGTGTTATTATTATTCTCTAATATAGAAAAGGTATAATATTGCGATTAGAAACACCATTTATAAGATGTAGCAATTGTACTAACTTCACTCTTTTTGCGAATAGACGAAGTGTCTTGATAACGAAATTTCGTCCACTTTGTGATTAGAAGCCCCGTTTAGGCGATTATGTAAATAAGTGTGTTTTTTTACCCCGCTAAAGTTAATTATAGCTTAATTTGTATGGGACACCTAAGCGATATAAAGTGGCATTTCAATTTCCCACTTAAATTCCGACTTGAGCAATGACAATGTTGCCACATGTTCAGTTCAAGAAATCACAACAAAAAGTTATCTTAGATACATTTTATCATTTCTTGAGAATGAAAATGTTATCGAGGAGAGACTTAAAAGCAAAAATTTCCAAAATGACTTACTCATTTTAAGATCATTAAATTTATTTTGTTTAATGGAAAACTACGTATACTTGTTTGTATATCTCCAAGTTTGAGGGGTTGACTTTTATTTCCTATAGATTATTTCCTATATTTTTCGTTTCGCTTGTCAAAATTATATGTATTTTGAAATTTAGTTGTCTTAGATCCTCGTCATATTTAAAGTTGTAATTTCCTTTTAAGGCTAACAGATCATGTTTTCTCCGGTTAGTGAAAAAATGTAAATGCCGCGGATGGGATTCGAACTCACATTCGCTGGACGATCGTTTCAATGTTTGTGAAGCATCATCTTCAGCAGCGTCTAGCCCGTTAAGCCACTGCGGTGTGTATTTACACCAGTCACTAACCGAAGATATTTATTTTATTGTGCAGAGTGATTGTTTTTTTTTATTTTTTTTTTGTATTCTTGTATTGTTGGTATATTTTTGTGTAGAGTTTGACAACTGAAACGAATACGAAAATAAAATGTCTGTTGTTGCTGCTTACAATTACAACAACTCCTGCTGCTAACATGTAATTGTTGGCACTGACTAAAAACGAGTTGCCGTATCGCATTTTTTTTCACCCATTACATCAAATGTTGCCACATTGCGTAGTATTAAGTGTGAATCCTTTTATTTGGAAAGTCGTAAGTGACGATAGCTTAATGGAATAAAAATATTTGTAATCGTGGTAACGTCATTCTTCATTACGATTAATCGGTTAAAGAGAGATATGAAAATTTTTATTTTTTTGTAATGGAAGGAATTTTTAACGGTGATCAAAAAAGTTTCTCGTTCTTTCGAATAAACACACCATTTAGGAACGTGGTCCGGTTGTATTTATATTTGTGAATTTGTGGTCACAAACAGTTATCCTTTTGGGATTAGACGCATAGTTTATGGGATATGACCGTTTACATATTTATGTCATGCTGATCACTAAATTCGTTTTTTTCTCTATTAGGTTCTTCGTTTAGGTGTTGTGGTCAGTTTAGAACAGGCTTTCTTAAAGAGGAGGCCCCAACACAGGTTAATTTGTATAACTCAATTTAAAACATTTATAAAAAAATATAATTTAAAGCTTAAATACTACAGGGTGATTAAATTGTACTGCAGATCTGTGACAGCAGTGATTTGTGATATGTTAATGTTTAATCTTTTTCCGACCATTGGGTACTAGAGGGTTTGGCAAACTTACAGCGTAACTCAAAGAAGTTCTAAGCGAACGACAGTCATGCACAAAACAAACCTCCGATATGTTTAGTGCGTTGAGGCGCCGCCGAAATTTTTTGGATACTAATTTGGATTACGATCACTGTTGCCACAGGGCTAATTTTTTAATTACCAGAATTTTCCAAACAATTTACCAAAAGTTACCAACATTTAGAACATTAAATGTAAATTTAAAATAATTTATTATAGATAATCATATTACATACATACATCAATATAAAGATTAGAAAAAACAAAACATAGAATAAACATAAACTTTATTTTCTTTGCATTTGATTGCCTAATTATTTAGTGCACAAGTTACCTAATACGGCATTTACACCGACCAATATTAGCGCATTTCGATGGTTAACTCCGTTAACCCGCGATAACAATTTTAATCTGTGGAAACTGAAGTTTAATTTGTAACCTCATTTTAAACTGTTGTTCATTTTGATGCAACACTGTTAGCTACTAAAAAAAAGGAAACCATAATAAAACCGTACACAAAAAATCAACTGCTAGACAAATGGAAGCCGATCAAAAATTTTCCGATGCGTCGCCGCCGCCGAAACTTTTTTGAAGTTCACGCCGCCGCCAATATAAATGGCTCATATTGGTTTAAACATTGAGCGGATTTTATTTACTGGCCCGATTTGATTCACTGATCCATTTCTAAAGGTTCAGTTGTTTCACAAACATCCCAAATTTTTACAAAATGGAAAAACCAATAGCCGCCAACTTAATTTGTCTGTTGTGCCGCCGTCTTTGTTAATTTTGTCTCAGTGCAGAGTTTGTCTAAGCACAGAGTTGTCCACTAAAATGTGAATTTAATCTCAAATTGGGTGGTGTAAACGGCAGATTAGAGAACAAGGTTAACGCTAAACTGACCGGGAACAAACGGCGGTGTAAATTTCGCTATAACGCTTTTATAATCAATCACGAAGCAAACTCCGCGCAGAACATTTTGCTCCCAGAAAAAATTAATAGAAAAATCTATGTAAATAGGGAAATAAATTCAGAACAATCCTGGTCGAATTTATGCCTTAATCATAAAAAACATTCCATTTGAAATATTTTTCCCTTTTTAGATAAAGATTTTTCCACTTTATATTTTCTGGGGAACGTGAACTTGTCTCCATTGGGAAGTTTACTGATTGCAAAAAGTGAATTTAAACAGCACAAACAGTTCGTCGGTGCGAAAGAGACGAATATATTTGGTTGTTTAGTGCGAACGACGGCAAGCGCGTATTTTGTTTAGGCCCATAACAGTGTTGCCACTGCTTCATGTTTTCTTCTGTTTGTTAGTAACATTTTAGAACATATTTGGACAAATTTTCTAATAGAAATTTGAAAGAAAATGTTTTTTCTTATACTAATTATTTCTTTTCAAAATGTTACCAAAATGAATAAGATGTTACCATGTTACCAAACAGTTGAAATGTTACCAATTTTGGTTGGATATTACCAACCGTGGCAACCGTGATTACGATGACTCAATCAATTTTAATAAATATATTTATCAGTTTTTTCGCATTGACACGCATATTTGTATTTTCTAATAACATAATTTTGTTTTTAAAATTACTTTTAATCATCGGCTTGATTTAAAGCCGTTCTAAATTTTTATCTGGCGCCGCACAGTGCTACCTCGTAGGTCAAAAATGCAATACTCCCAAGTCCAAACACATTAAAATTAAGTTTGCCATTTTTAGAAATATATTTACGAAAAGACGAAATAAAAAGGTTTGGGTCGAAATTTATGAGGTACGTATTTTGTACGTATTTAAATGATGAAATGTGTATGCAGTTCAGAGGGTTTAATCTAAATAGTTTGTCGATAATTTTACCAAAATATAGAAATTACCAATCACGTGAGCTGTACCGCTTCTAGCAGAATGAAAAGAATGAGAGTGGAAAATTTAATTACGTCAACCCCTGTTGATTTATTTAAAAAGGCGGCGGAAATGCTTTCAATGCCAGATCTTCACGATATCATTCCGGTACAGGAAGCGTTGGCATTATATGTTGATATGGACTTGTTTTACAGAACGCATAACATGATGAGAACTGCAGTAAACAAAGTTCTTAAAGGCTGTTTTCCCTCTTATAAATCAATATTAAGAGAAAAAGAGGAGTACATACCCACTGCCATCAAAGTAACTGAAAGTTCTGCAGAAGTTCCTGTCCAATCTCTATTAAATTGCACTGCAAAAAGCGTACTTGATTTTGTTTTAACCAGTACAGAAAGTTCAGTCGGGTGAACCGACTTAAATACACCGCCACCCGAAGTCATCCATTGCGACCGAGTTCTATTGAATATTGTGTGTCAATATTCAATATCAGAGAGCCATTGCGCTAAATATTTTCCAATACCCAACTTAATTACGATTCTAAGTGATTGTGGGGATTTATCGTGACTACCAGCCAATTGTTCGCCCAATATTTATATGGGAGGTACAAAAATGGGCATGGCGAAGTTGTTCATCTGTTATTTTCACAGTATTGCACAAAATATTGAATGGTACCAAATTTTGTTAAGATAGGTTGTGGTACACGGGGGATATCGATTCGGCCAGCTGGAAAGCCGCCCAACTTTTGTAACTGAGGTAAGAAAATGTGGCGTAGGCAGTAGTTAATCTTTAATTTTTAGTAAAACATTGCCAACTACCGAATTTCATTAAGATCGCTTGTAGTCTACGAGAGTTATCATGTCGATCAATCGGTCATCCGCCCATCTTTCGTGTGCATTTGAGAAAATTTTGTCTAGTACCAAACTTCATAACGTTTGGTGCGGTTTTGCGGGAGTTATCTTGCAGAACAAAATCACTTTTGTCTTAATCGGTGACTCGCGTTTGATGACACGAAGCCTATATCCTAGTTTCATTAAAATCGGAAGTGTTTCACGCGACTTATCTCATTGACAACCCGGACGTCCACCGAGCTTTTATGTGGTAGGTACCAGAATGGGTGTGGCAAATCGGCTCATTTCCCATAGAAGAGTGGCGTTTGACTTGATTTTGTCTAGTACCAAATTCCATAAAGATTGGTTCCGTTTAGCGGGAGTTATCTTGCCGAACAACCAGCCGGTCGAACACATTATGTATGGGAGGCACCAACATGGGCGTGGCAAAATCACCCTTGTCTTACTTGGTGACTCGTGTTTGATGACATGAAGCCTATCATCTGATTTCATTAAGATCGGAAATGTTTCATGAGACTTATCGCATTGACAACCCGGAGGACAACCAAGCTTTTGTATGGGAGGTACCAGAATTGGCGTGGTAACCTCGCCCATTTTCTCCAGTTAAGTAGACATTTACAGATTATTAACCAAACGTTTCAATTGAAGCTAATCACATCTACCAGAAAAAAGTTTTAGGAGAAATACGATTTTGTACTAACTGTGTTGATTTGTATGGGAGGTACCAGAAGGGGCGTGGCCAAAACGCCCATTTTCAATCCCAAACTGCCCATGGACGAACAACAGTGAGAGACAAAATTTCTCTGTGATCTATAAATATTTAAGGCAGTTATCGTGTTGACCAGCCAGCCAGACAGACAGACGGAAATGGCTCAATCGTCTTAAAAAGTCCTAAAACGAATTACATATGTACGTCCAAAGATACTGAGGGTCTAATATGGCTCCGTCTATGCGTTACATTCGTTTCGGTATTAAATGATATATACCCCCATCCTATGGGTGAGGGTATAAAAACAACATTAATGCCCAGTTGAAAATTCTCCATTTAAATGGACTTTAAATGCCCCAAGATTGTCATTTAATATGAAAATTTTCTTAGAGCTATTAAAAGGGGCTTTTAAATGACGATTGTGAAACTCGCCATAAGGACTTTGGAATGTAAATGGGGCTTTGATGGATTTTCTAACTATAGTCTTTATAAGCAAAAGGCAACAAATTCAAATCTAACTGATGAGGTTATGTTTGTTGTTTCAGCTCGGGCCTTTCCGATTTTTGGATATTGAGAATGGGAAGATATTGTAGGAAAAGGAACGCCACTCCTTCCCTCGGTTTTGTCGGCCTATTAAATTTATGTTCATGAAAGAAAGCGCAGATTTGATAAATAGCGTACAAAAGGATATTACAGAACAAATTTCCAACCTCAACACCTTTCATTACGAACAAAGAAAAGTAAATCGGCCCTGTTCTGTAAACAGAATCCAGACAAACATAAAGCGTTTCAGAATATTTGGGTTTCTGAAAACCAATTCAGAACAAAATTACCCGTTTTGAAGTAGAATGCAAATGCCTTGTGATTTTAAAAACAAGCAATTCAGAATAAAAATATCTCATGTTTTAAGAACATCAAAATTGTAGACTTTTTATTCTGAACGAAAATGCTGATTCAAAATGATTCTGTTTGCAGAACAGGGCCGAATATTAGCTTTTCAATGAACCTAACGATGATGGATGGAGCCGTTCTCAATGTGCTGACAAATAATAAGAGCTGTTCCACATGTTTTCTCTATGACGCGAAGCCCTCCCAAATGAATTCTGCAGCCGTTTTTTAAAGAGAAATTTCGGAGGAACACTACAAGTATGGACTGTCAACACTTCATGTCCAAATCAAGTTTTTTGAATGTGTGCTTCATATTGCCTACAAGCTTTCGGTAAAGAAATGGAGAACTGTAGCAGATGATGAAGATGAAAAACAGCTCATATCCATAAGAAAACATGAAATTCAAAATAACTTTATTGGGCTCCAGGTCAGGTCAAGGATGGTTCTGGAACAACAAACGATGTCAATACAGCCAGAAGATTTTTTTTCTAATATTGAACTAGCGTCAGAGATTACTGTAGTTGATCTACGTTTACTAAGAAAGTTCTCCATAATTTTGAGAATTATTTCACGTGGTAGTACTATAAATACGGATCATTTTAGTATATTCCTAAAGGAGACATTTGATATATATTTAAAGCTTTATTCTTGGTGTTTTATGCCAGCTACAGTTCACAAAGATCTTGTGCATAAGATAGGATTTATAAAAAATACTACAATTCCCATAGGATATTTGTCAGAAGAAACGATAGAATCTTTTCACAAAATAATTAGAAAAACAAATAATTAGAAACCCGGAAATGTGACAGAGAAGCAAATAATAAGGATCTTTTTGCATATTTCGTATTGCATTCGGAACCTACAATTAGTATATTAAGCCAGAAAAATAACTCTAATAACGAATCACTAAAAGATATTGAAATTTATATTATTAGAGAATCTGGAGTTCATGAATAAGAGTAGAGTATAAGAAATCCTTTGAATTGTGGGGTTTAAAAACATGTATTAACAAAAATCAAAATTTGTTCTTTTTTAATTTTGTTTATTTTAGTAATTTAAAAATGGGTATGAAATTCTATTTTTAATTTATCATTTATTTGTATTTCAGGATATTTGGGTGGAATTTGAATCCTTTGAAGGATTCCCACCAAAGTCTGCCTTCTTCCATCTTTTACCGATTTATTAACCATTTCAAACTTTTAGAGATGTACTGTAACCTCTTCCTTGATTTATAACTAATTTTAGTTATGAGAGATATTCGAATCCTTGCAAGGACTCTAACTATGTTACATTATTTTTACCTTTTACCGATTTATTAGTCTGTGGAAATTTGTACACACGTTCTGTAGCTCCTTCTTTGAAATATAACTAATTTTCGTTTCAGAATATATGGTAGCTATCTTAATCCTTGGAAGGATTTTCAAAAAAATGTTTTCATCTTTTATCGATTTATTAATCTGCGCAAATTTTTCATCTTTTATCGATTTATTAATCTTCGCAAATTTTTGTAGCCCAACTGCTACTGCTTCTATTTTTGCCCACACGTTGTATGAAACGGCAACACTCTTGGCCGCCGCCAACATTTTATGTCGACTTGTAGCTCTGTGCATCAATTATTTGTAAACAAAACAAAGAAAGACGAAAAAATTTGGTGGCATTTGGATGAAATTTTCTGGCAATTTGGAAGAAATTTTGGAGAATGAATATATTCATGGATTGTATTCGCAAACGAATTGGTAAAAGCAATGGCAAATATTATTTCTAAAAATATTCATTGCGCAAAATTATATTTCAAATGCTTCTTAAGCAAGGAGTATCAATAAGATATTCGATCAAGTTGGTTCTTGGATAACTTATAGAGAAAATGCTTTCAAAGAAGAAACGGTGATAGGTAACTGGGTTACGTGATACAATTTTCATACTTTTGCAGCCGCGTGCCAAGCCAAAGGTACAAACACATCAATAAAATCGATTAAAAAAAGGGATATTCAATGAAAAAAAATCTAAATTTAATGAAGTGTTAGAGTAATATTATTTGCATAGATCCCAATTAACACGCAAAATGTGAAAATTAAAGATTTCTCTCACTCTCTATATGTTTTCACAATTTACTATTGTCAAAAAGGATAACGATTGGCACAGCAAATATGGAAAGTTTTTTACCATAACAAATTTTTTTTCACCACAGTTCTTTGATACCGATTGGCACAGGTTCTGACCGAAAAGTTTAAACAAAACAAAACCTAACACCAAGTTAAACAAAAAAATCAAATGAGTGTTCTACTTCTATGAACACATTAGTAAATGTTACATTGGAAAATAAAAATCAGCGTTCAATCATATTAAATTATTTAAAGGCCAATGCAAGCACATGTGTCATTATTTTGTTGCTTAATACTTTTTGTTTTATTCCCACAAAAAACAAAGAGAATGCAAAGCAACAGACACATGAACATAAATACATTGTTATGTTCGTACATACGCTACACAAGTCCACACAATTTTCGTTGCTCTCTTGCTATCTCATTTGTATATACGTATAACTACGTCATTATTATCTTTGCTATGAGGGTGCTTCGCACCCACATTTTATTTATAATTTATAATAAAAAACCGAACCCGTAAAAAATATAGTTTTTGACAATAGATTCTTTATATATGACCACGCCCCTTTGTCCAATCCCGGCATATTTTGATTGTTCATTCTTGTCGTCGGCATTAGTTTGCCTGTGAAGTTTCAGCTCGATTGGATCACGGGAAAAATCTATCCAAAGTTTTGCCGGTATGCATACTTGCATATAGGCAGATGAAGTTAATATAAAGGATTTAAATGGGAGTTCAATCATACGATGACGTTTCATTTAAATAATATTAATACTTAATATCACTTAAAAATATTTAAAGATAAGTGTCATTATTTTCTTCCTTAATACTCTTTGTTTTATTCCCACAAAAAACAAAGAATGCAAAGCAACAGAGACACGTACATACATACATTTTTATTTTCGTACATACTTTACTTTTATTGACTATATTACAACCTCATGAGGTCAGGCGTCGTACACATATTAATTAAACAAACAAAATAAACAAATTTCAACATATTCTTCCAACTGGCTCTATCCTTCGCCTTTTCTCGCCAGTTGGTAACACCAAGGATACGGAGGGATTTTTCTGCCTGGTCTTTCCAGCGGAGTCTTGGTCGTCCTGCTTCCATCGGGTACGTTATCAAAAATCTTTCGCGCTGCCTCATCTTCATCCATTCTGATAACATGGCCTAGCCAACGTACATACGCTACATAATTTCACACAATTTTCGTTGCTCTCTTGCTATCTCGCTTTTATATACGTATAACCATGTCATTATTCTGTTTGCTCTGAGAGTGCTCCGCACCCACACATGACAACTATTCGCTGCTGCTATATCAGTGTGTGTTTTTTTTTATCTCAGTCTGACAATCTGTGTTTTGCAGTCGGACAAATCTGTGTTCTATATAGAGGTGGGTCACCCTTATCATTAAGGGGTATGAAAAATATATGTTGGCCTTTTCTGAGACCTACTCGATATGCACACAGAATTTCATACAAGTCGGTCCAGCCGTTTCGGAGCAATTTAACGCCAAACAATCTGTGATCGCGGTCGGACAAACTGTGTTTGGATGTGTTCACTTTGTGAGTTTAGTCCCTACCCGCGCCTATAGATGTTATCATATCAAAAATTGGTACGTGAAACATTTAAACACTCAATTACAATTTTCATTGATGTACTACTAAATTAATTACATAGTGAAATGAAAATCGATAAACGGAACCGACAAAAAATTTCATAGAAAATATCTCAATATTTGATAAAGTTTTAGTTGGTTTCAAAAATACCATAGTTCACACTCAATTAACATGGTTAACAAATAAACTAATCAATATGATGGCATACATATTGATTAGTTTATTTGTTAAACCTTTTGGTTTTAACAAAAAAATAATAATTTTTATTTCCGTTCGTGTCGCTAAATATGATTCGAGCAACCAAATAACTTCGATTAGCGATAAGTTTGGACAGACAGTCGGTGGTGTATCGGGACAGGGTATCGGGATGCTTCACAAACATGGAAACGAACGTCCAGTGAATGTGAGTTCGAATCCTACCGCGGTTGATTTAATGCATTTTCAAAAAAAAACTATATTCCTAAAAATAGCTCGGGACGATTTCAAAATATATGATAATATGTGAATTTCTTCATCGACTTAAAAGGAAAATATATTCGATAAATAAAGTACAAATATCTTGGTAGAGGGGTGAAATATTACATCGATTTAAAAATAATATTATTCTTATGAACAAGCTACAATTGTTGTTGCTGATATGTGATTTTTTATCACACAATTTTCAAATAATATTTTGTTTGAATTTTCAAAATGTTTAAGTGAATCGAAAAATAATTTTTTTCTGCGCACATTTGGGGTATTGAAAATCTACATGTCATTTATTAATTTATTTATTAAATAAAAAGTCATTCCGAGAAATTTTGGTGTGTTTTATTTGAAAATAAAAATCTGAGGTCTTAGTTAATCACCTAATTAATACAAATCAGAAATGGTCAAACATTAAAAAAAATAAAATTTTAACAAAATAAATTTCAGCACTCAATTACATTTTCCATTGATACACTCGAAAGCAAATCAAATATTGAAATGAAAATCGTTAAATGGAATCAACAAACAATTTCATAGGAAATTCCCCAATATTTGTTTGTTGTTGGTTACAAAAATACCACAATTCACACTCAATTAACATGGTTAGCAAATAAATTCATCACCATTTCTAATAAACGTTTTGGTTTAATTAAAAATAATCATAATTTGTATTTTCGATGAATATGATAGGAGCACCAAATAACTGCGGTTAGTGATAGGTTCGGTCAGGTAATTGGTGGCGTGACGGGCTAGAAGCTGCTGATAATGCTGTTTCACAAACATCGAAATGATCGTCCAGCGAATGTTAATTTTAAATTATTTTAAATCAAACAAATTTTCTAAAAATAGCTGGGAACGATAACAAAATGTTTGTTAATATGTATGTGTATTTATTCACTGACTGAAAACGAAAATATTTTTTATAAATTACGTTCAAATATTTTCGAAGATGGGTGAAATTTTACATCGATTTAAAAATAATATTATTCTAATGAACAACCGACAAATATTGTTGTTTATGACATTATTATCAATTAATATTTTGTTTGCATTTTCGAAACAGGCGTATTGTCTTCTGCGTAACGAACCGTGAAATTCGGATATAAAAATATGGTTTCCCATACATCCCACGAATGGATTAGGAACATCTTCTGAGGAGCAGTGAGCTGCTATGTGCTTTAGTAGTTTTACACTCACTGATTGGGACCTACAGATTTAAATCGGTCTCGAACGATCCACTATCCGTGGTCATCGCCGTCGAAAGAAATGTAAGGTGGCGGGGGAGCAGGAGTAGGAATCGCACCCCCGTTCTCATGTTAAAGACCCGCGCACTCTACCATTGCACCATCGACGCACAGTGGCGCCATTTGAGGTTTTTCGTTGCAAAAATCATATCTTTTGAACCGAATAAAATAATTGAACAATTTAAACGCCATATGAAATAAGTGTTTGGAAAGGGTGCTAGGCTTTATAGGTGATTACTTCTGGGTTATCAAAGTTAAAATTCGCAGAAAAATCAATTTTATGGTAAGTAAAAAAAAATAATTTTTCACATTTTTAGATTGTTTTTATTTTTTATTTTTAGGGTTTTATGTTTTAAAATTATTACCCAACAAATTAAAAAAAAATAATTTTTTTTTTAAATTTATTTTTTCAATTTTCTGTAAAATATTCATCACAATTCGTAACAGAAGATTTATCTAAAAGTCTAATCATTTCTAAAGTATAATTATTTTCTAACTCTATTCGTGACTTCACATGCCGCAGGGAAGAAATAAGTGGATCGGAAGATGCTGCCAACATATTGAAGAGGTCCTCATTTTACATTTGTTATAAAATTTGTTAACAGACTCCTGTGCTTCTTCAGAAAGCTCTCTAATTGGCAAGGACTGGTATTCAATTATATTTTTGCCATTCGATAATATTTTTTGGACGGTCGGTGTCAACTTCTTCTGTGAATACATTTCTGCTAAAAGAGATGCAGTTTTCGATGCATCTTCTTCATATTTTGTAGAATGAACACTTTCTTTGCACTTTAAAACATTCAAGATCGTTCCCAATATTTTCACGATTTGATTGTCAATTCCAGTGATTCTAGATACTGCCTCATCATTTTCAAAAAAAATTCTAGAAGTGTTTCCATCGTTTGAGTTACCGTATCCGCACTTGGGACAGTCTACTTTTAGTCCAACTTGTTTAAAAAAAGAATCCTGTATTTGCTTCTTTCTGATCTTTTCCTTATCCTTAATTGATGTATTTTCGTCGATGTTTTCATGTTGCGTGCAATGTTGACATTCCACATTCGTAATTCTCCTCGTATGTACAATCGTTTGAATTACCGAAGTTCTTCTGACTCTTTTTGCAAATCGGGCATAACAATGTTGTTTCTGTCAGTTCGTTTACGACGTTTCCGTCAACCATGGTCAGGTGGAACTCGTAACTACACTCAATTTATTTCCTTCTCCAATTTGCAGCCTTATAGGCTTAATCTTGATTATTTGTTTGTCAATGTCCTTCACCGTGGTCCTTATGAGTTCTGCTGATTCCTTTGCAAACTGAAACATTATTGGTCGGCAGTAATGCACTGATGACGGTCGTGGATTTTTCCAGTGTAGGGAAACATCAAATTTTAGCCGCAAAGGAACAACAGATGCCATAAACATATATCCGTCAGATATTCTAGCGTCATCGGAAGATATTCTTTGCTTATAAACGCTTTGTCCGGATGATCCATCGCAGCCCCATTTGCTGATCAATGTCAGTTTCTCAGGAAGAATTTCCACCTCATTTTCAGGAAGACTCTCTTTCGTGGTCGTGAATTTATTTTGGCTTGCGTAATATGCTTGTATCCGGGTAAAACGTCAGCCCCGTGTCGCATTAAAGATACCCGTAGTTTCTTATATTGCTCTTTGGAAAGTTCGAATTCCAAAAACAGAGCCAAGGCTTCTTCGGAACCATACTTTTTAATGTGTTCATTTGTGGGCGTGGGAATGCTTTCCTTAATCCTTTTTAGTCGCAGTGGGCTTGCATAAGCAACAGATTTTGTAATCTGCGACTTAACTCTTTCACTATTGTTTGTATATTTAATAGACAGCGCGTCCGATAAATGCTTCGTGGTCAAGTCATTGGTGGCATTGGCAAGTTTCCACTTTCTTGTGAAAATTGAACACTCCTCCATACTTTTTGTTTGGCCTTCCTTTTGCTCCCCTGGTTGATGTAGTTGGTTTATCTACTACCACTACATATATCCAGGATATATTCATTAAGCCAGTCCTCGTATTTGGAGTTGAAGTTGTGAATGATTCGATAGCATTTCACCCATTTTGCCTTAATTTTTGCATATATCATACAAAGATTATTTTTTATACTTTTGCTTTTCTCAATATTTCCGTATAAGTTATCGAGTTCTTCTAAAGCAGCTTCCGCGAAAAACGTTGGTGTGGTTGACTTTCTAAACAGATCAAATAATTTTTAATTGTTCACCGCCATGTTTTCACTACTTGTTGCGCCAGCTTTCAGTCGCGGACTAATGCAGGCATTATGCTTATTTTGCAATATATAGGCTTATGCTATCATGCCTAAAAATGTACCTGTTACCTGCATACATATGGATTTAGGGTGAATTCTGCAATTTTGATATTATGCAGGTGTCCAAATAAGATTTGTGCCTACCTGTAGGGACCATAACTCAATATTGTTCTTGACCATTTGTACGCCAAAGTAATTTTTAAGTGAGGTGCGTACCTGCTAATTTGAATGAGTAGTTTTTTGTGCATCCTGTGTCTGTAACAGAATATTGGGAGCAGACTTTGCCAGAGGCTCTCAGGTAGACAACCGACTGTAGGAGGCAAACGGGCAGATAACACCTTTTGAATTATGTAAAGGAATAATCAAAGAATACGTTTTGAAAATATGGCAGAGATAAAAAAATATAAATAGTGAAAAAGGGATAGTTTTTAAATAGTGATTTACCTAGAGAAACACAAATCAAACAGTAAATTTTTTTATTATTATACATTTAATAAATACATCAATCAATTGAAAAAAAAGATGATTCGTTACCCAGTTTTCGTGATATTACACCTGAAATCGCACCAAATTAACTAAAAATGTTGTATTTTTTTGGTAACTGAAAATCGGTCAACTTTTAACGGTTATGTCTTTTAAACTAAAACTCTGATATTATTGAGAGTAGCATATTTGAGATCGTTGAAAAGTTTCCTATAAGATGGGTTTATTTAAAATCTCGTAGGAGCACATGCAAATTTAGATTTTTGTGACCTCGTTTGCTCTACGGGCGAAATTCTGCGATGGACACATTCGACTATACAAGCAAATACAAATTTCGTTGCACCCAAAATAAATTTCATTTAAATGAAATTGAATGAATTGGGAATTTCGGCAAACGAAAATTTGTTGACCCAAACATAGCATTTCCATTGTGATATATAAAAAAGTCATTTAGGAGAATCAGAAATGTTATCAACATTTGTCGCAAACGGTTTATAGTAACTCCAAACTCTAAACAGCATATACGAAAAATTTTGAGTAGAGCTCAATCCGAATCTGCCTTTCTAATACAGGCGTAACCTTTTAAATATCGCTTTCCATCTTCGAGAAATCGTCCATTGGAACTCATTGGTATTGTATTATCGCTTTAATGCGAAAAGAGAGATGTTTCGCTAAATTTAGCCGTTATTGAACGGTGATTTTTTTGAGACAATATGTTAAAATATCTCGAAAACCTGATGGAATTTAAATATTCAGAGGCCAAATTCTTATATATCTTTAGAAACTAAAAAATACGTAACTATCGAATAAGTAACCCACAAAAACTTCTCGAAAAACCGTTCGGAGCCGGTGTAAAACTGTAGGTCTCAATCAGTGAGTGTATATGCTAGTTGATACTAAGTGTATTGCGCTTTGATTGTCACAATAAACTGTGCATTCGTTGTTGTGGGAATATGGATTTAGCTTCATATCCAGACCGCGAACTCACATAACCTCTTGAACTGTTGCACATAGCGCCATATATTCGGCTTCCGTGGTCGGAACAGCTATATGCGGCTGATGTTTTGTCGCCCAAGAGACTGCTCCACCTTGAAATTCACATGTATAACCAGTAACGGATCTTCTGTCTTCACAGTCATTTGCCTAGTCGGAATCCGAGTAGGCCACTAAGTTGCCGTTTTAACTTTGCTCCTTTTGTCGCCTGCAAATATCTAAAAACTCGTTTTACGGCAGCTCAATGTTCTTTCCCGTTGCAAATACTAAATTTAATCAATTTTTTAACGGTCTTGTCTTGTGCATTGGGACGCAAATAGCAAACTCCCAATTGCTTGTTGATAAAGAACTTCGGACATGTCACTGATTTCTGTTGTAACTGTATTGCAGTTTTTCGTATTAAACTTCTTCAACATTTCAGAAATGTAATATTCCTGGCCTAAATAAATATCACCATTATTATGTCTCGCTTCTCCAAGGAAGCTCTCCAAGGAACTTCATTTTAAATTCCTTCATTAATTTAGACTTGAAGTTGTAACGATGTTCATGTTCGTTGCCAAACCACAGTATATCATCAACATAAACAGCCAGAAATGTCATATTGCTCCCACTTCATTGAAAATATCTAAATACAAGGTTCAACTTTTGATTGCAGTAGTCCAAATTTGATAAGAGCCTGGTCTAGTTTTGTATTCCACACTAAACTTGACTGCTTAAGACCGAAAACCGGCCTTATTCAATTTAAGAATGAGTCGCTCTGGATTTTCAATAAAAATGTTCTCGCTTAACCCACCATGCCGAAAAGCCGTAACAGCGTGCACCTGTTGAATATCTAAGTTATATTTTGAAATACACGCTCGCTTTACATTCACTATGTGAGTTATATCACAGTACAACAGTGACAAAAAATACACGGACTTGTCACGGTTCGATTGTACTCCCATAGGGTAGTATAATCCTATATTCGGATTGGCGAGTTTGGTGACCATTTTTTTTTACGTGTCTCATAAGATTCTGAAAATCAGTGGGCCACTCGAAAAAAGATGTCACCAGTTTTTGTCCAACGGCTCATTCAGACTAGGTGATGCCGCATAACTGTATTCCCACACAAAATCGATATTTAAAATTAGCTGATTTCACTGAATTGGGCATTGAAATTAGCATGAAAAATGAGTTATTATTTTTATTATTGAGATAGAACCAGAAACCGCCAACAAGGTCATTCAAAAAGGATGAGTTACTGCAAAGGCAGGCGCGTCAGCCACATGAATGCAATCGTGTTCCATAAATAATGGGAATATTTGTTATTTCCAATAAAGCTATAATATACCAAAATAAATCAAGTTTAGTTCATTTTGTTTAATTGATGTGTTAACATCCATAGGCGCGGGAGGGACTAAACTCACAAAGTGAATACATCCAAACACAGTTTGCCTTTTTTGGTTTACCCGACTGCGATCACAGATTGTTTGTCGTTAAACTCCTCCGAAACGGCTGGACCGATTTGTATGAAATTGTGCATATCGGGTAGGTCTCAGAATCGGCCAACATCTATTTTTCATACCCCTAAATGAGAACGGTGACCCACCCCTATATCGAACACAGATTTGTCCGACTCCGAAACACAGATTGTCAGACTGCGCAAAAAAAACACACTGATGTAGCGGCAGCGGATAGTTGTGTTGTGTGGGTGCGGAGCACTCTCGGAGCAAAGAGAATAATGACGTGGTTATACGTATATAAAAATGAGATAGCAAGAAGCAACGAAAATTGTGTGAACTTGTGTAGCGTATGTACGAACATAACAATGTATGTATGCACATGTGTCTGTTGCGTCATCATATGATTAAAGGCTGTTTTTTATTTTTCATTGTAACATTTACTAATGTGTTCACAGAAATCGAACAGGTACCATGTCGGTGACCGCAACTTTAAGAGCGTTAACTCAAGCAATAGCAATAAGAAGTTTAGTGCAAAAATTTGAGTCTACATATTCATTGTGTGATGCTGTCGTGCCAATGAGGTAACTGGTTGGTCGAAGTGACGAAATTATCGCTGCCGTTCAGGCGTCCGTAGCAAACGATGCATATCAGTCGATTCCGCGGCGTTCTCAAGAACTGGGCATCGCCAATTCCAATTTATTGCGAATTTTGCGTAAAGATCTTGGTTTACACACATACAAGATCAAGCTGACTCAAGAATTGAAGCCGATGGACCATTTGACTCGACGTACGTTCTCCGACTGGGCTCTGGAGAAGATGCGCCAAGATGATGAATTTCATCGCAAAATCATCTTCAGTGACGAAGCTCATTTCTGGCTCAATGGGTTCGTCAATAAGCTAAATATGCGTTATTGGATAGGTGAAAATCCAGACGTCCTATTTCCACAAAAAATAACTGTTTGGTGTGCTTTGCATGCCGGCGGCGTCATTGGGCCATATTTTTTCGTCGACAATAAGGATCGTCACGTTACTGTGAATGGCGATCGTTATCGCGCCATGATTACCGATTATTTTTGGCCCGAATTGGAAAATATAGACTTCGACGACATGTTGTTTCAACAGGACGGTGCTACAAGCCACGCAGCACACGTTACAAATAATTTATTGAAGAGTAACTTTGGTGAGCGTGTTATCTCAAGAAATGGACCAGTCAATTGGCCGCCTCGTTCGTGCGATTTAACGCCTCTAGATTATTTTTTTTGGGGCTACGTCAAATCATTGGTCTATGCCAAAAAGCCGACGACGTTGGAAGAACTCCGAGCCAACATTGAACGCAAACTTGGGTCCAACGCATCGAGTGAACGATGTCGAGTTCCATTCATAAATGTTTTGATTGTATTTCAAGTCGATCATAAATTTTCTGGTTTCACAAATGGTTTGCGTTTTATTTAAAAAAAAGTTGTCAGGTCCATGGAATGTGTACTTAGTAGCATAAATACATAGAATAACACATACGTAGATAAACTTATTCTCTCATCTGACGTTTCATTTCACACTCTTCATCGTAGGTTTGTGGAAATGAGAGCAATTAAATTTAAAATTATCTTACACCAGGTGGAGTTACAAAATATGTTCACTTAACTTTTTCCTGTCGTTTTGGTGTAGAACTGAAAAATTTAAATATATTTTGCACTTTTTTGTTAATTTTAACGTTGGTATACATTTGTATTGTATTTAACACAACTAGTTTGCCACAAAAACACGAAATTCGGTTGTTGTTCCTATGTTGATCGCTGTATACTATTGCCACTATCTGGTAATATTGAACCCATATTTTCCACCGTCCAATGTTTACTTTCCATCGTACCTGTGACGTTTAATTTATTGAGCGAATAAAAGCTTCTATGGTAAGTATTATTCTATGCATAAATATATCTGTATTCAAATTTGACTGAACTCAAAATAATTAAATTCTCAAAATTTTTGTTTTCAAATATGTATGTATTTTTAAGTTTGCCAAAGTTTTCCTGTAACACTGGGTGCCATCTTCTATGATAGAATTCCACACCTATCCCGTTGTTATCACCATATGACATGTACACATGAGGTCCGAAATCACTACTGATCAGTGGGTCAGTTGGGAATATGTATCTAAATGTTGTGTCCATGTGTAATCTTCTAAATGCTAACTCTATTTTAATCCTTGTGCATGTATTGGGTCTGCTAGACCGATAATTAAATAGAATCTCGTTAACATCATGACCATTTGTCACACACATGTTCCATTAAAAGTGTGCGTATTCATTTGCAAATATATTTATTTTATATTTATTTATAATTTCTTGAGTTTGAAGTTTTTTGAAAAACTCGAAATCTAAACAGATGACTTGCGGTTGCAAAATGATAAAGAGTTCCTCTACCGGCATTTAGCATTGGCATTAGTAATAGGTAGTCATGACTAACCTGACCAACCATCCAGGTTTTGGCGGGATTATCCCGCTTTGCGATGTCTCATGCCGCCTTGCATAAATATATCTGTATTCAAATTTGACTGCACTCAAATTTCTCTAAATTATTTTTACCGTGGGATGGGTCACAAAAGCACCGAAATAAGATGCTTGTTATGGGCAACACCCTTAAAATGATCTCACAACAAGCTAATTTTAAATTACAAATTGGCGACTCCAGCCAACTTCAAAAGCCTGTTAAGAGGAAAATGGTACTTATTGTAACTATTTAATTATTTAGTCAGGCCTTTTAAAAATGAAAAACTTTTATAATTTAAAAAAATATTTTTTTTTTGTCTATATGAAATTATATATGAAATAAAGGTTAATAAATCGAAAAAATTTATATTTCATTTTTAAATCTAATTTAAGCTAAATATAAAAAATCAGTTAGTGTTCGAACTCACGGACGATGTGTTAACACCTTTTTGTTACACGGTACTTGTTCGATTTCTATGAACACATTAGTAAATGTTACATTGGAAAATAAAAAAAAATAATAGTTCTAGTGCTGAAGGCTTTTTTGCTATTGCATCTTCTTTTTTCTTATATCTGCTTTAACATTCGATGTAACATTGTTAAAATAAATAAAGCAATATTTAGCTCACTGAAATAATTGTGTTTGTTTGGTCATAAACAGATCGACGACGACCTGTTTGTTTGAATGCCGGCATATCACTGAATAAGAATCAATATTTAGCTCACTGTAATAATTGTTTTTGTTTTGTAATAAACAGAGCGACGACAAATAGTATCGAATAGTATAGAGAACTTATTGCACTCTTTTTCCGCTCTCATGTAGAGGCTCTGAGTAAAAGAGCATAAACGAGTCTTATTCTCTTTATACAATATTTCAATATAAATGCACCATTTCGACAATGTTATTACATAAGTCAACACAAAAAGTATAAATGTTTCAAAAGGCATCAGTGATTCACATCAATATTATGAATGAACCATGTTATGAGAAAAAGATAGTAATAGGTTTTAAATCATTTGCCAGACGTCGCCAGTGCTTTTGAGTCATACAAGTCACTCCATGAGTTCTCTATACTATTCAATACTCTTTGACGACGACGACCTGATTGTTTGTTCGCTGCCGATACATCAATACCATCATACTTTTTTTCAGGCAGAGACTATTGTTGTACAACAACCACGTATGTGATGCTAACGGTGTGTGTTGTTTGCATGTGTTCACTTTGATATAGTGCTCAACCCGTGCGTATAGATGTTAACACATTAATAAATATCTTTAAATGTTATTTAAATGCTAGAAATAAAAAAATCCCGCTGTTTGTGTCAAAATCCCACTTTTCGATCCAAAACAGTCATGACATTCTTTCCAACTGGGATGAACAAGATTAGAAATAGGAGCATTAACTCTTATTGCCCGATTAAAAATCTACACAAATCCGTGACACGTTGATATTGGATTTGTTTCCCAACAAGCAGTCTTGTGTTTTCTGAACTCCAAATTGTCAAGATGTAAATAAGCCACGTCGCGAAGCTAATTATTTTCGAAAACCATTTATTATTTTTAAAATATTTCACAATAATAAAAACGCGTTGTTCTCTAATATAGACTTCAATTTTAAATAACCCTGACTATTGTATCAGCTGTCATGCTGTTTTGTGTTTATTAACAAAAATATTTTACCGCACACATGACATCAAATTCAAATATTGCATGAATTTGCGGACACCCTTTGTTCAGTTTTCGTTTTGTTGAATTTCACTTGGACGTTTATTCGTATAACCGTAGAAATGCTGTACGATATATACTCTAAGGATAAATCATAGAGAAATGTATTTATCTGAAGGATTCCACTCTTATCTCATTTATCAATAGTGGATAAAATCGGCACTCTGTGTTGTCCAGGAGATAACTAATTTTATCTCTGGATTGCTTACATGAACGTACAAAGCCTCGCCATGAGTCGCATGACTTTAACCAGAAATGTGAATAGTGGAACTCCTCAGGGAGAGTCTACTGTTCACATCTCTGGAACTTAACAGCGAATAGTGCAAGGATTAAGTTGCAGAGTCTTAACATGTGGTGGTGAGGAGAGGTGTGATTCAGTGCTTAATCAGGAAATTCTCTAAGTGCCCACCGGGGACCGGACTTGGCTAAATCCTAAAGATTCCGAGCTCGCACTCTTTGCCAGTAAGCAATAGGTTCCACACGTTGACACCAGACTGGCTAAGTGGCAAATAAGTTTGCCAAATGGATATTACAAGGCTGGGTATTTGTGTGAGAAAGCCATCGGAACTGGTATATAATTCTCATCTTGGTGTTTATATACCATGTGCAATATAAAGTAACGATAATCCCCATGTAACATCATCAAAATGTATTCTGTGCATCGCTGCTCTATCGGTATTTCCATGAGAATTGTTACTCTAAGATTTATGACCTCATACCAGTATTTATCCGTACAGTCGGGATTCACATCTAGTAGGTCGAGCTGCACACCACAGAGACAATAAATTCTACAGCAAAACAATCCGTCTGTGGCTTAAACTTTCGGCGAGTGTATTCGCTATTAATTATAATATCAACAAGTTCAACACAAGCATGAACAAATGCTAATCTCTCCTTCCTCCTACTACTGTCCCTACTTCCTACATACAATAGTATGTGCTGCATTCATAGTGAGCATGTTGTATTAAATTTGCCGATTTTTATGGGTCGCCAAAGGGTCGTGGATTAAAATCCGAATTTTCAATCCCAAACTAAGTGTGGGAAAACGATATTCAGTGACAACATTGCATTGTGATCAGCAAATATATACGGCAGTTATCGTGTTGATTGTGCTGAAATTACCAGAGGTAGCCACATCCTACACAAGAAAGCTCTCGCAGTTTTTGACACAGAACCTACCTCCTTCCGGTGACGCTCCTGAAGCCCGGAGGAAACCCATTTCCGACTCAATAAAAACTGTCGCAACAACCGTACTGAGCTTTCAAAAACCGCTTCGCAACAAACCATGGATGGGTGTCGCGTTACAAATGATGATTAGAACGCTTCACGTATGGCAATGCTTCAGTCAGTTGTAACGCGAGCTGCAAATGAGTGGTATAGGGAAAAGAGAAAGCAAGTAAACCGTCTCGTTAGGCGAAAGCAGCGGCAAGGGATAGAGCGCGAGAGTGAGAAAATTGACACATTCGGAACGAAGAAAATTCTACCAAAAAGTCAAAAATCGAACCAATGGCCATGATTTAGGCGACCTTCTGTAAAGAGAAGTGGCGAGATCATTTTTCCGCGCCCTTGCTACATGAGAGACCCAATGGCGATGAGACAATTGATCAAAAATTGAATGACGACGTCGATTGAAGTCAGCACGAAGCCCGGCTTAAAAATAACAAATCCGCAAGAGCCGATGGATTACCGGCGGAGCTATTTAAGGCTGGTGGCGATGAGCTGATAAAGTGCATGCATCAGCTCATTATCCAGATTTAGCTAGATGAATGCATGCCCGTCGATTGGAGTCTCAGTGTACTGTACCATACATCTACAAAAGGTGACCCGAGTGTCTGTGCCAACTACCGCTAAATAAGCTTTTTATCCATAGCATATAAGGTTCTATCAAATATAATGTGCGAAAGCCTAAAACCAATCATTGCTGGCCTGATTGGACCATTCTAGTGTGGCTTTAGGTATAGCAGCAAATCGGCAACTAATCAGATTTCCACACTACGCCAAATCCTGAAGGAAACCAACGAAAAACAAGGCGACACCTACCACCTATTTGTCGATTATAGGGCAGCCTTCGATAGCCGGATACAGGAGAAACTATACGAAGCAATGTCTGAGCTTGGTATTCCTGCGAAACTCATATGTCGTTGTATGATGCCTTGACGAACACCAAATCCACAATGAAAGTTGGTAAGGATCATACCGAACGTTTCGAAATTAAGCGAGCACTCAGGTGAGGTGACACCCTATGTGCCATCTTTTTAACATCTAAATGGAGATCATTCTGAGAAAACCTGCAGTCAACATGAATGAAACCATCGGCAGAAAAAGTCTCATGCTGCTCGTGTATGCTGAAATATCATTGGCCGCACAATGAGAGAAGGAGTTAGAAAAAGTGATCTGAGAGTAAATGAGTATAAGACAAAACTAATGGTTTCAACGCGCTGAGCCTTCACACGATTAGAAGAAAGCGTGGACGGTGATAACCGTTGTTCTGGCTAGGCCATGGCAGTAGTATGGAGGAAGGCGAACCAGCCCGAATTGTTTTCGAAACCGAACTCGAAGGAAGGCTAAAATATGAAGACCAAGACTCCGCTGGAGGGATCAAGGTGACGAATCCCTGCGTACACTTGGTATTACCAACTGGAGAGATACGGCAAAAGATCGAACGAAATATGTTATCTTCGTTCTCTAAGGTCCCTGAGCCCCCGGGGTTGTGCGAAACCGGATAAGTAAGTAACTAACATGTTAACCAGATTAACGGGCATGACTCAATCGTTTGAAAAAAGACCGCAAACGAATATCGTCGTAAGATATTAATAGTTATATTTTTCCCCTGTATTAAATGACCCCAATGGGTGGGGGTATAAAAAGGGCGGCTTATCGCTGAAAATAGTTTACGGGATATATACTACTGTTGTGCACCCTATATTGCTTTACGGCATTAATTGTGGTGGCCGGTGCTGAGAAAACTCACATACCTAAGACTGTTGGCTAAGGTATAGAGGATGACTGTGGTGCATACTACAGAGGACTTGTGACTTATACTTCACCCTTTGGCCTTAGATTTTCTGTGTAGACGGCAACATTAGCAATGCGCCTATAATATCCATCTCCATAGATCAAGAAACTATTTTAAGTCATCTGCGGCAATCCGCGTTTGAAGTAGGTTACTTGACACCTACGTCTAACTTTCAGGTAATCTACTCCAATTATGTAGAACTAGAGTGGGCCCATTCCAGGTATTACTAATATAAGGTATTTAATCTTCTACACTGATGGCTCGAAACTAGATGCCAATTATTCAAAAGACGCTGTGGTGTCAACATAAACTCGTCAGTCAGGCTGATATAAAATCTCTGCAATCTATATTCCTAAGAACTGCCCAACACTGCTGCACATCTGAAAATGAGATGTCCACGATGCTAAATTGGGGAACACCTTACATGTTCCACTGGAATTGAAGCAGAAGGGTCACTTTTATATGGAAGCACATGTTTGGAACCGAAGCTCTCAGACATGCGAATAGTCGCAAAATTTAGGATCACCAGGCTATGACCTACATATATCGTATATAAAAAAAATGGTTTCCCATTACATCTCATGAAGAAATTGGGGTGAGCTTCTCACAACCAGTGAGCTGTGCGCTTTCTAGTTGTATACTCACTGATTGGGACCGAAAGTTTTAGACTGGTTCCAAACGGTATTTCGAGAAGCTTTTTCATGGCTAAATATTCGATAGTGTCGCTGTCACTATGCGAGGTGACCGACGCCGAAAGAAATTTCAGGTGGTCAGAGCAGGGATCGAACCCAGGAACTCAAGTACAAGAGCCGCGCACACTAGCCATTGCACCACCGACGGCCAGCATATCGTATGCTAAACTTAATATTCAGTCCTAGACCAGATATGTCTTTGCTGGTAGCTGTGACCACTGGATACTCTTTAGTAGGCCGACTTGCATCTAGACTTGGAATTTCAACTCATGATTACTGCAGAGGCTGTGAGAATCAGAAGGAGGATCGAAAATATCATGTGTTACCGCCCGTCCTTTTGTGGACGCAGGAAATAATATTTAGGATTTACTTCTTTCTGGATATAAAGTACATTCTAGAAGTTCAGCTGAATGACCTTAGAATATTTGTGCTGAGCACAAAATTATTCGTCAGGCATGACGTATTTCCATTTTTTAACGGATAGCATATGGTTCGAACGCTCCTTACACATACCACATCAAGTTGCAAGTTCAACGGTGTCAGCAATTTCTACCAGACCTGGCATAATTATTTCTTATGAAGAAAATACGAACTTATAATTTCTTCAGTACGCGTTGGAATTATAGCATTAAGTACCCTGCGGGAGAATTGACGAGGCCTGCAAATATAGACATTCTAATAGGCCTGTTCTTCCATTGCCAAAAAATCCTATAGAAGTTCTCGAAGGCCTTTCGCTTAGAAGCCTTCTATAAGGTCTTCCCTCCCGCTTCAAAAATATTGAATAGACGATCAGTTGCACTGGTTTCATTACATATGCACTGTAAAAGTAGCGAACTGGAAGGTATTGTCAAGTAAATGTGCGATAAAAAATGAAAAATCCGTTATAAAAAAACTAAAAACAAAAAAAAATTGAAAAACGAAACCAACCGAAAAACAAAAACAAATCAAAGCACACCACGTGTTTTACTTAAATTCTTTGTGCGAGACAGCTGTGTGTAATTAATCCGCGTAAGATGAAAAAAATTTTATATTTTATTTTTAATATCTTTTAATACATATATCCTTTCAGTTGACTGAATTATATTTATTGTTTAATAACTTTCTTTTAATCAAACATTTCTTGAAATCTTAACTGTCCTTGTATTTTTATTTGAAATTATATCAATTATAGTATATTTTAATATAATCATTGTACAACGCCGACAATTGCAGACTTGATTTAGGCTGTTCAATTTAGGCCTGGTATATGGGCTCTATTAGTAGGCCTGCTAGGTACATGACATAGTTTTCACGCCAGCAAGAAGGCTTTTATTGGTAGGCCTGATGCATGCCTAAAATTCCAGGCCTGCTTGAAGGCTTTCTACAGAAGGCCTTCCAACATCATTACTTTTACTAGTCTTCTACCAGGCCTTCAATTGCAGGCCTATTTTAAGGCCTCTAAATAGAAGCGTCAACGGAAGGCCTTGGGTCCCAATGACACTATGTGTTATTTGGAAAGGAGTCTAGAATGGAATAAGGCCTTCTTACCCATTCCTTCTCCCGCTGGGTAATATCAACTAAAGTAAATACATATACACATATCAGCATACACCAAGGAATATAGAGATAAATTAATCAATCTATAACAGCCGTGAATACTGTAACTGAATCGATAATACCATTTTGTCCCACAGCTGTCTTCTTTTCAAAGACTCAGACTGTAAGTTCAGTTTTTCATTTAAGTATTATTTTATGATTTCTTTATTGTTAAGGGAGATAGAGGTAACTTTTCTAATACCGACTATATATCATTGAATTGTATTGGCAACATTTGAAATTATAACCACATATACATACATATATTTTTCACGAATTATCTCATTGGAACCATCTCCATTTGTCTCTACCATAAACTGCTAGTCCAAAAGCAGTATCATAGTATCGAAAGAACTTCCCCTATGTTGGTAAAATATCTTGAAACTTGTATGAAATTCAAATGTTCCGTAACAATAGCCACCAGAATAGCGTTTGAGTCACATTTAATCGATTGCTTTGGAAACGGGTTAATTAATCTTCTTCGTTTTGTTTTATCGCTGAAAGCCAAAGAAGTCTCAAAAGAAATTAAAAACCTTGTTTAAACATTTCCTGAAATTGTGGCACAATTCTGCTGACACAAAAAATAAATATAAATGTGCGAGTAGTTTTAACACCTACCTACAACATTGCCGAGACCGAGTTATGTACGTATGTCCGTCCGTCCCACCATCCCAAGCAAACTTATTACTAATTCCATTCCGATAGTCATCGGCCGGGCGGATGGAGAGCGCAAGTGAATCTTTTACTTACCTTGTTAAGCAAAGCCGTAAATCTTAATGCATTGAATAATAATCAGATGAGAAATATAGTTGCTGCTGTTGTTGTTGTTGTTGTTGCTGTTGTTGCTCTTGATGATGATGATGATGATGATAAGAAGAATCAAGTACGTTTTCTGGGGCAATTGTAACTTAAAATTTTGGCGCGGTTATGGTTTTTTTTTTTGTGTGTCGATACAATTCGTTTGATTGCGATTACAATTTAAGCAAAATGTTCGGCTTTTTCTTGTTGTTTTGTTGAATCTCGAAATTTTTGTTTAACGACAGTGAGTGGTCGACAAATTTAATGTATCATTTGCAAGTGATGATAAAATGGCACAATTTCAAAGTCCGGACACGTTAACTTTCGAAAACCGTAACACAGACACAGACAATGTTGGCTGACTGCCACTCTGCTAGAAACGATAAAAAAACTGTCGTATAAAGAAATAAAACTCAACAAAAGGAAATTGAAGAATAAAAACGCCGAAAAATAATAGAAGAAATACAAAGAAAAATATATAAAAACAAACCACAAAAAATTCAAATTAGTTTATTATTTCGTATTGAATCGTTTGGAAGAAAGAGTATCCATCTGTCAAGCGCAGAGCTGTGTTCACCGTACCGATCGTGAAGCTAAACTGAAAGCGCCACAGTGTGCTGGGTGTGTTTGGGCCATGGCTCAAATGCTTATTCTCCACACAAAATCAATCCACCACCATTGTTATCGCTACCGCATCGGTATAGCCGCTTCTAGCTGAAAGTCTCACACTTCTCATTCAGGTTTTTAGAGGATTTGTGAGACAGCACATGTGCCGGATTAACTCTATGGAGTAGAAACACTTAAGAGCTTACTCTCTGTTTGTTATATATCATAGGGTTTAATTGTTGATACGTTTTGATTTGATGATTCCATCCGATTCGAGTTGTAGCATAAATGCCGGTTTTTAAATTGTTTTTCTGTTGTTGTTGTATTAACAAGTCAGCTGTTTTGAGTGTTGTTGTTCACCAAAATACTAACTACAAACAATTCATAGCTACCACAACTGAGAGTTTTACAAATAACACTGTGAAACAAAATGCGAGTCACTTGCTTTTCCAGAAGTTAATATTTTTGGTTGGCATTTGTTATTGCAGAAAAAAATTAATAAATTAATCAGTGAGAAAAACACCTACTACAACGCCTACATTTGCAGTTTATACGCCTTTGATACGCCCATTGTTGAAGTATCAATAGTCCTGCAAAGACCTGATAACAGTTTTGAAGGGGCTTAAGAAGAAAAATGATTTCGTTTTGTTCATATTACAATATTTGTTTTCCTGTACACGCTGAAAAAAAACCGGCCTCTGTAACATATTCTCCTAAACATATTTTACAGGAACCATGTATATTTTTGGAACACACTTCAAACGTTTATATGTTTGCAAGTCCCAAACTCAGGTGTATTTAAATGCAAACATTAGCAAGTTTACTGAGAAATATGTATGCTTTTACATGAAAGCATGCTTTTTTCATCGCAAACATCCATATACTTACATGGAAGCATTCGCGTGATTCCCCCAAACTTCCATATACTTACGTGGAAACATGTGTATTTTCTCCCGAACATAATAATATTTAGAAACGAATTATTGCTCTTTCTTTATTTATTATAATTAATTTTATAAATATATATCCACATTTATAAATGGGTCATTTTATGTCAAGTGACCCAACTTTTGAAACCGATGTTTTCCGATCGGAATGAAATTTGCACCAAAGTTAGTCCTATTGGATAGCAGCTTACACAAAAACTTTCAACGAGAGCGGTCAAGAACTCTGTGAGTTAGAGGGGGTCGAAATTTGACATTTTGGCCAAACAGGTATTTTTTCCAATCCATGTAATTTTTTACCTATTGTTCTTAGCAAAATTTGCCCTGAGTGTTTTAGATAGCTATTTCTTCAGTCTTCTTAAAAAAAAAATAATAAAAAATAAAAAACAAAATTTGTTGATTTTTTTTGCAAAATGAAAAATATTTTCCAATTTGTTTTCAAGAGCAGACAATTTTTTTTTTGTTTGCTCAAAAGAAAGCTGAGGTCTTTTCCTTTAAGAGCTTTATAGTCACTTAGTGGGATTCGACCTATTTATCTATCAAAATTAATATTTTTTTAACTCAAAACAACGGTTTTTCAAGTTTTAGCATATGCACTATTTTGAATTTGTTTCAATTTTTGTGTAAGTGTTTCTAAAACCTTAAAAATATAACTTATACTGAGAAACTAGACAAATGAAACATTCCAACGGTATGTAACATGTCTAACTAAAGTTTCATACCCTCGATAATATAATACCCACATAATCAACAGTTTCGGAGTCATAAAGAAATGTATGAAGAAAAAAAATATTCTTTTGCTTAAAAAATTAAAATTTTGTATTTTTAAAAATCATGAAAAATCCAAAACGCAAAAACTGTCGGGTCTTATTACTTTCGTGTACAGTTTCATATCCTATAAACAAAATGAGACATGAATCATGAAAATCGATGATCGCGTTTCGCTTTTACTTACGATTAAGTGAAGTTATGTCACTTTTATAAGAATATTGGTTTTATGTTTCAATGAATTTGGATAATCGTACTGAATGAATTTCAAAAATTTGCCAGAGGATATGTAAAAAATTCTTTGGAAATTGTGATATGTGTTTTCCGTTGGCTACCTGTAACGGATGATTTTTTTACAGAAATTCCACGCACATTTAGGATGCTGCGTACGTGGAAGCTGAATTGCTGATCTGATTCATTTATGATACCTAATCCGTTCACAGTCAATGTATAGAGGAGGTCAAATTTGAATCTTGGCTTCAGTCTGAAAGATGCACATTGAAAACAATAACTTTAAATGTGGATGATTTTGTGGTTGAAATGTGTGCAGGATTGCTAAATTTGAGGACACATGACTATTTAGTCAAAGAGCAATGGTCATTCTTCAAAGATTTGAAGATACATTTGAAGTCTGGTGAATTCGTTGTTTCATATGACTTTGCAGAGAACTATAAATACGCTCTCCAGGATGCCATACAAGCATTCCACTTCAATAACGACCAAACAACTGTATTTACAGTAGTTATTTACTACATGAAAGATGGAAAACTGGAACACAAAAGTATGGCAATCATATCCGACGATTTAAAGCATGACACCGTTGCAGTCTATGAGTACCAGAAGATAATACTAAATTATCTAAAATCCAGATTTACAGTAGAGAACGGAGCTCGTCAACATTTTAAAAACAAAAGTAGCTTCGCAAATCTTATAGCTCATCAAAAGGATTTTGGAATGCCAGCTGAGTGGCATTTTAATCCTAATGCTCATGGTAAAGGAGCATGTGATGGTGTTGGAGCAAACCTCAAAAGAAATGCAGCGAAGTATAGCCTCCAGTGCTCTCATGAAGATCGCATCTTAGATGCGAACGCTTTATTCAATTGGGCGAAGAATAACAGTAACGAAACTAAAATAGTTTTTAGTAGCAAAGAGAATCATGAAGATACATTGAAAGCACTGAAGAGCAGATTTGATGCTGCGGTAACAATCGATGGCACCGCTCAATACCATGCTTTTATACCGCTTGGCGATGGAAGACTCAAGTTGAAAAAGTTTTCTGCCTCTTCTCAATGCGATTTCTTTCCAAAGCCAAAAAAGAAACCAGGAGCAAAATCAAGAGCTGAGCCTGGTAACGCCTGGTAGCAAAACTAAAACACTTCATCATCTGCAATAAATTAAATCTACAAATAGTTATGATATAAATGGATCTAATGTGATTAAGATTAAATTTTATTACATTATTTATCTATTTATTTTATTAATATTATATACTAATTTAATTATTATTACAAGTAAATAAATAAAATTTTAATTTTTCTCCATTTCTATAGAAAACAGTGATTTGATTCCTGAGGTTGACATATTGTGGGTATTATATTATCGACGGTAGTATGAAGCTTTAGTTAGACATGTTACATACCGTTGGAAAGGTTAATTTGTCTAGTTTCTCAGTATAAGTTATATTTTTAAGGTTTTAGAAACACTTACACAAAACTAGATACAAATTCTAAATAGTGCATATGCTAAAACTTGAAAAACCGTTGTTTTGAGTTACAAAATATTTATTTTGATAGATAAATAGGTCGAATCCCACTAAGGCACTATAAAGCTCTTAAAGGAAAAGACCTAAGCTTTCGTTTGAGCAAACAAATTTTTTTTTTATTTTTATTTTTTTTTTAAAAAGATTGAAGAACTAGCTATCTAAAACACTCGGGACAAATTTTTGTAAGAACAATAGGTAAAAAGTTACATGGATGGGAAAAAACACCTGTTTGGTCAAAATGTCAAAATTCGACCCCCTCTAACTCAGAGAGTTCTTGACCGATCTCGTTGAAAGTTTTTGTATAAGCTGCTATCCAATAGGGCTAACCTTCACTTGACATGAAATGACCCAAATCTTTAATACAAAAAATTTTAATATTTAAAATTACACTTTTTTTATGAAAAGAGAATCTGCTGCTCTTTTGTTTGTCCATTCATTGTTGTCTCTCACGTTTTTCTTTTCAGAAGGTTTCAACTACTCTGAAAGAAAAACCTTCATACCTTTAATGAATTCTTTCATTGCATCAATGAAAAGTGTCATTATTTTTGAGCCAATGTCGGGCTTCATTAATGCTATGAACAATGTTACATTAAACGAAAAATGTTTCATAGACTTCAAATTAATGTAAACTTTCTAACCGGAATGGAACATTATCATTGTATTAAAGAGAAATGTTACATTGACGTTATAAACCGTTTCATTGATGTAATGAAATATAATCATTGATGTTATGATGATGCTATGAACATGTTTCATTAATGCTATGAGCATGTTTCATTAATGTAATGAACATGTTTCATTGATGGTATGAACATGACTATGTTTCATTGATTATATGAACCGACTTCATTCATGGTATGAATATGTTTCATTAAGGGTGTAAGACAGTTTCCATAACTAAATGCAATTTTATCTTTTGCCACACAATCATGTAAATTATTTGGGAAAAATGCACCCCCGCGCCATTAAAAAAAAACGAAAATAGACCCAAAATAAGGGTATTTCAAAAACCAATTTTTTGTCGGCCGGACCTATGGGGTCCAAAAATGTTGGGTGGGGGGGTAGAACACACGATTCTAAGCAAAAAGTTTATAATGGAGAAGTTAGAGGGAATCCCTATTTTAGGAGTTATGGGCCTCCAAAATTCGGCCTTTTTGTGGCACGATTTTTTTGACGATTATTAGGTTTTCTGGGACGGGCCAGGGAGAGGAGTATCTCTGTTGCAAATTTTGGATTTCGGAATTTTTTGATCTTTGGGAAATTTTTTCCAATAGGTCCGGCCGAAAATGTTGGTTTTTAAAATCTTTGAAAATGGCGCGGGATTCTGCATTTCAGCCTTTTATTTTTTTCTTATTTATTCCTTATCTCATACTGGCACTCATATATTGTGTGACAGCTACTGTACATACATACATAAATAATACATAAATGCATACATTTATACAAATCGTACCTACATACATATGTACATATTATCTTTTAACCAAATTAATGAAATTGTACATTATATTAAAGAGAGATGTTTCATTATTGCTTTTTTAGAAAAAAATATTTTAAAATTCAATAAAATGAGTGTAATGTAAAGAATGGCCTATTTAATAGATTCTGCTTTACAATGTCGATAAAATGTCTGCAATTTTTCTCTATAGTTTCCCATATTTACATGAAAAACATATTTCATTCCATCAATGTAAAAGGTTTCTTAGCATTAATGACGGTCCACAAATCAAAAACTGCAGCAATGAAGGAGTTCATTGAAGTAATGTAACATTTCACAGCATCAAAGAAACTTTTCATTGCATCAATGTAAACCCATTAATGTAACCCATTCATTGATGCTATGACGCGCTTTTCTTTCAGTGTATGCTCTTAAAAAAAAATAAATGGTTTCCCATTACATCCCATGAAGGGACCGGGGAGAACTTCTCACAATCACTGAGCTGTGCGCTTTCCGGTTTTCACTCACTGATTGGGACCTACAGTTTTACACCGATTCCGAACGGTATTTTTGAGAAGCTTTTATCATGGCTATATACTCGATAGTGTCGCCGTCACTAAGCGAGGTGACCGTCGTCGAAAGATGTTTTAAGGTGGTTGGAGCAGGGATCGAATCCAGGATCTCCTGTACAAGAGGCGCGCACACTACCCATTGCACCACCGCACAAGCTCTTAAGATTGTTAATTTTAATGAAATTTTGTAATTTTGTGTATATGAACCATGTTTTTTTAAGTTTAAACCACCGGAATTAATTGTACTTTTGTTACAGAAAAAGATAGTTGGACGGTGTAAATTGTATGAGAAAGGTGTTGTTTGCTATTACTGTTTATTACACAAGTATAAAAGGTTATAAGATGTCATAAAATGTAGTATAATAACTAAGTACAAACTGTTTCTCATTACTTTCTATACGACATGAGTGGCAGTTTTCTTGTTCTACTGCAAATTTACTGACTTGTTTAAGTATTCGTCCTTTCGTCTTGGTTTCAAAACCTGAAATCAAAGTTATGTATAGTAGTGATTTTTACAAAATTTTATAAATGTTATTACAGTTCCCAAATGAAATTTCAATTTAATATGGAAGACAGTATGATAAACACGTTATTTAGAAACTACAAAATATAACTACAAAATAGTCGAAACACACTTACTTAAATTCTAATCCTTTGCAGAGGTTTTGTACTGGCTCTTGGTCTCGAACGTAGGTAGCTCTTTGCGGTCTTCCAGTCTGGCACGGATAAAACCATCTCTTTCGATCAGCCCACATACTCGCTACGAAGCTTCTGTGACTTCCTTGACAATTCGTTCCACCGCTTGAGGGTGAAAAGGGATTCTAAATTCATCCGTTCCACTTTTGTCAGTTTCCGCAATTGACTCCAACTCTTCTAGGCTCATATCAGTAACAAGAGGGGGTTCGGTTACTGAAGTAGATTCCCAGTCATTCATATCTATATAGTCTCTGGCATCAAAATTGATCTGAGGGGGTTTAAATACCCTTACCCCTTTCCTTTCGATTCCGTGATTCTCTTATAAGCCAACGCTCTAATATGTTTTCGTTCCTCGAACAGCATAGCTATCAAAACATAGTCTGGGTGAGCCATGAAAGCATTTCACTGTAACGTTGCATGGGCGACTTTTCTTAGCTCATCTTCCAAGTAATTGATGAAAAGAATCAAAAATTAATGGAAGCTTGCGGTATTTGGGGATTGCACTTAATTGAGAACCATGATGGTATGTAGACCTTCATTATGAACTATGCAAGCTTTCTTAGCTGAGGGGTCGGATCATCGGTGGCTACATACAAACGAAGGACTCGATTTGCCAGAGTAAGCCACCTGGCGTGCGATATGTTGCCGGGGTTTCGTTTGTCCAACTCTTCTGTACATGTGCCTGTTGATACAGCTTTGGATATTTTGTACAGATACTTTTGGTCTGTACTCAACTGTTTAAGATCAACCTCTGGTATATCGCTTTCAATTGCAACAAAATTTGCATCTTCCAGATTTTGGTAGATTAAAAGTTGTTTACCAATAGTCCCACTAAATGTGTTTTGTTCAGAAGTTGGTCCATCAGGAGCAACCATAACTTTTTTCAATGGTAATTCGTTCGAATGTAGTAGACACAAAACTGCCTGCAGTGGCTGTTCTATTTTATTTTCAAATAAGGTTATAACTCCATTTGAAGTACCTGTGTTTGTTGCCGTACCATCACAACCGACAGCTTTAAGTGTTTTCAGGTCGACAGTTTTTTCTTCACAATGCTTAACTAGTGATGTAACGATTTCCTTTCTTGTGCCATTTATGGGAGTTACATGACCGAAATATTTGGAACCAGGTTCTTCAACAATAGAGATGAGTTCTTCCGATACAGATGTTCTGACGCTTTTACCAGCTACTATTTCTTTTGTTATGGTTTCGTCTTTACGACCATCAAAGTAAATAGCCAACAGATTGGAGGTTCGAGTTGAGCTTGCTTCTTTACTAGACTTAAGTCTTTCACGTACTGTTTTTGATTTGTCGGTTACTACTTCTTGGTTTTCACCAGTGACGACCTTTAAGTCTCGCAAAGTGCAGTAGCTAACTGAGCTCCAGCTCTACTTGAAATGCCTCTGCGGTCAGAAGCTCGTGAAAACAAAGATAAGCGTTGTGGCAGTTCTTGTTTTACTTCTACACTTGAAACACCTTTTTCACTCATATCAAGTACATTTTGAGACTTGAAGTTTGAGACATTGAAACATATTTTAAGTTTCGGTGCTCATTTTTATTTATAACAACCTGCATTAAAGCTTGTGACCTAGGTTTTCTTTCTAATCGCTTTTTAAGTTTTTTAGTTTCATTTTTGTCCCACTCCGCAATTGACATATCAATCTAGTACCACGTTGGTCTAGCAAAAACTGGTGTTCTAATGCCGGGACTTTTTTGTCAATAGAACAAATGCAATTGCTGAGGTCACATTTGCAAGCACACATGTCAAACAATGCTGTTACAGTGCCTGACTGAAAGCTAGTTATTGAGTCTTTGTATGAGGTAGGATATTTCCTTTTAGGCCCTGAACATTTTTTAATTTTCTCAAGTTGCTCGTGCAGTCTTAAAACCATAAATATTGTGTTTTTGGTGCCACAAAAAGGAATAGAAGCTCTTTTCCATATCTCCTCAATTTCTCAAGCAACTCTCAATGCAATTGCCTTTTTTGCAGGCTGATGAATTCCCTCTTGTTTCATTTCAACGCGTACCCACTCAAAGTACTTGGGCTCAAAATCTTGGCCGACAGAACATTAAAACCACTTACATCGATAGGTTGCCCGATAACCGGCATGTCGGTAGTTTGTCTAGTTAAATGCTGTTTTTTACTCATCTATTGGCCGCTATTGCTTGCCGACAGACGATCACTGACCGCGGTGAGACAGTGTGGTCTTCCCCCTCCCCATCGCTTCAGGTTGACGCTTGACGTATGGAATTGTACTTCATTATTTCACTTATTACAATAATTCCAGCCAAGCTCAACCAGGTTTTAGTCAAATTTAAGGTTGAACTATGAACACTACAAATATCAAAGTACTGCAAAATTTTAAAAGTTGGCTGACATTTTCGAGTTTTAGGCCTTATGCGGGAGACCTAAAAACCATTTTTCAAATAAAAAAAATCATTTCTTACTTATTTTTATGCCCTAATATTACTGTTTTTTAACTTGGAATAAACACAAAATTTACGATTTTATTTTTTAAAATTTTAAATAAATTTGGCATTTTTTGAAAAACATTAAAACTTTAGGCCTTGTGCGGGAGACCTAAACATTTTTGTAAAAATCCAAAACTTTTTGTGGTACCTAGTAGCAACTTTTTTTCAACTCGAAATTTGACAACAAAAAAAAGTTTAAATTCGATACACCCTATTGTTTATTCTTTTTCCACTGATGAAGCGCTTTTGATATCCTCTGTCCGATGAACCATTGACGACTGAATACATGAAATTAAAACGCAATACATCAGACAAAATAAGAAACAACGACTTCATCTACAATTTACATGCACATTCAGGAATATTAATGAATCACTCACTGAGAGAATAATGTAAAAATACAGATCCCCACTTATAAGATATATACACTCGTTGCCCCTCTTTTATTCTCTTGCTATCGAGAGAACATAAACAGTGCCACAAACACAGCTGTATTTGTGTGACAACGACAGATATATTTGGGCCTCAACCAAATATATTATAACATATTAATCATTGTGTCTCAAACATGTAATATTGAATAGCAAACACAAGCCCCAAACATACTCTATATTTGCATCCAAACAAAAAAAGAATGGAAATTTTGCAGCGTGTAGCAACAGGGTAAGGCTTGCCTTGAATTTTTGCGAAATGTCAAACAGGTTTCATTCAAATTCGAAGTTTGAATTTATTAGGAATACGGGGTGTAGGAAATATTTAAGAGTTTGAATGAAAACGCATAGTGTCATATTTCGAATATTTTCTACTTTTTCCCAGCGATAAAAATACATTTCATACATTTAGCAAATATAAAACAAATAAATATATGACAATGACTTCAAATGAAAATGTGGGGAAAGTGCAAAAAACAAGAAATGGGATTTGAATCGGTATATCTGCACGGCACTAGATTTAGGGTATCAACAAAGCCAAAAAAATATGAAAGTACATGGCCTTGGTATCAGAAATTAGGTTTGACCCTGATCACCACAATTTTTCTTTACAGGCCAAAGAAGATTTCTGCTGAGTGCAGAGCCTTATTTTTGATTTTACGCCAAAAAATATTCTAAGATTTCGCATTGCAACTTTCCGCAATATCGCAGCTCTTTTCTCAGCTCGTAATTCTTTCTAATAAGTCCCTCAGAATCAATGTACCAATACTCCATAAAATGACGAAACGTCAGAAAATTTTAAATATTTTGTATTTCACACCAAAACAGTTATAAATTCTTGAATTCTTATGATTAATTTGGAACCCTCAACGTAGTAGAGAAAGAGGAGAGAAACCCCGACGACGACAACTGCAATTAAGCCAATGTTTAAAATACAGTCACTGGCCCAGAACGCTGAGGCTCTGATCAGAAGAGTCACAAACTTCGAAACGATCGTCCGGCAACGTGAGTTGAAATCCTGGTGCCGACTGTTTACATTTTTCCTAATTGCAGAAATAAACCCTTGATCTGTGTAGCTCGTATCAAATGGTAAAATATTCTACTATGTAATAGATGTTGGTTACAGTATTTGACAATGTTCTCAAGAGTCTTAAGTACTACAAATTTGCAGGATGTAGTCATATCCACTTGCTTTAATTTATATACTTACAAGAGAAAAATCACAAAAAAAATGGTAAAATGATGTAGCATTAAGTGGATCTAAAGACATTAGTGAATTTTGCAAAGCTCTCAGGAAATTTGAAGCTGCAATTCCTTCAAAGACATCCTAACAACGTAAGAACAAACTTTAAAAAAAATAGTTTCTCACAATCAGTGAGCTGTGCGCTTTATAGTTTTACACTCACTGATTGTGATCCACAGTTTTACACCGGTTCCGAACGGTATTTTGAGAAGCTTTTTCTTTTCAGGCCAGGTAGTCGATAGTGTCGCCGTCACTAAGCGAAGTGACCGTCGTCGAAAGAAATGTAAGGTGGTCAGAGCTGGGATCGTACCCACGTTCTCATGTACAAGAGTCGCGCACACTAACCATTGCACCACCGACGTCCATAAAAAAAACTTAGAAAGAGATATAAAATGAGGCAAGAGCTACAGTATAGTCGAAGATTGCAAATGCAAATTTTAAATTGCTTGAAGTAAATGCAAAAAAAGACGCGTGCCCTTCACATGAAATCTTGAGACCCTAAACAAAAACCTGATTTTAACATATTGTTTTATTACTCTCCAAGTAATACAGAATATTCATAAACTATATATTTATGGGACTGTCCGTGGAGGTGGAAAGTTTCTGATTGCCATTCACTTGGGAGTGGCCAGAAATGATTCCTTCATTGGGCAGTCCAAGCAGCTCACTACTTCCACGCAGTATGTCCTGGGCAATGGCTTTTCGGAAACCTCCGTTAGCTAGCTAGAGTGAGAAGGCGAAACAAAGGAGCATCAGATCAGGTTTAGTAGGTGACTGATGTCACTGAAGCTCATCAAACATTCGGGCATATTCTTTTGTCCTTAGAAGGCGGATGAGCCAAACATACGGGCCAACGGCGGATAGAAACTAAAAGAAGAAAATCCAGGTTCAACATATCGCATCCTGGTCAGCGTCTGATCCATAATGGGCGGCTGCAATCAAATATCCTGGCAGTAGGTAAAATGCAAAAACCCGGTGGGCTGGGTTTGCCTCCCGCCACCGTCCATAATGGCAGTGAAAATACAAAAACGAAACAGAAAACATAAACAACCCCTATTTGTTGACGACCCCCGCAAACGTTATAAGGACCACGATTTACGGATATGCACTTGGAATGTAAGAACTCTATATAGATCCGGTGCAAGTATCCAACTGGCAGATGTCCTCGAAAGTTATAAGGCTGACATTACCGCTATCCAGGAAATGCGATGGACAGGACATGGCTGCACAAGAAAAAGAAACTGCGATATATACTACAGTTGCCATGAAAAAAAACATGAATTTGGTTGTGGATTTGTAGTTGGCAAAAGACTGCGACATCTAGTCTCTAGGTTCAATCCTGTGAGTGAACGAATAGCCACAATCCGCATAAAAGCGAAATATTTTTATATTTCCCTAATTTGTGTGCATGCCCCGACAGAAGAGAAAGATGATGATGCCAAAGACATATTCTATGAGCTCCTAGAGGAAACGTATGACCGCTGCCCTGGCCATGACATTAAGATTGTACTAGGAGATTTTAATGCCAAAGTAGGAAGGGAGAATGTGTTTAATCCAACTATTGGCAATTTCAGTCTTCATGCTGAGAGTTCCGACAACGGTATGAGACTGATTGACTTTGCCGCGGCAAAAAACATGGTCATCAGTGGCACAAGATTCCAGCATAAAGACATCCACAAGGCTACTTGGGTATCCCCTGATCAAAGAACTAGGAACCAAATTGATCACGTGGTAATTGATGGAAGGCACTCATCCAGTGTAATGGACGTACGTGTGATCAGAGGAGCTAACATCGATTCTGATCACTACCTGGTAGCAGCAAAGGTTCGCACAAGATTAAGTAGAGCGAAAATCGTACGAAACCAGACGCAGAGGAAGCTGGACATCGGAAAGCTGCAATTACCAGAGGTAGCCACAGCCTACTCAAGGAAGCTCTCGCAACTTTTGGCACAGAACCCACCCCCTCCCGATGACGATCCTGATGCGCAGTGGAAACCCATTTCCGACTCTATAAAAACTGCCGCAACAACCGTACTTGGTTTCGAAAAACCGCTTCGCAATAAACCGTGGTACGATGAAGAGTGTCGCATAGCAAATGAACGCTGCACGTATGGTAATGCTTCAGTCAATTGCAACGCGAGCTGCAACTGAGCGGTATAGGGAGAAGAGAAAGGAGGTAAACCGTCTCTTTAGGCGTAAGAAACGGCAGTGGAGAAAACGCGAGAGTGAGAAAATTGAGACATACAGAAGGAAGAACGAAGCCCGAAAATTCTACCAAAAAGTTAAAAACGGAACTAATGGACATGGTTCAGGGCCCCCCTTCTGTAAAGACAAGGACGGAAATCTCGTCGCAGATGTGCAGAGCATGTTGGGAATATGGAGAGAGCATTTCTCCGCGCTACTAGTACCTGAGATATCCGATGACGATGGGACAATCGATCACAATATGGACGACGACGTCGGTTGCCCCCCTCCTAACCAAGTCGAGGTCAGAACAGCTATTGCCTGGCTTAAGAACAACAAAGCCGCAGGAGCCGATGGATTACCGGCGGAGCTGTTTAAGGCTGGCGGCGATGAGCTGATAAGGTGCATGCATCAGCTCATTAGCAAAATTTGGTTAGATGAATGCATGCCCGGCGATTGGAGTCTCAGTGTACTATGTCCCATATTTAAAAAAGGTGACCCGAGTATTTGTGCCAACTACCGTGGAATAAGCCTTTTATCCATAGCATATAAGGTTCTATCAAGTATAATGTGCGAAAGACTAAAACCAATAATTGCTGACCTGATTGGACCATACCAGTGTGGATTTAGGCCTGGAAAATCGACAACTGACCAGATTTTCACGCTACGCCAAATCCTGGAGAAGGCACACGAAAAACAAATCGACACCTATCATCTATTTATCGATTATAAAGCAGCCTTCGATAGTCCGATACGGGAGAAACTCTATGAAGCAATGTCTGAGCTTGGTATTCCTGCAAAACTCATACGCCTTTGCAGGATGACCTTGAGGAACACCAAATCCGCAGTGAAAGTTGGTAAGGATCTTACCGAACCTTTCGAAACTAAGCGAGGCCTCAGGCAAGGCGACACCCTATCGTGCGATCTCTTTAACATCTTAATGGAGATCATTATGAGAAAAGCTGCAGTCAATATGAATAAAACCATCAGCAGCAAAAGTCACATGCTGCTCGCGTATGTTGATGATATAGATATCATTGGGCGCACAATTAGAGAAGTTACAGCGGTTTTTTCGAGAATTGAGAAGGAGTCAGCAAAAGTGGGTCTGACGGTGAATGAGGACAAGACAAAATTAATGGTTTCAACGAACAGGGCTTCCACGCGATTAGACCAAAGCGTGAACGTTGACAACCGTTATAACTTCGAGGTAGTGGACGAATTTATATACCTCGGATCTGCCGTGAACAGAAACAACAACGTCAGCCTTGAGATCAAACGGAGAATTGTGCTTGCGAATAGATGTTATTTTGGGCTAAGCAAGCACTTTAGAGATAAAGCCCTCTCTCGAGTAACAAAAGTCCAGCTGTACCAGACTCTCATTCAACCTGTCTTGCTTTATGGCGCAGAATCCTGGGTCCTATCGCAAGCAGACGAAACATCTGTAGGAGTCTTCGAGAGAAAAATACTCCGAAAAATTTATGGCCCTATAGTGCACAACGGCGAGTATCGGCGACGCATGAATCATGAGCTGTATGAGCTTTATCCTGACATTGACATAGTTAAGCGGATCAAGATAACGCGATTGCGCTGGCTAGGCCATGTCAGTAGAATGGATGAAGATGAACCAGCGCGAAAGCTTTTCGAAACCGAACTCGAAGGAAGACGAAAAATAGGAAGACCAAGACTCCGCTGGAGGGATCACGTTGTCGAATCCCTGCGTACACTTGGTATTGCCAACTGGAGAGATAAAGCAAAAGATCGAACTGGTTGGCGAAATATGTTATCTTCGTTTTGTAAGGTCCCTGACCCCCCGGGGTTGTCCGAGACCGGATAAGTAAGTAAGTAAGTAATATATTTATATACAGGGTGATTCAGGAAGTTACGGACAAATTTCTCCAGCGTATTCCTTGGCTCATTTCATGAAGAAAAGTCCACTAGGACCATGCCGGAAAATGCAACGGTGGGAAATGGTAGAGGGTTCAAAATTTTTCGATTGGCTGTCGAAGGGTAGTAGGGTAAAGTTGCTAACTTCTGAGCCAGTGGTCGGATTTTTGGGCTTGTTGGAAAGGTCTTTAAGAGGCCTTTCAGAATCAATAAAAAAAGTAGAAAACAGTCAAATCGCCGCGATACAGAGCTTTCGGAAAAAAAATGCACATTACCTCAATTTGCTCAGCCAGATGGCAGGTAACTTATGTTAGGCATACCTCTTACCTTTCCAAAATGACCTAAACGAAGCCCAGAGGTCCTACCGTTCCAAAGGTATGACCATTTTACTGTAATGCAAAAATGTTTGTTTTTGTTTTTGGAAGCGAAATAACAGCATACATTTATTTGTTTTTGTAAATTAACACGTTTAAGATTTTATTATTATTGATTCTGAAATGCCTCTCAAAGACCTTTCCAACAAGCCCAAAAAAAAATCCGACCACTGGCTCAGAAGTTAGCAACTTTACTCTACAACCCTCCGACCGCCATTTCGCACCCTTGCATTTTCGGACATGGTCCTAGTGGACTTTTCTTCATGAAATGCGCCAAGGAATACGCTGGAGAAAGTTGTCCGGAACTTCCTGAATCACCCTGTATAGTAATAAATATAAACTTTGAGATTTACATTAAAAAGTGTTTATAGGTCAAAAGTTGTTTTCTAAACACTAGACGAGTAATCTTCGCCGTTTCGACGAACACTGTTGTTCATTTTAAATTTTTCACATAAATGGACTTAAGAGCAAATTGCTCAAAAACAAATCAAAAAGGTTTAAAAATTTATGGCTCGTTTGGTTTCGTTTATGCTAACGTCCATTAATGATTAAAAGTAGTGTGCCGGACTTGTACGCTACGTTGTTCGTTAAAAATTGCAATGTAAAATAGGACTTGATTCGACGAAGATTACCTTTACCGTATGTAAAATATGATTATCCTTCTTAGGGTAATAAAGGGCTGAAAAGAAGGCATTACTAAAAAAAAATAGCTTAAAAGCCCCCAGCTCTTTTTCCAAAAAAAAAGGAGCTAGTAATAAAATATGATTACCCTTCTTAGGGTAATAAAGGGCTGGCTGAAAAGAAGGCATTACTAAAAAAAATGGCTTAAAAGCCCCCAGCTCTTTTTCCAAAAAAAGCAAAAACTAGACAGTCAAAATTTCTCTTCACTCAAATGCCAACAAACAAAACGAGTGAAACCCTAGTACTTCTCTACTCTCTCTTACTCTCTTCATTAAATATTTCAATACACGAGCAGCTTTTTGATAGTGTTATTGTATATAACTATACAAATACCAACCATGTTGAAGTAAAATTACATAAACTATGCAAAAAGTATGAAATAAGCAAGTTATAACGCGGGAGAGAAATGCGTTAGAGTGAACTCCTAGCACTTTTTGGTTCTCTTTTACAGGGTTGCCAAGTTGCGCACATCTTCTGGTCGTCTAATTGTAAATCGTCTTTGAAAAAAGGAGCTAGTAATGCCCTAAAAGGGCTAAATTGGGAACACTGCCCGAAGCAAACCATACTGCAAACTAAGTTTAAATAGTGTTTGATTGATCCTAATGATAACTAAATTATGTTCTATGTTGGTTGCATCGAACAAAACGGCTACTCTTGCAACAGGGTCCTTAATGAACACCCTCCCGCGATGTCGAATAATGAGAGGCTTTTGCCTAGGCACACCAGAACCATTCTGGCACAGCGTAGATCTGGTTGGAGTTCTATCCTGAACTCATACAGATCAAGGATAATCCCAGGCACCTTAGATCAGTGCCCACACTGCCTACAAAGCCCTCATGACACTATCCTGATAGGCCTACTGACTTGCGCCCAGTGGACCTATGGGACAGACCCTTGGAGGTGGCACAATTTCTCCAGCTCCCCACCGCTACCTCCAGTGACACATAGGGGAATTACACATAATTTTTGTTTTTTATATCTTCCAGGGACGAACGAGTTCAAACAGAAAATCTGTTACAACAACAACGCATTCCCTTTTAGGTCTGTCCGTTTTATGTCCAACCAAGGAGTAATATACAACAGCAACTCAGACTGAAATTGCCCACTATCTCGACGACAGCAGGAGACAGATAGAAGGGCTAAACTGGCAACACTGCCCGAAACAAACTATGCAGCAAACTAAGTTTAAATAGTGTTTGATTGATCCTAATGATAGCTTAATTAGGTAGTATGTTGGTTGCATTGAACAAAACTATGCATCCCCTTTTATGTCTGTCCGTTTTATGTCCAACCAAGTGCAATTAATATACAACAGCAATTCAAACTGAAATTTCCCACTATCTCGGCGACAGTAAGAGAACGCTAAGAGAGGGTTGGCGGCTCTTACATGTTGCTTCTCTGCCAAGTAGATTATTTTTAGTATGATGTATAAAATTGCAGGTCAGGCCGATGCATCAAAATGATTTTGGTATACAAAATTTTTTTTTTAAATATTAGGATTTTTTTTAAATTTCTTATTCAAATTAGATGTCAAAAATTGCTCTATAAAAATAACATAAAGTGACAGAATTCAAATTATTTCATTTGCAGAAAAAATTGTTGGATCTCAAATGAATGTGTGTTAAAAACCTATTATCATAAACACAGTTTTACACTCACTGGTTGGGACTAGAGTGTCCAAAAACCGAAATCGAAAAACCGGTTAACCGATTTTTGTCTCTTTGCCGTGTTCCGGTTTTTTAAAAAACGTAACTTTCGAACAAACCGGAAACAGGTTATTTGCCGTCGGTTAACCGGGGCTTACTTAATTTGTGTTCATATCCTTAAACAAATTAATAATAAATTATATGATTTTCGAATATTAATGAAATTTTGGAATTAAGAATATGATTTCTATTCTCAAATATGATTTTATGTACCAGAAAGTTCTAAATGACATTTTCAAACAATTGTTTTAATCAAATTTCAAAATGATATTATGACTTGAATAAGAAATAACTACAAATTATTTAAGAATTAATTAAACTTTCCAATCGTATTTTTCTAATATAAAAATTAAAATTATTTTGTAAATAAATATCTTAAACTTAATAAGATTTTCATACATTGAGATCTCTTTCAAATTTGAATATGGATTTCGAATTTAAATCAGTTTAATGTAAATTAGAACAAAAGTTTTAAATTTTATATTAAGCGCGCATTCCAAATTGGAATATGACATAATAGTTTTATTTAAAATTATAACGTAATTGTCATATTTAAATAAATTAAATTAAAACCCGAAAACCGGTTTCTTGAAAACTTGATTTTTCGAGCAAACCGAATACCGGTTTTTTTGAAAACTTGATTTTTCGAGCAAACCGAAAAGCGATTTCCAGAAAATTGCGTTTTTTTTGACTTGGAAGGGTCGCCGTCACTAAGCGAGCGGCTATTGACTCACGTTTTAATATACGATCTAACATACAAGAGTGACACATACTAACCATTGCACCACCGATGGCCACAAAGAAAATAAAAATAGGAATGTCGCCCAAACAAAACTTACCCACAATGGACAATGAAATAAACGCTCCAAATGAAGAATTACTCAAAAAAAAAATCCAATGAGTGTTCGAACTCACGGGCGATGTGTTAACACCTTTTTGCTACACGGTACCTGTTCGATTTCTATGAACACATTCGTAAATGTTACATTGGAAAATAAAAAACAGCGTTCAATCATATGATGACGTTACAGTTAAATAATATTAATACTTAAAATTATTTAAAGACCCAGTGCAAGCACATGTGTCATTATTTTCTTGCTCAATACTTTTTGTTTTATTCCCACAAAAGTCAAAGAATGCAAAGCAACAGACACTTGTACATACATACATACATTGTTATATTCGTACGATATAACCGAAGATCAACATAAAATACTTTTTTAATATTACTCCAAATTAATACTCCAAATTAAAACACTTCAATCTCGGCTCGCCGATATCGGATCGCCTTAATTTTTGGCCTAAACTCTTCGTCGAAACCCGCACTAGCTTTTTAATCCAAAAATTAATAAAATCGGCTATGAATTTCCGGAGAAAATCGCGTGGGAAAATTATATGAAAATCGTCCAATAATCACTTTCAATACAGACTGCCAAGCAACGAACAAACAAATGATGATAAGACAAAACCGAAGATCAACAAAACACTTTTTTAATATTACTCCAAATTAATACTCCAAATTAAAACACTTAAATCTCGGCTCGCCGATATCGGCTCGCCTTAATTTTTGGCCTAAACTCTTCGTCGAAACCAGCACTAGCTTTTTAATCCAAAAATTAATAAAATCGGCTATGAATTTCCGGAGAAAATCGCGTGGGAAAATTATATGAAAATCGTCCAATAATCACTTTCAATACAGACTGCCAAGCAACGAACAAACAAATGATGATAAGACAAAACCGAAGATCAACAAAACACTTTTTTAATATTACTCCAAATTAATACTCCAAATTAAAACACTTAAATCTCGGCTCGCCGATATCGGATCGCCTTAATTTTTGGCCTAAACTCTCCGTCGAAAGCCGCACTAGCTTTTTAATCCAAAAATTAATAAAATCGGCTATGAATTTCCGGAGAAAATTGCGTGGGAAAATTATATGAAAATCGCCCAATAATCACTTTCAATACCGACTGCCAAGCAACGAACAAACAAACGATGATTTACTCTTACAAACCTAACACTTGCGTATGTATTAAATTTATAGTTTACTGCCCTAGAGGCGCGCGTATAGATGTTAACACATCAAAAAAAAAAAATAGCACGAAAAGTATCGTAAATTTGTAATACGAGGGTTGCGCTTTTATATTCCTGGCCTAGGCATGGAGAAATAGAAAAGAGCCGCTATGACTCTCTTCGTGTACTCTTGATGAGGACGAGGTAGTAGTCCATTTTATCGAGCTCGAGTTGCTTTTGATATTTACTCTTTGGCTGAACCAATACGGTCAGAAATAAAAGGGAATGCGTATTTTCGTTCGATGCAAACAACATAATTCAGCTGTCATTAGTATCAATAAAACACTTTTAAACTTAGTTTGCTGAATGGTCTGTAATCGCTATGTCTTCTTTGGTCTCTCATTTTACATCATTTCCCTAGTACCTTTTCGACCAGCTGTGGCATAGAAACCCCCTAGCCTACCTAGGCAATCTTTAGTTTTGCCAGTTGCCTTCTGGGAACAGCAATGGAGAGTGTAATGAAGAGCGTTACATCGCGGCGACAGAGAACGCAGAGCAGTTCATATAAATTGCCCTTTTCATTGCCGAGCCAAATAATGAGCACGATTTGTTGATGAGAGAGAGAGCTACGAAACATACAGACAGCATTTACTGGACTAGGTATTGCCATAAATTTATGTATGTCGGCATATTAGCGATTTAGTAGTGCTATATCTTATTTGCATTATAATAATACGAGTATAAGTACATACATATGTATATAAATAAATAAATAAGAACAGCGTACAATGGGTATAGAAATACAAAATCGAATTCACACACATACATTCATTTTCGAGATATGTATTTTTTTATACATATAATTCTATTATAATGCATAGACTTTATTTATAGCGATAACCCTTTACTGCATTCGAATCAAATTCAGTTGCTGCGTTTAAGCCCTTCACACAGGGAAAAGATTAGTTGGAAATCAATTCAGGCATTGGAAATTCCGTGATAAAGTCTATATTTTGATTCGATTTCATAATTGTCAAATATCAGAATTATTTATCGCTGTTATTATTTATAGATTAAAAATAGGTCTTACTAAATACAAGTTGCTACTACCGAACTTTAGTTGTATTAACCAATTTCAGTATTTCTAAAACATCATTCATCTGAAATGGAAGATACAACTAATAAAAAGTATAATATTAGAATTCGTGTTTAAATATTAGTCACCGTAATCATAATTTGGTTTCTGTCACAAAAAAATTGTGAAAACTCGAATACATAACTTTGTAATTATGTATTCGATTTTTCACAAGAGGTGAATATTACACGAGGACTCTACAGAAAAACTATTCTTTTAAACAGAAAGTGATAAACAAAGTTGTGAAAAAACAATAAAGTGTATAGATATCAGCCAGCGAAGAATACATATTATCATAAATTGAGATGAAGTGAGACTTATAAACACAATCGTTGAATCTGACGCCTTCACAAACACGTGCAAACAATTGTGGACACTTGGCTGGAGGAACTATTATTGTGGATGAAAGAAATTAACTTAAACATACATATAATACCCAGGGTAGCCCATCCCCATTTCTGATCGAAAATATGACAAATTTAGAAAAACTGTCTATATCTGGAAAACGAAGCGTCCAATCGGAAACATAACAAATTTTTACGGGTAAGTGTTTCTCACAAAGTGTTCCAATTCGCAAAAACTATTTTTTTTTAAAAAACCGCCAAAATAAGAAAATCGTAAAAATAAAAAAGTGGCTGTAACTAGGAAACGGTACGTCCAATCGCAAAAAAAAAATTACCTTCACAGGAGGCTTTCACCTATGGATGTCTTCAATACGACATCACTTTTATTTTTTAAAACTCGTTAAAACTAAAATTTATGGAATCAAAAATCGCTAAAACGTTCCTATGCCAGTATCTCGGAAACGGAGCGTCCAATCAAAAACAAAACTATTTTTGACAAGTTTCTAAGTATTTTTCATAAAGTGGCCCAATCGTATGGAAAGATATTTTGTTAAAAAAAATCGTAAAACTGTGAAAATCGCTGAAATAAAATATGGCTACAACTCGGAACCGGTGCAAAAATAATAACTTTCTTACCTTTATAAGAGACTTTAACCACTTGATGTATTAAAGACATCACTTATTTACAAAAAATCGCAAACACATACATATGTGTGTTTTAGCGATTTTTTATTTGAAAAATTTTTAAATGAAAAATGTGAGTTTAACGGATTTTAAGAAATTATTATTTATTTTATTATTTATAAACAAATTATTATTTGTGCGGTTGGACTCACCGTTTCCGAGTTATACCTTTTTTTTATTGTAGCGATATACTTATTTTGGCGATTTTTAGAAAAAAAAAAGCTCATCGGAACCACTTTATGAAAAACCATTAGAAACCGAAAAAATTATTTATATATCGATTGAACACTCCGTTTGCGAAATAAAGCGTTTTTACAAAAGTAAATCGATAGGGACAGCAAACGACACCATATTTTTTCCCGCTCTTTTGACATTTCTCTTCAGTAAGGTTTGCCATTTCATCATGGAAAGATATACGAGCCAACAACGAGTCGAAATTATTAAAATTTACTACAGAAATTTTCAGTCAGTGGCCTCAACTTTAAGAGGCCAACTTTAAGAGGCCTCAACAATCAGCGATGAGGCTCATTTCTGGCTGAATGGCTTCGTCAATAAGGAAAATATGCGTTATTGGTCAGACAGCAATCCACACGTAATCCAAGAGTCATCATTGCATCCCGAAAAAATTATGGTTTGGTGCGGTTTATGGGCCGGCGGCGTCATTGGGCCGTACTTCTTCCGTGATGATCAAGACCGGCACATTACTGTGAATGCGAATCGCTGCCGTTCAATGATAACCGAATATTTTTGGCCCCAATTGGATAATATGGACTTGGAGGTCATGTGGTTCGAACAGGACGGCGCCACAAGCCACACAGCGAATGCCACAATCAATTTATTGGAAACCAAGTTTGGTGAACGTGTTATCTCACGAAATGGCCCAGTCGATTGGCCGACTCGGTCGTGCGATTTGACGCCGTTAGATTATTACCTGTGGGGCTACGTCAAGTCTATGGTCTATGCCAACAAGCCAGCGACGATTGATGAACTTCGTACGAACATCGAACGTGAAATTGCAGCAGTATCGGCCGATTTATGCTTGCAAACCGTCGAAAATTGGGTTCAGCGTCTAGACTTCTGCAAGCGTGCCCGTGGTGACCATGCAAAAGAAATCGACTTCCATACATAATGGCATCGAACGTACTTTCACAGGAATAAAGAATTTCATTGGTATCTAAAACCGGTTTTGTTTTATTTAAAAAAACTTTTGTAGCACTCTTATTGAAAAACCCTTATATACATACTGGCGGTTTAGCGATTTTTTATCCGAAAAAATGTTGTTTTGGCGATTTGTTTAAAAAAAAAAGTGATGCCGTAGTAAAGACATTCGGTGGTTATGGAGAAAACAAATTTATTATTTTTGCGATTGGACGCACCGTTTTCGAGTCATAGCAATTTTTTTATTTTAGTAATTTTCTTATTTTGGCGATTTAAAAAAAAAATTATTTCATACGAATTGGAGCACTTTGTGAGGAACCCGTAAAAATCTTGGACGCTCTGTTTTCGAGATATAGAAATTTTTCATATTTTCGATCAAAAATGGGCACGAAATACGAAGCCTGGTTATAAAGAATAATACTAAATATAAAATGCACAATTTTGATAAAAAATTATTATTTTTAGTTTTTTTCTATAAAATTCATAATGGAATAAAATATTAACATTGACAGCCATCAAATTCAAGTAATTAGTTAAGCATACGACTATATTATTTGGTACAACCGAATTAGTTTTTCCATTGTGCGTTCCACCAACTAATAGAATATTCCTCACTACAGGATAATTTGATTGCTAGAACTAAAACTTGATTGACAGATCACATATATGTCTTGTTGCTGTGGGTGGCTTTAACTAAATATTTCAGTTCTTGCAACCAAAACCAAAGACGACATACAGATTATAAGTACACCATTCGGCAAATTGAGTTTAAAAGTGTTTGATTGATACTAATGACAGCTAAATTATTTTAGCCTTTTATTTCTGTTCGTATTGGTTCAACCAACGAGTTAACTACAAAAGCAACTCGAACTCGACGAAATGGATTACTACCTCGTCGTTATCAAGAGAACACGCAGATAGGTATAGCGGCTCTTTTCTATTGACTCTATTTAAACCAGTGGTCACCAAAAAGAGAATACTAATCAAATGTGAATGTATTGGTGTATTTGTACTGAATCCAGAACAAAGCGGCATGACCATTCTTCGTTGAAAGCTAATGTGCTACTGAATGAAATTTTCTTCTCTCATACGCTCTTTGATATGCTTTTTGTTGACGTTCGTGTTGTGTACGTGTAAAAAGCCGATCGTGTTCGGCCCCTGGGGGCTATGGACGGTGACCACTGATTTAAACCCAATCCTCTTCAGTCCACCGAATTTGTAAGTAGTTGTTCGGTGTTTCTCGTCTAAAGAATTATTTATCAGGTAAGCGCTTCAGACCAGCTGATTTGTGTTTGTTTTTCATCTTTTTCGTGTGATTTTGTTTCTCTTTTGGTTGTTAATAAAATTCAAACAATTTCAATTAAAATGCAGTTTATAGCATAGACTTTGTGTCAAGTGAGACAAGCTGATTAAATTTTTCACAATTTGTGTACATATATTTGTACATAGTGTTTTTCATTATTCATGTAATTTTCATTGTGGCCGTCGGTGGTGCAATGGTTAGTGTGCGCGGCTCTTGTACATGAGATCCTGCGTTCGAACCCGGCTCTGAGCACCTTAAAATTTCTTTCGGCGGCGGTCACCTCGCATAGTGATGGCGACACTATCGAGTATTTAGCCATGAAAAAGCTTCTCAAAAAATACCGTTCGGAACCGGTGTAAAACTGTAGGTCCCAATCAGTGAGTGAAAACTGGAAAGTGCACAGCTGAGTGATTGTGAGAAGTTCTCCCCGGTCCCTTCATGGGATGTAATGGGAAACCATTTATTTATTTATTTTTTATGTAATTTTGACAGCTGAACCACGGAATTGCTAATTGATAATTCTACCATGTGCACAATCAAGGGCTTTCTTAACGAGCGCCTCCGAATACCGGAGCTGGTGTGTTATTATGCCCTTGGACATTGATCATTCGCGGGCAAACGAGCGTTTTGAACACTGGTGAGAATAGTTTCTGGTTTCTTCATTGACTAGTAAAATGTATCTAAGTAAAAAATTGACTTTCTGTGCGATTATTTTTCTCAACTTTCGGCGTGAATTATCAAGAATTTGTATATGCCGATGACGCATCATCCTACAGTACTGTGAAAACCAGGTATAAAAACTTCAATTGGGGTCGATGTTCGCTTCAAGACACGTTTCGTGCAGGCCATCCAAGATCGGTTGTTGTGCCAGAAATCATAAATGCTGTGCGTGAACTGATGTTGCATGATCGTCATGTGCCATACCGCGATATATAAGTAGTTCAACCTTTGTCATTACTTCCATTCGCATACATTCAATATTGCATGAACATTTGGCCGTAAAAATATTGCTCGCAGTAAATACCTTATAAATTGCCTATCGCTTTTTACAGTTTTCTTCAATGCTAATGATTTATTTTGATTAATATTACAAAAATTAGCTCATAATCATAATTTTTGAGCAAAAAAAAAAAAATAAAAAACATAAATAATTATTATTTTTGAGTTTTATTTTTTTTTTGGTCAAAAATAATGATTACACTAGGTCACAAATAACAAAATTTTCTCCGTTATTTGTTTCTAGCATACTTTTTCTCATTGATTTTGACCTACTAAACACGAAAATGAGTTTTAAAAATTTTTCTGTTGATTGGTTTTCGAGATACAAATTTTTGAACTTTTTTTTTAAATTTTTGGAGGTACACTTACAATTTTGAGCATATCTTTGGTCTTCTTTGACGTATTTCATCCTACTACTACTCAAATTAAAGCAAATTGAGCCGTCTACAACTCATTCTCAGAAAATTTTCAAATCGGGTGAGTAGTTTTGATGTTGGCGGCTTAAAAAGGTTAAAAAACTGCGTTTTTTTAGTAAAAATGTGGCAGAAAAATTCATATAAAAATTCATATAAAATATAAAACGCGATGCTAACAGCGATTTTGGTTTTTTTACGTATAGCTGGCATTTTTCCAAAGAAAATAAGCACTTACTTAACAAAATCTGACAACAAATGGCGGACTTATAATTTTTTTGGTAAAACACCGAAATTCCGCTATTTCACGATATTTTGATTTTCATTATTTGCACAGCTAACCTACTAGGAGGGATCGAAAAAGCAAGTTTTTTATAATCCTTTTGGAATAGAACGGAACAGTTGCCCCTATACATAAGTTACTTCTGTTCAAAATTTCACCACCCTGGGTTAATGTCTTCTGTTCTGGCAAGGGACGTGAAATTTCAAAAATTTGGTGAAATCAGCAATTTCTTTTTTTGGAAATTTTTTTCAAATGTCACAGCACTTAGCAGTTTTGATAAAGTTTTTAAATTAATATTAATAACACAAATATTTCATAATTGTAAAAAACCTATTTACAATACCGTAGGGACGTTTCGTCGATGTTTTTAAGAAAATGGTATAATGAAAATGCAGAACATAGAAACACAGGTGCATTTTACGATACGAATTTTGGCAAACCCACTTTACATGTACAAAATTGTTTGGAAAAAACGTTTACGTAATTTTTATGATTCTCAGAATTAAAAAAAATAAGTAATACACAAATAGTTATTTAATTTTTATGATTGTGGTTGCAGAGTAATATACGCTTCTGAATGTGCGTGGACGCTCTTCGTGTTCCTTTATGACTGCTACTCCGTTCACAGTCAATTAAAGGGAATTACACTTTTTTATTGATGTGTGTTTTCCCGATGGCTACCTGTATCGGATTTTTTTACAGAAATTCCCCCCACATTTGTGAGTGGTCATTATTTGGAAACTTTTCCACAATTTGAAACGCACACTTGCTGAATCAGGTATATAGCCAGGTATAGTATTTATAGGTGTTCATTTATCGTTTTTTGTCATTCAACAAGTGTCTACGAACGCGAGTAGTACGAGTAAAAAGTGAAACAAATTGAATTTAAGTGCATATAATACCTACCCAACAAGTAAGACAATGAGTAAAAGACTACGTGTGTTCGAGTGTTTGAACAATCCAGACAATTTCTGCAATGTTTGTGGCGAGTTTATAAAGAATAATCACGCACACACGTTTACTCCAGCAGTGCAATTGCACTATTTGAATTATTTTGGTATTTCACCAAATATCACAGAATCATGGACACCTAAGTCGCTATGTGATCTTTGCTATATAATCCTAACCAACTGGGCAGCTGGCGGAAGGTAAGAATTTTTATTTAAACACATTAAGCAAAGCAAATATAGTAATTTATTTTAATTTTAGGCGCCATATGAAATTCGATACACCAATGATGTGGAAAAAGCCGCTATGCCATTCCACAGACTGTTATTTTTGCCTCACCACAAACAGTGGGGTAGGGAGATTTTTAAAATGGAACTACGCTCAAGTGGGATCGTTTGCACTTCCAGTACCACATTCGAATGGTGTACCATATCCAGTGTGCCCTCGTGCATCTCTTCTAAAAGCAGAATCGTCAGATCAAGAGTCCGAGTCAAGTGCAAGCGAATTTGGGGCGTGCAGAAAGCGAAAATTACTGTCACAGGCCGAACTAAACGATTGGGTGCGCGATTTTGGTCTCACTAAGGAGAAATCCGAACTTTTTGCGTCTCGGATGGTACAGTGTGGATTTGCGGATTCAGAAGTGAAAGTAACAGCGTACAGGAAGCGTCACCAGCAGTATGCAAAATTTTATACAAAGAAAGACCAAATATGTTTTTGCAGCGACATTTCCGGCTTGTTCCAAGAGCTTCACCAAATTCACAACCCCAATGAATGGAGGTTGTTTATTGACAGCAACAAAGAGAGCTTGAAGGCAGTTCTCTTACATAATGGGAATGAAAAGCCATCTCTTCCTATTGCTCATGCGGTTCATTCAAAGGAGAACTATGAAACTATGAACATTTTGCTGAAATGCATAGAGTATAGCAAATATAATTGGAAAATATGCGCCGACCTCAAAGTTGTGGCCATTCTGTGTGGACTCCAAGGAGGCTATACGCGACATTGCTGTTTTCTGTGCCTTTGGAATAGCCGCGCTGATGATCAGCATTATATTCAAAAAAAAATGGCCGGAACGAACGAAACCTGTAGTTGGAGAAGCGAATGTTCAGCGCAAACCACTAATAGAGAACCGTGAAAATATAATACTTCCGCCTCTGCACATAAAATTGGGTTTGATAAAAAATTTTGCCAAAAAATTGGACAAAGAAGGTGAAGCTTTTGCCTATTTACGGTCAATTTTCCCTTACCTTTCGCTGGCAAAAATTAAAGGAGTCTTCGCAGGACCCGATATAAAAAAAATGTTGAAAGATGAAACATTCCCGAAGCTGTTATCACCCATCGAAGCCGCAGCATGGAATTCCTTCAGGCTTGTTGTGGAAAACTTTTTAGGAAACAACAAAAGCCATAATTATAAGGACATAGTTGAGGATCTGGTAAAGAACTATGAAGCAATGGGTAGGTTTTTTTTGAAACAAATGTTAATTTAAATAGCGTTTTAATTCTCGTTTTTTTTTTCATTTTTAGGTAGGAGTGCACATGTCACTTAAAATACACTTTCTGCATTCTCATTTGGATTTTTTCCCCGAGAATTTAGGAGACGTGAGCGACGAACACGGCGAGCGCTTTCATCAGGAATTGAAGGCTATGGAACGACGCTATCAGGGCATCTATGACACGGCTATGATGGGTGACTACATTTGGACCCTAATACGTGAGACCAATTGCAGCGAATACAAAAAACAAAGAAGAAGTCAGCTGTTTTTCCACATGGCATAAAATGTACAGTTATATCTTTGTTTCTACTCATTTTTTATGGGCGTTGATTTGGTTAATTTCGTTAGTTTAGCTAACCTGGCACATCCATTTCTAATTGTGCCATACATTGAGTATGTAGTGCTCTAAATAAATTAAAAAATAATATACTAAGACTAATTTGTTTATTGTAAATTAAGTTCAAATGTATTTATTCGTTTGCGTTGGGTAGGTAAGCTGTGCAAATAATGAAAATCAAAATATCGTGAAATAGCGGAATTTCGGTGTTTTACCAAAAAAATTATAAGCCCGCCATTTGTTGTCAGATTTTGTTAAGTAAGTGCTTATTTTCTTTGGAAAAATGACAGCTATACGTAAAAAACCAAAATCGCTGTTAGCATCGCGTTTTATATTTTATATGAATTTTTATATGAATTTTTCTGCCACATTTTTACTAAAAAAACGCAGTTTTTTAACCTTTTTAAGCCGCCAACATCAAAACTACTCACCCGATTTGAGTAGTAGTAGGATCAAATACGTCAAAGAAGACGAAAGATATGCTCAAAATTGTAAGTGTACCTCCAAAAATTTAAAAAAAAAAGTTCAAAAATTTGTATCTCGAAAACCAATCAACAGAAAAATTTTTAAAACTCATTTTCGTGTTTAGTAGGTCAAAATCAATGAGAAAAACTATGCTAGAACCAAATAACAAAACGACTGTTGGCTAGTGTTATTGAAGAAAACTATAAAAATTTAAAACTTAAAACTCATGGCGAAAATGCAAAGGTTGTCCTAAAAAGTTCATTGTGATGAAATTATTTTTCTTTTATGTCTGTTCTAAGTCATTGATTTTTTGATTAAAAAAATAACAAGAATCATAATCATTTGTCTTGAAGACATCATCAAAGAAGCCTGAATGACCATGTTATGTCTTAAAAGACATACTGAGGGTATTCCTAACAAATATTCAAAAAACCTTTTCATACAAATGTCGCATAAATCGTTGACAACGAAGTAAACGACATTATGAAACAATGTCACGTATTTTCACGAGAACTAGTCAAACTAGTTGTATCCACGACAACGTAAAAGACATCGCCACCCATTTCGTCGTCTCTTGATACAAATGCTAAGAATTTTTTTAAGGCGTCTTTGAAGACAATGTCGCTACAGACATTGTGGCCTGCTGGGTAGCTTTCGATGAAGTATTGTTACAACGCTTCCTTTTAAACAGTTGGTAGATTAACCCATGAAACACACGAATGGAAATGCGTTTTTATTTGCCCTGTAGCGTGTTACCTGGCCATGTCCTCAAAACATCTTCAACGACGGGTGCATGACCATTATAACTCGCTGACGACAAATCGACGACAGTCCATGAAAATCGTCGACGAAATTTTCATACAAGTGCCCGAAAATTCGTACATGATCAACAGAGTGACACTTTGGTTATCGCGTCGTTGACGACCCTGTGGGCGACATATTGCGTTCTTACCAATAATGACATTCCTGGTGACATTATCATTCATATAACCATCAGCGACAATGTTGGTGACATCATGACAATCCTGGCCTACATTTTTGCCAATATGGTCAACGCCGATTAGATTGGCAAGGTTATATCTAACCCCGTCGCAATAGAGATTACCATTACCAGAAATAAACGAATGTAATTAAATTTAAATGTAAGTTTTATTTTGAATTATTATTAATAAGAAATTAAAAATAACCTTTTCCCTATGAAGTTCAGGTTCAACTGATAATTTTAATTACACTGTAAGTAAAATTTGAAGTTTTGAAATGACACACCAAACCACCGAGACACCCCAACTAATTTTTGGGTCATAGAATCTAGTGGTCTACTCCGTTTTAAAAAGTGAGCTCAAAATAACGAGATATTTCGATTTTAAATTTGTAGTAGATTTAAGGTGATTTTTGATTTTATTTGATCTTATTCTTGTTAAATAAATTTATATATTTTTTTTCGACAAAATGTAACCCTTGAAATAATAGACATCATTTGGAAGCAGAATTAGTTTACCTCTTACAATTTTGGGCCATAATAATTATAATAATATTGGGATTCGGGATTTTGGGATTGGCATCCATTACAAACAGATGCTACAACAAATATATCAAAGTGTTCACTTTGACAGATTAGTCCCTACCCACCGCTATAGATGTTAACACATCAAAAATATAAGCATTTTTATGAGTGACGAAAAATGCAGCTCACATTGCCACATTGTTTTGTTTTGTGTGTGGAAAATTTACACCGAAAAATCATCGACGACATTTGGTTGAAGATGCCCTCAAAGATTACAATCAGTATTTGTTGGTTACCCCCGCTGAAGAAATGCGAAATGTTGATCATGCACCTGAATTTACGTGCATCACATGTTTTAGTGCATTAAACAAATGGTGGAAATTACGGCGACATTCGATGCCATTTGGACTTCCAATGATATGGACCGATCCAGGGGAACATGATACAGAAAATTGCTACACGTGCAAGAACGATGTAAATGGTCTCAATAGAACACAATAATACACAATAATTTACTCTTATAGAACGATCCGGTTTTATGTGCAAAGTTGTGCCAAGTGCTCACGTACCAGTTCCAGATAGTGATGAATTGCCTGTCCCAGTACATCCATCGACATACCAATATGATACTGCGTCCTATGAAGTACAATTACAAACTTCAGCAACATCATTACATCATGCTGATTCTGATTACCTTCATCCAATTATACAATATCCATCAATAATTTCGCAAGAACATTTAGTTAGAATCGTTCGAAATCTGAAGCTATCTCAAAATAATGCAATGACTTTGGCTCCGGAACTAAGAAGCGTCAACGTGCTGGCACCAGGTGTGAAGTTACATCTTACAAATACCGGCAAGAACCATATATGCCTTATTTCATGCTTTCCGAGGACGCAACTTATGCATATTGTCAAGATTTTCCCGGTTTAATGAATGTAATGGGAATCTGCAGCTATAGTCCATCTTTATGGCGTCTTTTCATACACCCTTCAACCAGAAGCTTAAAAGTAGTCTTGCTATTTGAAAACAGCAGCGTTAAACCAGTGCCATTGATGTATGCTCTTGGAATGCATGAGTCGTATGATACCATGAAATTAATTCTGGAACGCATCAGTTATGACGAACACAATTGGCGCGGCAATTGTGATTTTAAGGTTCTTTCACTATTAGCTGGAATGCAAACTGGCTATACAAAGTACATGTGTATTTTTTGTAAATGGGAGAGCCGTGCAAAATGCAACCAGTACGAAAAGCGAGATTGGCCAAAACGCGATTCCCAAGTTGTTGGCGATTTTAATATAATTCGTCCACCATTGATCCCCCTTTAGAAAATAATGCTTCCGGATCTTCATATCAAGCTGGGAGTTGTAAAGAATTTTTTAAAGCGTTTGGGTCGCGTTAACGAAAATGCATTACCATACTTGAAAAACAACGCTTTTCCAAAATTATCAATTGAAAAATTAAAAGAGGCTAATAATGTGTAACTAAAAGTGTGTGACTGCAATATATTTGATATCAATTTTTTTTAACTGGTGTAGTTAACGGTCCAGATATACGGAAACTTTTAAGCGATGCGAGTTTTTCTGAAATGTTAGATGAAACTGAACTAAACGCATGGAACTCAATTCGTGCGGTAATTGAAAACGTTCTGTGCAAAAATCACGCACCAGAATACCAGAATACATGACGAAGTCTTTCGACAAACTTGGCGTTAATATGTCGTTGAAAATCCACATGTTACATGCACATTTCGATTTTTACGAACGAGAATTGTCCACAGAAACAGACGAAACTGGCGTAAGATTCCATCAAACTATAATGGCATTGTCATCAAGATGAAAATGAGGCTTATCGTTGCAGATGAATACTGTGAATTCTAGCCGTCGAACCTTCATTATTTTTAAAATATTGCTCAATCATCTAACGTCTAATTTCACACTCTTCGTCTTAGCTTTGTGCAAATGAGAGATATCCGACGAAAATTAACTAACACCAGGTGGAGTTACAAGAACTGTGAAATTTAAATGAAGTTGGCACTTGTTTATTGACTTTTATTGTTGGTGTACATTTGTGTTGTATATAACATACAAATTTTGCCACAAAAACACGAAATGCGATTGTTGTTGCTTTGTTGGAGGTTTTGTACTAATGCCTCTATCTGGTATTATTAAAGCCATGCCTTGAAACATCTAACGTTTACATGCAACCAATCCCATGAAGTTAAAATTTTGGAGAGAATAAACTTCTCTATTCTTATTTGCTGTAAGCCAGTTTTCAGTACACGCTAATACTCAGTCATCTCTGTAATCATTAAAACTGGTTTCTAGAGTTCAAAGAGGTCACCATCCTGATTCTGTGATGGTTTGGTGGGAGTCGTCTGTGACGGGGCAACCAAGCTCCATTTCTGCGTAAATGGTGTTAAATCTTCGGTAAAGGTGTACTAATCTGACTTTTTGGAAAAAAGTTGTGAATCCATTAAATACCACATTGTTCGAAAACGAACAGTGGAGTTTTCAGCGGGACTATGCCCAAGACAATAATGCAAGAGCCACTCAAGAGTGGTTAAAATACAGTTTACCAAACATCATTTCAATGGATGATTGACAATCGGGATTGCCAGTCGGGTAGTGCTTTAGACTATAAGACATGGTCTGTACTACTCGTCACTCAAATTTGGAATCTCTTAAGCATTCACTTATCTGCGCAGTTCACATCCCTATGGACAGCGATTGGTCATTCAGACTTGGGTCGTGATAGAAGGCAATTTGGGGCCATTCTAAATAATATTTTTTTGTAATTTTCTAAAATGTACAATTAACAAAAAATACAAAAAAATCCAAAAAATCTTTTGTTGTTTGGATTTTTTCAAGAACATATAAGTTACTTAAGTATGTGCAACAATCCCATTAAGTCTCATGCAATTCTTGTAGTTTTTAATCTAAATTTTCGATTTTGGAAATGATTACATTGATTTTTTTCCAAAATGGTCTAAAATTCTATTTATAAGTAATGTGTTTCTACATTAGGAGCGTTTTTATGTTACGTATACACGTTAGCTCATATAAAATGATAACTTGCACGTTAGTATGTAGAATTTGACAAGTTGAGACTAATTCCGGTAAAAATATTACATAACTACAAAGTTATCGTTTGTTGTATGAAAACAAAAATATACATATCGTCGCTCACATGCTATTTTGGTCCAAACGCCACTTTTTGCTAATGGAGAAACCCGAATTTAAGTTGTAAATCAATTATCTAAAAAATGGACTGATAGAATTTTTTGAAGTTTACCACATTTAATACTTGCAGTCTCTAGTTTTACATTGTAGAACTTGATGGAATGTTGGAAAAAAATAGGAAAATTGTAGTTAATTATGTGAAATAAGTAAATTGCATTTTTGATCCACATCCAACCTTTTCTCATCTAAGCACAATATTTTATTGCAAAACTATGGCACTGAACCCTAAAGAAAAACAAAAAAAAAATAATGAGCTTTAATAGTTATTTTTATAAAAATAACAAATAAATTAAATTTCATTACAATATTGTATTTTGCCAAAAAAACGAAAAATGCCCTGCATTTTAATACACAGTGCAACACGAAAAAATATAACCATACACGGACACACCTACGTGATAAAAGACCAAAAAGACGCGTTTATCCCAGTTTTGCCCAAAGTCATGCACTTTTTTTTTATGGCCCTCCAAAGATTTGGGGCCTCGGAGTCATTTTAGCAAAAAAAAGTGATCATTTTGTCAGGCTCATATCTTTTAAACCGTTCGGAATTTTGATTTACTTTCTGAGGGAAAGTTGTAGCTCTTGCCATAAGGAACAAAAATTGTGAACATATAAAATCTTCAAAGTTAAAAATCGCAAAAAAAAAACTTTAAAACTTTCTCCCCTGTTCAGGTCCATAGGTAGCAAACCGTTCAAAATTCAAGGAAACAATCAACACCAAGAACGTACCTAAGATCTCAATAATTTCTAGAACATATGAACTTCCTAGGAAGCACTCTCAGAGCAAAGAGAATAATGATGTGGTACAAATGAGATATTAAGAGAGCAATGAAAGTTGTGTGAACTTGTGTAGCGTATTTACGAACATAACAATGTATGTACGTACACATGTCTGTTGCCTTGCAGTCTCTTTGTTGTTTGTGCGAATAAAATAATGACACATGTGCTTGCACTGGTCTTTAAATAATTCTAAGTATGAATATTATTTAATCGATTTGTATGACATATCGGGTATGTCGCAGAATCGGCCAACATCTATTTTTCATACCCGTAAATGATACGGGTGACCCACCCCGATATAGAATACAAATTTGTCCGACTGCGAAGCACAGATTGTCAGACTGCGAAAAAACACACACTGATGTTGCGGGAGCGAACAGTTGTCTTGGGTGGGTGCGGAGCACTCTCAGAGCAAAGAGAATAATGACGGGTTATACGTATATCCAAATGAGTAATAAGAGAGCAACGAAAATTGTGTGAACTTGTGTAGCGTATGTACGAACATAACAATCTATGTATTAAGCAAGAAAATAATGACACTTGTCTTTAAATATTTTTAACAGCCTGTTTCTCTCTCTCGAACGAAAGTTTTTGTTCGTGTTATATGCGAAATAATGTTGGTTTGGGTTTTACAATCTTGTCGTTTCAAGTCGAATGAAAACAAAACATTTTTCAGTACAAATTTTGATTTCTCTATTTCGAATGTGCTGTCAGTTACCGTGTAAAAAAGGTGTTAACACATCGCCCGTGATTTCGAACACTCATTATTTTTTTTTATTTTAGTTAACGTTTAATTTATGCTCTTAAACTTCCTTTGATCTATTAAACTTTACATTCAAAGATAAAATACTAAAGTCATATATGCACTTGCAAGTTATATCTGTCATAGTATAATAACAAAATATATACTACGTGGATCAAAGTAATACAATTTTTGTTGTTTGTTTTAAATGTATAGTATTTTGGTTCATACGCCACACTTCACAAAAAAAAATCAATTAATGTGCATATGGATCAAAAATGCATCTCTATATACAACTGATACAACTGATTTCAGATTCTGAACGAGCGGGTCGAAAACCCTAGGAAACTACTTCCAACTCAAAATGTAGAAAATGATCTTTGTTCCAAAATAGCATGGGAGCGACGATATGCAATTCCCATTTTTATATTTCCATAACGTTTCAGAAGATATTATGTCTAGCGAATGGGTATGTAATTTTTCCAACCAAATATTATGTTTACATTGCAGTAACTATAAGAATACACACGATGGTTTGTGCGCTTTCTAGTTCTATACTCACTGATTGGGACCTACAATTTTTACACTGATTCCGAACGGTATTTTGAGAAGCTTTTTCATGGCTAAATACTCGATAGTGTCGCCGTCACTATGAGAGGTGACTGCCGCTGAAAGAAATTTTAATGTTGTCAGAGCAGGGATATGTATTCCAACTTTATATGAAATTTACATATGCGAATTAGTATCGATCGAAAATTCCTCAGTACCAACTCAACCTGAAAGTCACTCATTCCAACAACAATATCAGAAGGAATTTTTCCTCTCAGCCCTCTTCTCCTTTTAACGGGTTTTTCAACAGAGACGCTACAAAAGTAAATCGATAGGGACAGCAAACGACGCCATAGCTTTTCCCGCTCTTTTGACATTTCTCTTCAGTAAGGTTTGCCATTTCATCATGGAAAGATATACGACCCAACAACGAATCGAAATTATTAAAATTTACTACCGAAATTTGGAGTCAGTGGCCTCAACTTTAAGAGCGCTACGTCCAATTTATGGTCGTCATAATCGTTCTACGAATGGCTTCGTCAATAAGCAAAATATGCGTTATTGGTCAGACAGCAATCCACACGTAATCCATGAGTCATCATTGGATCCCGAAAAAATTACGGTTTAGTACGGTTTATGGGCCGGCGGCGTCATTGGGCCGTACTTCTTCCGTGATGATCAAGACCGGCACATTTCTGTGAATGCGAATCGCTACCGTTCAATGATAACCGAATATTTTTGGCCCCAATTGGATAAAATGTACTTGGAGGACATGTGGTTCCAACAGGATGGCGCCACAAGCCACACAGCGAATGCCACAATCAATTTATAGGAAACCAAGTTTGGTGAACGTGTTATCTCACGAAATGGCCTAGTCGATTGGCCGCCTCGGTCGTGCGATTTGACGCCGTTAGATTATTTCCTGTGGGGCTACGTCAAGTCTATGGTCTATGCCAACAAGCCAGCGACGATTGATGAACTTCGTACGAATATCGAACGTGAAATTGCAACAGTATCGGCCCATTTATGCTTGAAAACCGTCGAAAATTGGGTTCAGCGTCTGGACTTCTGCAAGCGTGCCCGTGGTGGCCATGCAAAAGAAATCGAGTTCCATACATATGGCATCGAACGTACTTTCACAGGAATAAAGAATTTCATTGGTATCGAAAACCGGTTTTGTTTTATTTAAAAAACTTTTGTAGCGCTCTTATTGAAAAACCCCGTTACATTTTCACAGGGTGCAGTTGTTTTGAGGTTAGTTTATAAAAATGTTTAGCAAACTGCAAATCGTTTGGCCGAAAGTAAGTTGAATCAAAACTGAAAACAGCTTTTTGCTATGGCTATATATTTGCTGTTAATAACTAATATTTTTGCTTGAGTGTACTGACTATAAAACTACAAACATTGTAAGAAATCATCCGCAAACATTTTGAATAATTAACGTTGCCCTAAGGGATTTTTGTTAACATAAATTATATGAAATTGCTTAATCTGATATTTGTAGTTTAATACGGAATATTTAAGATTAGGCTCCCATGTAGTAAAGTAGTTGGAACAACAGCATATCAAATTGACTTAATTAACAAAAACTAAAAAGTCTATGGATTTTTGACAAAAAATATAACGTATAATCACTACGGTCCCTGCCTTTTGTACAAATTTGAAACGTTGACGAATTAGTAATTGAAAAAGCTTCATATTTATTTAATGAGTAGGATCTGTGTACCCGTGGGAAAATCGAATGATTAAAATCCCTTCACTAAATTACATACTGTCGTAGGTGATGTATTAAAAAATAAGTGAATCCGCCAAAAAAAATTCGTATAAATGAAAAAAAAAATATATTATATCGTTTTTGACCTCCTCCGGGGGTGATAAATTTAAAAATTGATTGTTTATCGAATCGTTTCACCGCTTCCTCATTAGAGACCTATTTTAATTTTACAAATTTTCTCATATTTGTGAGTTAAAAAAATTCTTGACGTGAATTTGAGTACTTTCTCAAAATCGCTTAGAAATCACTGGTGTGGAGTCTGAGTTTCAATTTGAGTTTAGCAGTCTGAGTTCAGGGTTTATTTCAGCCCGACTCCGACTCTGTGTTAATAAAATTTGGTAAAAAAAAAGTATTAAAAAGATGCACATTCCTTGACATTATTAGTGACAGCAATGCCATAGATATTGGTTACCATGAATAGGTATTGATTAGTGATATTGGTTATTATTGCCGTGTGGAATGGGTAGTGATCGTTTACCCATTACCCACAAGGTATAGGGAAAATAATGGGTAGCTACCCTCGACAATGCGGAATTACCCCATTGAAGACATCCATTGGTTAAAACCTCCTAAGAATGTAAAAAAATTATTAATTTTGCGATTGGAATTACAGTTTCCGAGTTATATCCACCTTTTCAATATAGCGATTTTCTTATTTTGGCGATTTTAAAAAAAAATTGTTCCATATGAATTGAACCACCTTATGAAACCCCCTTAGAAACCCACAAAAATTGGTTATTTTTTGGATTGGAATTAAAAGTGGGGAAGGGTTATCCTGGGTAACCCGTTACCCATCGTGGTGGGTAACTACCTAATATTTCCCCTATAACCCTGAGGGTATTGGGTAATCGTGATGAGTAATTCCCTATCGTCGTGGGTAAATGCCCATTATTTCCCTATACCCCATGGGTAATGGGTAAACGTTCATTACATATTCCCCACGCCGATGAATTTGGGTTGCACATGGTTAAAACTGGTAACTGTCTTATTATTTGCACTGTAGTTTTCGATGTTCGAAGAAATGCATTTCATTTAGGTATTTACTTTAATAGGAATTGTGTTTTAAGTTAGGTTAGGTTAGAATGACTTGGCCGTCGTCGGTGGCCACGGCTCTTGTCGGAGTTCGCAGCTCTTGTGCATGAGAAAGTGGGTTCGATCCCTACTCTGCCCCCTTTAAATTTAATTCGACAGCGGTCACCTCGCTCAGTGACGGCGACACTATCGAGTGTTTAGCCAGGAAAAAGCTTCTCAAAATACTATTCGGAACCGGTATAAAACTGTAGTTCCCAATCAGTTGAGTATAAAACTAGAACACGCACAGCTCAATGGTTTGTGAGGAGCTCTCCCACTCCCTTCATGGGATTTAACGAGAAACCAGTTTTAAGTGAGAATGACAGTCCATTGTTATACCACCGCACAGTGGTCGATTAATGTTTGCTAGCTGGACAAAACTATTAAATGAAAGTTTTTTTTGATTTTTTTTAATGCAAGTTTATTTATTTATTATTGTATTATCATATCTAATGCTTCAGGAGGTAAAGATTTATTTTTCTTATTTGGAAGGTGCTGTTTAACACTTATAACAGGATCAGAGGAAATTAGCAAATTATGAAAAACATCCTCATTGGTTGCGACTCGTGACATTTTTCTTGAGAAGCTTTCACGATATAGTTTGCAGTTTTTCTGACGAGCTTCTAAAACGTCTTCCGACAGTTGGCCAATAGGAACAGCAAAGTTTTCAATAACGTCAGCACCATGAATAAGTATTTTATGAACGCTCACAGGCATTTTATACCAACTATATTTGCTGACAAATAGTTTGGCTGTGTCTAAACAATACTTTCGGAATTTGGTTGTGTCAATTTTCAGCCCGGATGAAAGAGTAACCAGAACTATGGAAAAACGTTGCACGAGCTCATAATCAATTCCAATTATACGAGCTCATAATCAATTCCAATTATATGTATAGAATCATAGCTAGGGTATATGTTCGCATTTCTTTCTTTAGCATTTTTTTGAAGATTTTTATACTGATGCTTCGTTAATTTTAATTCTGTTATCAGAGCTAATGCTTCTTCAGGTGTATACGGGATCGCTGATTTTGTTATCTGAGGTACTTTTAGTTTCTTCAGAGTCTTGGGTGAACTGCCAACAACTTTTTTTACAGCTTCTGCCATAGAACGTTTACCTTCTTGTCTTAGCTTCGCTTCCGTTGCAATGAATAGTTCCTCTGTCGATTTATTCATGAGTTCTCGAATTTTTCGCTTTTTAGACTTTAATCCACATTCTTGAAATATTTTGTCTGGTCTTCCAAGTTTTGATTTTTGCTTGTTTATTTCCATTATTATAGGCATTTGAAATTTCTTAGACAGCCAAGTCTCTTCTGAATTTAAGAACGCACGAAGCGTACGTTTCTGTGCAACCCACTTTTGAAAAATTAATGATACAAACTTTTTGGTGTAAAGGAAACATTTTTTATGTTGGTCCTCATTTGCATCCAATATGGAAAGTTTTGCATAAATAAATTTAAGCACTTCGCCCGCACAATCAGAAACAGACGATTTGAAAAGTCCGTTCTCTCTCATAAATAAAAATATATTATTTCTTGTAAGTGACGGCCTCTCAGTTGGAAGAGCATTGCTACCTAAAATATATAAAAAATATATTTTATGGTGGCTTTTGGCATGTAATGTTAATTGTTAATTAAAGTGAATGATTGGAACTGTATAATAAAATTACATTCATGATCAGACTATATCGGACTTTTTTTATATCGTTCATTAAAAAAAAAAATTATTAATTTTGTCAGCAAAAAACCATAGACTCCATTTTCAATCCTTCATTTTTATAATATAAATATGAAATTAATTTTTTGTTAAGTACTTACAATGAGGATCTTGCGACGTATTTGTTTTTTTTTGTAATTCTTCTTTGGCCAATAAAAACTTGTACTAACAGTGACAATGCAAATTCTCAACTGAAGCACATAATAATAAAATGAAATCAAACTGACTCATTGCAGTAAAAAATTAATGCGCCAGCCTCCTTTGTTATTTCTAACTTATTATTTGAATATTCCACTCTACATTTAACGGGAAAAAAATTTGAAAAAAATATGTTCACTTTACACTTTAGTCCAGCTACTGATGTATGAAATCGACCACTGTGCAGCGGGACAAAAGGAGAAAATTATATTTTTCTAGTCCCTCCCGTTGTCCCATTTTGATTACTTTACAAAGCTAAAGAGCTGGTGGATGCTTACATCAGTTAGAATTGCCTCAAAGTGCGGGGCATAGTCACGGAAGGTGTTTTATTGATTTTGCCTCCACATAGGTTCTGCAAAAATTATATCTCAAGTCTCTCTGCGTGCCGTCCAACGATAAAGTGATCTGTCGCGACAGACACGATAAGTGAGACGTCCGGTCGGGGTAACGCCAGCAGGGCGATCGTGCGTTTCAAGTTTAGGCAGGGCCACATCAGCTTGGAATGTACACACTTCCCTACAAGCGACCACCTACCGTTAGTTGCTATAAGGCAACAATTCCTCAACAAGAGTTTGCAAGTTGATAGGTGCATGCCCATATCTTCTAGTTCCCCTGGAGCAAATAAGGTTGGCGCCAGTCTCGCAAGTTCGTCTGCTTTGCAGTTCCCTTGAATGTGCTTATGGCCCGGCACCCAAATAAGGTGAGTATTAAACTGATCAGACATCTCATTAAGAGATCTGTGACAGTCGAGGACAGATATCGAATTCATAATGACAGTTTCCTGTGACTTGGTGGCAGCGTGACTATCAGCGAAAATATTGATTTCGACTTTAGTCAGACATTACTCCTCAGACACTCCGCAAATTCTATAACGGATAAGAATTCGGCCTAGTAGACAGTACAGTAATCAGGCAATCAATTGATTGCGCCATGTACTTAGAAAAGACACCGAAGTCTACTTTATCTTCAAGTTTTGAACCATCTGTGTAGAAGTTGCTTCGTCCAGGGATGCGACGATCACATTTTGAACTATCAGGAATAAGAATGTGGTACTTCTCGTCACAGTGTAATCGACAATACCTGCTAGGTCAGACATTGTTTTGGGAATGACACTGTGTTCGAAGCCATTTTCTGACCAACGTCACAGTTTCCTAAGACTAACAGCAGTAGCCGTGGCATTGCCCAGTGGTATTAAATGTAGTATGATATTTAGTGCATCTATCTGTGTCGTTCTCAAAACACCAGCCAAAAATAACCCAGTCATTCGCTGAATGTTATCCAGTATCGTGCAGTAGGTTGATTTCTGCAGAGCAGACGATAACGCCATACAGCATTATCGGTCTCAGTACTGCCGTATACATCAAATGAACTATATGCGGATTCGGACCTCTGCGTTTCCTATTTCCATTGCATGGCACTGGCACAGCCCTTTTGGCCCTTCCAGAATGTTGGGGCTGAAGGTTAACCTGCTGGCGAGTCAAAATACCTAAGACTTTTGCGCTTTCAGAGAAGGGATTTTGAATACCCCTAAGGAGACAGGTACAACAGTTGGTACCTCATAACTCCTGCAGAAAATAACTATTTCCGTCTTTTTTGGGTTCACTCCAAGACCATTATCCGAAGCCCACCTTGAGGTGGTATAAAGCAGTGAATGACGAAATGCCCATTTACACCCCTATTCTGTGTATGTGGTAACAATCAAATTGTTACAAAGCTGTCACCATTGTTTGTATCTGATATTCTGGCAACACAGTGACAACAAAATATTCACCTCGTAACAAATAATTCACCTCACAATAACAGGTTGTCAACAGTAGGGACAACAAAACAAAATATGGGTTTCTGCACAAAATGAACGCGGTATAAAAGGAAAATTAAGTATTTAATGTATTTATGATTTATTGAAATAAAATTAATACATTATTATTTAGGGAATTTGAGCGCACCGCAAAGGCACAGCTGGAATGCTATATTGCTTTTCTCAAGGAACATCCAGAGAGGCTAGCGAAAAGAATACACCTGCGCATCCGCGCCAAATAGAAGAATAAATTTACTTTAGCGCCAACTCTCTGATCTACATCAAAATTTCACCACCGACGAAAGCTTCTGCGCTGAGTTCAAAAAGTTGGTTCTCTCCTCGCGGTCGGTCCAACTTTTTGAGATATAGGCCTTTAAAGCTTGAGTATATAATCGCGTTCGTATCTCCGGTATTTATAATCCGATCTGGTTGAAATGGGTATAGTTACAAAGGTATTTCTAAGCACTATAAATCAGTGTATACACCTATTTATTTTTATTAACCCATTGCTGAGCTCACTTTTTTCTGCTAAAATTTAATTTTTTTTTCAACAAAATGCGCCATTATACTTATTTTTTGGCAGGTTCCTATAAAAGACAAGACCATATCCTCTTTTAAAGGTATATTACTCACCAATGTCCCTTCAAAGGCCGGAGATATTTCCGTTGAAAATTTTGTAATAACACAACACAAAAGCAAATTCTTTCTTCTTTCTGCTCCATTTCCATAGCACAAAGTAACAAAAGTCCTTCCTCCATTTAATTATGCCCTGTTGTCGTTTTGGTACAAAATATATTATAAATTTTTCCCGTATAACGTTTTATTTTTTACTTGCAGATTTTATAAAATGCTTTTGTGTCAACTTTTCGGCAAAAAAAAAACAGCAGTTACGCGCTGTTACGTCCTCTTTGGTAGGTAACAGTTTTTGTTACTTTTGTCACCAAAAAAATGTGTCAGAATACCGAATACAATTGTCACAAATAGTAACTGTCAAATAGTAACCGCGGTGATTTTTCTAACCCTGCCAGAATGGGGCTGTTTGAAGTACAACTGACGGAATATGTACAAGTGTGAAGAGTAAATGTGCAAACCAAACACCACACACAAGATATCCCTACGGGGTACAACCTAAATATGTTAAGTATTACTAGTCGGCAGGGCAGCCCACACTCCTGCATATATGAATACAAGTGAAAATGGACAATGCATTTGGTTTCCATTTTAACATTCATTATAAGAGAAAAGACAAGAGTATGGGGTGCATACTAGAATACTCATGTATTGTTTCATATATGCGTTCATTCAGTACGGGGTGTATATTTAAGTACTAAAGTATTTTTTCGTAGTTGTAAATGTTTCTAAACTAATTGTTGGTTTCTCAAGGAAGATGAAGTAACAATTTGATTTTTTTTGTATGGTGATTAATGACGTTTCTACGTATGTTAGTTTAAAAATTTTGTGTTTTATTTACCCCCTTATTTTATAAAATGAATAAAACGTAAGCCCAATGGACAAAGTTAATTTTTTTCTTTTTAACAAGTAGAAATGCATTAACCCAAACAAAGTTTAAAATCTTTGAATTATTTGATTTTACTTGATAATATTTTTTTTGAATATGTATAAACGTATACTTTTATTGTGAATATTTAGTGAAAGAGGTATTAAAATATAAAATAAAAAAATGGAAAAAAGGCATTTCATTAGACTGTCATTTTCGCACATGATGCTGCTTTCGCAAACTTTTGCTTCTATGTTTTCACTTCTTGGCATTTCTTCGCGACACTTATCAAATACTCTTTTTTATAATAATTTTTTTCTTTTGCTACTCTTCGTTGGGAGGTGAGGTTATTCATTTTTATAGTTTTTCCTTACGTACTTGTTATTTGTTTTAATCAAGGAATTTCCGACACAATTTTGTTTCACAACTAGACATCAATTTCACAACCAAACAATTGTTGACAGTTATTAACAGCGTTGCCAACTTATGTATATTTTGGTAGTGTTGCCGGCTTAAAAACGAGTACAGTATGTGCGAGTAGTCTACCAGTACTTGCCGCCAGTCTATAAATCGTATCCATTGCCACTACTGACTTTTACTGCAGTACAGCACTACTCGCCAGGCGTCAATACCTCCACGTTTTTCTGCACGGGATCTTCTCGCTAAAACATACACACACAAAACATACACAAAAACGAGAACCACTTCATAACAAACCATAACAAGTTACAGGTTAGAATGCAATCAAGTATGGTACGAACGTGTTGTATTATAATATTCATGCATATGCGCGGAATGAGGTTAGAGTGATGACACACACAGCGGTTCGCCGACTCCGCACGCCGACTCTACCATGCCACACACAGCGGTTTGCCGACTCGGCGATAACACACATATTGGTTTCAGTATGCAAAATGACTTCAGTATTCAAAATGACTTCTTCTCGTAGTTCAGCAAATAAAGTGTAAAAATGTCCTTTGGTTAGACGATCATTTACAATTGGATGCACCCACATTCGTCGATTCTTCTTGCCTTTTCTCTTCCAGCAAGCCCAAATGCAATATATATTTTAAATCGTCGTCCATTATGTCCACTTAGGTCGACTGTCGTAGATACACTGGTAGGCGCAACCACTCGAACTTTTCACTGCTGCCCGTCTGCTAAGTCGACAAAAACCACCGTGTGAGTCGGCACACCGCTGTCTGTGTCAGCGCTCATAGAAAACAATGGAAACAAATGTCGACTCGGCACAAAAACCGCGCGCGTTTCTACAGCGAAAGAACCATCTGTAAATCTGACTAGATCATGCATAGCGGTTTGGGACGACATACCCTTGCTGTAGGTGTGCTGTTGAGTAGACAGTAGCCTGCGAACGATGTTGGACCTAATATAGCTATCGAGTAATTTCTCTAAGGTTTTCAAGAGTAATGACGACAGACTAACCGTTCGGAAATTCTTAGGTCCAGTAGGGTATGGTTCCCCGGTTTAGAAATGATGACAAACTTAGTTTCCCTCCATTTCAAGGGAATGTAACCACTATGGTTTGCGCTGTTTCCCTCTTGGTTTGACCTTGGGACATGCGGCTATTTTGGGCTCAAGTGACTCATTCGAGCGTAGTTGCTATGCCCCCTATAGCTCGCACCTTCAGTTCAGTTGTATTTGGAATATACCTGCTGAAAGTGTCTGTAAACTCTCTCTCAAACCCAAGTAAGGTTGTTGCGGTAGTTTTTATAGACTCAGAAATGGGGTTCCTATGCATTTCAGGATCGTCATCGGGAGGGGGTGGGCTCTGTGCGAAAAGTTGCGAGAGCTCCTTGAATAGGCTGTGGCTACCTCTGGTAATTGGAGCTTTCCGATGTCTAGCTTTATCTGCGTCTGGTTTGGTACAATTTTCTCACAATTTAATCTTGTGCGGACCTTTGCTGCTACCAGGTAGTGATCAGAATCGATGTTAGCTACTCTGATCACTCGTACGTCCATTACACTGGATGAGTACCTTCCATCAATCAATTACGTGATCAATTTGGTTCTTCGTTCTTTGATCAGGGAATACCCAAGCAGCCTTGTGGATTTCTTTATGTTGGAATCTTCTACCACTAATGACCATGTTTTTTGCCGCGGCAAAGTTAATAAGTCTCATACCGTTGTCGGAACTGTCAGCATGTAGACCGAAATTGCCAATAGTTGGATGAAACATATTCTGCCTGCCTACTTTAGCATTAAAATCTCCTAGTACAATCTTAATGTCATAGCCAATATTTCGCTTTTATGCGGATTGTGGCTATGCGTTCACTCTCAGGATTGAACATAGAGAGTAGATGTCGCAGTCGTTTGCCAACTATAAACCCACAACCAAATTCATGTTTTTTTTCATGGCAACTGTAGTATATATCGCAGTTTCTTTTTCTTGTGCAGCCATGTCCTGCCCATCGCATTTCCTGGATAGCGGTAATATGAGCCTTATAACTTTCGAGGACATCTGCTAATTGGATGCTTGTACCGGATCTATATTCTTTAGAGTTCTCACATTCCAGGTACATATCCGTAAATGGTGGACCTTATAACGTTTGCAGGGGTTGCCAACAAATAGGGGTTGTTTATAGATTCTTTTTTGTTCTTGTATTTTCACTGCCATTAGACTGAAAGAAATACAGTTCGTCGCATGGACGAAACATTTTCGTTAATGTTTTTACGTTGTTATAGTGAAAAGTGTCGTATATCCGACAATTTGATAGTCGCTGCAACGAAAATTTTCATACATGATTTCTTTGACAATTTTTCATTTCGTTGCTGCTACAACTTACTTTTCGTTCTTGCAACAATTTTATTTAATTTGAATTTTGTAGAAAAGTGGGTTCAAAATTACAAAAACAGTAAAGACATAATATTTAAACTACTGATATTTTATTTATCTTTTACTTTTCAAAATTTATATTTATTATTTATTTATTTTGGAGGTTAGCCAACATTTTGAGTTGACGAAACAATTTCGTTATTGTAACGAAACTAATTTTTATGAAGGTAAAGAGAGAATAGTAGTCGAAAAAATGAGCGAGCGTAAAAAAGAGGCCAGTAAATCATCTTAAATCAGTTTCCCTGTAACAGCCGATAGTGGTAGACATTTTTCTTCGCCGGAATAATTTAAATAAATTTGTTAAAAATACTAATTAGTTATACTTATAGCCTGTTTCTCGATGTCGAATGAAAACATAAGCAACGAAAGACACTCACTCGAATTCGATTCAGTTTGGGATTCTCTATCTCTTAAGTTTCCGTTCTTATCGACTTACGTTTGTCAATTTGTATGTGTTTTTATTTACGGATTTAAGAATTGCCACATCTTCATTTTTAATTTTTATGGCAATTTCCCTAAAAAATACTACTAAATTGTATAGGCGTGAATACAACCCTGCTGCTCTGTTAATACCGATTGCAAATCGAAAGCAGAGCAAAACAAGTAAAGCAAAAAAAAAATAAAAAACAAACAAAAGCAAATAAATTGGAAAATATAAACCAAATTATTAGAGCTTGCGGTCAACAAAAACAATCATTTAAATGAAAATAATGAATCTAATGATTTCCAGCCATTTTGTGCATGTAACGGGTTTTTCAATAAGAGCGCTACAAAAGTTTTTTTTTTAAATAAAACAAACCCGGTTTTAGATACCAATGAAATTCTTTATTCCTGTGAAAGTACGTTCGATGCCATTATGTATGGAACTCGATTTCTTTTGCATGGTCACCACGGGCACGCTTGCAGAAGTCTAGACGCTGAACGCAATTTTCGACGGTTTTGAAGCATAAATCGGCCGATACTGCTGCAATTTCACGTTCGATATTCACATACGAAGTTCATCAATCGGAGCTTTTGGATCTGCCCACACCCCAGTAAGTACGTGCGTTTGGAAAACGATAAGTAAGCGGTAATGGTAATTTTATATAGAATTGTTCGCCACTCGACAACAAAACAGCAAGTGACATTTCCATTCGCACTGTTGACAACTCATTCAAAATAGATAAACCTTGTTTTGTATGAAAACCTCTACGTTTTCGAAATTTTTTTTAGACTTGTCTTTCGCATAGTGTGGGGTCAGACACGGCAATTTTACTTGCGCAATTCTTAAGTATATATGAGAGGGAGTGAAAGAGAATGGAAAGGGTACAGACTTGCCCGTACTCTTATTTCGTTTTGTTTTCCCATTCGCAATTTTTTAAACGAAGTTGGCTGCAGATGAAAATTTGACATTCCTTTTCAATTTTTGTTTCGTTGTTCATAAAATTGTGGGTAATAAAAAAATTAATAGTGTTTTGTTTGATGTTGGTAGTAAAACAAGCTTCTCCTATGCAATCAATTAATGTTGTTATTATTTATTATTTTCTTTCACTTCAATTTTATTCACAAATATAAACAATTCCCATCTGAATAAATTTTTTTATAATTGAAATATGTAAAATGGAATGTCAAAAAAGCAAGAACGTGGAAGCTAAAAAAAGCAAAAATTTCTCAAGCAAACTTTGCCTGTGTGAACATGCAAGCAAGTTCAAAAGAGAATTGCTAAAAACTTGAGCAAGTGAAATTGCCGTGTCTGATCCCAGAACAGATTTCTTTCGCTTACTAAAGGTGCGAATGCATTCTTTCGACATCGAGAAACAGTAATAATCTTTTATTGTGAAAAATATATTTTGCGAATTTATGTGTTTGCTTTGATCGTTTGTGTAAATTGAGTATTTATAAATCACATAGATAAAATAAACAGAATGCAAGGAGCAACACAACAGCAAAAAAGGTAACGCATCGATAGCAGAATATATGTAACTGAAAAATATATGATAGCAGAATATATATATGTAACTGAAACCCGAGATATGTAACTGAACATTTGTGTGTGTGTATGAGCATGACGGCACAAATCGCAACAAAATGATCGTGTTTTTGTGTTTTAACCATGATACAAATATAATGGTAGATGCAGTATGACAACAAAAACAACAGGCATTTTGTTTTTGGTCAGTGTCTGTATTGTGTCAAGTCAGATGATTGAAAATTAATAAAAATGTATACAAAATTGGAAAAAGCCCCATTTAGAAAATGATTGTGTTTTAGTTGATATTTTAAAAGTGTTTAACCCTCTAACGGGTAAGGCAGCCTCGGGGCTGCCATTCGTTTTTCTCTCATTGCGGTCTCAGAGAAAATGTTTGAAGAGTTAACTTTTCTCTCTTCTATTGCTTACTATTCTATTTACAGTTAGAAACTAATTTGGTTGCGCAACAATGATTTTTGTTCATTCTGTGATCATTTTTGTGGAACACAACAGTGTTAGTGGAAAAAAAATTATTGTGAAATAAATTTCAAATTCACTGGACAAAAAAACACACTTGGAGTTGTGCTGTTACCCTGAATAGTTTTTGGTGAGTGGTTGTGGTATATTAGTTCAATATAAAAACAAAGTGAACGTGAAAAACAAAATAAGGTGCGATCTGTAGGCTAAATTCTAATAGCGGCCTCAGGGCACCCTTACCCGTTTATGCCAAATTTCGTGACATATGCCATTTTCACAGAGATAACGTTTTTTGTTATTGTATAGTGCATATTGCGGCAGAGAAATGGACGGAGAAAACATATTTCGCCGAAATAAAAGATTTAATCTTGCGGAATTGTCAGATGAATGCATTTTTACTGTTTTTTTAAAATAAAATTCATATTATCAATGAAACTGCACCTGTCGTTTAATTTTGCTTTAAACTGGCAAGGATGCCCTCAGGCAGCCTTTAATGTTTTTCACCTGACGGCTCAAAAAACCGAAATTTTTAATTTCTGACTTCAAATTATATGTTTCTAAACCAAAATTCGTTAGGAAAAAAATTCCCGAACGTTTTACTTCAAAAACTAGCTTCTGCCAGTTAGAGGGTTAAGTGTGAAAATTAAAACGATTCTATGTGATTTTTACCGAGAAAACTTTTCCAAATCAGCATTTGCAGTCGGACGGGGGCGCAGACAAAGAAATGCAAACAAGAAACTTGTTACGTTGTATTGGTATTTGGATTCAGAAAAATTCATTTTGCGGGCAGGCGAAGTCAATGAAAACTAAGAATTCTAAGAAAAAAACTGTTTTAAGTAAGACAAGTAAAACAACAATTTAATGAACAATCAACTGAATCCAATCGAAAAATTGGTTAAAGTAAATAAAAACCCAGTTGAAGAAAATACTTGCAGAGCGACCACTGGCTTCAAGACGGGGAGATTTGACGATACAATTGAATGGCAGTACCCTCAACACAACAACAATTGCATGATTTAAGAAAACAATGCTTATGTTCATGGTAATCACAGATATATATAATATATATTATATTGGTATGTATGTACATTTTGACTACTCGTGCAAAATATTTATAAAGGCAAAAGATTTATTTAAATATTCTAAAAAGATTCGTAAGACGTAAGATCTCCATTTATGCTGATAACTTCTACTAAGCATCTTGGCATTGAGTTTATCAACCAGTGAATGCGCAGGATTAGTTATCTTCCAATTTCTTGTATTGCTACTCTTCGATCCTCGACATTCTTCAACTGGCGTCCTTGGTGGTAAACTTGGGTAGGCAAAATAGACCAGAGGTTCTCAATTGGATAGAGATCAGAACTAAGTGCAGGCCAGTCGGGAGTTGGTATTATTTCTGGACTCCAGAAACTTTGGAGTTTTCTTAGACCGATGTACTGCTGCGTTGTCCTGCTGGATGATAAATTCTGGGACACAAATTACCTCTCCAGAATTAACTAACAATGTAATACTCGGAGGCCTTTTTGGTGGAAACGAAACATATTGGAGTGGTTCCTCTATAACTCATACCTGTCCAAACCATAAGGGTGCCACCGCCAAAATTTCGCCGCTAACACCTAATTTTTGGAAAAATCTCTGGAACGCCAATATCACCCGTCATTCAAAAATATGTATATTTCAGCGAATTTAAGTCTGGCTAATTCGTGTCTTTTTCCTATATGACAGTTTAAAGTCGCGTTTCATTATTTGTGGAACACGACGCAACCCTGCTCCCAAGCTCAATTCAGCAATAATTTGCTCATCGCCGAAGTTTTCTTTAACATCATCCCTTTTGATCTGTCTTTTGGCGCTGCCACTGATCAGTGGTGTCTTTCGTGGTCGTTTTGTGTGTCCATCTTATCCACCCTATTTGATAATTGTCAATGACACAGCTAGATCTTTCAATCGCCTCGAAAATTCCCGATTGGACAGCCCTTCATCATGATAATCTTACATTTTTCCATTTCTTCTTTGCTTAGGAACTTCCCACCAGGTATTCTATTTAAATTACTTTTTTTAATTTGATCTACGTAATTTTAAAACAATGAAGTAACATCCAAAGAAAACTCACTTCTGTTTAAATTCCTACTTACTACTGTTCGAATTTGGGTTCTTTTCCATGTTGCCTTTATATATATTTCGCACCAGAAACAGAAAAAACAACGTTACTTTCCATATAACTTGTAAAAGAGGTCGAATGGTTACATTCTCTGACATAATATACCTAATGACCAGAGCTCGCAAAATATGCTCAACGAAATTTATTTTCGCGGTCTGGTCACTCAAAAGACCGAAAAAAATGAGACCGAATCGCTCAGTGTCTGAACAGAAACCCTCTTTTTGACGTAGAATACGTCTTACCTTACGGTATGAGGAGTCATGTCAGGTTTTTATTGTTGTAATCTTTATTTCATTGAATTTGAGGAAACGGCTAGATGAATTTTTTTAAAATTTTTTTTGTAGGTAAATGAAGATGTTATCTTTCGTTTGATATACATTTCATATTGGTTGATATCTTCCTAATATTTAAATTTCTCAAATAAAAATTGTTTAAACACATACACTCAAACATATGTGTGGTGTTTGGTTGAGTGTTTTTGGTTGCTCAACATTGCTTAGGAACATGTATCTAGTAAAAAGTGAAACGAACAGCAAGCTAATGTTGCTTGGCAACATGTATCTAGTAAAAAGTGAAGCAAACAGTAAGCTAACGTAATAAAGCTTTTTTGCGAAAGCTTCAATAAAGCTGTTGTAACATTAATTTTGAATTGTAAAGCGTAAAGCTTTCACACAACGCTCGAATGCTAATGCGAAGACTCGATAAGGTAAACCTTTTTTAATATTAGGGCGGCCCTCTCAACATTCGCAGAACTTATTTCAATAAAAATATTAATTAAAATACATAAATTAAATTAAGTTTAAAAAAATTGAACATAATATTTTTTTTTTAAACGGACTTGAATCAAATGCCGTTGGTAAATATAAAAATTACAGCAGACAATTGTCCGAGGCCTTCGGCCACGGACTGTCCCTGCAGGCTGTGTCAGAGACACGGCCATTAAGTTTAACGTAGAATACGCCATCCGATAAGACAGAAAACATATATAACAATAAATGATAAATAATATAAGCAAATGAATTTATTGTTATATATGTTTTCTGTCTTATCGGATGGCGTATTCTACGTTAAACTTAATGGCCGTGTCTCTGACACAGCCTGCAGGGACAGTCCGTGGCCGAAGGCCTCGGACAACTGTCTGCTGTAATTTTTTGTTTCGTTCGTGTTCTCGCTCTCGGGTTTCGGGTTCGGTACGAACAGAACCGTTCGTCGCTCAGCTACTGAGAGTCAGTAAGTGAGCAAATCCAACAAAAGGTCCGCAAAAAAGGTCTTTATTTTTATTGCTGCATTTGCCTTATGTTGTTGCCTTAGATATGTCGTCACAGGAAAATCATTAAAGAGGAAGGGAGAGAGGATAGGGCGCTAATTTGTGTGCAAATGCGTATGCAGTAATAGCCAGTGGCGCCACATACATCCATGCTCAGAAGACCGTTTGCCGAGTTTTTACGGCGTAAAGTGTCTCGAGTGAAAAAGACAAAGAGCCGAGCGAGCAAACAAAAATGGTCGTCGGTTGAGCGAAGATCAAGCCAAAGAAGAACGAAGTTTGATGGTTTTTTGGCGACAGTATCGCATCGTGACAACAATCACGAAAGAGACCAATTATTCCGAGCTCTGCTAATGACCCATATATGCATTAAAATCTACACAAAAAACGCAGTGCATTAGAGGACCGAGAAAAAATATATTGCCTTAATAATTTTTTCGCTGGGTGTATTAAGGCCTGCAAACGTTTGAGAAAATCATACAAAATCGAAGGGTGTTATCGTGTGATGCATTTTCAAATTCCATTGGACTCTTTGTATGGGGGTACTAAAAGCCGTTGTGCCGATTTCGCCCAAAGTGTGTATAAGTATGGTTTAATCAACATTCAACTTTTCATTATCGTGTTATGGTGAGATGTGTCATCGACGACAATTGAACCCTTCTTATGGTAGGTGCCAAAATAGGTGGTTCAATTCCACCGAAATATAGTATACAAGTGGCCACTATCTAAGTATTACTTTGTGAAAATTTTGGTTAATATCAAGGCATCTGTTAGGGTGTTATAGAGTGACGAACATTTGAAACCCCGCAATTATTAATATGGGCGATACCAGAAGGCGTGGTTCGATTGGGTCTAAAATTAAAATTTTTCTTAACCATAACCAAATACACTTTGACACTAAGTTGTATTTATCTGCGTCTACTCCTTCTATTTTTGTCCCATCGAAGCACTGTGCGACGTGTCGCGATGACTACAATTAGAATAATATATTTTCAAAATTATGACAAGCATATTTTATCCGATTTTTCACGTATTTCTCATTTAAGTTTGCAAATTAGCTTTTAATTGTATTTATTGTGTATGTTTGATAGTATTTAAATACCTGTAAAATTAAAAAAAATAAATTATAAATGTAATTGAAAAACTGAGAAGGAGACGTATGCTTGATTCCGAATTCAATATGGTGCCGTGAAAAAAAATTCTTTATAAAGTATAAAAGTTTTTAAAATATGTTCTTTAATAATTTTCCGGTTCAAGATCAATTTCTGTGAAAAAGTACATTTATAACAAAATGTAAATTTTCATAGAATATATTATTAAAACATTATGTGAAATTGATTATTATGGTGGATGGTTGGGAATATAGCTATTTAGGTTAGGTTAGGTTAGGTTTAGGATACGTGACAACAAGACAGAGTATAAGTATACAACTTATTGTCATTACACTCGGAGGTCGGTTGACCCATTGTGATTGCCTTATATATGAAGAGGAGATAGAGGAGGGAGTGAAGAGAGGGGGCGAGCCCCAGTGATAGTGAAAATTTTGAATGATAGGTAAACATAGAACAGACAGAAGAAACACTCAATGTTGCCAGTGCATATATACATACATCACCTGATTAGCCCTGATAAATGCATCCAATACCATCCAAGACGAGGATCCATGTCTGCAGGTCAAGGTTTACCATTTCAGATTTCCAGTGGGGCAGAAACAACTAATAGACAACTCATTACATGATGGTATCGTCTGCCTGGATCCATGGCCAGGTCCTCTGCCTCAAAACCAACCAAAACAACGGCTACGACTATGCTGAAGGGCTGGAAACTGACAGAGAAGATGCTCAAGGTTTTCCACCTCTTCTTCATCACCACAAGCACGGCAGTAATCAACTCCGTTCACAATCCAGTTGCGAGTGAAGCCTCCGTAAACACAGTGACCCGGATTACACCAGTCAGGAGTCGCAAGTCAGCCTATTCAGTCGAAAAAGGGACTTAGTTCTCCCTAAGTCCACTGCTGGCCATATTTCCCTCGAAATTCTGCAATATACTATGGCCTGTCAGGCAGCGTTGATCTCGTCCAGCGATCACCGATCGATCAAACCATACAAGTAGCAGATCGGTGGATTTGCAGAGGCAGTCAATCTCAAATCAGCAGAAGTGCGTACTGCTCTGGCAAGACAGTCTGCTTCAACATTCCCTGTGACATCACTATGTCCCAGAACCCAGCAGAGTCTTAGCTTGCAGGGCACTATACTATTCAAGATCCGCTTGCAATCCCTAACCAATTTGGATTTACACATGTGTGACCTGATCGCACTGAGGGCTGTCTTACTGCCAACGCAGATGACGAATTCACCCGTTGGGTACAAGCAGGAGTCCATTATTTCAGTTGCAGCTCTCATAATCGCCACGATTTCAGACACTACAATTCGCATACAATCTCATCGAGAGCCCGATTTCATGGTCATCACTGCAGATCCCCGCTCCTTAGACCGATACCATTTTTGAGCCGTCTATAAAGATCAGATGATCTCCGGGCATTGCCCAAAGTCTACAGTCGGTAGGATGTAGTCAGTTGCCTGACTCAAATACTCGTCCGGGTGATTCTCAATCAACACCTGCAGAATGTTGTCATGTCCTTCAGAGGCATGCCTCCAAATGCCTAATTCTCTCTCGCAAAGATATCAAGAGTAGTCAAATTCAGGATTACATCCAGCGCCGCCTTGCGGAGTGTTTCTGCTCGCCCTACTAATACACGTAGTGGTGCTAAACCTTACTGAATACTTTCAAGTGGTAGCTGTTCCCCAATTCGTTCTAAAAGACTACGCAGCCATAGGACGATAGCCGAAAAAAGCCAATGCACAATTTTCGGACAAAGACCCTAGCTTTTGCCAATTGAATTCCTACAAGCGTAGAGTACGTTCAGTCCCTTCTTCATTCGCTCCTCAGTATTTCGCTTTCAGTATTTTCTCCGATATATTTCGTCTTAGAAGATAGAGATAGCTCAACACCTTCCAACCTTGGTTTCCTAAAAAGTCCAATCATTCGCCTACGCCCAACGTTAACACCCAGGCCATAGTGCATGGCCCAAACTGCCAACTCACCTAAGGCATCCTGCATGAGGTCAGTGATCGTAGGCAAAGATTTTCCACCGACATGAATAGCAACGTCGTCCGCATAGGCAACTATTCTACGTCCACTCAACTCAAAGTCCCTAAGAATGCCGTCAACCACTAAAAGCCACAGCAGAGGGGATAACACTCCACTCTGCGGCGTGCCTCTTGTAGTCAGCTTCCGAACTGAGGTCACCCCTACGTTCGAATTTACAGTGCGATCTCTAAGCATGTTCGCAATCCATTCGACAAGAAGTGGAGGCACCCTAGCGGATTCCAGAGATTCCCTGATAGCGCTTAATGGCACATTGTTAAAAGCATAGAAGGTGAGGCAGCCAAAGTTAAATCCACAAACTTCAAGTTGCGCTCAAAATATCCCACAACATCGTGCAGAGAAGTTTCCACAGATTTACCCTTGAGGTAGGCACGTTGTCTGGAGTGATGATTCTGCAGCATAACCGGCAGGACCCCGTCAGGACCAGTAGATTTAAAAGGCTTGAAGCTATGAATAGCCCAAAGCAACCTCGATTCGTCAACAATATCCGCAGTCACTCATAGTTCCGAGATATCTGGAGTGGAAGTCGCTAGGTGATTTCTCTCCGCGTAGTCTAAATCCAAACAATTTGGAAAGTGAGTTTTCATAAGAAGCTCAAGTGTCTCAGCTCCGGAGTTGGTCCATGACCCATCGGATTTCCTAATGTCGCCAAGGGTGCTAAGGTTCTCGGACAACACGCGACGAAATCGCGCAGCGTCACTTTACTCAATTATGGACTCACAGAAGCTGATCCAGGCGGCCCGTTTTGCCTTTTTAATATCCTTCTTGAACTGATTAAAACTGTTCTTGTACACAGTCCACTCAGATTCCCTTTTCGATTTCTTGGCCTTATTGAAGAGTTTCCTAGTGGACTTACGAAGAGCACACAACTCCCGTGTCCACCAAACAGGCTGGCTCCTCTTACCCGGAAAGGTAAGAGGGCATGTATCAATAAATCATTTATATATAGACGATCTGTAACTGTGTAAACTTTCCTATTAACATCATCACTTTTGGTGCAGGGATTGGAGTCTAACCCAGACAACCTAGCGACAAGTTCAAGAAATTTCACCCAGTTAGTTTTCGTAAGAATCCTAAAGGGACCTTGAGATCCCGCCACGAAGTCAATAGTGAAGAGAATTGTACTATGGTCAGAAAAGGAGTAGTCAATCGACACCCTCCAATCCTTTACAAGCAATTCGTCAGAAGATAGGGTTATTACAATAATACTCTCACTCAATTTATTGCGAAAGACGACCCTATTTCTCCTATTGCAAGTTTTGAGCCCGGATTGAATGATAAAATCAAAGACAGACTCACCTTTATTATTTATCACAGCGCTGCCCCATTGTGTGTGGTGAGCATCTGCATCGCAGCCCATAATAAGCCCTCGTCCGTTAGCAGATGTGGGTGTACCAGTTTAAAAACTGCCCTACCAGGCGTATCACACTCTTCAAACGGTAGGTACACAGAAGCAAGTATCAAATTTGATCCAGTCACAACATGCATGCACACCATTGCCATGTCGCCCGTACTAAAGTTGGAAGAAAGAAAATCATTTCTAGCTACTATACAAGCTCTTACCTTGGCAGATGTTCTGACCGCAATGAAGTTCACATTGAACATTGTTCTCACGGACTAGCCAGGGTTCTTGTACTACTGGTTCGTGAGGGATAGTAGAAGATTATCGGAGGCAGCCTCGCAGTGGTGCAGATCGATTTGCGCCACATGAAACCGCCTACGTTCATCTCCGTACAAAGAATCTGGAGTGGCGGAACCTGACGGTTCCAAGACCAAAAAGCATCTTTCCCTCACGAGTCTTTATCTTCTCAAGTGACATCGAATCCAGGGCGTTTCTAAAATCGACGCCTGAGGTATCAGTGTCCATAGCAGAACCAGTGGACAATACCACCCAGACAAGGGTATTGAGTCCCGGGTTCTGCTTGCCAAGTAATTTTATCACTTTATCCACTGACAAAACTGGCGGCGGTATATAGACTGATACAATGGGTCGGAGCGGGAGTAAAGACGGAGATATAACCTTCAGTCTCGAACCTGGAGAAGCTTCGTCAATACCGGCGGTTGTGCTCCTACGGAAGTCCACAGACTCCTTATTAACGCAATCGACGATTTTGACTCCCTTCAGCCAGTCGACACACATAGAAGCTAATATCACCGATAATCTTACTATCGTCCAACATTGCACCCATCAGCCTTCTTTCAACCTACAACCAGTTGGTAGGGCTGATCTTGTCATCAGGATCAGCCCTATTGAAGTTCTGTGATGGATTTGAACCTAAGCTGCTCTGCTTCCTTGGCTTCTTTATGCCTACGAGGTATCCCTCACCGGATCAAGCTCTTTTGGTAAACTTCCCGATTTTGGGAAGTGGGCCAAGAGAACCGGATTGGGTTTTACCACCGGCGGCCTCTGAAATAGAGAGACCATCCACAGATTGCGCTGGAGGATCCCCCCACTCTCGAAAAGCAGGCAACCCTTTTTTCGGACTTTGCAGCCAGCAAACCTGGGGCCTGGACTCGGGTGTTTGGAGTGGGACCAGAAGATGATTTGCTTCCACTAGTTTGGGCAGACGGGCTACCCTTTCCATCACTCAGGAGCAGCGCATCAGGGTGCGAAGACTCGTACCTCCTGAAACACTCCCGGCGATCGGATAGCACCCGCTTGTCCTTGTCAGAAAGAGATTCGGCATCGCAGCTCATGAGCCTTCTTGCGACGGCGCATTCTCTGCGATAGACGCATCTTTCTTTATGAGTACTTGATGTGTTCCTCTCCTTGCCAGCTTTGACCAAAGTGGAACCCGCACCAGTCACCCAAAGTCCGGTGTTATCTGGAGGTGGAGTTTGGGTTTTGTCAACCTCCGAATCTTGTCTGACAAGAGTAGGAACAGACTCTGACTCCGAATTATTTTCATGCTGTGCAGCGACGATGGTAGTATCTCCATTCTCGTCAGAGAGGTGAGACGCACTACGCACTACTTTTTTTTTGCTTCCTTTGATGCAATTTTTTTGCTCGGAATCAGTGGCGTATTATATATATTGGAGCAAAATGTATTATATATTCAGATGCGTACAACTGTCCATAAGAAAATATGTAAGTGGAAATCAAATTCAAATTGAAAAATCCACAACTGGTTTCAATTGTGGGTGACACTATAAAAGATTAATATTTGGATTTGTCATCAATGGATGGGGGTTGTTTGTTGCTCTCGGCTTATGGCCATTAACAGATAGATAACAAAAAAGACCGGAAGTTTGGCAACAAAGACATCGCACTAAGATGAACACGATATTATTGTCAATTCGTATTGTTAATTTATCGATGGTCTTATTGTGAACTTTACATTGTTTCGCAGCATCTGGATTGTAATAAAACACATATCTATTTTATTAGCGTGTTTTGTTTCTGTTAGACTTGGCAATTAATATTAACTGTCTGGGCTCGTAGGTATCAGTCAGCGAAGGTCGACAATCGACGCTAGTGGCCCCAACTACGTTGTTTTATCTCAGCATTAGCATCTCCATCATGGCTGAGCGGTTTGATTTGTTACTTTTTTTTTAACTTTGACTATTAAAGGCACAAACATGTCAGAGTGGTTTCGGATATCGTGTTTGCTTCGGTTTCGCATTAATTAACTTATTGGCAGTTTTTAATGGTTTGTCAGATGTGGGCCCAAACACTGTTTTATTGATAGCACAATAGGCATTTAAAAAGTAAATATAACGACCAATTTTCTAGTTATACAACTGTGCTGGTTAATGGTTGGAGGGAGACCACATGATGCGAATACCCCTATCGAATTGCCCAGCGGGATGATGAAATTCCGAAATTAGAAATAAAATTAAATGCTTGGCCTCAAGCAAACTGTTGCCTTCATTTTATGAAGTCTTTTACATAACCCATCATTAATTAATCTTCAAGCCAACTTACAAACGATTATGTTCGAGACATCAATTTTCAAATACATGTTATTCGAAAAAAATAGGAATTGGTTTATTTTTCAACTAAAACTATTTATTCGGTATTCGTTATATAAATGACATTCAAAATCGTACTCCTAATAATACTTGTAGGCATCGTGAAATATAATCTGCACTCATTTATAGAAAAGCTTACTTCGTATTATGTTATTATTTAAAAGTTTAAAACAATTTACTTAAAAATTAAACAAAGATTTTACAAAAGGGAATTAAAGAATCATATGAAAAAAAAGAAAAAAGTTGTATATTTTTTTCAGAAAATTCTGCACACAAGAAAGTTAAATATTCACGTTGTCATTGGAGACGATGAATCTCAGTGGGAGGTTGTCCTTGTTACGGCAGGAGTTGTATAAATCTTGCATAACTTTGATCGCACGCTCACAGCACTGGTTGCTTCGGGCAATGTTGATTGGAGATTCATTTGTTTTCCAGTGTGCCTTCAAGCATTTGAGAGCTGTTGGGTAGTCATTCAGAGCTACAGATAGTTCTTCAAAATCTTCAGCACGGAACAATTGACTACTGAACCAATGATCAGCCCATGAGTAAGAAATGAATGAACAGATTTTACGCAACCTGCTCCGGGTTTCAGGCATCAGAATAATCGCAAGAAGGGATAGAATGGCACGAGAGTTCCATAGTGCATTGCATATGTTTGGGATCTGCTTAAACTTTACAAAAGGGATCTCACTCCTCTCAGTGAAGTGACGGAAGACACGAGTGAGGTGGAAGAGAAACTTAATGTCGTCTCTCCAGCCGCCTGTTTCCTTTATCTCAGTTTTACCCTTGCTGAAGGCTGCTTTCAATTGATCATAATTGCTCATAAAATTATGCACAAAGAAGTACTCGATGTTTGGTGATTCAGTCGGCCCATGGAGCTCATCGTCCATGACAATGCGAAGAACGCGATCCAGCACATGATGCTGGCAACTGATGAACTTGAGTTTGGGGTGAGCTTTCTCTTCGAACATTTGCTGCAGTCGAACTACAACGTCTGTCTTTTTGCCGGTATTCACGCTTGTTGTATCGGCAACAATCATCACAATTGATCCCCACAGGTTGAAATCATCTAACACATTCTGGAGTGCTTCTGCCATTGTTTGAGCTTTCCCATCTTTCAATTTCATTCTTGAAGACCACGGCCTGATATTCAAAGCTCTCAATGTGTGTGCCGTCGAAGTGCATGCTACACTTCTCCAGATAAAGCGTGCTTACCAAGTACTTCTTCACCCGAGGAGCTTCCTTGTAGATAGCCTTGTGGATTCCAGACTGACATGGGGTTGGGATTTCATTGCTCTCAATGGAAAGGTGGTGTCACACCGTTGCTGCTCCGTGGGACGACAGCTATGAGCTTGTAACAAGGCGTCTTGCAATGTTTGTTGGGTTATGCTTCCTTTTTCTCGTTGATGCTGCATTGTCATCCTCCCAAGGACTATCTGTACTGATGTCGAATGAGTCCGTGCTACTTTCGGAACAATCAGGTATCGCTGAGCTGGTACGTGTGGAACCAGTCGCTACCATTGCCCTCTTTCGCTTGGATGGGTGGATGATATTGGCACCACCAGGTTTGCCGCTGGAATAACCAACGCGGCCTTTGCTCTGAATTTGCAGTTTGTAGAGGTTCTCCTCCCCTTTGCTCATCCATTGCCTTTTACCTTGGTCATGCCAAACAGTCCCTTCAATGAATCAAAGTTTTGTTTTTTTCTGCAGCGCTCGTGGTCTTCCAGAAGTTTTGCACAAATGGCTTGACCAGATATATGCGGGAAGTTCAATGTTTTGCTCCATAGGGCTTTAAGCTCTATAGCAATTAGACCGATCCTCTCTTAAGGCGTGGGTTTTCAGGGGCATCCGACTCCGTTCAGTCAATGGTGCTCCAACAATTGCCAGGTTGCCTCTTCTTGATGGCGCTTGAAACTGAACTAGGCTCTTTGTCAAGGTTTCCTTGTTCTTCTCCGTGTTAGAAGAGCTCTTCTTGAATGACATGTTGTATTCTACTCAACAACTTAAATGGAAATGGCCTTGCCGTTATTAAAAGCCTTAATTATAATTCACTATCCACTTTTAAAATACTAAACTACTTGTACACTTCGTGTTCGTCGCCACTTGTTGAATGACACAAATCGATCAATGAACACCTATTTATACTACGTATTTTTCAATATTTTACTGACAGGTACTTATGACTGGGCGCATCTTTTTTTTACGGTGGCCCTATACCAGACATTGTAAAGATGCCATTTTGGAGGACGGTTCGGGTCTTGTGAAAATATATAAAGTGTTATACACTGATCGGAAAAGTATCGTCACAGCGTTGACAATTTTCATCACCCCAACAACTTTTGTCATCGAAAGTGAACTAACGTACAGTTTCATTCCCGCTATGAAAATGTGTTCATCAACTGCAAATTGTTCGTTACTGCGGTGAAAGTATGGTTGTTGCTGCAATGAATTTGCTTCATTATTTCAACGAATTTGTTTCGTTACTGTAATGAATTTATTCCATTGTTCAACGAAAAAGTATCGTTTTTGCAATGGATTTGATTCATTACAGCAATGAATTTGCTTCATTTCTGCAAGGAATTTGCTTCATTGCTGCTATGAATTTGTTTCATTGCTGCAATGAATGCTTTGAAGTGTGATTGAAATTATTTATTGACAATTGTATATAAGTACACTGTTAGTATTACATTGCAAGTGTTTTGATAAAACAAATTTCAAATTTTGTTTCGAAAATGGTCCCAAATATATAAATATGTATATTAAATCCATTCCATGTTGAAACACTCATCTGGAGAAGATTGTGGTAGTCGAGGAATATGATGAATTTATTATTAAGATTTCTTAACCCTGCTGTTAGATTAGGACCATTTGGTCCAAATTTTTTCTGTTTTCCCTTGTAACTTTGGAACGGTGATATATACTGACTAAATTTTTCTGCTAATGGGGTCTTTTAATAAAACAATGTTATGTGCGAAAATTAAATTTTCTAACTTTATTCAGGACTGAGAAAAATACAAAATCTTAGGTTAGAGGACCATTTGGTCAATAGTACATTTTTTCATTACCAAGCGAATGTAAATTCATGTCAAATATTTAGAAGATGTTTTTGATATGTCAAATACTTGCTTTAGAAATTATTGAACCAAAATAGTTACAAAGGATAAGATAAAATTATTATTTTGGATGAAAATTCCAGTATGGACCAAATGGTCCCTCAATCTAAGATTCGTAAGTTTTTTCATTACCAAGCGAATGTAAATTCATGTCAAATATTTAGAAGATGTTTTTGATATGTTAGCGGATGTTTTTGATATGTCAAATACTTGCTTTAGAAATTTTTGAACCAAAATAGTTACAAAGAATAAGATAAAATTATTATTTTGGATGAAAATTGCAGTATGGACCAAATGGTCCCTCAATCTAAGATTCGTAAGTTTTTTCTAATCTAACAGCAGGGTTAATAAAATATGTATACGGGTGTTTTTTTTTAAACTGAGACGATCAAATATCTCGAAAAATAGCCACTCTACAGAAAAAATGTCCATATTCAAAATTTAATCATACCGCGGGGGAAATACATTAGTGCAAAAAAAATAGTCCCCCACCCCCCCCCCTTTGTAGATGGGGCGGGGGTAACTTTTAAACTAAGATAGGAAGCCATATTTTTTATTGCAGATACTGATTCTACGACTAAAAGTAAGTTTGATTTGAATGAAATATTTTGTTCGGTTCATGATAGATGGTGTTGTAATCGATGAAATTCAATTTTTTCAATTTCTCCCCCTTAGAACACACGCATTCGATTCTGCAATATGTTTGAAATAAAAAACATCACGTTATCATTGCAAATACTCGAAATTCGTCATCAAAACAATTTATTAATGTAAAAGGTAGGTGAATAAAATAATTTTAGCTTAAAATAAGTGTTCAAAATGATAACGTGATGTTTTTTATTTCAAACATATTGCAGAATCGAATGCGTGTGTTCTAAGGGGGAGAAATTGAAAAAATTGAATTTCATCGATTACAACACCATCTATCATGAACCGAACAAAATATTTCATTCAAATCATACTTACTTTTAGTCGTAGAATCAGTATCTGCAATAAAAAATATGGCTTCCTATCTTAGTTTAAAAGTTACCCCCGCCCCATCTACAAAGGGGGGGGGGGTGGGGGACTATTTTTTTTGCACTAATGTATTTCCCCCGCGGTATGATTAAATTTTGAATATGGACATTTTTTCTGTAGAGTGGCTATTTTTCGAGATATTTGATCGTCTCAGTTTAAAAAAAACACCCTGTATATCTATGTCTGTACTTACCATGAACATAAGCACTACTCCTCTATGCAATACTCCTTTAACATAGAACCACATTAATGTTTTCTTAAATCATGCAATTGTTGTTGTGTTGAGGGTTCTTTCAATTTGGTAAAATTTCGATTGGATTCATTTATTTTCCATTACACTACTCAACAAAATGAAAAAAATTTCATGTACTCCGGATGCGATAATTTTTTCTGTGTAGATAACCTTGACATGAGCTCGAAAAACGCAATAAAATTTTTTTTTTCGTTTGGTTTTTTTTTAAATTTTAAAAAAATTTTTTTGGTTAATTTGTTTTTGTATGACAAATTGTTTCAGCAACTAACAAATCTCGTCAGAATATATACTAAATGGATGGTAGTAGACCCCAAAACATAAATAATGTGCGTCTTCATTCATCGGCTAGCTACAGCGGTCGTAATCGGTTGTTGAATCAGGAATTTTACAAAATTTTATCGAAAATTTACAATTGAAAGCCCCTTAAAGCATTTTAAAAAAATATTAATTCACAGAGTGCATTTTTTTTTGTATTTTATACGCAATGTGGCAGGTTTTAGAAATCAAACAAGCTACTTTTTAAGAAAATCCATCAATTAATAATGAAGTTGTGAATTTTTTCGCTAAAGCCCTCAGAATCTACTTTTTAGTTCGAACATTGCATTTTACCTTTGAAATTATCTCACTAGTCAACCAAATGAAAAAATGTCATGTACTTCCAATGAAGTATTTTTTTCTGTGTAGATAACTTTCAGATGAGCTCGAAAAATACAACAAAAACTTTGTCTATGGTAAGGTTTTTTCTTTTTTATTACAAAAAAAATTAAAATGTGTTGTTAACCCATTTTTTCTACCAATTCATCTACGAGGATTATCCCAGCGAGCGTACCGCAGGGATCTGTTTTATCACCGATTTTATATTCGATATACACATCCGATATAAAAGTATTACAAAACGAAGCTGCATTTTATGCAGATGACACGGCCATAATATCTAGTGGAAAAGTTTCAAACGCTATTATAAAAAGAATGAGAACATCGCTGGTACATGTGGCAAAGTATTTTGAGAAATGGAAAATAAAAATAAATGAAGAAAAAACACAAGCAATCATTTTCCCTTTCAATAAATCTCCGAAAAGAAATCCGAGTATTTCACTGAATATATCTGGTACTGATATTCCTCTTCAGAAATCGATAAAATATCTGGGAATAACATTAGATAAATATTTGACCTTTAAAGAACATGTTCTTCAAGCATCTGAAAAGGCGATTAAGTGTGGTCGAGCTTTATTCCCTCTGATAAATCGTAAGTCAAAATTAAATACAAAAAACAAGCTGCTGATCTACAAAATGTGTATTCGCCCAACAATGACATATGGTTGTGAAGTCTGGTCGACTAGATGTGCAAAAACATACTTTAAACGTCTCCAAGTTATACAGAATAAAAACCTCAAAATGATATTCGGCTTAAATAGGCGATATCCTACCCTCTGGCTGCACCAACGCTTCAAAGAAGAATTAATGACTAACTTTGTTGACAAGATAACGAAAAGATTCGAAACCCGCAACAGAACATCAAATTATAGATTATTACGAAATCTACATGAGTAATTGATTCGAACGAAAATTAATTTGCTAAATGTTTTTAAAGAGTAATTCAATTTATATTTGTAAATAAGAATAGGTATGATGAAAAACTTCATTTCTTTTTTTTTATCTTTAAAAGGTTTTTTCCTATCTTTTCTCCTTTAATTGTCCAAATCTATATCAGAATATGATCATTATCTGGAAAAGAAATTTCTTTTGTTTGCTGCAATACTTATTTTTAGTAATATCTCAAAATACGTTAAGCATTAAAATTGTTAATTATTTTTAAGTGTAATAATTATAGACGAAAATTCTTAATAAAAAAAAAAAAAAGTTGTTGCAGCAAGGAAATGAAATATTCTCAAAGAAATCATGTATGAAATTTTTCGATGCAGTGACTACTAAATTGTCGGATATACGACACTTTTCACTATAGCAACGTAAAAACGTCGGTGGTGCAATGGTTAGTGTGCGCGGCTCTTGTACATGAGATCCGGGGTTCGAACCCGGCTCTGACCACCTTCAAAAAAAAAATTTCTTTCGGCGGCGGTCACCTCGCATAGTGACGGCGACACTATCGAGTATCTAGCCATGAAAAAGCTTCTCAAATTACCGTTGGGAATCGGTGTAAAACTGTAGGTCCCAATCAGTGAGTGAAAACTGGAAAGCGCACAGCTCAGTGATTGTGAGAAGTTCTCCCCAGTCCCTTCATGGGATGTAATGGGAAACCATTTATTTTTTTTTTTAACGTAAAAACGTTAACGAAGATGTTTCATCCATGCACAAGTGTTTTTGTTTCAGTGTAGGAGACAAAATATTTAACAAGTGTTTTTTAAGCGGGTATAAAGAAATTTCAGTGTTATAAAATAAAGGTGGTTCAGTGAAATTGGTCAAAACTAATGTAAATACAAACAGAAAAAGTAAAGCTTACACAAACAACGTTTATAGTTCACCGGAACAATTTTGTACACCGCCTAATAGAAGTGTCGAAGATACGAACCCGAGAACCGTGTTTTGCCCTGAAGAAGTCGAGAATACTGATAATCTTTTACTGAGACCATAAGTTTCTTTAGTGACCATAAGTCACTCACTTTCGTTCTTATCCCTGGCTTTAAATGTTATTGTGTGCTTGTGTGTTTCTAAAATCGGAACCCACGAACTATTCTTTTGGTTGTCGCACAGCTGGAAATCGAATAAAAGGTTGAACCAAAAACAATTTAAATAGAATTCAATGGAAGAATCACAACGGACAGAAAATAATGTCACTACAATAAAAACGCCAACCTTGCAGCACCTGGTTGATCGTACTCTTCTCTCTCGCTCCGAAATTAAATGGCGAACGTCAACATCATGTTATTGCTTTGAACAACAACCGCATAAACACACGTAAAACCATGTGCACGACAAGTTGAAAAGATAGTGAATCGAATTTTGAAGCAAACGTGGGCTTCGCTCTCATAGATTTTGTTGGAGAGGGTGTAAGTGGGGTTCGACTTTGTACTGAATTGTATATGTTTTCGTTCGCTTGTTAGTCGGTACTACATCAGCTGTTTGTCGCATAGAAAGAAAGCGATCGTTAACGTTCGACATCGTGGATAAGGTTGTAAGATTGTTCTGGGTGATTTTAATGCTAAAATCGACAGAGAAAATGTTTTTAAACCAACCATCAATAAATTCAGTGTGCAGACTGTTACATTTTGTAGCAGCGAAAAAGACATCACCTGGTAATTGATGGAAGCCACTCTACTAGAGTAATGGACGTACGTGTGATTCGAGGAACTACAAGGTTACAGCAAAGGTTCACACGAAGTTATGCAGAGCGAAAGTCATACGAAACCAGACATGTAGACAGCTGGACATCTGCAATCTGCAAGAACCAGAGAAATCCACGGCCTATGCAGAGAAGCTCACTAAGGTACCTGCGCAGAACTCACCCCCGCTTTATGATCCTGAAGCGCAGTGGAAATACATTTCCCACTCTATGAAAACTTCTGCAGGAATCCTACAGAAGGAACAATTAGGCCCGTAAATTCTACCGAAAAACATAAAGTCAAATCAACGGAAATATTAAGTGTGTTTGGAGCTTGTCGCAAATATAATACACTTGTGTCCAAATACATTGTGGTTGCTGTTCAATATTACATGTTTGAGACACAATTATTAATATGGTATAATATATGTATGTGTTTGCGACCCACATATATTTATGTTTGTGATACAAATACAGCTGTGTTTGTTGCACTATATAAGCCCTCTCGTGAGCAAGAGGATAAAAGAGGGACAACGAGAGAGTCTATCTTCTAAGTGTGTATCTGTATTTTTTAATTATTCTCTCAGTCTAAGTATTCCTGAATGAGAGTGTAAATTGCAGATGAATGTGTGTGTAAATTGCACATGAAGTGTTTCTTATTTTGCCTGATGTATTGTGTTTTAGTTTCATGTATTCAGTCGTCAATGGTTCATTGGACACAGGATATCAAAAGCGCTTGATCACTGAAAAAAGAATAATCGAAGGCTCGGACGGTTAAATGGTCAGTGATCTTACTTCGGTTTTTGTGTATGTGCAACGTATATACGTATGTGTGCTACCAAAGTGAGAAACGATTTTGAGGAAAGGGCAAGAACGCGAAGCCCTTTGTCTGTCCGAGTCGTTGCTGAGGAAATCGGAACGGCGGACTATAAATTTAATAAACAATTAATCCACGCTTGGCTTGTCTGCACTTGATTTGTATATAAATATCTTGTTTGTGTACCAACGCATAGTCATAACTAACGCACCTCCTGAAAACAAAAACGTGAGAGACAACAAAGAAAGGAGAAGCAAAAAGCAGCAGATTATAATTTCATGAAAAAAATCAAATAATGCATTCAATGCAAATAAATGTAAAAAGGCCCGTTTTAAATTTATTAATTTTTTGTATTAAATATTTATAAATGTAGATTTATATTGTTAAAAATAATTTTAATAAATAATACATGTATATTGAAGTCGAAGAATACGTTTATAAATATTATTATATTTGGGAGGAAATTCGGATATAATTCTACGTAAGTATATGTAGGTTTAGGGAAAATACGCCAATGCTTCCACGTAAGTATATGGATGTTTGGGATGCAGAACGCATATGTTTCCACTTAAAAGCATACATGTTTGTCAGTATACATGATACTGGTTGCCTTTAAATACAAGTAAGTTTGGGACTTGCAAGCATATGAATGTTTGAAGTGTGTTCCAAACATATACATGGTTCCTGCAGAATATGTTTGGGTTAATATGTTAGAGAGGCCATTATTTTTCATGGTGTGCTAAGCTGACACGCCTTTGTAGAATGATACTGACCGTCACGAACTCCTCAGTAACGATTTTTCCGAACCATTTCTTATGAGGCGAAGCCTCAGGCAGTCCGACACCCTATCATGCGATCTCTTCAATATATTCAACCATTGAGATCATCCGTAGATAAACTGCAGTCAACACAAATAAAACTATCTGCAGCAAATGTCACAGGCTGGAGCAAAATTTATGAGAAGGTACTGCAGTATTTTCGAGAATAGAGAAGGAATCAGCAAAAGTGTGTTTAATAGTCAAGGAGGACAAGACAAAATTAACGGTTTTGACAATCAGAACATCTACCCGAGTGAACGAAAGGATGAACGTTGATAACCATTATAATTTCGAGATAGTGGACGAATTTATTTACCTCGGATCTACCGTGAACAGAAGCAATAACATCAGCCTAGAAATCAAACGCAGAATTGTGTTTTCAAACAAGTATTATTTCGGGCTGTGGCCGTCGGTGGTGCAACTGTAAGTGTGCGCGGCTGTTGTGCGAGAGAACCTAGGTTCGACTCCTGTTCTGACCACCTTACACTTCTTTCGACGACGGCCACCTCGCTTAGTGACGGCGACACTATCAAGTAATAAGTCATGAAATAGCTTCTCGAAAACCCGTTCGGAACCGGTTAAAACTGTTGGTCGCAATCAGTGAGTGAAAACTGTAAAGCGCACAGCTCAGTGATTGTGAGAAGCTCTCCCCTATCCCTTCATGGGATGTAATGGGAAAATATTTATTTATTTATTTTTATTTCGGGCTAAGAAAATACTTCGGAAATATGATCCTCTCTCGCGAAACGCCGATCCGACTATATCAGGATTTCACACAACTTGTTTTGCTTTATAGCGCAGATTCCTGGGCCATATCGAATGCATATGAAATATCTCTGGTAATCTTCGAAGGAAATATGGCTGGAAAAATATGAGGTCCTAAAATAATAAATGGATAGTATCGGCGTCGGATGAACCACGACCTTTATAATCTGCATTCCGATAGCTACGTAGTTATGGCTATCGAAATAGCACGATTACGCTGTCAGTAGAATGGATCAGAATGAACCAGTGCGGTATGTATTCGAAGACGTACTCGAAGGACATCGAAAAATAGGGCGACCGAGATTTCGTTGGAAAGGTTCCCACCTGCGAGGTTGCCTGCGAGAGCTTGGTGTTATCAAGAGGAGGAGAACAACTGAATATCAAGCCGGTTGAAAAAACATGTTATCTTCATTGTGTAAGGCTTCATTGTATTTGAGGCCACCTAACTAAGTAAGTTTGCAAGGAATAGGAACAGTCGTTGAAAGCTTCAACTGAAATTCCGAAAATTGGAGAATTGTTTATCTTCCTTAAACTGCATTCCGAACACTTGAGTCCATTAAAAACCATTAAACACCATCAAATATCCTCTGTCCAGTTCAACGAAATTTAAAATTCAACGAAACCAGTCTCGTTGTGTACACAGGTATCCCTTGGTGCCGAAAACAGTCCCTACTGTGCAAAACGTCATACTCTATAAAAAATTTTTCAGTTCGCTCTACTGGTAAACCCGAACTTGTATTTGCAAAGAAAATATGAAAAAATTGTCGCAACTTTGGCCATTTTTCTATAGACTGTCATTTGCAAACTCGATGTAAGGTCTGTCAGTTGTCCATCGCACTATTTCGTACAACGAAAGAAAATATGAAAAAATTGTCTCAACTCTGGCCATTTTTCTATAGACTGTCATTTGCAAACTCGATGTAAGGTCTGTCAGTTGCCCCTCGCACTATTTCGCACAATGAATTTGCTTTAAATATCAATACATCTGATTCTTCAATCGGATCTAGTAATTCTAATGTTAGTTGCAACTTGTTTCTTTTAAACGCGGCAATTATTGGTGAATTGGAGAATTTAAACTACGTCTCTGGCCCCACAACGGAAATTTCATTGTGTCAAAAAATACCTATCGTGCCACGGCAACTCAATTAACATTTGAAAGCTTTTTGGGAACAAGAAGAGTTATTGAAGAAGATAGACGCAACTATGGAGGACAAATCCTGTGAATAATACTTTCGAAAGACGAGTACTCATGGCTCTGATGGGAGATACACTGTAGCTCAGCCGTTCAAGCACGAACTGGCTTTCTTTAGTCATACTGACTTTAATGCTATGAAACGTTTAAACCATGTTGACTGTCGTTTCACTCGGTACCTTAACTTGCTCAGGGGTACAGAAAATGCATGCAATTATACGAGGATTTAGCTCATATCATAAGCTCATAAGTTTCCTCTTATTCTCATCCTATACATCCTCAAGGATATTGCCTGCCTAATCATGGCGTTTTAAGGAAAAGCAGTTCCACTACCAAACTATGTGTAGTCTACAATGCACCCAGAGAACTAATTGGAAAAAAAGGGGTTTTACCCAGTGTTTAAAATGCTAAAAATAAATATAATAGCTATAAATAATCAATATTCTTCGAGCTTGAGGCCAGATTTGCTGTTGTTATATTTATTTTCCTCGATATTTCGCTACTCCTTTGTGTAGCATCATCAGGAACAACAGAATAAAAATATAATAGCTATATATCGACTTATGCCACAGCTACTAAAAACCACAAAAGCAGCAGGAAAAGCAGCCAGCTGGCTTTTTGTTTCATACAAAAGCATGTTGATCGATTATGCATTGCTTTTTATTTTGTCCACCAGCTACTTCTGTTGCTAGAGAAAACAACAAGTAACAACGCAAAAGCAATTGCATCAATGATTGTGCTTTTTTTTGGCGGCCGAAAGTAAAAGCACACACAAGCTGATATGAAAAAGCAATAGAATGGACATGAAAAAGCAAAAGAAATAGCAATCGAATGCTTTTTGATGAATTGCTATTTTCAGCGATGGGTAGAACAAAGCGTTGTGTTGATGATTTGTTCTGTTAGTATTGTTATACATAGTAACTTGTAAAGGGTTGATGTTACTGAAATAAAAATGTCCTATGCTAAACGGTTTATTTTAGATATGTTTTTGTTAATTTGTAAATTCTTTATATTAACTTCACCTGTCTGTATGCATGGATGCATGCCGAAAAAACTTTGGATTGATTTTTAACCCTTTTCCCGTAATCCAATCGAGCTGAAACTGCGCAGGCAAACTAATGGCAACGACAAAAAAAGACTGTCAAAATATGGGCGGGATTGGATAAGGGGGCGTGGTACGTCCCATACAAATCACAAATTAAAAATCCATTATTTCTGATGCAAATATGGGCGGGATTGGACAAAGGGGCGTGGTCATATATAAAGAATTTATAGTCAAATACTATGTTTTCCGCGGGTTGGTTTTTCTATGGTATTTGTCCGTCGGTGGTGCAATGGTAGTGTGCGCGCCTCTTGTACATGAGATCCTGGGTTCGATCCCTGCTGAGACCACCTTAGAATTTGTTTCGGCGGCGGTCACCTCGCATAGTGTCGGCGACACTATCGAGTATTTACCCAAGAAAAAGCTTCTCAAAATACCGTTCGGAATCGGTGTAAAATTGTAAATTTGGTTTGGTGGGGGACGGCTCAAAAAAAAACTGAAAATAGAGTAAAAAATACTGAAAATAGAGTAAAATGAGCGAAAAGGAAACAGCCGGATTGCCCTATGCCGCCCACAAGGTCCAAAAAAGGGTCACAAAAAAGTTCTATTTTTTCCAAAATAAATATTGATTTTTCCAGTTTTTTTATAGAAAGAGTGAAAGTAAAGCGAAAACATTAACTAATATTTTTCGACAACTGCCTTAATTATCGAGATATCGACAGATAAAATAAACAAAATTTCCAAGAATATCAATGTGTAACTGTTGGTGGTCATATATAAAGAATTTATAGTCAAATACTATGTTTTTCACGGGTTGGTTTTTATATGGTATTTGTCCGTCGGTGGTTCAATGGTAGTGTGCGCGCCTCTTGTACATGAGATCCTGAGTTCGATCCCTGCTCAGACCACCTTAAAATTTCTTTCGGCGGCGGTCAACTCGCATAGTGTCGGCGACACTATCGATTATTTGCCCAAGAAAAAGCTTCTCAAAATACCGTTCGGAATCGGTGTAAAATTTTAAATTTGGTTGGGTGAGGGACGGCTCAAAAAATAAACGATAACAATAAATAATATTTTTCGATACTTCTGTTAGTTATCGAAACAAAAAACATTAAAAAAACAATTTTGAAAATTGAAAAGATTTTTTAAACCTATCGTAATTTGTGGTTAACACCATTGGAGTATGATGGTTGGGGCAGAATATAGTGCCATGTTTCGGTAGGAGCTCAAACTACATTAGTTTCTCAATAAGAGTTACACATTCTTCCTCCCACTTAAAAATTTGGTGCAGTTGAACGTTGTGCGCAGGGATGCCAACTCTTCCGAGACAAAAATCGCTACAGACAAGTTGCTAAAAATCACCACAAATCTCTACTGACGGATATTAAAAAACACTACGAAAAAGTGTAAAAACGGCAAAAATTAGTAATAACTACACAGAATATGAGAAAATTAAAAAAAGGCACATACATGCATACGTATTTTAAAATTCAATTTAATTATTTAGAAACATGTGTTTTCTAAACATAAATAATTTTAGCTAAAACATAAAACAAACTAAAACTTAAACAAAAATACTTCACATAAGCAACAAAAACTTGGAATTTTTCGTAAATAAACATACTACATGCATATAGTATAACCAATTTAGGAATGATTTAAAACTAGGGATCGCAAATAAGAGTAATGCGAAAAATAATTGTAGATGATTGTGAATATGAAATGAATTTTTATAATAAAAATTTACAACAATTATTATTTGTCAACTTTTATTAAAAAAATTTAAAATAAAAATTGATTTTAAGTTTCTTTTCAATAAATTTTCTTATAAATAAGACTTATTTGGCGATATTTTAAAAAATATTGAAATTTAATTCTTATTTCATAACTTTTTTTAGGTCAAAAAACAAGATTTTAAATTAATTTATTTTGGTTGTATGTATAGTTGACCTTTGTAATTTTATTCGTTTAAATATTTTTCGGCTTTGAGGTCATAAATAAAAAGACAGTGGACAAAGTCTTACAGCACGTGTCGGTACAGCATAAGTACTATTGTTATCTCAAATCCTTGAAAATGATCAATGAAGTTGATCGAAATATTGGAGAAATAAAAGTGATATAAACCACACCGACGTATAACTCTCACTAATACACTCACCATGTTTGTTTGAGCGTCTACACCGCCTGTGACTATTTGCACTCTCACACAAAATTGAGTAAGTCAATTTGCAAACACATCAACTCCTACATAGAAAATTCCGTTATTCTTTTTCGTTTGCTTCAAAAGTAATGGCAATAAACAATGTTGCGTAAAAATCGCTACAGCCGCTACCTAAAAACAGCGAAAATCGTCACTGTAGCGATTTTAAAAAAATCGCTACAATTCTAAAACAGTGGTTTTTGTGTGTCAAAAATCACCACAAGTAGCGGGAAAACCACCAAGTTGGCATCCCTGGTTGTGCGACATCTTCACTCACTCACTCACACTCACTAATGGACTAATCACGACGCACGTATGATATTTAAAGCGTTCTTACATTTCGGAGAAGTCCCGAAATGGAATAGAGAGGAGATATTATAAATAGGAGTGCTTTTTATTTCCGTTATGGCATACAAATATTTCAATAATATGTATAATGTATTTATGAATAATATATAATTGCCCATTTAAATACATAGAGACGAAAATGGCGCTGCAAGCAAAATTTTGTACTATTTTCTTGAAAGTAGAGTGTATGTACAGAGTTGGTTATATTTACCTGTGAAATACTTTAACACGGAAATACAACCGCAGGCAAACATTAAAAAAAAAATTATTTTCTTGAAAGTTCAGTATAAGTAATTGGTTATATTCACCATTGAAATACTCTGAGACGAAAATAGCGCCACTTACATATACTCGAGTTTGAAAAAATTTTTTTTAAATCGCGCAATTTTCAATGTAAAAATTTTTAAATTGAGGAACTTGTACGAAATTTATTTCAATGCAATGGCTATATTATTCCCTTTCATATGATAACCCACACTCTGTGTTTTATAGTTGGCCCGGATATCGGGTCTCAAGGCCCCCATATTACATAGTAAACGTGGACTTAAATGGACTTAGAGACATCGCACGAAGAAAATATTGGTACCGTTGAATCCGTACAACGAATACATTTCGTAGAGTTACCCACATTTGACTATACCCAAGTGTCCCTGGGGCATCAGTTTTTTGGACCCTGTGGACGCCACAGGTACGTCCGGCGGGAAATTTTGCGATTTCTCGCATTCTTGATTTTTTCTTTAATTTTAGTTTTTTTTTTATAATTTTCTGAGCCGTCCCCCATTTTGAGAACTTTAAACCAATTTAAATATATTTAATATATCAGTGGCAAAAATATGACAATTTGAATTTTCCAAATATAAAGGAAAATATTAAAATTAAATATAATTATACTTCTAAATTATATATTGCCATATGTAAGACAAATAATTATGGTTAAAAATAAAAAAATCTTTATAAAACAACAACACAACGCTTGGTTCTACCCATCGCTGAAAATAGCAATTCATCAAAAAGCATTCGATTGCTATTTCTTGTGCTTTTTTATGTCCATTCTATTGCTTTTTCATATAAGCTTGTGTGTGCTTTTAGTTTCGGCCGCCACAAAAAAGCACAATCATTGATACCATGCAATTGCTTTTGCGTTGTTACTTGTTGTTTTCTCTAGCAACAGAAGTAGCAGGTGGACAAAATAAAAAGCAATGCATAATCGATCAACATGCTTTTGTATGAAACAAAAAGCCAGCTGGCTGCTTTTCCTGCTGCTTTTGCGAGTTTTGGTAGCTATAGGCTTTGCATTAGTTGGTGCTATTAATGTATGGAGCTGAATTAGGAAAAGCGAAAGATGGATAATATATATGTACCCTCCTAAAGCTAATGAAATTGTACAATATTTGAGTTTTGGCTGAAATTTCGATAAAATTTTAAACACTGGTTGTACCAACCATAAGTTCAGCTGTTACCACCGAATTGGCGCTGCCACAACCGAATTGAGGTTGTCTCGACTCGACCGAATTTGGTCCTCACAACTAAAATTCGGTTGAAGCAACCTCTCGGTTGAAGCAATCTGGAATTATATTCGTTCTGTCAACCAAATTTTCCAAAATATCTGTTGTAACAATCGAATTTGGAAATAATTCGGATACAACACCCGAAATTGGACCCAAATTCGGTTGGAGTAAGCGAATGTGGCAGCAATTCAAGTGCAACAACCGAATTTGGTATCAATTCAGTTGTTACAACAGAATTTGGTATCAATTCGGTTGTAACTACCGCATTTACACTTAAGTCGGTTGCAACGACAATTCGGTTGCTCTAACTGAATTTCTCATGAATTCTGTAGGTAAAACTGAATTTAATTTTTAATTCGGTTACCACAACAAAATTCTATGTAGTTTAAACTTAACGCTTAAAATTATAAAAAAAGTATTATTTTAATAGAATTTAAAGAAATCCTGTCCGTTCTTGTCTCGGCGATATAAGATATTTTTGTGGTTATTAAGAAAGGTAAGTAAAAATATTGTAATTATGGTTTTTGTATTAAACCACACACACAGGTCAAATTATGCGTTAAATTAATAAATGTATAATAATTTTGCACCAACATTAAATTTTAACGTGTCCAAAAATTTATTTAAATTAAACCTATTTATATTGTATAATTAGTATTAAATCTTTATGTAGCTATAATCTGTAAGAATGGAATTCTGTAGATGACTGAATAAATAAATAAATAAATAAATAAATAAAAATCTTCAGGCAGATATCAACAGTTTTGAAACTTTTCAAGATTAGTCGTTGGAGATATCCTGCAACCATTTGTATATGAAACGGCTTAGGACCATGATTACCGATTATTTTTGGCCCGAATTGGAAAACATGGACTTGGACATGTTGTTTCAACAGGACGGTGCCACACCGCACTCGTTACAATCGATTTATTGAAGAGTAAGTTTGGTGAGCGTGTTATCTCAGGAAATGGACTAGTCAATTGGCCGCCCCGTTCGTGCGACTTAACGCCTCTAGACTTTTTTTGGTTCACTGGTCTATGCCAACAAGCTGACGCCGTTGGAAGAAGAAATAGCGGCCGTTACGGCCGCGGTGGCCGTATGAACGAAGACGAGTTCGATCGAAGTTTCGAAGTCGATCATAAAGTTTTGGAAATATCTTAAATGGTTTGCGTTTTATTAAACAAAAATCCAATGAGTGTTCGAACTCACGGGCGATGTGTTAACAACTTTTTGTTACACGGTACCTGTACGACTTCTATGAACACATTAGTAAATGGTACATTGGAAAATAAAAAACAGCGTTCAGTCATATGATGACGTTACATTTGAATAATATTAATACTTAAAATTATTTAAAGACCAGTGCAAGTACATGTGCCATTATTTTCTTGCTTAATACTTTTTGTTTTATTCCCACAAAAAACAGAGAATGCAAAGCAATACATACATTGTTATGTTCGTACATACGCTACACAAGTTCACACAATTTTCGTTGCTCTCTTGCTATCTCATTTTTATATACGTGTAACCACGTCATTATTCTCTTTGCTCTGAGAGTGCTCCGCACCCACACAAGACAACTATTCGCTGGCGCTACATCAGTGTATGTTTTTTTATCGCAGTCTGACAATCTGTATTTCGCAGTCGGACAAATCTCTGTTCTATATAAGGGTGGGTCACCCTTATCATTTAGGGGTATGAAAAATAGATGTTGGCACACAAAATTTCATACAAATCGGTCCAGCCGTTTCGGAGGAGTTTAACACCAAAAAATCTGTAATCGCAGCCGGGCAATCTGTGTGATCGCAGTCTGACAATATGTGTGATCGCAGTCTGACAAAATGTGTTTGGATGTATTCACTTTGTGAATTTAGTCCCTACACGCGCCTTAGATCTTAACACATCAAAAAGTTGACAAGGCCTTATTGGAAAACCCTTTATTAGCAACATATCTCGAAATAGTATATAAGTTTTTATCTTTGGAGGAATTGGTCCCAACTATAACGTATATTCTCAGATTTCTTAATAATTTTCAACATCGTGATAAACAAGAAAAGAGGCTCTTGAAGTCTTGCGAACTAAATTCTGCTATACAGACTCTTGTAGTAGTATCTCAAAGAGTAGATTTCCATGAGGATCTGACGTAAATGCGTCTTAGAAACAAAATTGCTGTACATATTGTGTCCATTTGTAGATGATAACGGGATCGATCCTTCGTATACATCCTATTCTTTTGTCCAGACAAAATCCATTGTCTCTTTTAATACACTAGGTCACAAATAACAAAATTTTCTCTGTGATTTGTTTCTAGCATACTTTTTCTCATTGATTTTGACCAACTAAACACGAAAATGAGTTTTAAAAATTTTTCTGTTGATTGGTTTTCGAGATACAAATTTTTGAACTTTTTTTTTTAAATTTTTGGAGGTACACTTACAATTTTGAGCATATCTTTCGTCTTCTTTGACGTATTTGATCCTACTACTACTCAAATTAAAGCAAATTGAGCGGTCTACAACTCATTCTCAGAAAATTTTCAAATCGGGTGAGTAGTTTTGATGTTGGCGGCTTAAAAAGGTTAAAAAACTGGGTTTTTTTAGTAAAAATGTGGCAGAAAAATTCATATAAAAATTCATATAAAATATAAAACGCGATGCTAACAGCGATTTTGGTTTTTTTTACGTATAGCTGGCATTTTTCCAAAGAAAATAAGCACTTACTTAACAAAATCTGACAACAAATGGCGGACTTATAATTTTTTTGGTAAAACACCGAAATTCCGCTATTTCACGATATTTTGATTTTCATTATTTGCACAGCTAACCTACTAGGAGGGATCGAAAAAGCAAGTTTTTTATAATCCCTTTGGAATAGAACGGAACAGTTGCTCCTATACATAAGTTACTTCTGTTCAAAATTTCACCACCCTGGGTTAATGTCTTCTGTTCTGGCAAGGGACGTGAAATTTCAAAAATTTAGTGAAATCAGCAATTTCTTTTTTTGGAAATTTTTTTCAAATGTCACAGCACTTAGCAGTTTTGATAAAGTTTTTAAATTAATATTAATAACACAAATATTTCATAATTGTAAAAAACCTATTTACAATACCGTAGGGACGTTTCGTCGATGTTTTTAAGAAAATGGTATAATGAAAATGCAGAACATAGAAACACAGGTGCATTTTACGATACGAATTTTGGCAAACCCACTTTACATGTACAAAATTGTTTGGAAAAAACGTTTACGTAATTTTTATGATTCTCAGAATTAAAAAAAATAAGTAATACACAAATAGTTATTTAATTTTTATGATTGTGGTTGCAGAGTAATATACGCTTCTGAATGTGCGTGGACGCTCTTCGTGTTCCTTTATGACTGCTACTCCGTTCACAGTCAATTAAAGGGAATTACACTTTTTTATTGATGTGTGTTTTCCCGATGGCTACCTGTATCGGATTTTTTTACAGAAATTCCCCCCACATTTGTGAGTGGTCATTATTTGGAAACTTTTCCACAATTTGAAACGCACACTTGCTGAATCAGGTATATAGCCAGGTATAGTATTTATAGGTGTTCATTTATCGTTTTTTGTCATTCAACAAGTGTCTACGAACGCGAGTAGTACGAGTAAAAAGTGAAACAAATTGAATTTAAGTGCATATAATACCTACCCAACAAGTAAGACAATGAGTAAAAGACTACGTGTGTTCGAGTGTTTGAACAATCCAGACAATTTCTGCAATGTTTGTGGCGAGTTTATAAAGAATAATCACGCACACACGTTTACTCCAGCAGTGCAATTGCACTATTTGAATTATTTTGGTATTTCACCAAATATCACAGAATCATGGACACCTAAGTCGCTATGTGATCTTTGCTATATAATCCTAACCAACTGGGCAGCTGGCGGAAGGTAAGAATTTTTATTTAAACACATTAAGCAAAGCAAATATAGTAATTTATTTTAATTTTAGGCGCCATATGAAATTCGATACACCAATGATGTGGAAAAAGCCGCTATGCCATTCCACAGACTGTTATTTTTGCCTCACCACAAACAGTGGGGTAGGGAGATTTTTAAAATGGAACTACGCTCAAGTGGGATCGTTTGCACTTCCAGTACCACATTCGAATGATGTACCATATCCAGTGTGCCCTGGTGCATCTCTTCAAAAAGCAGAATCGTCAGATCAAGAGTCCGAGTCAAGTGCAAGCGAATTTGGGGCGTGCAGAAAGCGAAAATTACTGTCACAGGCCGAACTAAACGATTGGGTGCGCGATTTTGGTCTCACTAAGGAGAAATCCGAACTTTTTGCGTCTCGGATGGTACAGTGTGGATTTGCGGATTCAGAAGTGAAAGTAACAGCGTACAGGAAGCGTCACCAGCAGTATGCAAAATTTTATACAAAGAAAGACCAAATATGTTTTTGCAGCGACATTTCCGGCTTGTTCCAAGAGCTTCACCAAATTCACAACCCCAATGAATGGAGGTTGTTTATTGACAGCAACAAAGAGAGCTTGAAGGCAGTTCTCTTACATAATGGGAATGAAAAGCCATCTCTTCCTATTGCTCATGCGGTTCATTCAAAGGAGAACTATGTAACTATGAACATTTTGCTGAAATGCATAGAGTATAGCAAATATAATTGGAAAATATGCGCCGACCTCAAAGTTGTGGCCATTCTGTGTGGACTCCAAGGAGGCTATACGCGACATTGTTGTTTTCTGTGCCTTTGGAATAGCCGCGCTGATGATCAGCATTATATTCAAAAAAAAATGGCCGGAACGAACGAAACCTGTAGTTGGAGAAGCGAATGTTCAGCGCAAACCACTAATAGAGAACCGTGAAAATATAATACTTCCGCCGCTGCACATAAAATTGGGTTTGATAAAAAATTTTGCCAAAAAATTGGACAAAGAAGGTGAAGCTTTTGCCTATTTACGGTCAATTTTCCCTTACCTTTCGCTGGCAAAAATTAAAGAAGGAGTCTTCGCAGGACCCGATATAAAAAAAATGTTGAAAGATAAAACATTCCCGAAGCTGTTATCACCCATCGCAGCCGCAGCATGAAATTCCTTCAGGCTTGTTGTGGAAAACTTTTTAGGAAACAACAAAAGCCATAATTATAAGGACATAGTTGAGGATCTGGTAAAGAACTATGAAGCAATGGGTAGGTTTTTTTTGAAACAAATGTTAATTTAAATAGCGTTTTAATTCTCGTTTTTTTTTTCATTTTTGGGTAGGAGTGCACATGTCACTTAAAATACACTTTCTGCATTCTCATTTGGATTTTTTCCCTGAGAATTTAGGAGACGTGAGCGACGAACACGGCGAGCGCTTTCATCAGGAATTGAAGGCTATGGAACGACGCTATCAGGGCATCTATGACACGGCTATGATGGGTGACTACATTTGGACCCTAATACGTGAGACCAATTGCAGCGAATACAAAAAACAAAGAAGAAGTCAGCTGTTTTTCCACATGGCATAAAATGTACAGATATATCTTTGTTTCTACTCATTTTTTATGGGCGTTGATTTGGTTAATTTCGTTAGTTTAGCTAACCTGGCACATCCATTTCTAATTGTGCCATACATTGAGTATGTAGTGCTCTAAATAAATTAAAAAATAATATACTAAGACTAATTTGTTTATTTTAAATTAAGTTCAAATGTATTTATTCGTTTGCGTTGGGTAGGTAAGCTGTGCAAATAATGAAAATCAAAATATCGTGAAATAGCGGAATTTCGGTGTTTTACCAAAAAAATTATAAGTCCGCCATTTGTTGTCAGATTTTGTTAAGTAAGTGCTTATTTTCTTTGGAAAAATGCCAGCTATACGTAAAAAAACCAAAATCGCTGTTAGCATCGCGTTTTATATTTTATATGAATTTTTATATGAATTTTTCTGCCACATTTTTACTAAAAAAACGCAGTTTTTTAACCTTTTTAAGCCGCCAACATCAAAACTACTCACCCGATTTGAAAATTGAGAATGAGTTGTAGACGGCTCAATTTGCTTTAATTTGAGTAGTAGTAGGATCAAATACGTCAAAGAAGACGAAAGATATGCTCAAAATTGTAAGTGTACCTCCAAAAATTTAAAAAAAAAAGTTCAAAAATTTGTATCTCGAAAACCAATCAACAGAAAAATTTTTAAAACTCATTTTCGTGTTTAGTAGGTCAAAATCAATGAGAAAAACTATGCTAGAACCAAATAACAAAACGACTGTTGGCTAGTATTATTGAAGAAAACTATAAAAATTTAAAACTTAAAACTCATGGCGAAAATGCAAAGGTTGTCCTAAAAAGTTCATTGTGATGAAATTATTTTTCTTTTATGTCTGTTCTAAGTCATTGATTTTTTGATTAAAAAAATAACAAGAATCATAATCATTTGTCTTGAAGACATCATCAAAGAAGCCTGAATGACCATGTTATGTCTTAAAAGACATACTGAGGGTATTCCTAACAAATATTCAAAAAACAAATGTCGCATAAATCGTTGACAACGAAGTAAACGACATTATGAAACAATGTCACGTATTTTCACGAGAACTAGTCAAACTAGTTGTATCCACGACAACGTAAAAGACATCGCCACCCATTTCGTCGTCTCTAGATACAAATGCTAAGAATTTTTTTAAGGCGTCTTTGAAGACAATGTCGCTACAGACATTGTGGCCTGCTGGGTAGCTTTCGATGAAGTATTGTTACAACGCTTCCTTTTAAACAGTTGGTAGATTAACCCATGAAACACACGAATGGAAATGCGTTTTTATTTGCTCTGTAGCGTGTTACCTGGCCATGTCGTCAAAACATCTTCAACGACGGGTGCATGACCATTATAACTCGCTGACGACAAATCGACGACAGTCCATGAAAATCGTCGACGAAATTTTCATACAAGTGCCCGAAAATTCGTACATGATCAACAGAGTGACACTTTGGTTATCGCGTCGTTGACGACCCTGTGGGCGACATATTGCGTTCTTACCAATAATGACATTCCTGGTGACATTATCATTCATATAACCATCAGCGACAATGTTGGTGACATCATGACAATCCTGGCCTACATTTTTGCCAATATGGTCAACGCCGATTAGATTGGCAAGGTTATATCTAACCACGTCGCAATAGAGATTACCATTACCAGAAATAAACGAATGTAATTAAATTTAAATGTAAGTTTTATTTTGAATTATTATTAATAAGAAATTAAAAATAACCTTTTCCCTATGAAGTTCAGGTTCAACTGATAATTTTAATTACACTGTAAGTAAAATTTGAAGTTTTGAAATGACACACCAAACCACCGAGACACCCCAACTAATTTTTGGGTCATAGAATCTAGTGGTCTACTCCGTTTTAAAAAGTGAGCTCAAAATAACGAGATATTTCGATTTTAAATTTGTAGTAGATTTAAGGTGATTTTTGATTTTATTTGATCTTATTCTTGTTAAATAAATTTATATATTTTTTTTCGACAAAATGTAACCCTTGAAATAATAGACATCATTTGGAAGCAGAATTAGTTTACCTCTTACAATTTTGGGCCATAATAATTATAATAATATTGGGATTCGGGATTTTGGGATTGGCATCGATTACAAACAGATGCTACAACAAATATATCAAAGTGTTCACTTTGACAGATTAGTCCCTACCCGCCGCTATAGATGTTAACACATCAAAAATATAAGCATTTTATTGACCATTTTGAAAAACTAGAAAAATGAGTGACAAAAATGCAGATCACATTGCGAAATATTAAATATGTTTTGTTTTGTGTGTGGAAAATTTACACCGAAAAATCATCGACGACATTTGGTTGAAGATGCCCTCAAAGATTACAATCAGTATTTTTTGGTTACCCCCGCTGAAAAAATGCGAAATGTTGATCATGCACCTGAATTTACGTGCATCACATGTTTTAGTTCATTAAACAAATGTTGGAAATTACGGCGATATTTGATGCCATTTGGACTTCCAATGATATGGACCGATCCAGGGGAACATGATACAGAAAATTGCTACACGTGCAAGAACGATGTAAATGGTCTCAATCGAAAAAGTAAGTTCACTTAGATAGACTATATATGGAATACACAATAATTTATTCTTATAGAACGATCCAGTTTTATGTACAAAGTTGTGCCAAGTGCTCACGTACCAGTTCCAGACAGTGATGAATTGCCTGTCCCAGTACATCCATCGACATACCAATATGATACTGCGTCCTATGAAGTACAATTACAAACTTCAGCAACATCATTACATCATGCTGATTCTGATTACCTTCAGCCAATTATACAATATCCATCAATAATTTCGCAGGAACATTGAGATAGAATCGTTCGAAATCTGAAGCTATCTCAAAATAATGCAATGACTTTGGCTCCGGAACTAAGAAGCGTCAACGTGCTGGCACCAGGTGTGAAAGTTACATCTTACAAATACCGGCAAGAACCATATATGCCTTATTTCATGCTTTCCGAGGACGCAACTTATGCATATTGTCAAGATTTTCCCGGTTTAATGAATGTAATGGGAATCTGCAGCTATAGTCCATCTTTATGGCGTCTTTTCATACACCCTTCAACCAGAAGCTTAAAAGTAGTCTTGCTATTTGAAAACAGCAGCGTTAAACCAGTGCCATTGATGTATGCTCTTGGAATGCATGAGTCGTATGATACCATGAAATTAATTCTGGAACGCATCAGTTATGACGAACACAATTGGCGCGTAAATTGTGATTTTAAGGTTCTTTCACTATTAGCTGGAATGCAAACTGGCTATACAAAGTACATGTGTATTTTTTGTAAATGGGAGAGCCGTGCAAAATGCAACCAGTACGAAAAGCGAGATTGGCCAAAACGCGATTCCCAAGTTGTTGGCGATTTTAATATAATTCGTCCACCATTGATCCCCCTTTAGAAAATAATGCTTCCGGATCTTCATATCAAGCTGGGAGTTGTAAAGAATTTTTTAAAGCGTTTGGGTCGCGTTAACGAAAATGCATTACCATACTTGAAAAACAACGCTTTTCCAAAATTATCAATTGAAAAATTAAAAGAGGTTAATTATGTGTGACTAAAAGTGTGTGACTGCAATATATTTGATATCAATTTTTTTTAACTGGTGTAGTTAACGGTAAAGATATACGGAAACTTTTAAGGGATGCGAGTTTTTCTGAAATGTTAGATGAAACTGAACTTAACGCATGGAACTCAATTCGTGCGGTAATTGAAAACGTTCTGTGAAAAAATCACGCACCAGAATACCGTGATTATATTGACAACATGACGAAGTCTTTCGACAAACTTGGCGTTAATATGTCGTTGAAAATTCACATGTTGCATGCACATTTCGATTTTTACGAACGAGAATTGTCCACAGAAACAGACGAAACTGGCGTAAGATTCCATCAAACTATAATGGCATTGTCATCAAGATGAAAATGAGGCTTATCGTTACAGATGAATACTGTGAATTCTAGCCGTCGAACCTTCATTATTTTTAAAATATTGCTCAATCATCTGACGTCTAATTTCACACTCTTCGTCTTAGCTTTGTGCAAATGAGAGATATCCGACGAAAATTAACTAACACCAGGTGGAGTTACAAGAACAGTGAAATTTAAATGAAGTTTGCACTTGTTTATTGACTTTTATTGTTGGTGTACATTTGTGTTGTATATAACATAAAAATTTTGCCGCAAAAACACGAAATGCGATTGTTGTTGCTTTGTTGGAGGTTTTGTACTAATGCCTCTATCTGGTATTATTGTCATGCCTTGAAACATCTAACGTTTACATGCAACCAATCCCATGAAGTGAAAATTTTGGAGAGAATAAACTTCTCTATTCTTATTTGCTGTAAGCCAGTTTTCAGTACACGCTAATACTCAGTCATCTCTGTAATCATTAAAACTGGTTTCTAGAGTTCAAAGAGGTCACCATCCTGATTCAGTGATGGTTTGATGGGAGTCGTCTATGACGAGGCAACCAAGATCCATTTCTGCGCAAATGGTGTTAAATCTTCGGTAAAGGTGTACTAATCTGACTTTTTGGAAAAAAGTTGTGAATCCATTAAATACCACATTGTTCGAAAACGAACAGTGGAGTTTTCAGCGGCACTATGTCCAAGACAATAATGCAAGAGCCACTCAAGAGTGGTTAAAATACAGTTTACCAAACTTCATTTCAATGGATGATTGTCAATCGGGATTGCCAGTAGTAAGTATAAGTAGTGGTCGGATTTAGAGGACATGGTCTGTACTACTCGTCACTCGTATTTGGAATCTCTTAAGCATTCACTTATCTGCGCAGTTCACATCCCTATGGACAGCGATTGGTCATTCAGACTTTGGTCGTGATAGAAGGCAATTTGGGGTAATTTTCTAAAATGTACAATTAACAAAAATACAAAAAAATCCAAAAAATCTTTTGTTGTTTGGATTTTTTCAAGAACATATAAGTTACTTAAGTATGTGCAACAATCCCATTAAGTCTCATGCAATTCTTGTAGTTTTTAATCTAAATTTTCGATTTTGGAAATGATTACATTGATTTTTTTCCAAAATGGTCTAAAATTCTATTTATAAGTAATGTGTTTCTACATTAGGAGCGTTTTTATGTTACGTATACACGTTAGCTCATATAAAATGATAACTTGCACGTTAGTATGTAGAATTTGACAAGTTGAGACTAATTCCGGTAAAAATATTACATAACTACAAAGTTATCGTTTGTTGTATGAAAACAAAAATATACATATCGTCGCTCACATGCTATTTTGGTCCAAACGCCACTTTTTGCTAATGGAGAAACCCGAATTTAAGTTGTAAATCAATTATCTAAAAAATGGACTGATAAAATTTTTTGAAGTTTACCACATTTAATACTTGCAGTCTCTAGTTTTACATTGCAGAACTTGATGGAATGTTGGAAAAAAATAGGAAAATTGTAGTTAATTATGTGAAATAAGTAAATTGCATTTTTGATCCACATCCAACCTTTTCTCATCTAAGCACAATATTTTATTGCAAAACTATGGCACTGAACCCTAAAGAAAAACAAAAAAAAAATAATGAGCTTTAATAGTTATTTTTATATAAATAACAAATAAATTAAATTTCATTACAATATTGTATTTTGCCAAAAAAACGAAAAATGCCCTGCATTTTAATACACAGTGCAACACGAAAAAATATAACCATACACGGACACACCTACGTGATAAAAGACCAAAAAGACGCGTTTCTCCCAGTTTTGCCCAAAGTCATGCACTTTTTTTTATGGCCCTCCAAAGATTTGGGGCCTCGGTGTCATTTTTGCAAAAAAGTGATCGTTTTGTCAGGCTCATATCTTTCAAACCGTTCGGAATTTTGATTTACTTTCTGAGGGAAAGTTGTAGCTCTTGCCATAAGGAACAAAAATTGTGAACATATAAAATCTTCAAAGTTAAAAATCGCAAAAAAAAAACTTTAAAACTTTCTCCCCTGTTCAGGTCCATAGGTAGCAAACCGTTCAAAATTCAAGGAAACAATCAACACCAAGAACGTACCTAAGATCTCAATAATTTCTAGAACATATGAACTTCCTAGGAAGCACTCTCAGAGCAAAGAGAATAATGATGTGGTACAAATGAGATATTAAGAGAGCAATGAAAGTTGTGTGAACTTGTGTAGCGTATTTACGAACATAACAATGTATGTACGTACACATGTCTGTTGCCTTGCAGTCTCTTTGTTGTTTGTGGGAATAAAATAATGACACATGTGCTTGCACTGGTCTTTAAATAATTCTAAGTATGAATATTATTTACATGTAACGTCATCATATGATTGAACGCTGTTTTTTATTTTCCAATGTAATATTTACTAATGTGTTCATAGAAATCTAACAGGCACCGTGTAACAAAAAGGTGTTAACACATCACCCGTGAGTTCGAACACTCATTGGATTTGTGATGTGTTAACATATATAGGCACGCGTAGGGACTAAACTCACAAAGTGAATACATCCAAACACAGTTTGTCAGATTGCGATCACACATATTGTTTGTCATTAAACTCCTCCGAAACGGCTGGACCGATTTGTATGACATATCGGGTATGTCGCAGAATCGGCCAACATCTATTTTTCATACCCGTAAATGATACGGGTGACCCACCCCGATATAGAATACAAATTTGTCCGACTGCGAAGCACAGATTGTCAGACTGCGAAAAAACACACACTGATGTTGCGGGAGCGAACAGTTGTCTTGGGTGGGTGCGGAGCACTCTCAGAGCAAAGAGAATAATGACGGGTTATACGTATATCCAAATGAGTAATAAGAGAGCAACGAAAATTGTGTGAACTTGTGTAGCGTATGTACGAACATAACAATCTATGTATTAAGCAAGAAAATAATGACACTTGTCTTTAAATATTTTTAACAGCCTGTTTCTCTCTCTCGAACGAAAGTTTTTGTTCGTGTTATATGCGAAATAATGTTGGTTTGGGTTTTACAATCTTGTCGTTTCAAGTCGAATGAAAACAAAACATTTTTCAGTACAAATTTTGATTTCTCTATTTCGAATGTGCTGTCAGTTACCGTGTAAAAAAGGTGTTAACACATCGCCCGTGAGTTCGAACACTCATTATTTTTTTTGACGTGACAACGTCTTAAATTAGGTTGCGGCTGGGAGTCACTTATGAAAAAGTGTAACGCCCGGTAACGTTACGATGAGTCACCGAACGAGAGAGAGGCCCGCCGAATGCCTTGCGTCTCTCTCCCACTCAATAAATAATTCTGTGTGTGCGGATGTGTGTGTTTACTTGTGTGCCAGAAACGATTTGCTTTGCTGGCTTCTAGTGGCTGTTGGTCGGTGGTGTGAGTGTTTTTGTTTTTTTGCACATCATATATATGACGACTGAGCAAGTATGTATGTGCGTATATATGTGCGTGTGTATGAATATTGATTTAGATCAGTCTGCATTGGATAAGGTATTATTTTTTGTTTTTTTTTGTTTTTTGTTTTTTGGCTTTATGATATGTGTAGTGTATGTTTGTGTGTAGAAATTTTCATATGAATTAGGTAGCCAAAACGAAACAGAGAGCTGCGGTCGGCTTTAAAAACGATATGCGAATATGATGAATTGAAATACTTTTTGGTTAGTAAATTATTTTCTTTTGTTTTTAATAAAAGAAATGTTTATTTTTTATAATAAAAGAAATGTTTATATTTTATAATAAAGGATATGTTTATTGTTTATAATGTCACATTTGATAATGTGTTCATAGAAATCGCACAGGTACCTAGATGGTGTTGAAATTACTTCTATTTTCCTAAACCATAAGTTTCAATAAATGTAAAAACATCGCCCGTGAGTTCTAACACTCATTGGTTTTTTTTTTATTTTACAAATTTTAATTAATTTCAAATTTATTTAGCAAAAATTTGAACCTTCGATCTGAATAAATGTTTTGATTTTCGAATTGATTCTTTAAAATTACAAATATTAAGAAAAAGTGGCAGATATAAGAAAACTTGATTTAAACTGTGTTGAGCAAGAATTTTAACATCTAATCAATATGAAAATCAAATCAATCTAAACAAAATAGGTATATTTCTATAGTTAAAATTTGTGCAATTCTTATTTTCATTCAATTCCTTGTTCCTATTGTGCAATTTAATTATATTCATATCAATAAATATTCTACCGAGAAAAAGACGTTGTCACGTAAAATCTTCGCCCGTAAAACCGACTTTACAGGCAACAATTTTTTTTTTATTTTAGTTAACGTTTAATTTATGCTCTTAAACTTCCTTTGATCTGTTAAACTTTACATTCAAAGATAAAATACTAAAGTCATATATGCACTTGCAAGTTATATCTGTCATAGTATAATAACAAAATATATACTACGTGGATCAAAGTAATACAATTTTTGTTGTTTGTTTTAAATGTATAGTATTTTGGTTCATACGCCACACTTCACAAAAAAAAAATCAATTAATGTGCATATGGATCAAAAATGCATCTCTTTATACAACTGATACAACTAATTTCAGATTCTGAACGAGCGGGTCGAAAACCCTAGGAAACTACTTCCAACTCAAAATGTAGAAAATGATCTTTGTTCCAAAATAGCAGAAGTTATTATGTCTAGCGAATGGGTATGTAATTTTTCCAACCAAATATTATGTTTACATTGCAGTAACTATAAGAATACACACGATGGTTTGTGCGCTTTCTAGTTCTATACTCACTGATTGGGACCTACAATTTTTACACTGATTTCGAACGGTATTTTGAGAAGCTTTTTCATGGCTAAATACTCGATAGTGTCGCCGTCACTATGAGAGGTGACTGCCGCTGAAAGAAATTTTAATGTTGTCAGAGCAGGGATATGTATTCCAACTTTATATGAAATTTACATATGCGAATTAGTATCGATCGAAAATTCCTCAGTACCAACTCAACCTGAAAGTCACTCATTCCAACAACAATATCAGAAGGAATTTTTCCTCTAAGCCCTCTTCTCCTTTTAACGGGTTTTTCAACAGAGACGCTACAAAAGTAAATCGATAGGGACAGCAAACGACGCCATAGTTTTTCCCGCTCTTTTGACATTTCTCTTCAGTAAGGTTTGCCATTTCATCATGGAAAGATATACGAGCCAACAACGAGTCGAAATTATTAAAATTTACTACCGAAATTTGGAGTCAGTGGCCTCAACTTTAAGAGCTCTACGTCCAATTTATGGTCGTCATAATCGTCCTACCAATGGCTTCGTCAATTAGCAAAATATGCGTTATTGGTCAGACAGCAATCCACACGTAATCCATGAGTCATTATTGCATCCCGAAAAAATTACGGTTTAGTACGGTTTATGGGCCGGCGGCGTCATTGGGCCGTACTTCTTCCGTGATGATCAAGACCGGCACATTACTGTGAATGCGAATCGCTACCGTTCAATGATAACCGAATATTTTTGGCCCCAATTGGATAAAATGTACTTGGAGGACATGTGGTTCCAACAGGACGGCGCCACAAGCCACACAGCGAATGCCACAATCAATTTATAGGAAACCAAGTTTGGTGAACGTGTTATCTCACGAAATGGCCTAGTCGATTGGCCGCCTCGGTCGTGCGATTTGACGCCGTTAGATTATTTCCTGTGGGGCTACGTCACGTCTATGGTCTATGCCAACAAGCCAGCGACGATTGATGAACTTCGTACGAATATCGAACGTGAAATTGCAGCAGTATCGGCCGATTTATGCTTGTAAACCGTCGAAAATTGGGTTCAGCGTCTGGACTTCTACAAACGTGCCCGTGGTGGCCATGCAAAAGAAATCGAGTTCCATACATATGGCATCGAACGTACTTTCACAGGAATAAAGAATTTCATTGGTATCGAAAACCGGTTTTGTTTTATTTAAAAAAACTTTTGTAGCGCTCTTATTGAAAAACCCCGTTACATTTTCACAGGGTGCAGTTGTTTTGAGGTTAGTTTATAAAAATTTTTAGCAAACTGCAAATCGTTTGGCCGAAAGTAAGTTGAATCAAAACTGAAAACAGCTTTTTGCTATGGCTATATATTTGCTGTTAATAACTAATATTTTTGCTTGAGTGTACTGACTATAAAACTACAAACATTGTAAGAAATCATCCGCAAACATTTTGAATAATTAACGTTGCCCTAAGGGATTTTTGTTAACATAAATTATATGAAAATTGCTTAATCTGATATTTGTAGTTTAATACGGAATATTTAAGATTAGGCTCCCATGTAGTAAAGTAGTTGGAACAACAGCAAATCAAATTGACTTAATTAACAAAAACTAAAAAATCTATGGATTTTTGACAAAAAATATAACGTATAATCACTACGGTCCCTGCCTTTTGTACAAATTTGAAACGTTGACGAATTAGTAATTGAAAACGCTTCATATTTATTTAATGAGTAGGATCTGTGTACCCGTGGGAAAATCGAATGATTAAAATCCCTTCACTAAATTACATACTGTCGTAGGTGATGTGGTAAAAAATAAGTGAATCCGCCAAAAAAAATTCGTATAAATGAAAAAAAAAATATATTATATCGTTTTTGACCTCCTCCGGGGGTGATAAATTTAAAAATTGATTGTTTATCGAATCGTTTCACCGCTTCCTCATTAGAGACCTATTTTAATTTTACAAATTTTCTCATATTTGTGAGTTAAAAAAATTCTTGACGTGAATTTGAGTACTTTCTCAAAATCGCTTAGAAATCACTGGTGTGGAGTCTGAGTTTCAATTTGAGTTTAGCAGTCTGAGTTCAGGGTTTATTTCAGCCCGACTCCGACTCTGTGTTAATAAAATTTGGTAAAAAAAAAGTATTAAAAAGATGCACATTCCTTGACATTATTAGTGACAGCAATGCCATAGATATTGGTTACCATGAATAGGTATTGATTAGTGATATTGGTTATTATTGCCGTGTGGAATGGGTAGTGATCGTTTACCCATTACCCACAAGGTATAGGGAAAATAATGGGTAGCTACCCTCAACAATGCGGAATTACTTCATTGAAGACATCCATTGGTTAAAACCTCCTAGGAATGTAAAAAAATTATTAATTTTGCGATTGGAATTACAGTTTCCGAGTTATATCCACCTTTTCAATATAGCGATTTTCTTATTTTGGCGATTTTTAAAAAAAATTGTTCCATACGAATTGAACCACCTTATGAAACCCCCTTAGAAACCCACAAAAATTGGTTATTTTTTGGATTGGAATTAAAAGTGGGGAAGGGTTATCCTGGGTAACCCGTTACCCATCGTGGTGGGTAACTACGTAATATTTCCCCTATAACCCTGAGAGTATTGGGTAATCGTGATGAGTAATTCCCTATCGTCGTGGGTAAATGCCCATTATTTCCCTATACCCCATGGGTAATGGGTAAACGTTCATTACATATTCCCCACGCCGATGAATTTGGGTTGCACATGGTTAAAACTGGTAACTGTCTTATTATTTGCACTGTAGTTTTCGATGTTCGAAGAAATGCATTTCATTTAGGTATTTACTTTAACAGGAATTGTGTTTTAAGTTAGGTTAGGTTAGAATGACTTGGCCGTCGTCGGTGGCCACGGCTCTTGTCGGAGTTCGCAGCTCTTGTGCATGAGAAGTTGGGTTCGATCCCTACTCTGCCCCCTTTAAATTTAATTCGACAGCGGTCACCTCGCTCAGTGACGGCGACACTATCGAGTGTTTAGCCAGGAAAAAGCTTCTCAAAATACTATTCGGAACCGGTATAAAACTGTAGTCCCCAATCAGTTGAGTATAAAACTAGAACACGCACAGCTCAATGGTTTGTGAGGAGCTCTCCCACTCCCTTCATGGGATTTAACGAGAAACCAGTTTTAAGTGAGAATGACAGTCCATTGTTATACCACCGCACAGTGGTCGATTAATGTTTGCTAGCTGGACAAAACTATTAAATGAAAGTTTTTTTTGATTTTTTTTAATGCAAGTTTATTTATTTATTATTGTATTATCATATCTAATGCTTCAGGAAGTAAAGATTTATTTTTCTTATTTGGAAGGTGCTGTTTATCACTTATAACAGGATCAGAGGAAATTAGCAAATTATGAAAAACATCCTCATTGGTTGCGACTCGTGACATTTTTCTTGAGAAGCTTTCACGATATAGTTTGCAGTTTTTCTGACGAGATTCTAAAACGTCTTCCGACAGTTGGCCAATAGGAACAGCAAAGTTTTCAATAACGTCAGCACCATGAATAAGTATTTTATGAACGCTCACAGGCATTTTATACCAACTATATTTGCTGACAAATAGTTTGGCTGTGTCTAAACAATACTTTCGGAATTTGGTTGTGTCAATTTTCAGCCCGGATGAAAGAGTAACCAGAACTATGGAAAAACGTTGCACGAGCTCATAATCAATTCCAATTATACGAGCTCAAAATCAATTCCAATTATATGTATAGAATCATAGCTAGGGTACATGTTCGCATTTCTTTCTTTAGCATTTTTTTGAAGATTTTTATACTGATGCTTCGTTAATTTTAATTCTGTTATCAGAGCTAATGCTTCTTCAGGTGTATACGGGATCGCTGATTTTGTTATCTGAGGTACTTTTAGTTTCTTCAGAGTCTTGGGTGAACTGCCAACAACTTTTTTTACAGCTTCTGCCATAGAACGTTTACCTTCTTGTCTTAGCTTCGCTTCCGTTGCAATGAATAGTTCCTCTGTCGATTTATTCATGAGTTCTCGAATTTTTCGCTTTTTAGACTTTAATCCACATTCTTGAAATATTTTGTCTGGTCTTCCAAGTTTTGATTTTTGCTTGTTTATTTCCATTATTATAGGCATTTGAAATTTCTTAGACAGCCAAGTCTCTTCTGAATTTAAGAACGCACGAAGCGTACGTTTCTGTGCAACCCACTTTTGAAAAATTAATGATACAAACTTTTTGGTGTAAAGGAAACATTTTTTATGTTGGTCCTCATTTGCATCCAATATGGAAAGTTTTGCATAAATAAACTTAAGCACTTCGCCCGCACAATCAGAAACAGACGATTTGAAAAGTCCGTTCTCTCTCATAAATAAAAATATATTATTTCTTGTAAGTGACGGCCTCTCAGTTGGAAGAGCATTGCTACCTAAAATATATAAAAAATATATTTTATGGTGGCTTTTGGCATGTAATGTTAATTGTTAATTAAAGTGAATGATTGGAACTGTATAATAAAATTACATTCATGATCAGACTATATCGGACTTTCTTATATCGTTCATTAAAAAAAAAATTATTAATTTTGTCAGCAAAAAACCATAGACTCCATTTTCAATCCTTCATTTTTATAATATAAATATGAAATTAATTTTTTGTTAAGTACTTACAATGAGGATCTTGCGACGTATTTGTTTTTTTTTTGTAATTCTTCTTTGGCCAATAAAAACTTGTACTAACAGTGACAATGCAAATTCTCAACTGAAGCACATAATAATAAAATGAAATCAAACTGACTCATTGCAGTAAAAAATTAAAGCGCCAGCCTCCTTTGTTGTTTCTAACTTATTATTTGAATATTCCACTCTACATTTAACGGGAAAAAAATTTGAAAAAAATATGTTCACTTTACACTTTAGTCCAGCTACTGATGTATGAAATCGACCACTGTGCAGCGGGACAAAAGGAGAAAATTATATTTTTCTAGTCCCTCCCGTTGTCCCATTTTGATTACTTTACAAAGCTAAAGAGCTGGTGGATGCTTACATCAGTTAGACTTGCCTCAAAGTGCGGGGCATAGTCACGGAAGGTGTTTTATTGATTTCGCCTCCACATAGGTTCTGCAAAAATTATATCTCAAGTCTCTCTGCGTGCCGTCCAACGATAAAGTGATCTGTCGCGACAGACACGATAAGTGAGACGTCCGGTCGGGGTAACGCCAGCAGGGCGATCGTGCGTTTCAAGTTTAGGCAGGGCCACATCAGCTTGGAATGTACACACTTCCCTACAAGCGACCACCTACCGTTAGTTGCTATAAGGCAACAATTCCTCAAGAAGAGTTTGCAAGTTGATAGGTGCATGCCCATATCTTCTAGTTCCCCTGGAGCAAATAAGGTTGGCGCCAGTCTCGCAAGTTCGTCTGCTTTGCAGTTCCCTTGAATGTGCTTATGGCCCGGCACCCAAATAAGGTGAGTATTAAACTGATCAGACATCTCATTAAGAGATCTGTGACAGTCGAGGACAGATATCGAATTCATAATGACAGTTTCCTGTGACTTGGTGGCAGCGTGACTATCAGCGAAAATATTGATTTCGACTTTAGTCAGACATTACTCCTCAGACACTCCGCAAATTCTATAACGGATAAGAATTCTGCCTAGTAGACAGTACAGTAATCAGGCAATCAATTGATTGCGCCATGTACTTAGAAAAGACACCGAAGTCTACTTTATCGTCAAGTTTTGAACCATCTGTGTAGAAGTTGCTTCGTCCAGGGATGCGACGATCACATTTTGAACTATCAGGAATAAGAATGTGGTACTTCTCGTCACAGTGTAATCGACAATACCTGCTAGGTCAGACATTGTTTTGGGAATGACACTGTGTTCGAAGCCATTTTCTGACCAACGTCACAGTTTCCTAAGACTAACAGCAGTAGCCGTGGCATTGCCCAGTGGTATTAAATGTAGTATGATATTTAGTGCATCTATCTGTGTCGTTCTCAAAACACCAGCCAAAAATAACACAGTCATTCGCTGAATGTTATCCAGTATCGTGCAGTAGGTTGATTTCTGCAGAGCAGACGATAACGCCATACAGCATTATCGGTCTCAGTACTGCCGTATACATCAAATGAACTATATGCGGATTCGGACCTCTGCGTTTCCTATTTCCATTGCATGGCACTGGCACAGCCCTTTTGGCCCTTCCAGAATGTTGGGGCTGAAGGTTAACCTGCTGGCGAGTCAAAATACCTAAGACTTTTGCGCTTTCAGAGAAGGGATTTTGAATACCCCTAAGGAGACAGGTACAACAGTTGGTACCTCATAACTCCTGCAGAAAATAACTATTTCCGTCTTTTTTGGGTTCACTCCAAGACCATTATCCGAAGCCCACCTTGAGGTGGTATAAAGCAGTGAATGACGAAATGCCCATTTACACCCCTATTCTGTGTATGTGGTAACAATCAAATTGTTACAAAGCTGTCACCATTGTTTGTATCTGATATTCTGGCAACACAGTGACAACAAAATATTCACCTCGTAACAAATAATTCACCTCACAATAACAGGTTGTCAACAGTAGGGACAACAAAACAAAATATGGGTTTCTGCACAAAATGAACGCGGTATAAAAGGAAAATTAAGTATTTAATGTATTTATGATTTATTGAAATAAAATTAATACATTATTATTTAGGGAATTTGAGCGCACCGCAAAGGCACAGCTGGAATGCTATATTGCTTTTCTCAAGGAACATCCAGAGAGGCTAGCGAAAAGAATACACCTGCGCATCCGCGCCAAATAGAAGAATAAATTTACTTTAGCGCCAACTCTCTGATCTACATCAAAATTTCACCACCGACGAAAGCTTCTGCGCTGAGTTCAAAAAGTTGGTTCTCTCCTCGCGGTCGGTCCAACTTTTTGAGATATAGGCCTTTAAAGCTTGAGTATATAATCGCGTTCGTATCTCCGGTATTTATAATCCGATCTGGTTGAAATGGGTATAGTTACAAAGGTATTTCTAAGCACTATAAATCAGTGTATACACCTATTTATTTTTATTAACCCATTGCTGAGCTCACTTTTTTCTGCTAAAATTTAATTTTTTTTTCAACAAAATGCGCCATTATACTTATTTTTTGGCAGGTTCCTATAAAAGACAAGACCATATCCTCTTTTAAAGGTATATTACTCACCAATGTCCCTTCAAAGGCCGGAGATATTTCCGTTGAAAATTTTGTAATAACACAACACAAAAGCAAATTCTTTCTTCTTTCTGCTCCATTTCCATAGCACAAAGTAACAAAAGTCCTTCCTCCATTTAATTATGCCCTGTTGTCGTTTTGGTACAAAATATATTATAAATTTTTCCCGTATAACGTTTTATTTTTTACTTGCAGATTTTATAAAATGCTTTTGTGTCAACTTTTCGGCAAAAAAAAAACAGCAGTTACGCGCTGTTACGTCCTCTTTGGTAGGTAACAGTTTTTGTTACTTTTGTCACCAAAAAAATGTGTCAGAATACCGAATACAATTGTCACAAATAGTAACTGTCAAATAGTAACCGCGGTGATTTTTCTAACCCTGCCAGAATGGGGCTGTTTGAAGTACAACTGACGGAATATGTACAAGTGTGAAGAGTAAATGTGCAAACCAAACACCACACACAAGATATCCCTACGGGGTACAACCTAAATATGTTAAGTATTACTAGTCGGCAGGGCAGCCCACACTCCTGCATATATGAATACAAGTGAAAATGGACAATGCATTTGGTTTCCATTTTAACATTCATTATAAGAGAAAAGACAAGAGTATGGGGTGCATACTAGAATACTCATGTATTGTTTCATATATGCGTTCATTCAGTACGGGGTGTATATTTAAGTACTAAAGTATTTTTTCGTAGTTGTAAATGTTTCTAAACTAATTGTTGGTTTCTCAAGGAAGATGAAGTAACAATTTGATTTTTTTTGTATGGTGATTAATGACGTTTCTACGTATGTTAGTTTAAAAATTTTGTGTTTTATTTACCCCCTTATTTTATAAAATGAATAAAACGTAAGCCCAATGGACAAAGTTAATTTTTTTCTTTTTAACAAGTAGAAATGCATTAACCCAAACAAAGTTTAAAATCTTTGAATTATTTGATTTTACTTGATAATATTTTTTTTGAATATGTATAAACGTATACTTTTATTGTGAATATTTAGTGAAAGAGGTATTAAAATATAAAATAAAAAAATGGAAAAAAGGCATTTCATTAGACTGTCATTTTCGCACATGATGCTGCTTTCGCAAACTTTTGCTTCTATGTTTTCACTTCTTGGCATTTCTTCGCGACACTTATCAAATACTCTTTTTTATAATAATTTTTTTCTTTTGCTACTCTTCGTTGGGAGGTGAGGTTATTCATTTTTATAGTTTTTCCTTACGTACTTGTTATTTGTTTTAATCAAGGAATTTCCGACACAATTTTGTTTCACAACTAGACATCAATTTCACAACCAAACAATTGTTGACAGTTATTAACAGCGTTGCCAACTTATGTATATTTTGGTAGTGTTGCCGGCTTAAAAACGAGTACAGTATGTGCGAGTAGTCTACCAGTACTTGCCGCCAGTCTATAAATCGTATCCATTGCCACTACTGACTTTTACTGCAGTACAGCACTACTCGCCAGGCGTCAATACCTCCACGTTTTTCTGCACGGGATCTTCTCGCTAAAACATACACACACAAAACATACACAAAAACGAGAACCACTTCATAACAAACCATAACAAGTTACAGGTTAGAATGCAATCAAGTATGGTACGAACGTGTTGTATTATAATATTCATGCATATGCGCGGAATGAGGTTAGAGTGATGACACACACAGCGGTTCGCCGACTCCGCACGCCGACTCTACCATGCCACACACAGCGGTTTGCCGACTCGGCGATAACACACATATTGGTTTCAGTATGCAAAATGACTTCAGTATTCAAAATGACTTCTTCTCGTAGTTCAGCAAATAAAGTGTAAAAATGTCCTTTGGTTAGACGATCATTTACAATTGGATGCACCCACATTCGTCGATTCTTCTTGCCTTTTCTCTTCCAGCAAGCCCAAATGCAATATATATTTTAAATCGTCGTCCATTATGTCCACTTAGGTCGACTGTCGTAGATACACTGGTAGGCGCAACCACTCGAACTTTTCACTGCTGCCCGTCTGCTAAGTCGACAAAAACCACCGTGTGAGTCGGCACACCGCTGTCTGTGTCAGCGCTCATAGAAAACAATGGAAACAAATGTCGACTCGGCACAAAAACCGCGCGCGTTTCTACAGCGAAAGAACCATCTGTAAATCTGACTAGATCATGCATAGCGGTTTGGGACGACATACCCTTGCTGTAGGTGTGCTGTTGAGTAGACAGTAGCCTGCGAACGATGTTGGACCTAATATAGCTATCGAGTAATTTCTCTAAGGTTTTCAAGAGTAATGACGACAGACTAACCGTTCGGAAATTCTTAGGTCCAGTAGGGTATGGTTCCCCGGTTTAGAAATGATGACAAACTTAGTTTCCCTCCATTTCAAGGGAATGTAACCACTATGGTTTGCGCTGTTTCCCTCTTGGTTTGACCTTGGGACATGCGGCTATTTTGGGCTCAAGTGACTCATTCGAGCGTAGTTGCTATGCCCCCTATAGCTCGCACCTTCAGTTCAGTTGTATTTGGAATATACCTGCTGAAAGTGTCTGTAAACTCTCTCTCAAACCCAAGTAAGGTTGTTGCGGTAGTTTTTATAGACTCAGAAATGGGGTTCCTATGCATTTCAGGATCGTCATCGGGAGGGGGTGGGCTCTGTGCGAAAAGTTGCGAGAGCTCCTTGAATAGGCTGTGGCTACCTCTGGTAATTGGAGCTTTCCGATGTCTAGCTTTATCTGCGTCTGGTTTGGTACAATTTTCTCACAATTTAATCTTGTGCGGACCTTTGCTGCTACCAGGTAGTGATCAGAATCGATGTTAGCTACTCTGATCACTCGTACGTCCATTACACTGGATGAGTACCTTCCATCAATCAATTACGTGATCAATTTGGTTCTTCGTTCTTTGATCAGGGAATACCCAAGCAGCCTTGTGGATTTCTTTATGTTGGAATCTTCTACCACTAATGACCATGTTTTTTGCCGCGGCAAAGTTAATAAGTCTCATACCGTTGTCGGAACTGTCAGCATGTAGACCGAAATTGCCAATAGTTGGATGAAACATATTCTGCCTGCCTACTTTAGCATTAAAATCTCCTAGTACAATCTTAATGTCATAGCCAATATTTCGCTTTTATGCGGATTGTGGCTATGCGTTCACTCTCAGGATTGAACATAGAGAGTAGATGTCGCAGTCGTTTGCCAACTATAAACCCACAACCAAATTCATGTTTTTTTTCATGGCAACTGTAGTATATATCACAGTTTCTTTTTCTTGTGCAGCCATGTCCTGCCCATCGCATTTCCTGGATAGCGGTAATATGAGCCTTATAACTTTCGAGGACATCTGCTAATTGGATGCTTGTACCGGATCTATATTCTTTAGAGTTCTCACATTCCAGGTACATATCCGTAAATGGTGGACCTTATAACGTTTGCAGGGGTTGCCAACAAATAGGGGTTGTTTATAGATTCTTTTTTGTTCTTGTATTTTCACTGCCATTAGACTGAAAGAAATACAGTTCGTCGCATGGACGAAACATTTTCGTTAATGTTTTTACGTTGTTATAGTGAAAAGTGTCGTATATCCGACAATTTGATAGTCGCTGCAACGAAAATTTTCATACATGATTTCTTTGACAATTTTTCATTTCGTTGCTGCGACAACTTACTTTTCGTTCTTGCAACAATTTTATTTAATTTGAATTTTGTAGAAAAGTGGGTTCAAAATTACAAAAACAGTAAAGACATAATATTTAAACTACTGATATTTTATTTATCTTTTACTTTTCAAAATTTATATTTATTATTTATTTATTTTGGAGGTTAGCCAACATTTTGAGTTGACGAAACAATTTCGTTATTGTAACGAAACTAATTTTTATGAAGGTAAAGAGAGAATAGTAGTCGAAAAAATGAGCGAGCGTAAAAAAGAGGCCAGTAAATCATCTTAAATCAGTTTCCCTGTAACAACCGATAGTGGTAGACATTTTTCTTCGCCGGAATAATTTAAATAAATTTTTTTAGAAAGACCTATTAGTTATACTTATAGCCTGTTTCTCGATGTCGAATGAAAACATAAGCAACGAAAGACACTCACTCGAATTCGATTCAGTTTGGGATTCTCTATCTCTTAAGTTTCCGTTCTTATCGACTTACGTTTGTCAATTTGTATGTGTTTTTATTTACGGATTTAAGAATTGCCACATCTTCATTTTTAATTTTTATGGCAATTTCCCTAAAAAATACTACTAAATTGTATAGGCGTGAATACAACCCTGCTGCTCTGTTAATACCGATTGCAAATCGAAAGCAGAGCAAAACAAGTAAAGCAAAAAAAAATAAAAAACAAAGAAAAGCAAATAAATTGGAAAATATAAACCAAATTATTAGAGCTTGCGGTCAACAAAAACAATCATTTAAATGAAAATAATGAATCTAATGATTTCCAGCCATTTTGTGCATGTAACGGGTTTTTCAATAAGAGCGCTACAAAAGTTTTTTTTTAAATAAAACAAACCCGGTTTTAGATACCAATGAAATTCTTTATTCCTGTGAAAGTACGTTCGATGCCATTATGTATGGAACTCGATTTCTTTTGCATGGTCACCACGGGCACGCTTGCAGAAGTCTAGACGCTGAACCCAATTTTCGACGGTTTTGAAGCATAAATCGGCCGATACTGCTGCAATTTCACGTTCGATATTCATATACGAAGTTCATCAATCGGAGCTTTTGGATCTGCCCACACCCCAGTAAGTACGTGCGTTTGGAAAACGATAAGTAAGCGGTAATGGTAATTTTATATAGAATTGTTTGCCACTCGACAACAAAACAGCAAGTGACATTTCCATTCGCACTGTTGACAACTCATTCAAAATAGATAAACCTTGTTTTGTATGAAAACCTCTACGTTTTCGAAATTTTTTTTAGACTTGTCTTTCGCATAGTGTGGGGTCAGACACGGCAATTTTACTTGCGCAATTCTTAAGTATATATGAGAGGGAGTGAAAGAGAATGGAAAGGGTACAGACTTGCCCGTACTCTTATTTCGTTTTGTTTTCCCATTCGCAATTTTTTAAACGAAGTTGGCTGCAGATGAAAATTTGACATTCCTTTTCAATTTTTGTTTCGTTGTTCATAAAATTGTGGGTAATAAAAAAATTAATAGTGTTTTGTTTGATGTTGGTAGTAAAACAAGCTTCTCCTATGCAATCAATTAATGTTGTTATTATTTATTATTTTCTTTCACTTCAATTTTATTCACAAATATAAACAATTCCCATCTGAATAAATTTTTTTATAATTGAAATAAAATAGAATGTCAAAAAAGCAAGAACGTGGAAGCTAAAAAAAGAAAAAATTTCTCAAGCAAACTTTGCCTGTGTGAACATGCAAGCAAGTTCAAAAGAGAATTGCTAAAAACTTGAGCAAGTGAAATTGCCGTGTCTGATCCCAGAACAGATTTCTTTCGCTTACTAAAGGTGCGAATGCATTCTTTCGACATCGAGAAACAGTAATAATCTTTTATTGTGAAAAATATATTTTGCGAATTTATGTGTTTGCTTTGATCGTTTGTGTAAATTGAGTATTTATAAATCACATAGATAACATAAACAGAATGCAAGGAGCAACACAACAGCAAAAAAGGTAACGCATCGATAGCAGAATATATGTAACTGAAAAATATATGATAGCAGAATATATATATGTAACTGAAACCCGAGATATGTAACTGAACATTTGTGTGTGTGTATGAGCATGACGGCACAAATCACAACAAAATATTCGTGTTTTTGTGTTTTAACCATGATACAAATATAATGGTAGATGCAGTATGACAACAAAAACAACAGGCATTTTGTTTTTGGTCAGTGTATGTATTGTGTCAAGTCAGATGATTGAAAATTAATAAAAATGTATACAAAATTGGAAAAAGCGTCATTTAGAAAATGATTGTGTTTTAGTTGATATTTTAAAAGTGTTTAACCCTCTAACGGGTAAGGCAGCCTCAGGGCTGCCATTCGTTTTTCTCTCATTGCGGTCTCAGAGAAAATGTTTGAAGAGTTTACTTTTTTCTCTTCTATTACTTACTATTCTATTTACAGTTAGAAACTAATTTGGTTGCGCTACAATGATTTTTGTTCATTCTGTGATCATTTTTGTGGAACACAACAGTGTTAGTGGAAAAAAAATTATTGTGAAATAAATTTCAAATTCACTGGACAAAAAAACACACTTGGAGTTGTGCTGTTACCCTGAATAGTTTTTGGTGAGTGGTTGTGGTATATTAGTTCAATATAAAAACAAAGTGAACGTGAAAAACAAAATAAGGTGCGATCTGTAGGCTAAATTCTAATAGCGGCCTCAGGGCACCCTTACCCGTTTATGCCAAATTTCGTGACATATGCCATTTTCACAGAGATAACGTTTTTTGTTATTGTATAGTGCATATTGCGGCAGAGAAATGGACGGAGAAAACATATTTCGCCGAAATAAAAGATTTAATCTTGCGGAATTGTCAGATGAATGCATTTTTACTGTTTTTTTAAAATAAAATTCATATTATCAATGAAACTGCACCTGTCGTTTAATTTTGCTTTAAACTGGCAAGGATGCCCTCAGGCAGCCTTTAATGTTTTTCACCTGACGGCTCAAAAAACCGAAATTTTTAATTTCTGACTTCAAATTATATGTTTCTAAACCAAAATTCGTTAGGAAAAAAATTCCCGAACGTTTTACTTCAAAAACTAGCTTCTGCCAGTTAGAGGGTTAAGTGTGAAAATTAAAACGATTCTATGTGATTTTTACCGAGAAAACTTTTCCAAATCAGCATTTGCAGTCGGACGGGGGCGCAGACAAAGAAATGCAAACAAACTTTGACATAAGAAAACAAAACCCATCATACTCACTCCAGAAAAAGTTCAAATCAGCTGTGCTAGTGCTTCTACTATTTCTTTGTACCAGGGTTTTAACCATAATTCGGCCGCTCTTGTTACGTTGTATTGGTATTTGGATTCAGAAAAATTCATTTTGCGGGCAGGCGAAGTCAATGAAAACTAAGAATTCTAAGAAAAAAACTGTTTCAAGTAAGACAAGTAAAACAACAATTTAATGAACAATCAACTGAATCCAATCGAAAAATTGGTTAAAATAAATAAAAACCCAGTTGAAGAAAATACTTGCAGAGCGACCACTGGCTTCAAGACGGGGAGATTTGACGATACAATTGAATGGCAGTACCCTCAACACAACAACAATTGCATGATTTAAGAAAACAATGCTTATGTTCATGGTAATCACAGATATATATAATATATATTATATTGGTATGTATGTACATTTTGACTACTCGTGCAAAATATTTATAAAGGCAAAAGATTTATTTAAATATTCTAAAAAGATTCGTAAGACGTAAGATCTCCATTTATGCTGATAAGTTCTACTAAGCATCTTGGCATTGAGTTTATCAACCAGTGAATGCGCAGGATTAGTTATCTTCCAATTTCTTGTATTGCTACTCTTCGATCCTCGACATTCTTCAACTGGCGTGCTTGGTGGTAAACTTGGGTAGGCAAAATAGACCAGAGGTTCTCAATTGGATAGAGATCAGAACTAAGTGCAGGCCAGTCGAGAGTTGGTATTATTTCTGGACTCCAGAAACTTTGGAGTTTTCTTAGACCGATGTACTGCTGCGTTGTCCTGCTGGATGATAAATTCTGGGACACAAATTTCCTCTCCAGAATTAACTAACAATGTAATACTCGGAGGCCTTTTTTGTGGAAACGAAACATATTGGAGTGGTTCCTCTATAACTCATACCTGTCCAAACCATAAGGGTGCCACCGCCAAAATTTCGCCGCTAACACCTAATTTTTGGAAAAATCTCTGGAACGCCAATATCACCCGTCATTCAAAAATATGTATATTTCAGCGAATTTAAGTCTGGCTAATTCGTGTCTTTTTCCTATATGACAGTTTAAAGTCGCGTTTCATTATTTGTGGAACACGACGCAATTCAGCAATAATTTGCTCATCGCCGAAGTTTTCTTTAACATCATCCCTTTTGATCTGTCTTTTGGCGCTGCCACTGATCAGTGGTGTCTTTCCTGGTCGTTTTGTGTGTCCATCTTATCCACCCTATTTGATAATTGTCAATGACACAGCTAGATCTTTCAATCGCCTCGAAAATTCCCGATTGGACAGCCCTTCATCATGATAATCTTACATTTTTCCATTTCTTCTTTGCTTAGGAACTTCCCACCAGGTATTCTATTTAAATTACTTTTTTTAATTTGATCTACGTAATTTTAAAACAATGAAATAACATCCAAAGAAAACTCACTTCTGTTTAAATTCCTACTTACTACTGTTCGAATTTGGGTTCTTTTCCATGTTGCCTTTATGTATATTTCGCACCAGAAACAGAAAAAACAACGTTACTTTCCATGTAACTTGTCAAAGAGGTCGAATGGTTACATTCTCTGACATAATATACCTAATGACCAGAGCTCGCAAAATATGCTGAACGAAATTTATTTGCGCGGTCTGGTCACTCAAAAGACCGAATCGCTCAGTGTCTGAACAGAAACCCTCTTTTTGACGTAGAATACGTCTTACCTTACGGTATGAGGAGTCATGTCGGGTTTTTATTGTTGTAATCTTTATTTCATTGAATTTGAGGAAACGGCTAGATGAATTTTTTTAAAATTTTTTTTGTAGGTAAATGAAGATGTTATCTTTCGTTTGATATACATTTCATATTGGTTGATATCTTCCTAATATTTAAATTTCTCAAATGAAAATTGTTTAAACACATACACTCAAACATATGTGTGGTGTTTGGTTGAGTGTTTTTGGTTGCTCAACATTGCTTAGGAACATGTATCTAGTAAAAAGTGAAACGAACAGCAAGCTAATGTTGCTTGGCAACATGTATCTAGTAAAAAGTGAAACAAACAGTAAGCTAACGTAATAAAGCTTTTTTGCGAAAGCTTCAATAAAGCTGTTGTAACATTAATTTTGAATTGTAAAGCGTAAAGCTTTCACACAACGCTCGAATGCTAATGCGAAGACTCGATAAGGTAAACCTTTTTTAATATTAGGGCGGCCCTCTCAACATTCGCAGAACTTATTTCAATAAAAATATTAATTAAAATACATAAATTAAATTAAGTTTAAAAAAATTGAACATAATATTTTTTTTTTAAACGGACTTGAATCAAATGCCGTCGGTAAATATAAAAATTACAGCAGACAATTGTCCGAGGCCTTCGGCCACGGACTGTCTCTGCAGGCTGTGTCAGAGACACGGCCATTAAGTTTAACGTAGAATACGCCATCCGATAAGACAGAAAACATATATAACAATAAATGATAAATAATATAAGCAAATGAATTTATTGTTATATATGTTTTCTGTCTTCTACGTTAAACTTAATGGCCGTGTCTCTGACACAGCCTGCAGGGACAGTACGTGGCCGAAGGCCTCGGACAACTGTCTGCTGTAATTTTTTGTTTCGTTCGTGTTCTCGCTCTCGGGTTTCGGGTTCGGTACGAACAGAACCGTTCGTCGCTCAGCTACTGAGAGTCAGTAAGTGAGCAAATCCAACAAAAGGTCCGCAAAAAAGGTCTTTATTTTTATTGCTGCATTTGCCTTATGTTGTTGCCTTAGATATGTCGTCACAGGAAAATCATTAAAGAGGAAGGGAGAGAGGATAGGGCGCTAATTTGTGTGCAAATGCGTATGCAGTAATAGCCAGTGGCGCCACATACATCCATGCTCAGAAGACCGTTTGCCGAGTTTTTACGGCGTAAAGTGTCTCGAGTGAAAAAGACAAAGAGCCGAGCGAGCAAACAAAAATGGTCGTCTGTTGAGCGAAGATCAAGCCAAAGAAGAACGAAGTTTGATGGTTTTTTGGCGACAGTATTGCATCGTGTCGTGGACGATTGGTTTTTATCTGACAACAAGCACGAAAGAGACCAATTATTCCGAGCTCTGCTAATGACCCATATATGCATTAAAATCTACACAAAAAACGCAGTGCATTAGAGGACCGAGAAAAAATATATTGCCTTAATAATTTTTTCGCTGGGTGTATTAAGGCCTGCAAACGTTTGAGAAAATCATACAAAATCGAAGGGTGTTATCGTGTGATGCATTTTCAAATTCCATTGGAGTCTTTGTATGGGGGTACTAAAAGCCGTCGTGCCGATTTCCCCCAAAGTGTGTATAAGTATGGTTTAATCAACCTTCAACTTTTCAATATCGTGTTATGGTGAGATGAGTCATCGACGCCAATTGAACCCTTCTTATGGTAGGTGCCAAAATAGGTGGTTCAATTCCACCGAAATATAGTATACAAGTGGCCACTATCTAAGTATTACTTTGTGAAAATTTTGGTTAATATCAAGGCATCTATTAGGGTGTTATAGAGTGACGAACATTTGAAACCCCGCAATTATTAATATGGGCGATACCAGAAGGCGTGGTTCGATTGGGTCTAAAATTACAATTTTTCTTAACCATAACCAAATACACTTTGACACTAAGTTGTATTTATCTGCGTCTACTCCTTCTATTTTTGTCCCATCGAAGCACTGTGCGACGTGTCGCGATGACTACAATTAGAATAATATATTTTCAAAATTATGACAAATCATTATTTTTACGGCAACATTTTGAAGTCTTTTGATCAAGCATATTTTATCCGATTTTTCGCGTATTTCTCATTTAAGTTTGCAAATTAGATTTTAATTGTATTTATTGTGTATGTTTGATAGTATTTAAATACTTGTAAAATTAAAAAAAATAAATTATAAATGTAATTGAAAAACTGAGAAGGAGACGTATGCTTGATTCCGAATTCAATATGGTGCCGTGAAAAAAAATTCTTTATAAAGTATAAAAGTTTTTAAAATATGTTCTTTAATAATTTTCCGGTTCAAGATCAATTTCTGTGAAAAAGTACATTTATAACAAAATGTAAATTTTCATAGAATATATTATTAAAAAATTATGTGAAATTGATTATTATGGTGGATGGTTGGGAATATAGCTATTTAGGTTAGGTTAGGTTAGGTTTAGGATACGTGACAACAAGACAGAGTATAAGTATACAACTTATTGTCACTACACTCGGAGGTCGGTTGACCCATTGTGATTGCCTTATATAGGGAGAGGAGATAGAGAAGGGAGTGAAGAGAGGGGGCGAGCCCCACTGATAGTGAAAATTTTGAATGATAGGTAAACATAGGACAGACAGAAGAAGCACTCAATGTTGCCAGTGCATATATACATACATCACCTGATAAGCCCTGATAAATACATCCAATACCATCCAAGACGAGGATCCATGTCTGCAGGTCAAGGTTTACCATTTCAGATTTCCAGTGGGGCAGAAACAACTAATAGACAACTCATTAGATGATGGTATCGTCTGCCTGGATCCATGGCCAGGTCCTCTGCCTGAAACCAACCAAAACAACGGCTACGACTATGCTGAAGGGCTGGAAACTGCCAGAGAAGATGCTCAAGGTTTTCCACCTCTTCTTCATCACCACAAGCACGGCAGTAATCAACTCCGTTCACAATCCAGTTGCGAGTGAAGCCTCCGTAAACACAGTGACCCGGATTACACCAGTCAGGAGTCGCAAGTCAGCCTATTCAGTCGAAAAAGGGACTTAGTTCTCCCTAAGTCCACTGCTGGCCATATTTCCCTCGAAATTCTGCAATATACTCTGGCCTGTCAGGCAGCGTTGATCTCGTCCAGCGATCACCGATCGATCAAACCATACAAGTAGCAGATCGGTGGATTTGCAGAGTCAGTCAATCTCAAATCAGCAGAAGTGCATCCTGCTCTGGCAAGACAGTCTGCTTCAACATTCCCTGTGACATCACTATGTCCCAGAACCCAGCAGAGTCTTAGCTTGCAGGGCACTATACTATTCAAGATCCGTTTGCAATCCCTAACCAATTTGGATTTACACATGTGTGACCTGATCGCACTGAGGGCTGTCTTACTGCCAACGCAGATGACGAATTCACCCGTTGGGTACAAGCAGGAGTCCATTATTTCAGTTGCAGCTCTCATAATCGCCACGATTTCTGACACTACAATTCGCATACAATCTCATCGAGAGCCCGATTTAATGGTCATCACTGAAGATCCCCGCTCCTTAGACCGATTCCATTTTTGAGCCGTCTATAAAGATCAGATGATCTCCGGGCATTGCCCAAAGTCTACAGTCGGTAGGATGTAGTCAGTGGCCTGACTCAAATACTCGTCCGGGTGATTCTCAATCAACACCTGCAGAATGTTGTCATGTCCTTCAGAGGCATGCCTCCAAATGCCTAATTCTCTCTCGCAAAGATATCAAGAGTAGTCAAATTCAGGATTACATCCTGCGCCGCCTTGCGGAGTGTTTCTGCTCGCCCCACTAATACACGTAGTGGTGCTAAACCTTACTGAATACTTTCAAGTGGTAGCTGTTCCCCAATTCGTTCTAAAAGACTACGCAGCCATAGGACGATAGCCGAAAAAAGCCAATGCACAATTTTCGGACAAAGACCCTAGCTTTTGCCAATTGAATTCCTACAAGCGTAGAGTACGTTCAATCCCTTCTTCATTCGCTCCTCAGTATTTCGCTTTCAGTATTTTCTCCGATATATTTCGTCTTAGAAGATAGAGATAGCTCAACACCTTCCAACCTTGGTTTCCTAAAAAGTCCAATCATTCGCCTACGCCCTACGTTAACACCCAGGCCATAGTGCATGGCCCAAACTGCCAACTCACCTAAGGCATCCTGCATGAGGTCAGTGATCGTAGGCAAAGATTTTCCACCGACATGAATAGCAACGTCGTCCGCATAGGCAACTATTCTACGTCCACTCAACTCAAAGTCCCTAAGAATGCCGTCAACCACTAAAAGCCACAGCAGAGGGGATAACACTCCACCCTGCGGCGTGCCTCTTGTAGTCAGCTTCCGAACTGAGCTCACCCCTACGTTCGAATTTACAGTGCGATCTCTAAGCATGTTCGCAATCCATTCGACAAGAAGTGGAGGCACCCTAGCGGATTCCAGAGATTCCCTGATAGCGCTTAATGGCACATTGTTAAAAGCATAGAAGGTGAGGCAGCCAAAGTTAAATCCACAAACTTCAAGTTGCGCTCAAAATATCCCACAACATCGTGCAGAGAAGTTTCCACAGATTTACCCTTGAGGTAGGCACGTTGTCTGGAGTGATGATTCTGCAGCATAACCGGCAGGACCCCGTCAGGACCAGTAGATTTAAAAGGCTTGAAGCTATGAATAGCCCAAAGCAACCTCGATTCGTCAACAATATCCTCAGTCACTCATAGTTCCGAGATATCTGGAGTGGAAGTCGCTAGGTGATTTCTCTCCGCGTAGTCTAAATCCAAACAATTTGGAAAGTGAGTTTTCATAAGAAGCTCAAGTGTCTCAGCTCCGGAGTTGGTCCATGACCCATCGGATTTCCTAATGTCGCCAAGGGTGCTAAGGTTCTCGGACAACACGCGACGAAATCGCGCAGCGTCACTTTACTCAATTATGGACTCACAGAAGCTGATCCAGGCGGCCCGTTTTGCCTTTTTAATATCCTTCTTGAACTGATTAAAACTGTTCTTGTACACAGTCCACTCAGATTCCCTCTTCGATTTCTTGGCCTTATTGAAGAGTTTCCTAGTGGACTTACGAAGAGCACACAACTCCCGTGTCCACCAAACAGGTTGGCTCCTCTTACCCGGAAAGGTAAGAGGGCATGTATCAATAAATCATTTATATATAGACGATCTGTAACTGTGTAAACTTTCCTATTAACATCATCACTTTTGGTGCAGGGATTGGAGTCTAACCCAGACAACCTAGCGACAAGTTCAAGAAATTTCACCCAGTTAGTTTTCGTAAGAATCCTAAAGGGACCTTGAGATCCCGCCACGAAGTCAATAGTGAAGAGAATTGTACTATGGTCAGAAAAGGAGTAGTCAATCGACACCCTCCAATCCTTTACAAGCAATTCGTCAGAAGATAGGGTTATTACAATAATACTCTCACTCAATTTATTGCGAAAGACGACCCTATTTCTCCTATTGCAAGTTTTGAGCCCGGATTGAATGATAAAATCAAAGACAGACTCACCTTTATTATTTATCACAGCGCTGCCCCATTGTGTGTGGTGAGCATCTGCATCGCAGCCCATAATAAGCCCTCATCCGTTAGCAGATGCGGGTGTACCAGTTTAAAAACTGCCCTACCAGGCGTATCACACTCTTCAAACGGTAGGTACACAGAAGCAAGTATCAAATTTGATCCAGTCACAACATGCATGCACACCATTGCCATGTCGCCCGTACTAAAGTTGGAAGAAAGAAAATCTTTTCTAGCTACTATACAAGCTCTTACCTTGGCAGATGTTCTGACCGCAATGAAGTTCACATTGAACATTGTTCTCACGAACTAGCCAGGGTTCTTGTACTACTGGTTCGTGAGGGATAGTAGAAGATTATCGGAGGCAGCCTCGCAGTGGTGCAGATCGATTTGCGCCACATGAAACCGCCTACGTTTATCTCCGTACAAAGAATCTGGAGTGGCGGAACCTGACGGTTCCAAGACCAAAAAGCATCTTTCCCTCACGAGTCTTTATCTTCTCAAGTGACATCGAATCCAGGGCGTTTCTAAAATCGACGCCTGAGGTATCAGTGTCCGTAGCAGAACCAGTGGACAATACCTCCCAGACAAGGGTATTGAGTCCCGGGTTCTGCTTGCCAAGTAATTTTATCACTTTATCCACTGACAAAACTGGCGGCGGTATATATACTGATACAATGGGTCGGAGCGGGAGTAAAGACTTAGATATAACCTTCAGTCTCGAACCTGGAGAAGCTTCGTCAATACCGGCGGTTGTGCTCCTACGGAAGTCCACAGACTCCTTATTAACGCAATCGACGATTTTGACTCCCTTCAGCTAGTCGACACACATAGAAGCTAATATCACCGATAATCTTACTATCGTCCAACATTGCACCCATCAGCCTTCTTTCAACCTACAACCAGTTGGTAGGGCTGATCTTGTCATCAGGATCAGCCCTATTGAAGTTCTGTGATGGATTTGAACCTAAGCTGCTCTGCTTCCTTGGCTTCTTTATGCCTACGAGGTATCCCTCACCGGATCAAGCTCTTTTGGTAAACTTCCCGCTTTTGGGAAGTGGGCCAAGAGAACCGGATTGGGTTTTACCACCGGCGGCCTCTGAAATAGAGAGACCATCCACAGATTGCGCTGGATGATCCCCCCACTCTCGAAAAGCAGGCAACCCTTTTTTCGGACTTTGCAGCCAGCAAACCTGGGGCCTGGACTCGGGTGTTTGGAGTGGAACCAGAAGATGATTTGCTTCCACTAGTTTGGGCAGACGGGCTACCCTTTCCATCACTCAGGAGCAGCGCATCAGGGTGCGAAGACTCGTACCTCCTGAAACACTCCCGGCGATCGGCTAGCACCCGCTTGTCCTTGTCAGAAAGAGATTCGGCATCGCAGCTCATGAGCCTTCTTGCGACGGCGCATTCTCTGCGATAGACGCATCTTTCTTTATGAGTACTTGATGTGTTCCTCTCCTTGCCAGCTTTGACCAAAGTGGAACCCGCACCAGTCACCCAAAGTCCGGTGTTATCTGGAGGTGGAGTTTGGGTTTTGTCAACCTCCGAATCTTGTCTGACAAGAGTAGGAACAGACTCTGACTCCGAATTATTTTCATGCTGTGCAGCGACGATGGTAGTATCTCCATTCTCGTCAGAGAGGTGAGACGCACTACGCACTACTTTTTTTTTGCTTCCTTTGATGCACTTTTTTTGCTCGGAATCAGTGGCGTATTATATATATTGGAGCAAAATGTATTATATATTCAGATGCGTACAACTGTCCATAAGAAAATATGTAAGTGGAAATCAAATTCAAATTGAAAATCCAGAACTGGTTTCAATTGTGGGTGACACTATAAAAGATTAATATTTGTATTTGTCATCAATGGATGGGGGTTGTTTGTTGCTCTCGGCTTATGGCCATTAACAGATAGATAACAAAAAAGACCGGAAGTTTGGCAACAAAGACATCGCACTAAGATGAACACGATATTATTGTCAATTCGTATTGTTAATTTATCGATGGTCTTATTGTGAACTTTACATTGTTTCGCAGCATCTGGATTGTAATAAAACACATATCTATTTTATTAGCGTGTTTTGTTTCTGTTAGACTTGGCAATTAATATTAACTGTCTGGGCTCGTAGGTATCAGTCAGCGAAGGTCGACAATCGACGCTAGTGGCCCCAACTACGTTGTTTTATCTCAGCATTAGCATCTCCATCATGGCTGAGCGGTTTGATTTGTTACTTTTTTTTTAACTTTGACTATTAAAGGCACAAACATGTCAGAGTGGTTTCGGATATCGTGTTTGCTTCGGTTTCGCATTAATTAACTTATTGGCAGTTTTTAATGGTTTGTCAGATGTGGGCCCAAACACTGTTTTATTGATAGCACAATAGGCATTTAAAAAGTAAATATAACGACCAATTTTCTAGTTATACAACTGTGCTGGTTAATGGTTGGAGGGAGACCACATGATGCGAATACCCCTATCGAATTGCCCAGCGGGATGATGAAATTCCGAAATTAGAAATAAAATTAAATGCTTGGCCTCAAGCAAACTGTTGCCTTCATTTTATGAAGTCTTTTACATAACCCATCATTAATTAATCTTAAAGCCAACTTACAAACGATTATGTTCGAGACATCAATTTTCAAATACATGTTATTCGAAAAAAATAGGAATTGGTTTATTTTTCAACTAAAACTATTTATTCGGTATTCGTTATATAAATGACATTCAAAATCGTACTCCTACTAATACTTGTAGGCATCGTGAAATATAATCTGCACTCATTTATAGAAAAGCTTACTTCGTATTATGATATTATTTAAAAGTTTAAAACAATTTACTTAAAAATTAAACAAATATTTTACAAAAGGGAATTAAAGAATCATATGAAAAAAAAGAAAAAAGTTGTATATTTTTTTCAGAAAATTCTGCTGTTTTATAATTAAATTGAGCGACTATTTTAATTGACCAGAGCAATCAATTGCCTGACGTCAGTATTTTCCTTAGTCTTCAGAGCTAGAGTGTACACTAGGGTGATGACTTTTATACAACCTCGTTATCTGTATCATATTTAGATGAGTCTTTATTTAAGATTAGATAAAATCTTACATATAAGGTGATTCGATAAAGAAATCTCACGCACAAAATGATTTTACAATTTTTATTTATCAGCATTTTGGGCAACTTTTTGAAGTCACTGTAAGCAGATATATAATTGAACACAAGCTTTAGAGCCACATATATGTCACATTTCATAGGATCATCAAACACACAAGAAAGTTAAATATTCACGTTGTCATTGGAGACGATGAATCTCAGTGGGAGGTTGTCCTTGTTACGGCAGGAGTTGTATAAATCTTGCATAACTTTGATCGCACGCTCACAGCACTGGTTGCTTCGGGCAATGTTGATTGGAGATTCATTTGATTTCCAGTGTGTCTTCAAGCATTTGAGAGCTGTTGGGTAGTCATTCAGAGCTACAGATAGTTCTTCAAAATCTTCAGCGCGGAACAATCGACTACTGAACCAATGATCAACCCATGAGTAAGAAATGAATGAACAGATTTTACGCAAACTACTCCGGGTTTCAGGCATCAGAATAATCGCAAGAAGGGATAGAATGGCACGAGAGTTCCATAGTGCATTGCATATGTTTGGGATCTGCTTAAACTTCACAAAAGGGATCTCACTCCTCTCAGTGAAGTGTCGGAAGACACGAGTGAGGTGGAAGAGAAACTTAATGTCGTCTCTCCAGCCGCCTGTTTTCTTTATCTCAGTTTTACCCTTGCTGAAGGCTGCTTTCAATTGTTCATAATTGCTCATCAAATTCTGCACAAAGAAGTACTCGATGTTTGGTGATTCAGTCGGCCCATGGAGCTCATCGTCCATGACAATGCGAAGAACGCGATCCAGCACATGGTGCTGGTAACTGATGAACTTGAGTTTGGGATGAGCTTTCTCTTCGAACATTTGCTGCAGTCGAAATACAACATCTGTCTTTTTGTCGGTATTCATGCTTATTGTATCGGCAACAATCATCACAATTGATCCCCACAGGTTGAACTCATCTAAGACATTCTGGAGTCCTTCTGCCGTTGTTTGAGCTTTCCCATCTTTCAATTTCATTCTTGAGGGCCACGGCCTGATATTCAATGCTCTCAATGTGTTTGCCGTCAAAGTGCATGCTCCACTTCTCCAGATAAAGCGTGCTTACCAAGTACTTCTTCACCCGAGGAGCTTCCTTGTAGATAGCCTTGTGGATTCCAGACTGACATGGGGTTGGGATTTCATGGCTCTCAATGGAAAGGTGGTGTCACACTGTTGCTGCTCCGTGGGACGACAGCTATGAGCTTGTAACAAGGCGTCTTGCAATGTTTGTTGGGTTATGCTTCCTTTTTCTCGTTAATGCTGCATTGTCATCCTCCCAAGGACTATCTGTACTGTTGTTGAATAAGTCCGTGCTACTTTCGGAATAATCAGGTATCGCTGAGCTGGTAAGAGTGGACACAGCCGCTTCCATTGCCCTTCTTCGCTTGAATAGGTGGATGGTATTGGCACCACCAGGTTTGCCGCTGGAATAACCAACGCCGCCTTTGCTCTGAATTTGCAGTTTGTAGAGGTTCTCCTCCCCTTTGCACATCCATTGCCTGTTATCTTGGTCATCTCAAACAGTTCCTTCAATGAATCAAAGTTTTGTTTTTTTCTGCAGCGCTCGTGGTCTTCCAGAAGTTTTGCACAAATGGCTTGACCAGATATATGCGGGAAGTTCAATGTTTTGCTCCATAGGGCTTTAAGCTCTATAGCAATTAGACCGATCCTCTCTTAAGGCGTGGGTTTTCAGGGGCATCCGACTCCGTTCAGTCAATGGTGCTTCAACAATTGCCAGGTTGCCTCTTCTTGATGGCGCTTGAAACTGAACTAGGTTCTTTATCAAGGTTTCCTTATTCTTCTCCGTGTTAGAAGAGCTCTTCTTGAATGACATGTTGTATTCAACTCAACAACTTAAATGGAAAAGGCCTTGCCGTTATGAAAGACCTTAATTATAATTCACTATTCACTTTTAAAATACTAAACTACTTGTACACTTCGTGTTCGTCGCCCCTTGTTGAATGACACAACCTAGAAATCAAACGCAGAGTTGTGTTTTCAAACAAGTATTATTTCGGGCTGTGGTCGTCGGTGGTGCAACTGTTAGTGTGCGCGGTTGTTGTGCGAGAGAACCTAGGTTCGACCCCTACATTTCTTTCGACGACGGCCACCTCGCTTAGTGACGGCGACACTATCAAGTAATAAGTCATGAAATAGCTTCTCGAAAACCCGTTCGGAACCGGTATAAAACTGTAGGTCGCAATGAGTGAGTGAAAACTGTAAAGCGCACAGCTCAGTGATTGTGAGAAGCTCTCCCCTATCCCTTCATGGGATGTAATTGGAAAATATTTATTTATTTATTTTTATTTCGGGCTAGGAAAATACTTCGGAAATATGATCCTCTCTCGCGAAACGCCGATCCGACTATATCAGGATTTCACACAACTTGTTTTGATTTATAGCGCAGAATCCTGGGCCATATCGAATGCATATGAAATAGCTCTGGTAATCTTCGAAGGAAATATGGTCGGAAAAATATAAGGTCCTAAAATAATAAATGGATAGTATCGGCGTCGGATGAACCACGACCTTTATAATCTGTATTCCGATAGCTACGTAGTTATGGCTATCGAAATAGCACGATTACGCTGTCAGTAGAATGGATCAGAATGAACCAGTGCGATATGTATTCGAAGACGTACTCGAAGGACATCGAAAAATAGGGCGACCGAGATTTCGTTGGAAAGGTTCCCACCTGCGAGGTTGTCTGCGAGAGCTTGGTGTTATCAAGAGGAGGAGGAAAACTGAATATCAAGCCGGTTGAAAAAACATGTTATCTTCATTGTGTAAGGCTTCATTGTATTTGAGGCCACCTAACTAAGTAAGTTTGCAAGGAATAGGAACAGTCGTTGAAAGCTTCAACTGAAATTCCGAAAATTGGAGAATTGTTTATCTTCCTTAAACTGCATTCCGAACACTTGAGTCCATTAAAAACCATTAAACACCATCAAATATCCTCTGTCCAGTTCAACGAAATTTAAAATTCAACGAAACCAGTCTCGTTGTGTACACAGGTATCCCTTGGTGCCGAAAACAGTCCCTACTGTGCAAAACGTCATACTCTATAAAAAATTTTTCAGTTCGCTCTACTGGTAAACCCGAACTTGTATTTGCAAAGAAAATATGAAAAAATTGTCGCAACTTTGGCCATTTTTCTATAGACTGTCATTTGCAAACTCGATGTAAGGTCTGTCAGTTGTCCATCGCACTATTTCGTACAACGAAAGAAAATATGAAAAAATTGTCTCAACTCTGGCCATTTTTCTATAGACTGTCATTTGCAAACTCGATGTAAGGTCTGTCAGTTGCCCCTCGCACTATTTCGCACAATGAATTTGCTTTAAATATCAATACATCTGATTCTTCAATCGGATCTAGTAATTCTAATGTTAGTTGCAACTTGTTTCTTTTAAACGCGGCAATTATTGGTGAATTGGAGAATTTAAACTACGTCTCTGGCCCCACAACGGAAATTTCATTGTGTCAAAAAATACCTATCGTGCCACGGCAACTCAATTAACATTTGAAAGCTTTTTGGGAACAAGAAGAGTTATTGAAGAAGATAGACGCAACTATGGAGGACAAATCCTGTGAATAATACTTTCGAAAGACGAGTACTCATGGCTCTGATGGGAGATACACTGTAGCTCAGCCGTTCAAGCACGAACTGGCTTTCTTTAGTCATACTGACTTTAATGCTATGAAACGTTTAAACCATGTTGACTGTCGTTTCACTCGGTACCTTAACTTGCTCAGGGGTACAGAAAATGCATGCAATTATACGAGGATTTAGCTCATATCATAAGCTCATAAGTTTCCTCTTATTCTCATCCTATACATCCTCAAGGATATTGCCTGCCTAATCATGGCGTTTTAAGGAAAAGCAGTTCCACTACCAAACTATGTGTAGTCTACAATGCACCCAGAGAACTAATTGGAAAAAAAGGGGTTTTACCCAGTGTTTAAAATGCTAAAAATAAATATAATAGCTATAAATAATCAATATTCTTCGAGCTTGAGGCCAGATTTGCTGTTGTTATATTTATTTTCCTCGATATTTCGCTACTCCTTTGTGTAGCATCATCAGGAACAACAGAATAAAAATATAATAGCTATATATCGACTTATGCCACAGCTACTAAAAACCACAAAAGCAGCAGGAAAAGCAGCCAGCTGGCTTTTTGTTTCATACAAAAGCATGTTGATCGATTATGCATTGCTTTTTATTTTGTCCACCAGCTACTTCTGTTGCTAGAGAAAACAACAAGTAACAACGCAAAAGCAATTGCATCAATGATTGTGCTTTTTTTTGGCGGCCGAAAGTAAAAGCACACACAAGCTGATATGAAAAAGCAATAGAATGGACATGAAAAAGCAAAAGAAATAGCAATCGAATGCTTTTTGATGAATTGCTATTTTCAGCGATGGGTAGAACAAAGCGTTGTGTTGATGATTTGTTCTGTTAGTATTGTTATACATAGTAACTTGTAAAGGGTTGTTGTTACTGAAATAAAAATGTCCTATGCTAAACGGTTTATTTTAGATATGTTTTTGTTAATTTTTAAATTCTTTATATTAACTTCACCTGTCTGTATGCATGGATGCATGCCGCAAAAACTTTGGATTGATTTTTAACCCTTTTCCCGTAATCCAATCGAGCTGAAACATCGCAGGCAAACTAATGGCAACGACAAAAAAAGACTGTCAAAATATGGGCGGGATTGGATAAGGGGGCGTGGTACGTCCCATACAAATCACAAATTAAAAATCCAATATTTCTGATGCAAATATGGGCGGGATTGGACAAAGGGGCGTGGTCATATATAAAGAATTTATAGTCAAATACTATGTTTTCCGCGGGTTGGTTTTTCTATGGTATTTGTCCGTCGGTGGTGCAATGGTAGTGTGCGCGCCTCTTGTACATGAGATCCTGGGTTCGATCCCTGCTGAGACCACCTTAGAATTTGTTTCGGCGGCGGTCACCTCGCATAGTGTCGGCGACACTATCGAGTATTTACCCAAGAAAAAGCTTCTCAAAATACCGTTCGGAATCGGTGTAAAATTGTAAATTTGGTTTGGTGGGGGACGGCTCAAAAAAAAACTGAAAATAGAGTAAAAAATACTGAAAATAGAGTAAAATGAGCGAAAAGGAAACAGCCGGATTGCCCTATGCCGCCCACAAGGTCCAAAAAAGGGTCACAAAAAAGTTCTATTTTTTCCAAAATAAATATTGATTTTCCCAGTTTTTTTATAGAAAGAGTGAAAGTAAAGCGAAAACATTAACTAATATTTTTCGACAACTGCCTTAATTATCGAGATATCGACAGATAAAATAAACAAAATTTCCAAGAATATCAATGTGTAACTGTTGGTGGTCATATATAAAGAATTTATAGTCAAATACTATGTTTTTCACGGGTTGGTTTTTATATGGTATTTGTCCGTCGGTGGTTCAATGGTAGTGTGCGCGCCTCTTGTACATGAGATCCTGAGTTCGATCCCTGCTCAGACCACCTTAAAATTTCTTTCGGCGGCGGTCAACTCGCATAGTGTCGGCGACACTATCGATTATTTGCCCAAGAAAAAGCTTCTCAAAATACCGTTCGGAATCGGTGTAAAATTTTAAATTTGGTTGGGTGAGGGACGGCTCAAAAAATAAACGATAACAATAAATAATATTTTTCGATACTTCTGTTAGTTATCGAAAAAAAAAACATTAAAAAAACAATTTTGAAAATTGAAAAGATTTTTTAAACCTATCGTAATTTGTGGTTAACACCATTGGAGTATGATGGTTGGGGCAGAATATAGTGCCATGTTTCGGTAGGAGCTCAAACTACATTAGTTTCTCAATAAGAGTTACACATTCTTCCTCCCACTTAAAAATTTGGTGCAGTTGAACGTTGTGCGCAGGGATGCCAACTCTTCCGAGACAAAAATCGCTACAGACAAGTTGCTAAAAATCACCACAAATCTCTACTGACGGATATTAAAAAACACTACGAAAAAGTGTAAAAACGGCAAAAATTAGTAATAACTACACAGAATATGAGAAAATTAAAAAAAGGCACATACATGCATACGTATTTTAAAATTCAATTTAATTATTTAGAAACATGTGTTTTCTAAACATAAATAATTTTAGCTAAAACATAAAACAAACTAAAACTTAAACAAAAATACTTCACATAAGCAACAAAAACTTGGAATTTTTCGTAAATAAACATACTACATGCATATAGTATAACCAATTTAGGAATGATTTAAAACTAGGGATCGCAAATAAGAGTAATGCGAAAAATAATTGTAGATGATTGTGAATATGAAATGAATTTTTATAATAAAAATTTACAACAATTATTATTTGTCAACTTTTATTAAAAAAATTTAAAATAAAAATTGATTTTAAGTTTCTTTTCAATAAATTTTCTTATAAATAAGACTTATTTGGCGATATTTTAAAAAATATTGAAATTTAATTCTTATTTCATAACTTTTTTTAGGTCAAAAAACAAGATTTTAAATTAATTTATTTTGGTTGTATGTATAGTTGACCTTTGTAATTTTATTCGTTTAAATATTTTTCGGCTTTGAGGTCATAAATAAAAAGACAGTGGACAAAGTCTTACAGCACGTGTCGGTACAGCATAAGTACTATTGTTATCTCAAATCCTTGAAAATGATCAATGAAGTTGATCGAAATATTGGAGAAATAAAAGTGATATAAACCACACCGACGTATAACTCTCACTAATACACTCACCATGTTTGTTTGAGCGTCTACACCGCCTGTGACTATTTGCACTCTCACACAAAATTGAGTAAGTCAATTTGCAAACACATCAACTCCTACATAGAAAATTCCGTTATTCTTTTTCGTTTGCTTCAAAAGTAATGGCAATAAACAATGTTGCGTAAAAATCGCTACAGCCGCTACCTAAAAACAGCGAAAATCGTCACTGTAGCGATTTTAAAAAAATCGCTACAATTCTAAAACAGTGGTTTTTGTGTGTCAAAAATCACCACAAGTAGCGGGAAAACCACCAAGTTGGCATCCCTGGTTGTGCGACATCTTCACTCACTCACTCACACTCACTAATGGACTAATCACGACGCACGTATGATATTTAAAGCGTTCTTACATTTCGGAGAAGTCCCGAAATGGAATAGAGAGGAGATATTATAAATAGGAGTGCTTTTTATTTCCGTTATGGCATACAAATATTTCAATAATATGTATAATGTATTTATGAATAATATATAATTGCCCATTTAAATACATAGAGACGAAAATGGCGCTGCAAGCAAAATTTTGTACTATTTTCTTGAAAGTAGAGTGTATGTACAGAGTTGGTTATATTTACCTGTGAAATACTTTAACACGGAAATACAACCGCAGGCAAACATTAAAAAAAAAATTATTTTCTTGAAAGTTCAGTATAAGGAATTGGTTATATTCACCATTGAAATACTCTGAGACGAAAATAGCGCCACTTACATATACTCGAGTTTGAAAAATTTTTTTTTAAATCGCGCAATTTTCAATGTAAAAATTTTTAAATTGAGGAACTTGTACGAAATTTATTTCAATGCAATGGCTATATTATTCCCTTTCATATGAATACCCACACTCTGTGTTTTATAGTTGGCCCGGATATCGGGTCTCAAGGCCCCCATATTACATAGTAAACGTGGACTTAAACGGACTTAGAGACATCGCACGAAGAAAATATTGGTACCGTTGAATCCGTACAACGAATACATTTCGTAGAAGTTACCCACATTTAACTATACCCAAGTGTCCCTGGGGCATCAGTTTTTTGGACCCTGTGGACGCCACAGATACGTCCGGCGGGAAATTTTGCGATTTCTCGCATTCTTGATTTTTTCTTTAATTTTAGTTTTTTTTTTATAATTTTCTGAGCCGTCCCCCATTTTGAGAACTTTAAACCAATTTAAATATATTTAATATATCAGTGGCAAAAATATGACAAACATAAAGGAAAATACTAAAATTAAATATAATTATACTTCTAAATTATATATTGCCATATATAAGACAAATAATTATGGTTAAAAATAATCAAATCTTTATAAAACAACAACACAACGCTTTGTTCTACCCATCGCTGAAAATAGCAATTCATCAAAAAGCATTCGATTGCTATTTCTTGTGCTTTTTTATGTCCATTCTATTGCTTTTTCATATAAGCTTGTGTGTGCTTTTAGTTTCGGCCGCCACAAAAAAGCACAATCATTGATACCATGCAATTGCTTTTGCGTTGTTACTTGTTGTTTTCTCTAGCAACAGAAGTAGCAGGTGGACAAAATAAAAAGCAATGCATAATCGATCAACATGCTTTTGTATGAAACAAAAAGCCAGCTGGCTGCTTTTCCTGCTGCTTTTGCGAGTTTTGGTAGCTATAGGCTTTGCATTAGTTGGTGCTATTAATGTATGGAGCTGAATTAGGAAAAGCGAAAGATGGATAATATATATGTACCCTCCTAAAGCTAATGAAATTGTACAATATTTGAGTTTTGGCTGAAATTTCGATAACATTTTAAACACTGGTTGTACCAACCATAAGTTCAGCTGTTACCACCGAATTGGCGCTGCCACAACCGAATTGAGGTTGTCTCGACTCGACCGAATTTAGTCCTCACAACTAAAATTCGGTTGAAGCAACCTCTCGGTTGAAGCAATCTGGAATTATATTCGTTCTGTCAACCAAATTTTCCAAAATATCTGTTGTAACAATCGAATTTGGAAATAATTCGGATACAACACCCGAAATTGGACCCAAATTCGGTTGGAGTAAGCGAATGTGGCAGCAATTCAAGTGCAACAACCGAATTTGGTATCAATTCAGTTGTTACAACAGAATTTGGTATCAATTCGGTTGTAACTACCGCATTTACACTTAAGTCGGTTGCAACGACAATTCGGTTGCTCTAACTGAATTTCTCATGAATTCTGTAGGTAAAACTGAATTTAATTTTTAATTCGGTTACCACAACAAAATTCTATGTAGTTTGAACTTAACGCTTAAAATTATAAAAAAAAGTATTATTTTAATAGAATTTAAAGAAATCCTGTCCGTTCTTGTCTCGGCGATATAAGATATTTTTGTGGTTATTAAGAAAGGTAAGTAAAAATATTGTAATTATGGTTTTTGTATTAAACCACACACACAGGTCAAATTATGCGTTAAATTAATAAATGTATAATAATTTTGCACCAACATTAAATTTTAACGTGTCCAAAAATTTATTTAAATTAAACCTATTTATATTGTATAATTAGTATTAAATCTTTATGTAGCTATAATCTGTAAGAATGGAATTCTGTAGATGACTGAATAAATAAATAAATAAATAAAAATCTTCAGGCAGATATCAACAGTTTTGAAACTTTTCAAGATTAGTCGTTGGAGATATCCTGCAACCATTTGTATATGAAACGGCTTAGGACCATGATTACCGATTATTTTTGGCCCGAATTGGAAAACATGGACTTGGACATGTTGTTTCAACAGGACGGTGCCACACCGCACTCGTTACAATCGATTTATTGAAGAGTAAGTTTGGTGAGCGTGTTATCTCAGGAAATGGACTAGTCAATTGGCCGCCCCGTTCGTGCGACTTAACGCCTCTAGACTTTTTTTGGTTCACTGGTCTATGCCAACAAGCTGACGCCGTTGGAAGAAGAAATAGCGGCCGTTACGGCCGCGGTGGCCGTATGAACGAAGACGAGTTCGATCGAAGTTTCGAAGTCGATCATAAAGTTTTGGAAATATCTTAAATGGTTTGCGTTTTATTAAACAAAAATCCAATGAGTGTTCGAACTCACGGGCGATGTGTTAACAACTTTTTGTTACACGGTACCTGTACGACTTCTATGAACACATTAGTAAATGGTACATTGGAAAATAAAAAACAGCGTTCAGTCATATGATGACGTTACATTTGAATAATATTAATACTTAAAATTATTTAAAGACCAGTGCAAGTACATGTGCCATTATTTTCTTGCTTAATACTTTTTGTTTTATTCCCACAAAAAACAGAGAATGCAAAGCAATACATACATTGTTATGTTCGTACATACGCTACACAAGTTCACACAATTTTCGTTGCTCTCTTGCTATCTCATTTTTATATACGTGTAACCACGTCATTATTCTCTTTGCTCTGAGAGTGCTCCGCACCCACACAAGACAACTATTCGCTGCCGCTACATCAGTGTATGGTTTTTTTTTATCGCAGTCTGACAATCTGTATTTCGCAGTCGGACAAATCTCTGTTCTATATAAGGGTGGGTCACCCTTATCATTTAGGGGTATGAAAAATAGATGTTGGCACACAAAATTTCATACAAATCGGTCCAGCCGTTTCGGAGGAGTTTAACACCAAAAAATCTGTAATCGCAGCCGGGCAATCTGTGTGATCGCAGTCTGACAATATGTGTGATCGCAGTCTGACAAAATGTGTTTGGATGTATTCACTTTGTGAATTTAGTCCCTACACGCGCCTTAGATCTTAACACATCAAAAAGTTGACAAGGCCTTATTGGAAAACCCTTTATTAGCAACATATCTCGAAATAGTATATAAGTTTTCATCTTTGGAGGAATTGGTCCCAACTATAACGTATATTCTCAGATTTCTTAATAATTTTCAACATCGTGATAAACAAAAAAAAGAGGCTCTTGAAGTCTTGTGAAGTAAATTCTGCTATACAGACTCTTGTAGTAGTATCTCAAAGAGTAGATTTCCATGAGGATCTGACGTAAATGCATCTTAGAAACAAAATTGCTGTACATATTGTGTCCATTTGTAGATGATAACGGGATCGATCCTTCGTATACATCCTATTCTTTTGTCCAGACAAAATCCATTGTCTCTTTTAATATTTACAGATTCTGACTTAAGATGCGAGCTTATGTAACTTGATGATTCTGTATACTATCCTCCCGAAATCTGGCTAAAATTATTCGAAGACGTTGTATTCTTTCTTTAACCTTCTTTAAGTACAAGGCTGAGACAGCTCCGCAAATAATGGGTAAACTTCCTTCAGTTCGTGCTCCATTCAACTCTCTGGTGTGGTCTATGCTTGCCCTATCACAGTCAAGCAATCGACGGCTCTAAATTCGGTCACCACCAAAGTATATAACTGCCTCTTTATCTGTATGGCCGCCAAAGCGTTGCAGCTTGAGGCGGTTACTACTTTGTCTACAAACTCAATTCGTGTGGAGAATTCGTTTGTTGTAGAGAAAATCAAATGGAAAAATATAAAAACGGCCTGCATCAAACATAGCTCTGCCTCTGTAAAAAGAAAATAATTTCTCTGATTCGACTCATAGCACGGTCATCTAGAAAACCGAATAAAATATAGGGATTAATTTTTGTCATTTATTTCGTTTCATGAATATTTTACATTCAGTTGCATCATTGACCAATTTATGATTTTAAATGCCTTAATAACCGGTCACCCTAACACTAAAATATTCTTTTCAAAAATCACAACAACAGCGTCAACCAATTTTGTTATCAACAGTCCGCACACTGCTGTTGATTTTATTTTGTCTTCATTAGTTCTCTGTCCGTACACTGTTATTGTTGTTTTCTCTCCATCAGTCGTCAATCCCAACTATCATTTGGTTGTTCCGTCTGTCGATGCATATGTACTAGAGTGTTCAAACCCTAAACCGGTCATCCGGGTTTTTGCAATTAACCGTGTGCCGGATTTTAAAAAACACGTAGTTTTCGAATAAACCAAAAATCGTGTAAGGTGGTAAAATTCCTTTTACGCTAACAGGTCGTGTTTTTTCCGGTTAGTTAACAAAATGTAGATGTCACGGGTGGGATTCAAACTCACATTCGCTGGACGAACGTTTCGATGTTTATTAAGCATCATATTCAGCAGCGTCTAGCCTGTTAAAACACCGCTGTTTTTATTCACCAGAGTCATGGTACAATAATATACTCGTATAAGTATACATGGTAAAGTCGGTGCACAGCTGTTTTAATTTTTTTCATGTGATTCTTCGCTTCAGTTGTCAAACTCATATCGTCCTTCCAAAGTTATCTTCACGTAGATACACCCCGCGAAATAAATATAAAGGCAACACCATTTGCAGGTTTATATTTTATATTGCATTAGTCCTTTCAAAATTAAATACTTTTCAGAAAAAAATACTTTGACTATGACTTCTTAAAGGTGAATCAACAAAAATAAACTTATTACTAGTGCGAAATATTTGTAAAGGCAAAAGATTTACTTAAATATACTAACAAGTTTCGTAAGATGTAGGATCTCCATTATCGCTGATAACTTCTACTAAGCATCTTGGCATTGAGTTTATCAACGAATGAATATGCGCAGGATCAGTTATCTTCGAATTTCTTGTATTGCTGCTCTTCGATCCTTGACATTCTTCAACTGCCGTCCTTGGTGGTAAACTTGGGTAGGTAAAATAGACCAGAGGTTCTCGATCGGATAGAGATCAGAACTAAGTGCAGGCCAGTCGAGAGTTGGTATTATTTCAGGACTCCAGAAACTTTGAAGTTTTCTTAGACCGATGTACGGCTGCGTTGTCCTGCTGGATGATAAATTCTGGGACACAAATTTCTTCCATAGAATTAACTCAGACAACATCCAATAGTCGAATATAATACTCTGAGTCCGTTTTTGTGGAATCGAAACATATTGGAGTTGTTCCTCTATAACTCATACCTGCCCAAACCATAAGGGAGCCACCGCAAAAATTTCGCCGCTGACGCATAATTTTGAAAAAATCTCTGAAAGGCCAATATTTGTCCGAGCCATCAGAGCCATTCAAATTTAATTTTTTCCATCGGAAAATATTACCCCTGATCCAAAAATATGTATATTTCAGCGAATTTAAATCTGCTAATTCGTGTTTTGACATGAGACCAAGTTTTCCATACTTTTTCCCATATGACAGTTTCAAGTCGCGATTCATTATTTATTGAACACGACGCAACCCTGCTCCCACCTCAATTCAGCAATAATTTCCTTATCGCCGAAGTTCTCTTTAACAGCAACCCTTTTGATCTCTCTTTTGGCGCTGCCACTGATCAGTGGTGTCCTTCTTGGTCGTTTTGTGTTTCCATCTTGGCCACCCTATTTTATAATTGTCAATGCCACAGCTAGATCTTTTCAATTCTCTCGAAATTTCCCGATTGGACAGCCCTTCATCATGATAATCTTAAATTTTCCCTCTTCTTATTTACTTAGGAACTTACCACCAAGTATTCCATATAAATAATTTTTTTTTAATTTGATCTACGTTAATTTTAAAACAGTACGATTATAACCGAAGAAAACTCACTTCTGTTTAAATTCCTAATTACTACTGGTCGAATTCGGGTTCTTTTCCATGTTGCCTTTATATATATTTCGCACCACAAATAGAAAAAACAGCGTCACTTTTCATATAACTTGTAAAAGAGATCGAATGAGTACATTGTCTGACATAATATACCTCATGACTCATATAGGCATTAAAATTCTACAACAAAAATGCAATGCATTGAGAGTACCGAGTAAAAGTATATTGCCTTTATAATTATTTCGCTGGGTGTAAATCACAAAATCAAAGACGAGATAAGACCATTTCCTGGGATAAATTTTTTAGATCTATCCATCTGTTTAATAATAATAATTAATAAATCGCAATTCATTTGAATTGAATTGATTTTGAATTAATTCAAATGAATAGCAAATTAATTTTTCTAATTCAGATAACGCAAATGCTTGATATTTGCAATATTAAAAATAAAAACCGAAATTTTTTTCAATTCGAGATTAAATGCACTTTAATTTGAAAATTGAATTGTATTATTTTGGAAAGGGTATCAACTGTTTTTAAATTTAATAATTACTTCTTCAAAAATAAAACAAATATTGGGTTTGAGCTACACCAATGCGATATTTAGGCTCCCACTTTCTGTCAAATTTTCACCACTTCTTTAGAATTTTTTCAACTGGGTCGAAATAAAACAAGTGTGTCAATGATTTTTTGAAGGTCGAGCGATTTTTGAAAAGTTTTATTTATTTGGTTCAGAATAGAAAAAAAAATAAAACAATTTGAAGGATTGTGCAAAATTGTGATTTTTGCAAATGATATGGCCGTTGATATTTTTTGGAGTTAATTACGAAAATGTTGATTTTCTGACGATCTAGTGGACCAATCTGCCTCAAACTTGGCACATATATTTGTAACTAATGTCGTTTGGAAAATGTATATTAAAATGTAAATATTACCTAATTATTCCAAAACTGCAGAAAAATCTTTAGAAGAATTGTAAATACCACATCTTTCTCGAGCAAAATTTATAAAAAAATGTTATGTGGAATGCGGCTTATTTTGTCGCCTTTCATTATCTGAAAATTTTTTTTTAGATCCTTTGATTTTTACACATTCTTACACATTTTTACACATACACATTTTGAATGTGTAAATTATCCCTTGATCCATTGGCTGCAACAGTGACGTGGTATTAGGTGGCAAGAACATAATTTTAACATTAGGATGAGTCAAATTTTGTGGATGACCTGGAGCGTTTTCTAAAAGCAACAAAGCTTTGAAGTCCAGATTCCTCTTCTTTAAATATTTCTCAACTTCTATAACAAAGCAATTATAAAACCAATCACTGAAAATATCTCTGGTAACCCAAGCCTTCGAATTTGCTCTCCAGTAAACTGGCAATATACTCTTGTCTATGTTTTTGAGCGCGCGAGGATTTAGTGACTTATAAACTAGCAATGGTTTGACTAAACAATCACCGGATGCATTTCAGAATTATTCGGTCTTTGGATACCTTATATCCCGGTGCACTCCTTGCATCTTTTGAAATAAAAGTTCTGTTCGGCATTTTTGTCCACCAAAGTCCAGTTTCATCAGCAGTAAAAACTTGATCCCTCACATATCCTTGCTCGTCAATATACTTTTGAATTTCTTTTGGGAATGTGTTAGCAGCTTCCACATCAGCCGAAGCTGACTCTCCTTGAACTTTTAAGCTATGAATAGCACATCGTTTTTTGAAGTGCTCAAACCAGCCATTACTTGCAGTAAATTCTGCGGATACAGAAGGCTCTCCAGTCTTTTTGAGATTTTCATAAATTCTCAGAGCTTTTTCTTTGATGATGTGTTTGCTTAAAGAAATTCGCTTTTGGCAGTTATCTTCAATCCAAATATTAAGCGCATTTTCCATTTTTCCCATTATTGGTGGGCGTAGTCGATTGGAATATTTTATGGAGGTTAAGGAGCCATCAGCAACTGATTTTCTTATTGCCGACTCATTTTTCTTCATGGTCCGCACTGAAGCTTCATTTATCTTTAAGTTTTTTGCGACAGCAGCAATTTTTTCTCCTTGGCATAAACGATCCAAAATTATAATTTTTGTTTCCAAAGAAATAACTTTCCTCTTAAGCGGTATCTTTTCCGACATGATCATAAACTGGAAAACCAATTTATAAATTAAGACTTCAAAATTAAATAAGGAATTCTGAAGCATATTCTACATACCTATTGAATTAAAATTATTTACTTATCTCACTTAATCAAATGTATGAGCACGTGTTGAGTTATATACACAGAAGACACTACTTACATACTGAGCAAACCTGCCAAATTTGTTTGTAACATCACGTTGCTAGACTTAATTCGGGGAATTCCTGATATCATTGCATATTCAAACACAAGCGATGTATAAAAAGCTGCATTGAACAAATCAACAATTATGTAACTCATTTCTTCTCGCTCTCTCTCACAACATTTCATATTATAACCTACGAGTTTTATATGAAATCATAATGTTTGTCGGTAAAAGAGGTCTGCTTCTACTCCAGCAAAATATGTTATACCATTTAGCAGTAGATGGTGTTCAAATTTCGACTTAGGACTAAAAAATATCAGTTAAAATATTGTTACGAATTTCCTTATTCGTCCTTTTTGCGTTGCTGTATTCCCAATAATAAAACAAGGTTCGTTTTAAATTACGATAATTATTTTCCTTACAAAGTACAACAGTTTACTTTATTTATAACATTTTAACACTTTTATTCGCGTTGCTTACTTTACGGGGTTTAATCACAAACTGAACTCCCCATTCCAAAGACCTCCGCTATTTATACCAACTCACCATACTCAAATGAAGGTATATCTAGCGAATTCAAGAACCTTCTAGACATTATTGTTGTTGCTTATCTTTGTAGAACAATCTCCAATGGCGGAGAATTATCTTTACTGAGGTGAATTCATGCTACTGGTTTAGCGAGCTAGTACGTTGTTACAATGCATACTTTCAGGCGCAGCACGAACCGCCTGTTATTTACATACTGTTAGTAGAGTCATTAACAGCAAGCGAAAGCTTTTACTTATTCGTAACACTGCCCCCCACTTAAGGCTGTCCGACCCGAGCAGACTCAACCCCCCGTTTTCCATACAGGGCTAGTCTTTCCAAATGCACGATTTTCATTTTAGCTCTTGGACTTTGACTTTTCTGGATTCTATAAACCACGTCATTTATCCGTTTAACAACCTTGTAAGGGCCCTCCCAGTGAGTCTGAAGTTTTGGAGATAAACCTTTCTTGCGATGTGGGTTGAACAGTAAAACTAGCTGGCCTTCATGGAATCCTTCGGAATTTGCTGCTCGGTCGTACCTGGCTTTCATTGTGTTACTGACCATCTTCATTTTGTTGCGAACAAACTCGTGCAGTTTGTTTTCGCTTCTTTATTTGGAATATCGTACACCTCGGCCATTTACTGAAGTAGTCCATAACGACTAGGGCATATTGGTTCCAGAGCTACTTGTTGGATATGGACCAGCCACACTCATGGTTATTCGCTCGAAGGGAGCACTTGGGTTCTCCTGATGTCTCTGTTCGCAACTCCTCCGCGTTGGTCCTTTAGTTGTCAAGCACTGGGTGCAGCCTGCAATCCACTAGGATACAGCTTTTTGACGACCAACCCAATAGAAACTTTCCCTTAGTTTCTCCATAGTTTTTCCTTTTCCGAGGTGCCTACCACTCGGACCATTATGAGATTCTGCAATTATCTCTTTCACTTTCAAGGCAGGTACCACAATTAGATTTTTCTCCGTTTTTCCATCTTCACTTTCCCATACACGGTGTAGACAGCCCTCTAGCAACCTCAGGCTATTCCACTGGGCCCAATTTGATTTTAAAACGGGGCTTTCTGAAGTATTTCATTCCGCGTTAATTGTCTATCCTCTTCCTTTGCCAAAATAATTTTTGCCAATACAGGATCACTTCTCTGTACCACTCGTCGTCCGATTCAATTCTCAGGGATCGGACGTCAATAATTTGCTCTTTTATCTCAGCCTTAGAATCCTGCTTACGCTCGATTACATGTGGACGGTCATTTACTCGTCCGGTATCGGCTGTTATCGCTGGAGATCTTGACCGTTTTCGCGGGTCTCTACAGTCCCGCCCTATATGGCCACGTTCGCCATGATTGTCACCTTTCAATTTTGTTGCTGGCCATAGCGCTTTCAGTTCGCTAACGGCGCCTTTCAAATCTTTTGATTTGCCTTCCGTTTCTACCCTTCGCACATGATGTGTCTGTTGACTGGCAACAACCCTCGCCGTCTCATTCGCCAAAGCAAATGAAACTGTTTCCACAAATGTAGCTTTTTGTGAGGCACACAACGCATATCTAACGTCAGGATCGTTAATGCCCCTAACAAATGCCTCTATCTTAAATTGCTCCAAGAGTGGGTGGAACTCACCAGGATAAGTCATCAACACCAAACGTTCCACCTCGGTTGCGAAGTCCTGAAGTGATTCATTATGCTTTTGCACTCGGCCTCTTAGTTCCATGCGATATAAATCCTTCTTGTGATCGCCACCATACTTGCGTTGTAACGCAGCCAGTATATCCTCGTAGTTGTTTCTGACACTGACGGGAATGCTCTGAAGGACTTCTGCTGCGCTGCCCTTCAGTGCTAAAATTAGCTCTAATGCTTTGTCGTTGCTGTTCCACAAGTTCTTAATTGCGACCATTTCGAATTGGAATTTAAAAACGTCGAATGGTGTAAAGCCATCGAAACTGGGAGCTTTCAATCTACTACAGCCTTCAGAAATTACTCGCACTGTCCCTTCGTGCAACTGGAGGTCATTCATCTTTCTTTCCAGTTCGGCGAATCGTTCCTCCACATCCTGTTCGATCTTCTTCTGAAATTTCATGAAAATCTTCTGAAATTTCATGTAGCTTGTCATTTGTGGCGTTTGATGTCTCCTGCATAATTCTAGAATTTTCACCAAATTTCTCGTTCAAAATTCTAGAATTTTCACCAAATTTCTCGATCATAATTCTAGAATTTTCACCAAATTTCTCGTCCAATATGGCCATCATGGCAGCAAACATTGTAGAAACATCTACCTTACCAGTTGCTTCTTTTGCACAACCCTCCATTTCGTCTTTGCACTCGATCTGATACGTGTCAATGTCGATGTTTCGGCGTTTAAATTCATCTATTAATCGCCTCTGCAGCTCTGCCTTATTACCGGCTGTCGGTTGATCCAATTTACTCAACTCCTTTTTTAGTTGTTCAACTTTGAGTTCTTCAAACTTCATCGTTGTCCTTAATTCGTAATTTCACTTCTGACACCAATGTTACGAATTTTCTTATTCGTCCTTTCTGCGTTGTGTTATTCCCAATAATAAAACAAGGTTCGTTTTAAATTACGATAATTATTTTCCTTACAAAGTACAACAGTTTACTTTATTTATAACACTTTAGCACTTTTATTCGCGTTGCTTACTTTACGGGGTTTAATCACAAACTGAACTCTCCATTCCAAAGACCTCCGCTATTTATACCAACTCACCATACTCAAATGAAGGTATATCTAGCGAACTCAAGAACCTTCTAGACATTGTTGTTGTTGCTTATCTTTGTAGAACAATCTCGAATGGCGGAGAATTATCTTTACTGAGGTGAATTTATGCTATTGGTTTAGCGAGTTGTTACAATGCATAATTTCAGGCGCAGCACGAACCGCCTGTTGTTTACATACTGTTAGTAGAGTCATTAACAGCTTTTTACTTATTCGTAACAATATGAATGTTTTTTTTTTTTATTTTTATTTCGTCAAACTCCACTGTGCTAATAAAAATGGGCGATTTTGCCATTCTCATTGTGGTACCTCCATACAAAACTCGTGTCAGTATACGCGATAGCTCCCTTAAAATAAAGCCGATGTTAATGAGATTTGGTATTAGACAATATAGTGCCCAATGCCGATCCGCTATTGATTATGATCGGGTATGACACACCCATTCTTGAATCAACAGTTTGCATCAACCATTTCAAATAAAAAACGGTTTGGGTTGAGGGTATGTAAATATAAGTGGGTCCGTCCGACTGAAAGGTTCTGTCCGGGGTTTACTTGTTAAAAAATAAATAAAAAATATATTTCCGTCGTTATTACAAATTTTCTCATTGAAAGTTTAATAGAAAATAAAATGAAAAGTCCATTACTGATGCCGCAAGTATAAAATACAATTAAAACCAATTTTTCAATTGTTGGTTGCCAATGTTATCGGTGCTATGGAGATTTCGTTTCTTGGAAACAAGTTCACCAGATGTTGGAAGCACCAGTTCGCTGGGAACAGTCGTTCCGCAGATCGACACATATGTTTTTATTAGGTTTGCTAGACGTGGATGCAATATTTTTTACTTGCTGCGCAGTGCCAAAGATTCGGAATATGAATTTATAAGATCTTAAATATTGACGCACTTTATTGCTTGAAAAAATATTTGGTTCCAAATTGAACCACCAGCCTCTTGTTAATTTTGAACTCCATAATGTGTAAAGCGTGTATCCAATATTGTAGCCAATGAAAATAAATATTATCCTCAATGTTGAAAAATCGTTTGTTAAAACTTTCCAGTAAAGGTTTTGCATTTTTTTAATTATGTCGGGCTCCAGTCAATATTGCATGAATGAAAGCATAAGGTCTGTACAATTTCTCTTATAATGATGTCAACTTGTGAATATTGTTACGAATAAGTAAAAGCTTTTGCTTGCTGTTAATGACTCTACTAACAGTATGTAAATAACAGGCGGTTAGTGCTGCGCCTGAAAGTATGTATTGTAACAACGTACCAGCTCGCTAAACCAGCAGCATGAATTCACCTCAGTAAAGATAATTCTCCGCCATTCGAGATTGTTCTACAAAGATAAGCAACAACAACAACGCCTAGAAGGTTCTTGAATTCGCTAGATACACCTTCATTTGAGTATGGTGAGTTGGTATAAATAGCGGAGGTCTTTGGAATGGAGAGTTCAATTTGTGATTAAACCCCGTAAAGTAAGCAACGCGAATAAAAGTGTTAGTATAAAGTGTTAAAGTGTTATAAATAAAGTAAACTGTTGTACTATATAAGTAAAATAAAAGGAAGTTAAACCGTTGTAATTATCGTAATTGAAAACGAACCTTGTTTTATTATTGGGAATAAAACAACGCAAAAAGGACGAATAAGGAAATTCGTAACAATATGATACATTTTGCTCTGTACATAATCTGTGGTTATTGAATACAACTTTCAATATACTGCCAAATTCGGCTAATATTTTTAATATTTTAACGGAGGCTTGTACTTTTTTGGCTCCTTTGTAACCTGTCATTCTTTTATTCTGGAACCGTTTTCAAATCGCTTTTCAGTTTCTTTAGAATCGTTTTTTGGAACCGTTTTCGGTTACTTTGAAACCGTTTTCGTTTTTTTCAAACACTGGTCCGATTGGTTCTGCGCATCACTACTGTTTACCCTTCATAATGACAATAACTTTAGCAAAATGCACAAAATGCTGTTGTTGGTTCCTTGTTGGATATTTTGTTTTAATGCCTCTATCTACTATTATTAAAGCAATTCTTTTCAACATTCAGCGTCCATATGCCTAATGTCATCAGTTTGGTAAGACAGAAGTTCTCTCTAGATAACTTTACTCTATGGTTTTGTTAGTTAAGCCCGGTATTCAGTTTTTATGAAATTTTCCTTGCCATAAGACGTACGAGAATAAAAAATTACGAAAATTTCATGAACTGAAAATTTCGCTCACTTTTCATTTGCTTGGCACTCAGCTCTTTGCGAAAATTTCGTAGGCAGTATCAAGTACAGGGTTACGACAAAGTTATTTCGTATGGGACCGGAATTTTGACATTTCGATTATTTTAGTAAACAAAAGTCACAATACACGCGTTAAAAATAAAATGGAGTGCAGAGATGAATTATTAATGAAATATTTGCAAGGTAAATTAGAGTTGTAAATCAGAGTTGCGGTAACTCTCTGTAACAAAATTTTCCGTTTAGAGATAAATGACAAAATTTCGCAAGAACTGAATACACACAACTACACAATAATACGCCATTTACACCAACCAAGATTAGCGCATTTCGAAATTTAACTCCGCTAACCCACGCTAACCCCGAAGATTACTCATACAATAGTACTCTCTAAGAACTGAAGTTTAATTTTTAACCTCATTTTAAACTGGTGAACATTTTGATGTAACACTGTTAATAACCAACAAAGAGGATGAATAAGGGTACAGAAAAAAGTGCGCATATTGGCAACCCTCGCAGAAGAGAACAAAAAAGTCGAAGCGATTCACTCAACCGCATTTCTCTCTCGCGTCATAATTTAATTGCTTCATACTTTTTACATACTTTATATAATTTTATTTAAACGTGGTTGAAAATTCCATTGTTAGATACAATATTTGTATACAATAACATCAACAAAAAACTGCTCGTGTATTGAAATATACAACTAGAGTTACCAAGAAAATACAACCATAATAAAAACATACACAAAAAATCAACTGTTTTCTGAGGGAAGCCGATCGAAAATTTTCAGCCTCCACCAAAAATTTTTTGAAGCTCACGCCGCCGTTTTTATAGGTTTAAAATGTTAGCCGACTTGAACGACTGGCCTGATTTGACCGGGGTGTACCACATAATCCCCAAAAAAAAAATCCATATACAAATACATTAAAATTAGGTTTAAAATCGCGCGAATTTTAACCTAATTTTCATGTATTTCACACAGAAAATGGGGATTTTGTGTTTGGCAAGATTTGTGAAATTAAAATTGAAAACAAATTGTATGATGAATTCACAAATATTAGTTTGAAATAGTTTGAAATGGAATTTTAAAGGAATTCAAACATATTTAATAATGAAAAAAAAACAATAATTTTTCTTTATCAAAAGAGTTTACACATAAGATGGAATTTATAACATGTTATAAAACTTTTAATTGCAAAGTGTAATATTATGAGATATCGAAGACAAATAAGGTATTTTATCTAAATCAGTTCGAGATTCAACAACTTTTTTTTAAATGTTTTATTTTTTTTTTTTTTTAATTTTTTTTATACCTATACATTATTTTCGTAACTCTTTAATAATTTCATAAACGTCACATTTTTTCCCTAAAATAACTTCAAACCTACGGTGCCAAGCCTCAACAGAATTTTTTGAGTGCGCGGAAAATTTTCCTCCAAAATTTAGTAGCATATTTATGGGCACCAGACATTGTTGTTCCGCTAATATAATTTTGCTTAAACCAAACATTTATTTTGGCTGGCATTCAGTTCTGAATAATAATATAATACACTTTCTGGCGGAACAAATGATAAGCTTTTGAGAAGTCGAACTGCAATGCTGAAAGTTTCAGCAAGTCCTTCTTTTTGAACTCGTCTAACATGCCTTATACCCTTTTCACATTTACCGCGTTTCAGCTGAAACGCGGTAAATGTGAATAAGCTATTATACTGGATATACTCGTTTGCTACAAATGAAATGATTTGCTCAAAAACCGTAATTATTCTTTGCAGATTCAAATTAATGGTTTGTGCTAGTGCCATATGGAACAATTGGTGAAAGAACTCGGTGTATGCCTGCTTAGATTTTTTGCTAGGCATAGAGGCATAAATAGGCATAAATTGACTATCACTTACACCTTGAATGGTGAAAAGCTGTCGGAAAGTTTTCGGGACAACATAAAATTCCCCATACATCACCCAGCACGATGACCTCCCTAATACGTTAGGTTGGGTTGAGAGGGAAGCCCGTCATTTGAGTTACAAACAAATACCCAGTTCACCCGAAGCCGTAATTTCGGCCCATTGTGGTTCCCTAATAAAGAATTGATCGGAGAAAAGACTAGATGAAGAGAAGAGGAAGAAAGTAGGAGATAGGGTAAGTTAAATGATGTCTCTAAAGCATCTATCGAATATATACTTTTGTTATCGTAACTGTAGTATTGAATGTTATTCTTGATAAATATAGCAGTTCCCCCACCGCTTGTTGCATCAATTCGATATTTTCGTATGATTTTATAATTTTTAAATATTACATTGTGTCTATAGTTTAATTTTGCCTCATTTAATAGGACAATATCTACTACCTACATATCTACTACAATCTACAATATCTACTACCTACCCTTACAAATTTACCTATTCTTGAAAAAAGGCCCAATTCTAAAAAAAATCGCATTTCTTAAAAAACATTTTCTTTAACAAAATATCATCTCTTATAAAAATACATTTTCTTAAAAAATTTCCTTTTCTTAAAAGTACCTTTTCTTAAAAATAAAATAATACCTTTTTTTCTTGAGATGAGTAGACGTTCTGAAAATAAGAAAATTTTCTTAAAAAATTACCTTTTACTAAAAAGAGTAACATTTCTTTAAAAACTACCTGTTCTTATAAAAGTACTTCTTTGTAAAAAAAGAGTCATACACTTATGGCTTCTTCTTACAGAAAGTACTACTTCTTCTAAGGGCCAAAGGACCTTTTCGGGAATAAAAAAAAATTTCTAAAAAAAAGTTTTTTATTTTACAAAATGTACCTATCTTCTTTAAGAAAGATCCATTTAAATTATCGTATTTTTCAACGGGCGCCTTAGAGTGCTGGAACGAAATAGTACATAATACATAGCGAAATGAACTTCGTTCCAACCGGGTGTCCCATGACACCTCATGTGATTTTGGCGTAGAATACGTCTTACCTTACGGTATAGGGAGTCATGTCAGATTGTTATTGTTGTAATCTTTATTACATTGATTATGAGGAAACGGCGAGATAACTTTTTTTTAAAAATTTTTTTGTAGGTAAATGAAGATGTTATCTTTCGCTTGATATACATTTCATATTGGTTGATATCTTCCTAATATCTAAATTCCTCAAATAAAAATTGTTTAAACACATACACTCAAACATACGAGTGGTGGTTTGGTTGAGTGTTTGAGTTTGTAGCGTGAACTTAAACTATGCTGCTGTTTCAGTGTGGACACAAACCTTCGGCTGTTGTTTTGATTGATGAAATATTGAAATTTCGTATATTTACTTATGTATGTAAGAGAAACAAAATGTTAAATGTGAATTTGAATTTAACATGGATATATAATTATAAAAAAGTAACTATCAAATAAATAAATTCATTTGCTCATGTTATTTATCATTTATTGTTATATATGTTTTCTGTCTTATCGGATGGCGTATTCTACGTTAAACTTAATGGCCGTGTCTCTGACACAGCCTGCAGGGACAGTCCGTGGCCGAAGGCCTCGGACAATTGTCTGCTGTATTTTTTTTATAATATTTTCAAGAAAATGTTTAAAAGGGCATTCATGAACTGAGTGCAAAAAAAATTTAGCTAACCTGACGTCACAGAGAGACTGAGAGAATTCATTCAAACATAACGGACCTGCGCAATGCGCAATCTTATTATCTTTCGTACATTCTTCACTCGTTTTGTTTGTTAGCAGTTGAGTGAAGAGCAATTTTGACTGTCTTAAATCGTTTTTGCAATAATTTCAGCATCAGTGATGCCAACTCTGCAGGAACGAAACGAACCGTCGAACTACCAAAAAAGTGTTAAAACGCGACAAAAAAAGGAAAACAACTAGACAAAACCCGAAAGTGCTAAAACGCGCTTAATAAATAAGTGGTTTCCAATAGGGACCGGTAGATTTTGATAGTCCATGGCGGTTACGTTGTTTCATCTATTGTTAGTTCCATTCATTTATTTTCAGACAATAGCGGCAAATCAACATGGCAAGTTACAGCGTCAAGCAATACGTGCGAATAATAAAACTTTATTATCAAAATGCGTGTTCCCTTGTGGCGGCGACACCCATTTTTGAATCAACCGGTACATAAACAAGCATCGCCGGACTTAGGATGGTATCAGTCCAAATTGGCGATGCACATACAGAATGCCATTGTTTGGTCTGGAATGTGGTCCGGAGGCATCATCGCTCAGTAGTTCTTCGAAGACGATGATGGCATTACTATCACCGTCAAATGACAGTGCTACCGATCACGACATGTGGTTCCAATACGATGTCGCTACTTTATACACAGCTGATCCTACAATGGGCATTCTGCGCGACCGATTTTAGGGTTATCTCACGTAGAGGCTACATAAAATTGTCATAGACACCGTGCATTTTAGGAAGATTGTGGAGTTTTCATAAGTCGCAGATCTATGGCAATAAGAAAGAATTCAGCCTGATCTAGCCGTCAATTATCGAAAATTTTAGCTCTCGATTTCGCGCCAACCACCGTAGCCCCGCCGGTCATTTGAACGAGGACATATTATTTGATAAATCACACGCAACTTGTTTTTGTTAAATTGTATCTTTCCCTTTTGCAAAATCCTTTCAGATGGTCAAGCGAAGTAAACGATGTTTGGAGTACATATTTGACGGAACCAGCATTATCTGACACTTTTGTTTTTCTCTTACATCCACAGAATTAAAAGTGGATTCTGCTTACTATACCTCGCTATATTTTTTGGCGATAACCAATAAAAAAAAATAGAAGCAAACTTAGCATGTGTGGTTAATGAAGATGAATATATTTTTGAAAAAACTTCGCACGTCATTCACAGTAATGCATCAATATAAATTAACAGTTGTTCAAGATCATTAGCAACAAAAATTTATATTACAACGGGAATGCCCAAAATACAAAGAAAAAACGTTCTTTAGCAAAATCGGTGTTGCATACAAAATGGGCTAAATAAAAATTCAAAATGCGTGCACATTACGCGTTTTTCCAAAAAAGCGCCATTGAAATTTTTTTCGCGTTTTGCAATGTAGAAAAGTGCTAAATCTAGCCCCAAAAGAGCTAAGTTGGCATCACTGAGACAGAGTGTTACAAAACGACGAGCCATCGATCAAAAGCAGTGTTGCCAGGAGCTATCAAAAAAAAAAACAGGCAAAAAAGAACAATTTGCAAAATAAAGTGCTAAAACTGAAACAATTAAAAATGGTAGTACTCCGGGCACTTTACGCTTAATATTCGATAAAAAAAACACAATTTCGTAGACCATACTTATTTGAGCACCCTCACTCATAGGGATGGGGCATATGCCATTTGATACGGAAAAGTGTAACGCATAGAATGAGTCATATTAAGGGGCCCTTAGACCTTCAGCGACTTCAAGTTGACATCAACTTATCAATGGTGTAAGGTGAAGTTGGTGGTTTATACAAACTAGTTAATGTAAATTCAAAGTGATTTTGATTTTTGGGAGTTGATATCAACTTATCCATCAGTGTAAGGCAACATTATCGGTAAAATTTAAAAATGTAAATAAATTAACCAAAAATAAAAATAATAAACATTATCGGAAAATTATAAACTAAATAAATATGATTTGTAGTGTTATTTATAAATATTTGAAGAAAATAAAAATAGTGTTTTTTTCATTTCGACATCTCTATATATTTAGTATATCTGATTAGCTTTAAATCAGATATTGCTTAATAATCTATAAATTTGTACTTAACTGGAGCCAATTGGCGAGGTCACCACGACCTCCCATTCAAAAGCTGGGCGGCCGTCCGGGTTATCGATATGGTAACTCGTGTAAAATACTTCCAACCTTAGTGAAATTTATATTAGGCTTTATTTCGTAAACCGCCTCCCATACAATATATGTGCGGCTTTCACGATAACCGACACGATATCACCCGTAAACCAAATTCGATCTTAGTGAAATTTGGTACTTTTCAAAGGCTACTGTGTAATAGAAAATGTTTGTGGTAACCATTTTCGAACCTCCCATACAAATTCCTAATTAAGTTACTAATAAGATAATATTTTGCAGATATCACTCTGCTATTGACTATAGGCAAATTTGTCACGGGTAACAACTGAAGGTTGATCGGCTGCCAAAACAAAAATATGTACGTTTTTTTTTAATGAAACTCATATCCAAAGGATAACTAAGAGTGAGGCTGTGTTTCAGTCGTTTCACTCGACTGAATGTTCTGTACTTGTTTCGAGTTAGGTTTAGCAACCATTATCGTTTCAGTACGTTAATTTTTTTCTCTTAAATTTCGTTTCTGGAATTGACTTATAAAAACGGTATCGGATAATACGCATTTATTTTAAAATCGAATTTATTATAAAATTGTATTTATTTAAAATAAATTGTTAAATCAAATTCTGAAAAATACATCTTTTAAATTCATATGCAAAATTAATAATTTAGATTAGGTGCCCCTTTTTGTATAAAATTTGATATACGAAAATCATACTTAAATTAGAAAATGTATATCATTTCAAGACTAAAAACCATATAAACTCAAAAGCGGTTAAACAAGTAAACGCTTTATTAAAATCTGTTTTCGTTTTTGAAACTCATTAAAGTAATTAGGCGATTGAATCGTCTATTCCATTTTGACCAGTATTAAACTTGAGGCAAAATTCACAAACCGACAAAATAATTTTTGTTTTTTTAGAGTCATGTTATCCGAACATCAAAATGAATGAAATTAACAAGAAGTCTGCACCAATATACTTTTGCAGTAATGGATTTTTTAAATGCCAACTAACGTACATATTTAACATCGACACCCGTGATAATTCTATATATGTTACAATTCCTGGTTGGAAATAAACATTATTTCAGAGTTCAGTTAAGAAAACCAGATATACATTACAAAAAATGCAATTTATCGACAAAAAAAAGCTAAAAATGGAGCCAGAATAGTCAAAGGCATGCAAATAAGTGCTAAAAAGCATTTAGCATGTTTAAAAAACAAAGTGCAGAAGCCAAAAAACAGAGCTAGAATTGCACTTAAAGTGGTAAACTGGCAACACTGATCAAAAGAGCTTTCTCTTCCTTAATTGCATTTTCTACATTACGCAACATCCTCAGTTATGTGTTAACTTCCCGTGCGTTCGGTCGACCACGTTCCTTCCGTAAGTTTCGCGAGTTGTCGGTTAAATGTGTTTAATAAATTTGTTGTGTTGAAGCTAATACGATAAGACATTCAAAAAATAAGTTCATACTTATGATCTGCATAGACTTTCAATTGCTTTTCGTGGAATATGTGTGACGGGTTCGTTGTACCGGTAAATTGTTTGTGGTTTTTTGCATTTCGCGTATGAACTAATCGGCCGTGTTAGAGATTCTCTTACTTGTCGCTTGTTTATGTTACTCGTTTTTGTTGTAATCATACGCACTGTAATCGTTGCACTGCGTCGTCATGGGTGGCAGAATTTGTCATGTGTTTGGTCATTAGAGTAAATATAAAAAAGTCAAATTCGTGAAACTGTAAACTATTAAATAAATTGCCATCTTCAAATTATTACAAGGTAAGTCCTAACAAAAACTTTCAATTTTCAGATCAGGTGTAAACATTTAAGTTCAAATCAAGCAAATGGCAATGGAGGAAATCAAAATAACAAGCATTTATTTTGGTTCCTTTTCCTATTAATTCCATTAATAACACGCACACACTTACAGAAAATGTAAAAAGTTTAAGTTTAACCTAGATTTCCGCGCACCCTGGTGGCAATTATCTGCATCAAAAGAAAGCTTTAGAAAAGTTATATTAATCAGATCATAGTCTAACGCCAAAACACGAACGCATAGAAATACTAAAGCTTCTAACTCTTACACATACTAATAGAATAGAATAGGATCAATTGATGTTGTGTCACGAGAAAGAAGTGTCAAGTGTGGTCGGTGGTTTAGACCGTTGAGACGTTAGTTACGATTAGTGAGGTTTTGTGTTCGATTCCTATAGCAAACGATGAAATTTTTTTTTAATTTGTGGTTGCTTTTACTGCTTAATATCTTTGTTAACATTTGATATTATTGTAGCAAAAATTTGAAGATTTCCGCGAGAGCATACAATTTATTAATTTCCAAATTATAGAAACTCCTATCTGGAAACATCGTATTGTTCTTGTTGTTTTAATAATCGAATGAATGGGAATTAACATCATCAATTTTCTGTCTCAATTTTACAAAAAAAAAAATACTTTGGTGCCAAATTTCTCAGTCGGTGGTGCAATGGTTAGTGTGCGCGCCTCTTGTACATGAGATCCTGGGTTCGGTCCCTGCTCCGACCACCTTAAAATATCTTTCGACGACGGTCACCTCGCATAGTGACGGCGACACTATCGAGTACTTAGCCATGAAAAAGCTTCTCAAAATACCGCTCGGAAACGGTGTAAAATTGTAGGTCCCAATCAGTGAGTATAAAACTGTGAGAAGCTACCCCAAATTCCTTCATGGGATGTTATGGAAAACCATTTATTTATTTTTTTTGTATTATTTTGTATCATAGCATGGAACATCCATAGACGAATTTAGTATAGACACATTAATTCTCTCAATAAATTAAAGGTCATATGTAGGTATGGTGGAAAGCATGGGTTCAATGATACCAGATAGAGCCAATAGAACACAACGTCCAACAAAGGGACAACAACCGCATTTCGTGTTTTTGTGGCAAAATAGTTAGTTGTGTTAAATACAATACAAATTAATACCAAAGATAAAAGTCAACAAAAACGTGCAAAGTACATTTAACAGTTCTTGTACCTCCACCTGCTGTAAGATAATTTGTGACGAATTTTTCTCATTTCCACAAACCTACGACGAAGAGTGTGAAATGAAACTTCAGATGAGAGAATTAATGTGTCTATACTAAATTCGTCTATGGGAACATCAGCTGCGTGATGTGCAGTGTTGCCAGTTTAGCACTTTAAGTGCAATTCTAGCTTTTTTGTTTGCCTCTGCACTTTTTTTTTTTGAAAAAACATGCTAAATGCTTTTTAGAACTTTTTTGGGCAATGTTTGCAAACTTTTGATTTTTCTCGCTTTAGTTTTAACATTTTTTGTTGAAAAATTGCATTTTTTCTATTATGTATGGCTGTTGTCGGTACTGAACTCTGAAATAATGCTTGTTTTCAACCAGGAGTTATAACATATAAAATTATATGGCAAATGTAGGTGGGCCCAGACCTTTTATTAGCAATTTTATTAATTTTAATGTACGGAGAACATGACGCTGTCGATTTGGAAATTTGCGTCTAAGTTTATTACTGGTCAAAATCGAATAGACGGTTCAACAGTCTAATTACTTTAATAAGTTTAAAAACGGAAACAGCTTTTGTTAAAGTGGTAACTTGGTTTACCGCCTTGAATATGGATTCTTAATTTTAGTCTTGATATGATATACATTTTATAGTTTTACTATGTTTTTCGTATGTGAAATTTTATTGAAAAAAGTGCAAATTAATCTCAATTATTAATTCTAAATATGAATTTGAAAGTCGTATTTTTCGAAATTCAATACAACAATTTATTTTAAACACATAAAATTGTAAAATACTGGTACAATTTGAGTACGAGTCTAACATTTTAATACACATAATATATCCAATAGCGTTTTTTATCAGCAAATTCCAAAAACGAAATTTAAAACAAGTGCAAATTTTTGTTTCGCAGCCGACAAACTTTCAGTTACCGGTCGCAAATTTGCCCATATTCAATATGTGACATGTTAAAAATATTATCTTATTAGTAATTTAATTAGGATGTATTGTGATTTTGGGATATTTAACATGACTACCAGACATTTGTCCGCTCAAGATTTGTATGGGATGTACCAGAAGGAGTGTGGTCATAACACCCATTTTCAATCCCAAACTAAGTTTGGTAAACAATAGCCAATCAGAAAATTGCATTGTGGTCGGTAAAGGTTTTCGGCAGTTACCATGTTGACCATCCCCAGCCAGACAGACAGACGGGCATGACTCAAAAGTCTTAAAACGTCTAATAACGAATTTGGTACACAGATAGAGACATTAGGTCTAGTATGGCTCCTTCTATACGTTAACTACTTTCCGTATCAAATGATATATACCCCCATCCCATGGGTGATGGTGGTCGAATATGTATGGTCTACGAAAATGTGTTTTTTATTGAATATAAGGCATGAAGTGCTCGCAGTATACTATTTTTGATATTTTAATTTTTAGCACTTTTTCTTTGCAAATTGAACATTTTTTGACATGTTTTTTTGACAGGTTCTGGCAACACTGCTAGCTAGTACTTTAATTACATATCCATATTACATATGTAATTTGTATGTGCAGTGACGAAGAATAAGAAGTGTCGCAAAAAAATATTTGAGAACATCGAAGTTGTCGAGTAACTACTAGTTCGTATCTGAAGGGTTTCGCTGCCAGAGAATATATGTGTCTCTGTCGCTCTTATTCGAACATATCGAGAGCGATCGGGTTGAGTATGTTGCGACCAGTGTTACCAAGTTGGCATAATTTTTACATAAGTTTTTTGGTTTTGGCACTTCTTTTTTGAAAAATTATGCTACATGCCGTTTAGCACAATTTCAGCAAAATTTTCCAAATTTTTTTAACTTCAGTGCAATTTTTTGGCACAATCTTTTTGCAAACGGCACAATTTTTCCTACTGAAGGTTTCTCCTTTTAATTTAACTGAAAATGTTACATATAACGGGGTTTTTTAAGAGCGCTACAAAAGTTTTTTAAATAAAACAAAACCGGTTTTAGATACCAATGAAATTCTTTATTCCTGTCAAAGTACGTTCGATGTCATTATGTCTGCAACTTGATTTCTTTTGCATGGCCACCACGGGCACGCTTGTAGAAGTCCAGACGCTGGACCCAATTTTCAAGTATAAATCGGCCGATACTGCTGCAATTTCACGTTCGATATTCGTACGAAGTTCATCAATCGTCGCTGGCTTGTTGGCATTGACCATACACTTGACGTAGCCCCACAGGAAATAATCTAACGGCGTCAAAGCGCACGACCAAGGCGGCCAATCGACTGGGCCATTTCGTGAGATAACACGTTCACCAAACTTGGTTTCCAATAAATTGATTGTGGCATTCGCTGTGTGGCTTGTGGCGCCGTCCTGTTGGAAGCACATGTCCTCCAAGTCCGTATTATCCAACTGGGGTCAAAAATATTCGGTTACCATTGAACGGTAGCGACTCGCATTCACAGTAATGTGCCGGTCTTGATCATCACGGAAGAAGTACGGCCCAATGACGCCGCCGGCCCATAAACCTCACCAAACCGTAATTTTTTCAGGATGCAATGATGACTCATGGATTACGTGTGGATTGCTGTCTGACTAATAACGCATATTTTGCATGACTGACCAATAACGCATGTTATTGGTAGGGCGATTATGACGACCATAAGTTGGACGTAGCGCTCTTAAAGTTGAGGCCACTGACTCCAAATTTCGGTAGTAAATTTTAATAATTTTGACTCGCTGTTGGCTCGTATATCTTTCGATGATGAAATGGCAAACCTTACTGAAGAGAAATGTCAAAAGAGCCGGAAAAATATGGCGCCGTTTGCTGTCCCTATCGATTTACTTTTGTAGCGTCTCTGTTGAAAAACCCTTTACTTATCGTGTATAAGGTACAACATCGCATTTTTAGGTTACTGGCTAACAAAGTAATTGCACAGGCGTAAAAGGAAAAAAATAGTTCATGAAATATCAGAAATAGGTTGACAATTTCAAAAATTCCGTATAGAGATAAATGACAAAATTCCTTATAAATTTCAACTCAGGAGTGAAAAAATCTGTTATAAAACCTACTTTTTTACATGGAACAAAAATGTGGACGATTATTAATTAACTTCAAATTAGTCGTATTGGACCGTACAGTGCCTTCAATATCCAGATGTGACTTTTGTAAAATGGTCTAAATCCGATGGAAGTTCTTCTCGAAGCTGCAGATATAAGCTCCAGGGAAAATCTCCGGGTTCATTAAGAAAATTTCGAAGTAGACGATTTGACAACTGTTCGCAAGACTAAGTGGAACGGATGCTAAAAGAAATTATCTAAAAATTGAGAAATTCTATTCTAAGATTGAAACAAAATTGTTGAAAACAATGGACCTAAAACAAAATAATAAATTATTTTATTTAAGTTTTATTTACAAAATGTGATAATCAAAATGTGAAACTCACCCCAGTAGTATGGCTTTCGTTGTTGTTTTAGAAGTCTTAAATATTTTGAGTTATTGTTTTGTATGAAATTAAGATACAGGCTATACACCATAATAATTCTCATTTTTAAGTTAAACTGTTAACGTTTAGAAGCCGTTTAAAGGCGAGATAAGCACCCATTTCTTGGAGTGACTTTTGGACTCAGAATTAGAAAAAAATACTAAAAAGCCAAGTTTAGCATAATGGTTTCGCAAACGGCACCATTTTGGAGGACATTTGGCATAATTTGTTAGTCGGTCTCGGGCAACACTGTAGTGGAATGTCTTCAAAAGAGGGAGATTTGCCTCATCAGTTGTTCTTGGCTTATAAAGGTTCTAATGCTGATTTTCCAGCCCAACTGTGCCAAGAAAAATATCAACAAAATTTGGAAATCGGCTAAAGAAAAACTTAAAAATAAATACAAGCTTATAGAACATATAAATACTGTTATACTAGAGTTCAAGGTGAAAGCCACGCAGAAGCAAACAACAATGCCTAGTTATTGTACACAGGTAAGTTTACAATATATAAACCTAACCTACACTTTCATAAAAGAACTGGTCATAAATATTATACAGGGTGGTTCAGTCTCGACTGGACAAATTTCACCAGCGTATTGCTTGGCTCGTTTGATGACAATATGTCCAACTACGACCATCCCCGAAAATGCAATGGGGCGAAATTGCAGCGGTTTGAAAATTTTCGGATTGGTGGTCGAAGGGTACTAGGGTAAAAATTATAAGTTCTGAACCAGTGGTCGGATTTTTTTGATTTTGGGTTTGTTGGGAAGGTCTTTAAGATGCCTTTCTGAATCATAAAAAGAAGTGAAATCGCCGAGATACGGAGTTTTCAAAACCCATTTGACTGAAATGCAAAAAAAATTTTGGAAGCCAAATAACAAAACAAATAAAAGTGTGTAGGGCTATTTTTTAAGAGAAAAAAAAAGAAATTTATCTGCCATCTGGATGAGAAAATTCAGGTTATGTGCACGTTTTTATGTCTTTTTTTCGAATTTTTTTTTTGAAAGCTCCGTATCTCACTTTTTTAATGATTCTGAAAGGCATCTTAAAGACCTTTCCAACAAACGCAAAAGCAAAAAATCCGACCACTGTTTCAGAACTTACCAATTTTACACTATTACCCTTCGACCACCGATCTGACAATTTTCAAACCGCTGCATTTCGCCCCCTTGCATTTTCGGGGATGGTCGTAGATGGACATTTCTTGAAATGAGCTAAGGAATACGCGGGTGAAATTTGTCCAGTCGTGACTGAACCACCCTGTATATTTTTAGCTACATATGACAACAGAAAGCACGCTAGCAACATTATCGTCAACGAGGCCTAATGTCCCACCGACTTCGCGTGCTCTTCGACAAAAACAGGTGCGTATGTACACTTTTTCAGTACAGTTTGTCTAGGTCTGGATCTATATATAAATAATATATGTAGTATAAATATGATTGTTCCAAATATAAATACGAAGTACACGGAATCTTAGTTTGCTGCCGTGAGTAGAAGGGCATATTGTATCCGAATCGTTAATTTTGTTTTTGTTTACTTTATTAACTGTCATGACCCGATAGCTAAGCGCTCAACGCGCGTTTACAAGTCATGTATTTTATCACAGGTGTACACATGCTAACGCGCGTTTGTGTATGTAGTTGTTAACAGTCTTGCCTACAGATGAGGGTCGCTGGTTCAAATCCTACTAGGGGAGATTATTTATATGATCAACTTAGTTGTTCGTTATGAGTAATCGCCACAAACAATATTAATTAATCGAAACAAAGTGTTGTTTTGATGGAAATTTTATATCGATTTTTTATATACGCTTTATTGTTTAACATTGTATATCTATGTGTATATGTTCTATATCGCGTGTCTTAATAATACCAATTCTTGATTTATTTTCACTTGCGTGTATTTGATTCGGTTGCTGTAGCTTCATCCGCATGTTAATCGCTTATGAAATCGATTTTCGGAGTCGCTGGAAGAGAGAGCACTGCCGTCAAATGAAAGATGAGCTACACCCTTGATGAGCGAAATGAGATTACTGATGAGAAAACTGTGGACAACCTGGGCATCCGTCAACGGAACCACACACGACTTCGACTTCGGACAGCACTAAAAATGTTCCAAACAAACCGGGTCAAGAAACCCTTATGAAGAAAATTGGCCTACTTCAACAGAGAATATATGTTCTCAAGCAAGGGAGACTGGTATATCCAAAGATGGTGTTACCATCGTTACCGAAAAACTGCGGATAGAATTGAATGAAGAAAAATATTTACAGAAAGAAAAGATACAGTGCCAAATGTGCAAAAAAATTGCGGTTCAAAGAAAAACGTGAGAAAGCTGAACGTCGGAAAATCAATGCAGCTCCTGTAAAACCTCTTGGCGTTCTGGCACTTGCTTTCCTGGAAACCACAATTAATTAACATTGCCAGTCATGACAGCGCTTCTGATGAACCCTGCCGAACAGATATGATTAGATTAGGAGTTGTCACACTCCCTCCGACCTGCGTGATAGGCTGTTGGTTATGGGATACCACATTTCCCGAAGCGGCACATATTTGTATTTTCACTCAATAGGTAACACTCAATAGGTAAGGAGTCACGTGCCCACCGTACCCGTAAAGTTAGCAAGACCACAGAGCGAGATGTACGAGGATGGAGAATTCTGCACTGCTACAAGGAATCACTCTGCTACAAGAAATCCTAGGGATCTCTTGCGTCGGCAGTGAAAAAGCTGTCTATGGAATACAGAATACTTTTATCTGACCAGGACTCGGTTGTGGCAGCTTAATACAAACTAATTCCTTTTGAATACGTCGGCGTCAACTTGGATCCTGACGGTTTCGGTAAGGAGGAGTGGGAAAGGCGCAAGCTCCACAGCGAACCCCCATGCTAATGATTTCGAATTAGTTTTATGAGTATCTGCATTCAAACCCGTTATAATGACAGTATCGAAAACCGTGAAGACAGTGATCATGATCTTTGTAGATGCTGGGTCGGATGAAACCCCGCGGTATCCAAAAGTCAAACACTTCAAAAAATTCAACATGGACTAATGCTCCTAGGCGAAGCGCACACCCAGAGAACTAATTGGTTGAAAAGAGTTTGTAGCAAACGTAAATTCATCTGTCACCGGGGTTGCCACAACCGAATTGAGGTTGTCACGACCGAATTTAGTCCTCACAACTGAAATTCGGTTGAAGCAACCTCGTTTTATAATTTATTCGGTTGTGACAACTGCATCTGAAATTATATTCGTTCTGACAACCAAATTTTCCAAACTTTCGGTAGGAACAACTGAATTTGGAAATAATTCGGATACGACATTCGAAATTGGTCCCAAATTCGGTTGGAGTAAACGAATGTGGCATAAAATTAGGTGCAACAACCGAATTTGGAATCAATTCGGTTGTCTCAACCGAATTTGGTATCAATTCGGTCGCAATAACCTAATTAACCCTTAAGTCGGTTACAACGACCGAATTCAGGGTTAATTCGGTTGGTGGAACCGAATTTCTCATGAATTCTGTAGGCGCAACTGAATTTCATTTTTAATTCGGTTCCCACAACAAAATTCTATGTATTTAAAACTTGACGTCTAAAACTAAAGTATAAATAAAAACAAATATTATATTAAAAGAATTTAAAGAATGAATAATTGTTCCTGCCTCGGCGATATAAATTTTTTGTGGTTATTAAGAACGGCATGTAAAAATATTGTAATTATGGTTCTTGTATTAAACCGTCTTATTTTGCAAAAAATGTTCACAGAGATATGTATAAACAGTTTTGAAACTTTTAAAGGTTTTCGGTGTAACGGGGTTTTCAACAGAGACGCTATAAAAATAAATCGATAGGAACAGCAAATGACGACATATTTTTTCCCGCTCTTTTGACATTTCTCTTCAGTAAGGTTTGCCATTTCATCATGGAAAGATATACGAGCCAACAACGAGTCGAAATTATTAAAATTTACTACCGAAGTTTGGAGTCAGTGGCCTCAACCTTAAGAGCGCTACGTCCAATTTATGGTCGTCAGCGATGAGGCTCCTTTCTGGCTGAATGGCTTCGTCAATAAGCAAAATATGCGTTATTGGTCAGACAGCAATCCACACGTAATCCATGATTAATCATTGCATCCCGAAAAAAATACGGTTTGGTGCGGTTTATGGGCCGGCGGCGTCATTGGGCCGTACTTCTACTCGCTACCGTTCAATGATAACCGAATATTTTTGGACCCAACTGGATAATCTGGACTTGGAGGACATGTGGTTCCAACAGGACGGCGCCACAAGCCGCAGAGCGAATGCCACAATCAATTTATTGGAAACCAAGTTTGGTGAACGTGTTATCTCACGAAATGGCCCAGTCGATTGGCCGCCTTGGTCGTGCGCTTTGACGCCGTTAGATTATTTCCTGTGGGGCTACGTCAAGTCTAGCGTGCCCATGGTGGCCATGCAAATGAAGTCGAGTTCCATACATAATGGCATCGAACGTGCTTTCACAGGAATAAAGAATTTCATTGGTATCTAAAACCGGTTTTGTTTTATTTAAAAAAACTTTTGTAGCGCTCTTATTGAAAAACCCGTTATATATGCAATCATCCGTTATATATGCGCTCTTATTGAAAAACCCGTTATATATGCCATCATCTATATATGAAATGGTTTAGTACCTAAATCAACAGATACAACACACTAAAATTGGAGCGGTGACCCGCTGGTGGCTGGAACTTCAAAAAAGGTCGATAGTGACATGTACAAGAAATGTGCTACACTAAAGATTACCCTAAAGATGATTTTATTTTCTCGCTGTCTAATTTTTTAATAAGACTATAGGAAAATATATCATTGCTTAATAATAAACAAATAATTGTTGACACTATCTAAATTCGGTTGTGAGAACAACTAACCAGGTTGTGTCAACCTCTAATGAGGTTGTGTCAACCTCAAATGAGGTTGTTTGACCTCCAATGAGGTTGTGACAACCTCTAAATTCAGTTACTGCTAATTCGGCTGTCTCAACCGAATTTTTCTGTGAGTGCATACAACCGAGTTGAACGACACATGACCCCCCTCAGCATACGACTACCAGGTGTCATCCTGCCGCATGAATATTTTGGTTCTCATCTCATTTTACCCATCAGTACCATCCGACTTCAAGAACGGAATATATGAAACCTGCGCGATATATTTCACATCCCACAAGAGTGTACAAATGCACAGTCGTTACGAGCAAGGCAAGACTGCCCAAGACCGTCCTGAAAGTAGAGTAAGACCACACCGCCTTGCTGCCAGAAGGGCAGCTCTGCACTGTGCGCAGCTGTGATACATCGTCTGAGGTTGTCGATGCAAGTCGTCTTCGGCGAAGACGAAGCTGATGCAAGGCGTTTAACAATTCCGGAACCCTCTTCGTCTGCTCTCCGGATGCCAGTAATGAAAGAGTCTGAGTGCTGGCAAACCCGCCGACAATGAAAATTAAAGAAAAAACAAGATATATTCTTTAAACACAAATATATTGCATTAAGGACAAAGGACGGCACTAAGCGGGATTATTCTCTAGAAACCGGGATTGAGATTCAAAGCGGGATCGGGTATCGAAAAGTCATAACTAAGCTGACCAACCATCCTGCTTTTGGTGGGATTATCCCCCCTTTCGATGTCTCAACCCGCCTTAGATTTCAATCCCGCTTTTTACAGAGAAGTCCCGCTTTATTACGTTTTTGTCTTTAGAACTACACTGAAAAAAAACGCTTCGTGGCATGGATGAAACATTTTCGTTAACGTTTTTACGTTGTTAAAGTGAGAAGTGTCTTACAATTTTATTTAATTTAAATTTTAAAGAAAAATTGTTTGAAAATTAAAAAAAAGTAATCGCATGAGATTTAAACCACTAATATTTGGTTTATCTCTTACTTTTATAGTTTATATTTATTATTTATTTATTTTGGAGGTTTGTCAAAATTTTTCGTCGACAAACAATTTCGTTATTGTAACGAAACTAATTTTTATAAAGGTATAGAGAGAGAAGCAGTCGAAAAAAATAGCAAGCGTGAAATAAATGATATCAAGAGCAACGAAATTGATGCATCGATACCAGAAAAACTACCCCGAAATATGTAACTGAACATTTGCTTGTGTGTCTGTGTATGCGCGTGACCAAAATGAGCACAAAAACGGATGCGGATCCGTTTCGAACTCGTTACGAGTCCGTAAATCCTTAAAAAAGCGAAATGTGAGTTCTCGAATTCGTTTCGAACACGTTACGTGTCCGTAAAAATATAAAAATGCGAATCAGTAAAATTGCGATTTTGCGGATCCGCCTCTAATCCGAGTCTATAGAAACATAAAAAGCGAATCAGTGAAATTGTGATTTCCAAAGGACCAGCCAATATGTGGAGGACGTTGCTAAGAAGTTTTACCACTACGCTTATGATCGCAGTTCTAAAAGAATCAAATATACCAAATAAATTAAATTTCAAATTTAGATAAAATTCACCTCCAAAACATTAAAAACTTTAATGCCCAATAAATAGAATTTAATAGACAGAAATTCCTATTAATGCAAACGGCAACTCAGATCGAATCCGTTTCCAATGCCCAAAAATTGATAAAAGCGAATCCATCTCGAATTCATTTTATTTCCAAAAAACGAATTCGAAACGGCTTCGCAAATTAAGTTATTTACGAGTTCTAGACTGATCCGAGAAAGTACAAAAAACGATTCGCGTTTTCGAGAGGAATATCATACGAAAACGAATTCGTTATGAGTTCGTAACGAATGTCCGTTTCGGACAAAATGTCCGCAGAAACGAATCCGTCTCGAATTCGTAACGGATTCATATGGCACATTGGGACGGTACAAATCGCAACAAAATTTTCGAATTTTTGTCTTTTAACCATAATTAGGTCGCGCCTGTTTCGTTGTGTTGGTATCTGGATTCAGAAAAAACGAAAGCCATCCATACATTTGTGCGGACAGTCGAAACAAAGTGTTTAAAGTACGACGAACATAAAAAGTAGAAATTCAACGTACAATCAAATTAATCCAATGGAAATTTTAAAAAATTAGGTTAAAGTAAATAAAAGAGTAGTTGAAGAAAATGCTTGCAGAGCGATCACTGGCTTTATGACGGTAAGACTTGGCGCTACAATTCAATGACAGAAACCTCAACACAACAAAAATTGTATGATTTAAGAAAACAAGGATGTGCTACTATGTTAAAAGAGTATTGCATAGCGGAGTAGTGCTTATGTTCATGGTAAGTACAGATATAGATATGTACATATTTTAATAAGAAATCTTAATAATAAATTCCTCATATTTGTGTTTAATTGTAGGACCTGAATACGACGGCCACAATAACACTCAACTACTCGACTACCACAATCTTCTCCAGGCGAATGTTTCAACACGGAATCAATATAATCTATTTAGCAAATTGAGACCATATTCGAAACAAAAATTAAAAAAATTGTTATCAAAACACCTGCAATGTAATACTAACCGTGTACTTATGTACAATTTTTAATAAATAATTTCAAACACACTTCAAAACATTCATTGCAGCAATGAATCAAAATCATTGTAGTAAAGAAAAAAATTCATTGCAATAATGATTCAAATTCGTTGCTCCAATGAAACAAATTCACTGCAACAATGAAATAAATTCATTGCAAGAACGATACGTATTCACTGCAACAGTGAAACAAATTCATTGCAGCAACGAAACAAATTGCTTACAATACTGAAACAAATTCGTTGCAGAAACAACCATACTTTCACCACAGTAACGAACAATTTGCAGTTGATGAACACATTTTCATAGCGGGAATGAAACTGTACGTTGGCTCACTTTCGATGACAAAAGTTGTTGGGGTGATGAACATTTTCATCCCTGTGACGATGTTTTCCGTTCTGTGTAGTACAGTACTTATATAATTTAGCTTGGAAGTTATATTTTCATAATATAAATTTTTCGACAATCACAAGCAGGATTCCAATTCACATCGTCAGACGATCGTTTCGAAGTTTGTAAACTTCATCATCAGAGGCTTAGTTGTAGGCACAGTGGTCGAAAAGGCTCATTTTATTTATTTTTGTTTGTGTAATATTTTTTTTTCAGTTAAAAATAGATTAAGCTACAAAGCTAAATAAATTTTGTTTTTTTAACCTTTATGTGCTCGGTAGTCTACATTTGTAGCATTTTTGCAGAAGAAGTTGAATTAAAAAAAAACTTTCCAAACCAACAGGGTCAGAAATTTTCAGTAGCTTCCTAAAAATCAATTCTAAGTAGTTTTGGCCACTAACATTTCGACGAAGAATTTAAGCCAAAAATCAGGGCGATCCGTGTTTTAATTTGCGATAATTTTACCCATTTTGTGCTGTGTGTGTCATCGTATTTAACGTTGGTCGTTTGTTTGTTTGTTCGCTGCTTTACAGTAGGAATTGAAAGTGATTATTGGGCGATTTTCAGATAATTTTCCCAAGCGATTTTCTCCGGAAGTTCGTGAGCGATGTTATTGACTTTTGGATCAAAACTAGTGCGGGTTTCGACGAAGAGTTTAGGCCAAAAATTAAGGTGATCCGATTTCGGGGAGCCGAGATTTAAGTATTTTAATTTGGAGTATTTTGCTCATTATAGAAGTGATTTTGTGAATTTTTCAGTTAAATCATTTAAAGAATTTAAGATAATAAAGAATTTATAGTCAAAAACTTTGTTTTTTACGGGTTGGTTTTTTTACTCTTTGCCTTCTTGTGCACGCTTGTGTATGCATGTGTGTGCTTGCATATTTGACTCATATTGACTATCTATTGAGGAAGGGTGATGAAGAAGCAGAGTAGAGCTTAGATTTTGATGATTCGACTGATGATTACGTACCCCCTGACCACCATACACGTTCTTGTTCAAGTGATGCTTCTGGTGCTAATGCACGTGGTAAGCAAGCTGCAAGTTGGTGTAAATCCCGAAGAATCTGATGCTGAAAACGAAATGATACAGTTTTTGAACAGCGTTTAGTGCGTTGGCTTCGAAAGACAATACTACCTGGCTTTCCCATCTGCCTAATCAAGCAATTTGAATGGGTTCTCCTAATGTGTTTCGTGGCACTGCTGTTGGCCCATCTCGAGCTTCCAAAGGGCAAGTTCTGATTGATACAGAGCTGATTGAAGATACAGATGTATTGTGGAGTACGGAAGCAGTTTTTTGTTACCGTGTAGTAAGGCCGAAATCTCGGTTCAACGAAATTTTGCGGTTCATTCGGTGTAATAGTGAGCGTACTAGAGCTGCTCGACTGGTTAACGATAAGGCTGGCCCAATTTCTGCATTGTGGGCTATAATGAACAACAATCTTTGCCAGTACTATCAACCATCGGGAGAAATAATAGTTGAGGAACAACTATTTGCATATCGCGGGAGAACTAGATTTACGCAGGACATCCCCTCCAAGCCGGCAAAGTCTGGTTCACATTCGATGCAAAGTCACTGTATCCTTCCAACAGCGAGATTTATAGAGGAAAGAGTTCAAATGCATGTCGTGGAACCAATGTAGGAGCGAGTGTCGTGCAGTGGCTGGTCTACCCCCAGGAACTCACCGGAAGAACCATAATCTGTAACAATTTTTTCACATCATGGAATCTGGGTAGGCATTTGATGTCAAAAAATCTTGCTGTTCTGGATACTGTTCGTTGAAACAAAACTTTTGTGCCAAATGAAATCAAAGTGCAAACCAGAAGAATAGTCTACAGTATTTGGTTTTCTCGAATCAAAGTTTGCTTTGGTGTCCTATGTGCCAAAAAAAGGGAAAAGCAGTTGTACTACTTTCCAGTACGGCTTGGACAAATGCTATTGTAGCTGAGAATAAAAAAAAACGACAATATATCCTTGACGACAACGCAACCAAAATAGGTTGGCGCTGGCCTTTGGCAATGTTTTTTAACATGATAGACATAAGCGTTCTAGCCGCATTCATTATATGTGCGGAAAACAAAGACCACATCCACCAACAGACAAACTACGAGAGTTCCTGCGAAGCCTTACAAAACAGCTCTTCATGTCAGCAATTGAACAGCGTTCTGAAAATCTAAAGGTATTAGGCCATGCTTCAACACGCCTGGCTATTGAAACTCGGTAGTTCTCCTGTTTCTGGCACTAGCATGAACCACTTGCCTGATATTGCTAACGACATACTGCCGATGCACCCTCTTCGTTGTCTATATTGTGAAGTAGGAAAGAGTAAAACTACACCCAAAATTTGCAGTTGGTGTAAAATACCTGTATGTGACATACATGTCAACACATATACTTTGAATAAATGCTGTAAAGCGCCATGGCCACACATCAAACTCACTCATCAAACTCGCATTTTTTTGATTGTGTTAGTGAAAATAAACTCACACGGATAGGTTGATGTGAGTTTGACGAAAATCAAAACCATTTAGATATTTGCTTCGTCGCGACAGAGATATGAAGCCAGTTTGATGTGTGTGCGCGAAAATACTTCAATTCTCATTCTTTTTTAATTTTCAAAGCGATAAGTGTTTTGTTTTGGTGACGCGGGTTTTGCAGAAATGGATGAAAAAAAATTGTATTTTGGAGTTTATCGAAGTTTATCGTACTTTGCCAGCTTTATGGCATATAAAATCTGAAGAATATAGCAACAGAAATGAAAAAAATGCGCAGTATAGCATATTGTTGGGAAAATAAAAGAAAAATACCCAAATGCAGAAAAAAAAGATGTTGCACAAAAACTAAACCTACTTCGTACTGCATACAGAAAGGAGTTAAAACGGATTGGCAGGTTAGAGAGAAGTGGTGCCGGAGTAAACGACGAGTCAGAATCCAATTTGTACTATTTTGATGCCATAGATTTTCTGCGGGATAATGAACAGCCGTGTGCATCCCAAACATCAATGGATGAAGAAAATGAAACAGTGGTAAGTGAATTTTTGTATGTGTTTTTAATTACATATTGTTTGTTTTGGTGGATACAAATTTTTTTTTGCCAAGAGACTTCACCCTCGTTATTGAAATAGCTGCAAAATTGATCCCTAATTAATTTAGCACTACTTGTCGAATTTCGACATTGAGTGCCTTGCAATGGTGTAGAATGGTAATCTTCTCTCCATAAACCTTCCGTAACACTTCCATCCATCACGTTCTCCCTATCAACTGAGGCTGTAGAAATATATTCCGTGGTCTTCTTTCTCCTCAAGAAATTGTGTAGATAACAGCAAGTTAACACAATCGTTTGAGTTTTTTCGGGCGAAAGTCCAATTGCTCCTTGTAGAACCCTAAACCGAGATACTAGTATTCCAAAAGCATTTTCAACGATGCGTCGGGCGCGGCTCAAGCGATAATTGAAAATCCGTTGCTCATCGGTGAGCCCTGTTTGGGAATACGGTTTCATTTAATTGCTTGTCAGCTGAAAAGCATCATCTCCAACAAAAACAAAAGACAGTTCCTTATCGGTTGACGGCAAAATGCATGGCTTCGGCAAATTCAATGCACCTTCAGAGAATGCTCTTCCAAATGTGGTATTGGCTAATACACCGCCATCGGATACTCTTTCGTTTGTTCCAACATCAACCATAACGAATTCGTAGTTTGCATCTACTAGTGCCATAAGAACAATGCTACAGAACTTTTTATAGTTATAACAAAAAGAACCAGAGTTTGGTGGCTTTCTGATAGCGATGTGCTATCCATCGATGGCTCCTAAGCAGTTAGGAAAATTCCAACGGCGGTAACAGTCGGTTGCAATTTTTTTCCACGCATCTTCGGTACAAGGGATCTGTAAATAGATAAACATACATATATTTTAATTTATAGTGAATCAATAAACATTTTTGCTTTTTGTTTGCAGATTAGCGAGGAACGAAGTAAACGCAAAAAGCCGGATGCGGCTGAAGACTTAATGATGTTGGCGGCGAAACGTCTGAAGCAGCCTCCAGGCGAGTATGAGAAAATTGTTGCAAGTTGGACTGTAAAATTTAAGAAAATGGATGAGAGGCAAAGAATGTATGCGGATAAATTCATAAATGAAATTCTTTTCGAAGAACAAATGGGAACGCTGCATAGAAATTATATGCAGTTAAATATGTCAAGTTCACCAAGTACTCCACAAACGTTTTTCACAGTTCAGTTCTTCGCACACTCCACCAACATTTACGTACAATAGTAATGACGCAAATGTTCCAGTACCACTCATTTCACCACAAATTCTGAATTCAGAAGCACAGTCAAGTCATAACTCCACCGCAATAGACGCAAATGATGACAACTCACTCACACATTATTTTTCTTCATTTCAGTGAAGTTTGCTCAGTTTTTTTTAATTTACTTTTAAGCAAGGAAAGTACTTCCTTTAATGAATTAAATAAGTTCTTTTATGTTTTTTATGTTTAATTTTTTTTATGTTTTCAGTAATAGTTATAGGCTAACAATTTTATTAAATGCGATGAAAACACTGCAAATCATAAATAATTTGTTTCATTTACCTTTATATAATCTTTTAACGCCTTGTTTATTTCTGCACAAGTTTCCATAACAATGCGATGATACTTCACAAACATCGAAACGATCGTCCAGCGAATGTCAGTTCGAATCCCACCCGCGGCATATACATTTTTTTCACTTACCGGAGAAAACATGATCTCTTACAGCCTTAAAGGAAATTACAACTCATCTTCATATCTCTGATAGACCATAAGATGTAGCTATTTAAAATTTCAAGTTGTATGGGCGGTGCTAAAGGAAATTACAACTTTAAACACAACGAGGATCTAAAAACAACAATGTATGAAGATGAGATTTAGTACATATGTTACTGGTACAGAATGAATTACAGCCAGGGTGGGAAAGAAACCGTTATAATAGCCATAACTATAGTTTGAAACATACTGGAATAAAAGATTTTGCTCAGCCTTTGGCATTATAAACACTTTGAATGCAAAACGAAGTTTGTCGGGTCCAGGTAGTTTCTTAATAAATAAGAATTTAAGTATAACAGTCTGCTTACTAGTGATTTTTTCATATGTTGACTAAGGTGGACCTTGAAATGATATTTTTGCGATATTTTGGTAGATGAGGGCTCTATTCCGTGCCTTTTTGAAAAAAAATGACAATGCCGAAAAAAAAAATTAAAAAAAAAAAACATTAGGGGTTGCGCACGAGCCGAGAAAAAGGTCCACTTTGCCAAAATTAGGGGGGAAATTGCCATAGGTCATCAGGGATCACCCGTAGGGGGGAAGAATGTATGGCCGACCCCCATTAACTTTTTACCGCCAACATTTTCCCCCAAGACACCCACCCCCTGTCTCCTCCCCTTAGGGGGGTCACCATACAAAAATGGAGGTTGCTCAGTATTTTCGAAAAACACCATAGGTCATCAGGGGTCACCCCTAGGGGGGCAAAATATATGACCGACCCCCATTAACTTTTCATCCCCAACATCTTTTCCGAACAAACTTACCCTCTATCTCCACTCCTTGAGGGACTCCCCATACTAAAATAAAAGAAGCTGTAATTGAGTAGTACTACTAAGCACTCTTAATATAATATAGTCAAATTAACATATTTTTGTTCGCTGATGGGTATTTCTTGCGGTAAGAATCGATAACATGTAGTAAATACTGTTTCTCTTCTTCGCCTTGACACAGTATTCTATTATAATCTTGTATCATTTTTACTCCTCTTTCGGCAGTGTCGTTCACAACGCGCAAGTTATTTACAATTCTACGACCTTCTTGATAGTCTGCGCGAGATTTCCAGGTTGCTGGATTTGCAAGAATGAAATCTTGCGATATTCCAAATCGTACAAATAAATTTTTGGTATTATGAGAGACGAAGTTGCTCAAGTCTTTAGCCAAGAATTCCTCATTCACATCTTTGAATTTCACCTGGATTTTTTTAACGCTGGTGCTTTTGATTACGACGCGAGGAGCTGGGGGAACCGGGTCGTCTTCTTCATCTTCTTCGTCTTCTTCATCTTCTTCACCTTTTTCGTCTTCTTCATCTTCTTCACCTTCGTCATTCTCATTTTCTAGCAATGCTTGGGCCATTTTGGCCTTCAACTCATTTGAAACCTTGTCATCGAAAAAGGCAAGGGCTATGTGCTCATCGGCGAGATACCATAGGTGACCGATAAATTTCTTTATCATTACCCGAGATAAATCCTGGTCAACGGACTTGTACTCGACGATGTCCTTCAAAAACTTCCAATCTTGATTCGGCGCCTCAGCTGCTCGAGAAGAACCAAACCATGCCTTGACGTAAAGTCGCACCACAAAAATACAAACGTGTCGAATACCATTCAATTCACATACAGATAAGTGAAAAGTTCTCCGAAACAACAGAATGGAATGGTTTAACCTTTACAGCGTCCCATTCCTGTTTGAAACGGTCAAAGCAAGGAACGCCTGGTGCACTGGTCTTTCCCATTTTTGTCTCAAAAACTTCCCTTAGCACCAGTTCGTATACGTGGTGTCTGCAAGGTAAATATAAGATTTCTCTCTCCAACAGCCGCTCAAGAGCAACTGAGGCTCCGGAGAATGGGCCACTGTTCGTTGATGTCGTGTCGAAAGAAAGTCCTTGTATTCGATGTGTCATATGCCAAGATGCCAACAGTTGATAAACGGCATGTGCTATTCTCCGGCCTTTTCCTTTCCCATCTTCTACTTTGGGAACTCCAAGAAGTTGTTCTTTTTCTCCGTACGAGACAATTACCGGTAGACGGCCCACCTTCTTTCTACCCACAAAATCCAAAAGCATTTTGCCATCCCAATGGACTACGAAGGATTTAGCTGCGACAAGCTGGAGATGAATGAAACGCGTTGAAGAATAAGAATTCTGAATGAGAGCAAATAAATCTATGCGATCTTACTTCTGGATTGTCTTTCACATAACTCAGCATGTTCTCTCGATTTGAACGCCGACATCTCCGAAGCGACGTACGGTTTATTGTGTATTGTTGAGGATCGCGTCCAAATGCTTCTGCCGCCGCTATCATAATGCCGACCGCGTCTGGGTCAGTCACTTTGCACTTGTCCAAAGCTGATAGGACTCGTTCAGTAAAACATTGTTTGTAACCTCTTCTGTCACCAACATTTGACGGGCCAGCTTCTGCCGGGAAGTTTTCGTCCTGTCTCCCATTATCATCGCTTGAATCACTGCTTGAAAATTTAACCACTGCAATTGAACGAATTTCATTTGAATATAAACATTGGACGAACACACAAACCGCGAAATAGCTTACCGCCTTTAGCGAACCGATTCTACTAGATTCCGTTGCACGTTTGCGTCGCAACTCTTCTTGTTCTTCGCACTCAGCTTTTCTTTTCCTCGTTCGAGTATCAGTAGCGTCCACACCTCCCATAGTTCCTGGCCGGCCATCTTCTCTTTGCTTTAGCAGAAACTCAATGTCTTCGGTATTTGTCATTTTCTCAAGGGCGTTGGCGTGTGCGATGTCGAAAAGATTATCCAAGCTATCAGAAAACGTATTCTCTTTTTCTCTAGTGGACTCAGTCTTTCTGTGAGATGACTTTCTTAATGCATCCCACTCATCGTGCAGCGCAGCTATTTTTCTTGTAACATCTCCTCTGGCTTTCGTCGGAATAGCTGCTTGGCGCCAAAAAATCATCACTGCGTCCGCGACTATAACCGCACTATTTTTCTTCGACATGTTTCGTTTGCGAATGTTGAAGAAATGCATTCTTAGCACTTGCTTCTTCGACGGTAATTTGTTCCCCGTAATATTCATGCTTGGATAACCAATCAAAAAAATATCGTCGCGCGATCTAAGTCGTGTTGTCATCTTAACTTTTAAAAAACGGGAGAAAAATCAATTTACTTTTCGCGGTCGTCGGCACTTGTTGAATGACAACAATCGATGAATGAACTGCTATTTATAACTACTACGTATTTTGCAATATTTTACTGCCAGGTACTGATGAATGGGGGCATCTGCTAAGGGTGCCTATGTACCTGATTCAGCACGTGTGCGTTTCAAATTTTTCAAGACTTTCCAAACAATGACCACTCTTGAATATTGGTGGAATTTCTGTAAAAAAATCAAAAAAATCTCGATATTGTGCAACTGTAAATACATAGATTTTCAGTATTTTTGTATGGGGAGTCCCTCAAGGAGTGGAGATAGAGGGTAAGTTTGTTCGGAAAAGATGTTGGGGATGAAAAGTTAATGGGGGTCGGTCATATATTTTGCCCCCCTAGGGGTGACCCCTGATGACCTATGGTGTTTTTCGAAAATACTGAGCAACCTCCATTTTTGTATGGTGACCCCCCTAAGGGGAGGAGATAGGGGGTGGGTGTCTTGGGGGAAAATGTTGGCGGTAAAACGTTAATGGGGGTCGGCCATACATTCTTCCCCCCCACGGGTGACCCCTGATGACCTATGGCAATTTCCCCCCTAATTTTGGCAAAGTGGACCTTTTTCTCGGCTCGTGCGCAACCCCTAATGTTTTTTTTTTTAATTTTTTTTTTCGGCATTGTCATTTTTTTTCAAAAAGGCACGGAATAGAGCCCTCATCTACCAAAATATCGACACAAGGTCCACCCTAATGTTGACATAGTTTTCCATACAAATACATATCAGCTACAAATGTAGACTTGCGACCGCCTACGTAAGTTTACACTCCCGAGCACATAAAGGTTAAATATATTTATATTTTTTTTTTGTGAAGTTGCAATTTTTTTTTAACATTTTAGACATTGTTTATTCCATTCAGAAAAACATGATAAAGATAATACACTTAATGATTCACATACTTTTGGGCTAAAAATATATTAAACCATAATAGTAAAAATAGTTTTTTTAAACATTTATTTATTTATCTTTTTTTAAAAAAACTGCGCACCTGTAGAACAATTTGGGCCGATTTGTAGCCTTGTTCCCGTCATCCAATCGAGCTGAAACTTTGCAGGCAGACCCGTGGTGACGACAAAAATTTTAAAAAAAATTTTAAGACAAAAATTTTTAAAAAAATAAATTTTAGAAAAAAATTTTAAAAAAAAGTGTTTAGTGACAAGAAGTCACTAATTCAGGCCATTAAGGATGCTAAAAGTACATAAATTCTCTTTATCTCTCAATGATTTCCACAGAAAGTCACATCACGTCACCCTCGTTAATTGTTTATATTTTAGGACCATGAAGTTCGATTGTTTTCTATTCTTTTACTAAATACAGAATGTAAGAAGCTCTATATTTAATAACAGATGAGAAAACAATCAAAGAAAATGGTTCTAAAATATAAGCAATTAATGAGGGTGACGTGATGTGACAAAAGGTGGACCTTTCTATGGAAATGCCCATATTTGAAGTTATTTAAAACAATAATAACTAATAGTTCTTAAATAAAGTAAAATAAATTTAAAAACCAAGAAAAACTGGTTTTCATTAAAATTAGTCAAAGTGCCGTTATACAAGTGAACCACAAAAAAATAGCACATTTTTTGACTTTTTATATAAATTGCTCAAAAAAGTTCTTTAGTTAAGAAACCGCTAGTGTCATGATTTTTTTAATATCTCAAGATGTTTAGCTTCCATTTCCATTTTAAAATTCTGCAATCGGTTTCAAATTGCAAAAGATACAGGCTGCTGAATATGGAATTGTTAGCGCCTTTAAATAAGTGAACCGGAGAGTAGTATGTAGACGATTTATTTTGTGTCGTATCAGAGTGTGAAAAAATACCAGTTTGAAAGTTTTTAACAATTTTCATTACAGTATCAAATTTACAATGGAACCAGTACATAAGTTTCAGTCGGGTGAACCGACTTAATCATATCCTCACACTAAGCCATCCATTGCATGCGAGTTCTGTTAAAAAAACGCCCATTCTCAAAAGTGACCATATTTGAATACCCAAATTAGTTACGATCCTAAGTGGTTTTGGGGAACTTTTCCCACCCAATATTTATATGCGAGGTAGAAAAATGGGCATGGCAAGTTGTTGCTAAAATTTTGATCAGTACCAAGATTTATTAAGGTCGGTTATGATTTATTGGAGATATCGAGCCTGCAAACCGGAACTACGCCCAAGTTTTGTATGGGAGGTACGAAATTGGGTGTAGCACAATAGTCAGTTATTAATTACATAGTAGCTCTTAGCAAAATATTGCCTAGTACCGAATTTTATTAAGATCAGTTTGTAGTTTACGAGAGTTATCGTGTCAATCAACTGGTCATCCACCCAATTTTTATACGGAAGGTACCAGAGTGGGTGTGGCAAAACAGCTCATTTCTATAGGAGAGTTTTATTTGATTAAATATTGACTAGTACAAACTTTCTTAAAGATTGGTTCGGTTTTGTGGGACTTTTCGTGCCGAACAATCAGACGGCCAAACAAATTTTGTATGGGAGGTACCAAATTGGCGTGGCAAAATCACCGTTGCTTTAATCGGTGATTAACCTTTGATAACGGGAAGCCATGGGAAAAAACATAAATTTGGTTGCGGATTTGTAGTTGGCAAAAGACTGCGATATCTAGGCTCAAGGTTCAACGTATAGCCACAATCCGCATAAAAGCGAAATATTTTTATATTTCCCTAATTTGTGTGCATGCCCCGACAGAAGAGAAAGATGGTGATGCCAAAGACATATTCTATGAGCTCCTAGAGGAAACGTATGAAAGCTGTCCTGGCCATGACATTAAGATTGTACTAGGAGATGTTAATGCCAAAGTAGGAAGGGAGAATGTGTTTAATCCAACTATTGGCAATTTCAGTCTACATGCTGACAGTTCCGACAACGGTATGAGACTGATTGACTTTGCCGCGGCAAAAAACATGGTCATTAATGGTACAAGATTCCAGCATAAAGACATCCACAAGGCTACTTGAGTATCCCCGTACTTGGTTTCGAAAAACCGCTTCGCAATAAACCGTGGTACGATGAAGAGTGTCGCATTGCAAATGACGAGAAGAACGCTGCACGTGTGGTAATGCTTCAGTCAATTGCAACGCGAGCTGCAATTGAGCGGTATAGGGAGAAAAGAAAGGAGGTAAACCGTCTCTTTAGGTGTAAGAAACGGCAGTGGAGAAAGTGCGAGAGTGAGAAAATTGAGACATACAGAAGGAAGAACGAAGACCGAAAATTCTAGCGAAAAGTAAAAAACGGAACTAATGGACATGGTTCAGGGCCCCCCTTCTGTGAAGACAAGGACGGAAATCTCGTCGCAGATGTGCGGAGTATGTTGGGAATATGGAGAGAGCATTTCTCCGCGCTACTAGTACCTGAGATATCCAATGACGATGAGACAATCGATCACAATATGGACGACGACGTCGATTGCCCCCTCCTAACCAAGACGAGGTCAGAACAGCTATTGCCCGGCTTAAGCACAACAAAGCCGCAGGAGCCCATGGATTACCGGCGGAGCTGTTTAAGGCTGGCGGCGATGAGCTGATAAGGTGCATGCATCAGCTCATTAGCAAAATTTGGTTAGATGAATGCATGCCCGGCGATTGGAGTCTCAGTGTACTATGTCCCATATTTAGAAAAGGTGACCCGAGTATCTGTGCCAACTACCATGGAATAGGCCTTTTATCCATAGGAAATAAGGTTCTATCAAGTATAATGTGCGAAAGACTAAGACCAATTATCGCTGACCTGATTGGACCATACCAGTGTGGCTTTAGGCCTGGAAAATCGCCAACTGACCAGATTTTCACGCCACGCCAAATCCTGGAGAAGACACACGAAAAACAAATCGACACCTATCAACTATTTATCGATTATAAAGCCTCCGATAGTCCGATACGGGAGAAACTGTATGAAGCAATGTCTGAGCTTGGTATTCCTGCAAAACTCATACGCCTTTGCAGGATGACCTTGACGAACACCAAATCCGCAGTGAAAGTTGGTAAGGATCTAAAGAACCTTTCGAATTTAGGCGATGCCTCAGGCAAGGCGACACCTTATCGTGTGATCTCTTTAACATGAATAAAACCATCAGCAGCAAATGTCACATGCTGCTCGCGTATGCTGATGATATAGATATCATTGGGCGCACAATTAGAGAAGTTACTGCGGTTTTTTCGAGAATTGAGAAGGAGTCAGCTAAAGTGGGTCTGACGGTAAATGAGGACAAGACAAAATTAATGGTTTCATCGAACAGGGCCTACACGCGATTAGACCAAATCGTGAACGTTGATAACCGTTACAACTTCGAGGTAGTGGACGAATTTATATACCTCGGATCTGCGTGAACAAAAACAACAACGTCAGCCTTAAGATCAAGCGGAGAATTGTGCTTGCGAATAGATGTTATTTTGGACTTTAGAGATAAAGCCCTCTCTCGAGTAACAAAAGTCCAGCTGTACCAGACTCATTCAAGCTGTCTTGCTTTATGGCACAGAATCCTGGGTCCTATCGCAAGGAGACGAAACATCTGTAGGAGTCTTCGAGAGAAAAATTCTCCGAAAAATGTATGGCCCTATAGTGCACAACGGCGAGTATCGGCTACGCAGGAATCATGAGCTGTATGAGCTTTATCCTGAAATTGACATAGTTAAGCGGTTCAAGATAACGCGATTGCGCTGGCTAGGCCATGTCAGTAGAATGGATGAAGATGAACCAGCACGAAGGATTTTCGAAACCGAACTCGAAGGAAGACGAAAAAAGGAAGACCAAGACTCCGATGGAGGGATCAGGTCCCTGCGTACACTTGGTATTGCCAACTGGAGAAATAAAGCAAAAGATCGAACTGGTTGGCGAAATATGTTATCATCTTTTTGTAAGGTCCCAGACCCCCCGGGGTTGTCCGAGACCGGATAAGTAAGTAACGTGAAGCCTTATACCTAATTTCATTACGGTCGGACGTGTTTCACACGATTTATCCGATTGACAACCCCGACGAACACCCTTTTTTGTATGGGAAGTACCAGAATGGGCGTGACAATCTTGCACATTTCATCCAATTAAGTAGGCATTTACAGATTATTAACTGGTGTGTGAATTGAAGCTTATCGCATATACCAGAAGAAAGGGTTGAAAGATTTTATTTTTATTTTATTTTATTCTAAATGTGTCGATTTGTATGCGAGGTACCAGAAAGGGCGTGGTCAATACGCTAATTTTCAATCCCAAACTCAATATTGGCAAATAATAGTAACTGACAAAAGTTCATTGTGATCTGTAAAGATTTACGGCATTTATCGTGTTGACCAGCCAGCCAGACTGACAGACGGACATGGCTCAATCGTCTTAAGATTTCGTAAAACAAATTTCGTCCAAAGATACTAAGGGACCTTCGATGGCTCCTTCGATGCGTTAAATTTTTTCCCGTATTAAATGATATATACCAAAACTTCCCTACTTGGACGCATTGGGGGTCAGGAGAGGTGAAAATTTAGCAATTAATTGGTTAATTGGTCTTCAGGATGAATAATCAACTTCCACTCGAAACTTCAAAAATGTGTGATTATAAATACGGCGAAAAATTTAATAGAACGCGTTTTGACTATAAGTGTCTACATCACTTATAGTATTCTCGTGGACAACAGCATCCCGAACCATCTTACCAAAAGACTGATAAAGCAATTTGAGGATAAAAGACAACCTAACAAGGATACTAAAGAGGAACCTAAAATTTGCAAAACAATAACCTACATACCGTCACCTAAAATTCAAAAGGACGTAACAACATTTTCATCACTTTACAGGAGGGGCAAAAAATAGTACGATATATAATCGGAATTTTGTGTATAAAATTGTCATTTTGCATCGTATGACAATTTTATTCACAAAATGGGGGATATGCAGTTTAGTCAATTGTAAGTATAGGTACATCGAAATTTTATAAAAAATTACAGTTCAAAGAAAAACGTGGATTTATCAAAAACTTCATCTATTTAATCCTTTTAATGAAATCGTTGATTTTGAACTTAGGTGTTTAAAACCTTGTCAAATCATGTATTTTAGTCAAACATATCATAATCAATCAGAAAGAAAATTTTGGAATTTTGTTGTTACGTCATTTTGAATTTTAGGTGACGGACGGTACAGTAATGTGAGTAATGTAGTACTCGAAATCAGTCGTTTAAAACTACTTCAGCAAACGTTTGACACAAATTGTTCGATTAATCGATTGGATAACCTAAATAATACCCAAACCCGGACTAACATTACCCCTTTAACGTTTAACCTAAATTTAAGTAAGAAACGAAGGGGAACGCTTACTGAAAAACTGGACATTATATTATTGTAAATTTGTTTTGACATATTGTGAGTTAATATAGGCACCCTGTGGTTGTTGTATTTGCTATGAAGAGACTAGTTTTCATTGCATGCATTTAGGCACTCTCATCACACAGTACATATTTAAAATTTCTTCTATACAGTCTGAATAAGCTTGTGCACTTTTAGGCAGTGTTGAGTACTGTACATGTTTATATAGAAGATAGTGGATACCAGTGTTGCCAGGAGCTGTAAATATCAAACAAAATTCTTAATAAACAAATCAATGTAAATAGAAACCACAGTATAAATAAAAATCACTTGAGAACGGCTAGAACGATTTCGATTATTTATCATTTAAAATGTTCGTAATAGTCCACGTAAGACTTTTACGAAATTAAAACTTAGCAAAGTTGCGGGAAATTGGAAAATTTGGAGAATTTGAAATTTGGAGAATTTGGATAATAAACGGACGCTCATGCATTGTTGTAGATAACAATACTTCCGCAATAGCTGTAAATATTGGAATGGTCAGTTTTTTTTAAATTTTTTGCAATTCTTTTTCACTTTTGTTTTAAAAACAAAACAAATAATATTTCTGACGTTGTAATTTCCTTTAAGGCTAACAGATCATGTGTTCTCCGGTTAGTGAAAAATCAACGAGTGTTCGAACTCACGGGCGATGTGTTAACACCTTTTTGTTACATGGTACCTATTTTATTTATATGAACACATTAGTAAATGTTACATTGGAAAATAAAAAAAAAAGAATAGTTTTTGTGCTATTGCACTTTCGTTTTTCTTAACATCTGCTTTAACAATAGATGTAACATTGGTGAAATAAATAAAGCAATATTTAGATCACTGAAATATAATTGTTTTTATTTTGGCATAAACAGAACGACGACCTGCTTGTTTGAATGCTAGCATACAACTGAATAAAAAGCAATTTTAGCTCACTGAAATAATTGTTTTTGTTTTGTCATAAACAGAGCGACGACAAAAAGTATGAAATAGTATAGAGAACTTATTGCACTCTTTTTCCGTTCTCATGTAGAGAGTCTGAGTAAAAGAGCATAAATGAGCCATATTCTCTTTATAGATTATTTTAATAGAAATGCATTATTTCGACAATGTCATAACATAAAACAATTCAAAAAGCATAAATGTTTCAGAAGGCATCAATGTTTCACATCAAAATCATGATGGACCAAGTTATGACAAAAATAGAGTAAACCGTTTTGAATCATTCGCCAGATGTGCTTTTGAGTCACACCATTCATTCCATGAGTTCTCTATACTATTCAATACTCATTGGCGACGACGACCTCACAGTGATCTGTATTAAAACGTTGATAATATCACACGATAAGGCGTAACACTGCCTTAGGGGTCCTTACCAATCTCTACTGAGGATTTCGTGCCGGTCAGTGTCATTTTAGAAAGGCGTGCCAGCTTAGCGGAAGTACCAAGCTCCGACATAGCTTGGTACAGTTTTCCCCGCATAGGGCTACCGAAGGCATCTTTATTATCTATAAATAGGTGGTAGGCGTCGATTTAATTATCGTGGGTTTTATCCAGGATTTGCCATAATCTGAATATCTCTGGTCGATAGTTGATTTACCTGGTCTAATGCCTGGCCACTAATAAGATCCGCTCAGGTCTGCAACAAATGGCTTTAGTCTCTCCAATATTACGGTTGAGAGGGCATTGTATGCGATGGATAATTGTAACTTTCACTCGGGCCAACTTTTTTGAAAACGGGATAGAGTATGCTCAGACTCCCATCATTGGGCATTCATTCATCTAGCTAGATTTTACATAGATGCTGATGCATGCTCCTTTCCAACTAATCGGTGGCAGCCTTGACAAGCTCAGCCGGTAGACCAACTGCACTTTTGGCTTTGTTGTTCTTAACCGGGAGACTGCAGTTCCAATCCCGCTTTCGCTAGGTGGAGGGCAATCAACAACACCGTCTTTTATTCCCCTGGGACAAGTAATACAGAGAACTGATCTCTCCACATTCCCGACATACTCCGCACATGTGCGACTAGATTCTCGTACTTATTGGAAGAGTACCGGTATTAACTAGAATGGTCTACTAGTTAATCTAAATGATTTTTTTGTAAAAAAGACTGAAATGAATGCAATTACACTTTTTTAAAAACTTTTTTCCAAACTCGGATTTGGAATCTTTAGAGTTAGTGGAATTTTTCAAAACTTTCACCGTTTTTTGCCCCGACTGAGTAGAATTAATTCTCACAAAAACAGAGGAAATTAAATACGCATAGAAAATTTTCTAGACCATTGGAAAATAATGCTAAAAGTACAAAATCCGAAAACTTCGAGCGATTTCACGGAAAAGGGGTTTGCTACTAAATTAATTTATATATAAAACAAATGGTTTCCCATTACATCCCATGAAGGAATTGGGGCGAACTTCTCACATCCAGTGAGTTGTGCGCTTTCTAGTTTTATACACACTGATTGGGTCCTAGAGTTTCACACGGGTCCCGAACGGTATTTTGAGAAGCTTTCATGGCTAAATACTCGATAGTGTCGCCGTCACTATGCGAGATGACCGCAACCGAAGGAAATGTAGGTAATAGCATGGATCGAACCCATGATATTATGCATAAGAGCCGCGCACACCAACCATTGCTCCATTGACGGCCTTTAAACTAGCGCTTGCGGAATTTCTTTTACCTACCATTGAGTTTGGTCGTTCAATAACCCTTTCTGAACAATGCTCTGCTACTAAGCCGCAGGTTTTTGTTCTTCTATTTTTCGGTCATTGGCTTCGGCTGGACTAAAATATGTTGAAACTAGCAAAATATCTTTTTTGGAAGAAACAAAAGACAAGTCTTTCTGTTGGCTTTAAGAATACACCTGCAATATTTTCAAAATGCATGTTGATCGTCTGCCGAACATGTTGCAAGCCAATCTAACATTAAAGTAAACATTTTTATATTCATAAAAATATATAAGTACCTTCATACTTTTTTAATATAACCTTTGAATTCCTCTTCTCTTTCCCACTCAGTCTTGTATTTGTGGTAGTATTTCTTGTATTTGTGGTAGTATTTACTTGCCTTTGACGTCTTGAACACACCCAGCTAGCATTTTCAATCGTGCACGACTCTTTCACGATCGGAGCCGACGATTAAAGTAATCGTGCGCGATGTCGTATTCCAATCGCGCACGTTCAGAGCAACTGAAGTAACTGTGTCAAGACGGCGACTCTTACTTTCCAATCGTCGACGATGAGCAAATTCTAATCGTCGACGATGAGCAAAATCCAATCGCAGGCGATTGCCAAGACGATGGTAAATTTATACAAAAATGCTTATTATTATTTGTTTTTTTCATAGAACAAAACACTTGTGCTGCACTACACTTCTGACGCTTCTTTGCTTCTTAAATACTCAAATGAAAAGAAGCAAAAAAGTTTTTTATTTTTTTTTTTGCTGAGCAGATATTGGAAAACCCGTTAGAATTTCAGAGAGACATAATTAAATTCTCCTTGCAAAATACGAGTTCGGTGGAGTATGCGGGAAGATGTAAGACAACAATAAGAAAACTACATGTAAGACTGTGAAACAAAGTAAACACAAAAACAAATCGTGAGCACAAAGTCTTAAAAGCAGAGAAAAATATAATTCTGCTCCGACAATCGTGGTGACGATTGGAAATCCAGTCGCGAAACAATCGTGATCGTGAAACAAACATTCAAATGCTAGCTGGGCACAAGCACTCTTATTTGTATTGAAATAAATAAATTTCACCAACATTTAGGTGTGTGAGAAACCGTTATAACCGGTTGATAAATTGCGTATTGTTGTTTGAACATTCGCGGTTAAATACGACAAATATCAACCAACGTAGAAATAATAACTTGTCAGTGATGGAAAGAGGAATTGTACTGGTACAAAATAATCGGTACTCATACTCATGAGGTGCAAAATTTAAAAGTTAAACTTGTAAGTAAAACAGATCTAAATAAACAAAGGCAAAATTAATTTATTACCCCTAAAAATGTCTGAAAATAAATTGACCTCCCAAAACTCAGCCCAAACGTGAAAACATCCCTACACTGGGCAACACTGATTTGTTCTTGTGTTAAATTTTTTTGTAATGACTAAAGGTTCGCAAAAAAACAACAATTCTGTATTTTATTTGGTTGGTCCCCTCCTCAGTTACTGGGAACTATTTCAGTTAATCGTGTAATGAAATGAACACAAATCTAAAAAATCAGTTTTGTCCCAGATTTGCACTACCAGGAACCAATAGCGTATATAGTACCCATGGTTTAACTTCATTCCACTGCAATCAAACTGGTGTAAAAATGTTAAATAATCAATACACCTGCAATAGACTGCGGAAATAGTTTCAATATTTTGAAACAGAACTAGAGATTGGTAGGAACTGAGTACTGAGGATCGATTACTGCACTATAACTTTAAGACAAATAATTACTTCGAGTGGATTACGTAGCTAGTGATTAGTGTCTACTGGCTACTTTCAGAACTGGCGGGTGATGTTATATTCTACAGGATGTTTTAGTCATTTCAAATGCATATGTAGATCACTGTATCAGTAAATATTGTTGTAGACATTTCAAAACTATTAATTAGAATAATATAGTTAATCTTACTTACTTACTTATCCGGTCTCGGACAACCCCGGGGGGTCAGGGACCTTACAAAACGAAGATAACATATTTCGCCAACCAGTTCGATCTTTTGCTTTATTTCTCGAGTTGGCAATACCAAGTGTACGCAGGGATTCGTCAACCTGATCCCTCCAGCGGAGTCTTGCTCTTCCTATTTTTCGTCTTCCTTCGAGTTCGGTTTCGAAAACCCTTCGCGCTGGTTCATCTTCATCCATTCTACTGACATGGCCTAGCCAGCGCAATCGCGTTATCTTGATCCGCTTTACTATGTCAATGTCACGATAACGCTCATACAGCTCATGATTCATGGGTCGCCGATACTCGCCGTTGTGCACTATAGGGCCATACATTTTTCGGAGTATTTTTCTCTCGAAGACTCCTACAGATGTTTCGTCTGCTTGCGATAGGACCCAGGATTCTGCGCGAGCAGCATGTGACTTTTGCTGCTGATGGTTTTATTCATGTTGACTGCAGCTTTTCTCATAATGATCTCCATTAAGATGTTCAAGAGATCGCACGATAGGGTGTCGCCTTGTCTGAGGCATCGCTTAGTTTCGAAAGGTTCGGTAAGATCCTTAGCAACTTTCACTGCGGATTTGGTGTTCGTCAAGGTCATCCTGCAAAGGCGTATGAGTTTTCCAGGAATACCAAGCTGAGACATTGCTTCATAGAGTTTCTCCCGTATCGGACTATCGAAGGCCGCTTTATAATCGATAAATAGATGATAGGTGTCGATTTGTTTTTCATGGGTCTTCTCCAGGATTTGGCGTAGCGTGAAAATCTGGTCAGTTGTCGACTTTCCAGGCCTAAAGCCACACTGATATGTTCCAATGAGGTCAGCGATAATTGGTTTTAGTCTTTCACACATTATACTTCATAGAACCTTATATGCTATGGATAAAAGGCCTATTCCACGGTAGTTGGCGCAGATACTCGGGTCACCTTTTCTAAATATGGGACATAGTACACTGAGACTCCAATCGCCGGGCATGCATTCATCTAACCAAATTTTGCTAATCAGCTGATGCATGCACCTTATCAGCTCATCGCCGCCAGCCTTAAACAGCTCCGCCGATAATCCATCGGCTCCTGCGGCTTTGTTGTTCTTAAGCCGGACAATAGCTGTTCTGACCTCGTCTTGGTTAGGAGGGGGTGAATCGACGTCGTCGTCCATATTGTGATCGATTGTCCCATCGTCATCGGATATCTCAGGTACTAGTAGCGCGGAGAAATGCTCTCTCCATATTCCCAACATGCTCTGCACATCTGCGACGAGATTTCCGTCTTTGTCTTTACAGAAGGGGGCCCTGAACCATGTCCATTAGTTCCGATTTTAACTTTTTGGTAGAATTTTCGGGCTTCGTTCTTCCTTCTGTATGTCTTAATTTTCTCACTCTCGCGCTTTCTCCACTGCCGTTTCTTACGCCTTATCTCGTTTCTCTTCTCCCTAGACCGCTCAGTTGCAGCTCGCGTTGCAATTGACTGAAGCATTACCATACGTGCAGCGTTCTTTTCGTCATTTGCTATGCGACACTCTTCATCGTACCACGGTTAATTGCGAAGCGGTTTTTCGAAACCAAGTACGGTTGTTGCGGCAGTTTTTATAGAGTCGGAAATGGGTTTCCACTGCGCATCAGGATCGTCATCGGAAGGGGGTGGGTTCTGTGCCAAAAGTTGCGAGAGCTTCCTTGAGTAGGCTGTGGCTACCTCTGGTAATTGCAGCTTTCCGATGTCCAGCTTAGTTAATCACTAAACCATTATTGATAACGTTCAACTGTCAATGTTTAGACAAAATTTAGGATAAAAAATAAAAAATTACTTGAGGTGTCAGGAGACACCCGGTTGGAACGAAGTTCCTTTCGCTATATATTATGTACTAGCTAGTTCCAGCACGCCTAAGGCGCCCGTTGAAAAACACGATAATTTAAATGGATCTTTAAGAAAATATACTTCTTGTAGGATGATAAACTTTTTTTAAAGAAATTTTTTATTTATTGAATGTAGTTTTTTAAAAATAAGTCCATAAGATAAATAAGTACAATAAGAAATAAAAGGTACTTTTAAGTAAAGGAATTTTTGTAAGAAAATTAATTTTTTTGGAGAAGGTATTTTTTTTTGATGAAAAGCTTTTTTTACGAAAGAAATGTACAATTTTAAGAGCAGGTACTTATCTCAATAAAAGTTATTTTGTTTTACAAAAAAGGTACTCTTTAACGAAAACGTAGTTTATAGGTAAGATAATGTACTTTTTTAAGAAAAGGACTTATTTAAAAAAATTACTTTTTTTAGAAAAGGTACTTTTTGTAAGAAAATTTACTTTTTAAGCAAAGGTACTTCTTTAAGATAAGGTATTTTTTAAGAAAACGTACAATGTTTAAGAATATCAATAGGTTTTTGTTTTTAAGAATATTTACTTTTTTAAAGAAAACGCACTTAAGAAAATTTTATTTTTTTTAACTTCTTTCACTTTGACTTTTCTAAATTAACTTTGTATTCGGTTCAAAATTACAAAATGTAATAAACAGGCTCCACCTAAAAAATTTCCCATTAAACAAGAAATATGCCACCATATGTTAGTCTAGACACAAACCAAAAGTACGAGCGTTAAAGTAATATGTAAAAACAGGCTCCACTTAGAAAACTTCCCTTTAAACCAAACCAAAAGTAGCCAAAATAGTTGATAATAATGGGTTGTAATAAAGTAGTTAAAAAAAGTTGTTTAAAATTTTTTCATTTAGCCCCCATCCCGCAACGTGCGATAAGGAACTTCGTTCCAAAAAAAATTTAAAAACTGAAGCCAACTTACAAAAATTTTTTGTTTGAACTTTTCGCTTCCGGTGTTGCACATGAATTTTTTTTGAAATTTGATTTAATTTCTTAAAAGAGCCGACAACTTTCTATATCAATCGCGCATCTTAGTATAACTTTTCTTTCTTTAGTTGAAAAAATCATTACAAAACATTAAAATTACAGAAAGGTAAAAATTTTACAATCTCATATCTTGAGAAATATCATCATACAAAAGAAATATTGCGTGTTAATCCTCTAGTGCGCAAGAAAACCAAATTAAATAAAATACTACTTAAACGAAAGGAAATGGTTAAAAAACAAACTTTTGCATCCTTTGATGCAAATTTGCATCATTGCGCATTTAGCTGTAAATTCAAAATCTAAAATTTGTATACTTCAATAGTGATTTAAATGGACAATATTTTTGTTTCTTTTTAAAAACCCAACGTATTATTTATTTATTGTTTATGAAATTTTACATTTAAAAATTTTTACCTTGTTAATTTTTTATGACATTTTACAAAGCAGTTTTTGGTTTTTGTTAGAGATAAAGCTATGTTACATTTGCTACAAATCAGTTGACTTTGGCCTTAACAACCCGGCAGCTTGCATCTTACACTATTTTCTTGGAATTCCGGTAAGTGGGCACTTAACCATGGTCGACATGCGTTCCCGACGGTCTAATCTGCTAATATCATTTTCTGGTTCCACGCCAACGAATGAGGACAGAAGAGTTACGTTCTTATTATCTTTCCACAAGACGTTTGCGAGCTTTAAACCTTCAAAGTCAGCAACGAATTGAAATGATGATCCCTTAGGACATTTTTTTATTTCTTCATCAGTGGGTAATTTACAATTTTGTATCCTATTTCGTCTGACTGTTCCAACTGTATGCATGCTCTTTTCGCCCTAAATAAACTAGCAACGGGATGGCAGTGTAATAATTGTCGAAGTAAACTTTATAGTTACATCCATTTGGGACATTTCGTAATAGTCGTACAACAACGTTAGCAGAAGCTCCTAGATCAGGCTCACTTGGCAAACGTTTTCGCGGCAAATTGTCTTGACCGTATATATTTCAAAATTATATGCAAAACCTGATACTCCGGAAAGTACAAATAATTTGTAGCCCCACTTTTGTGGCTTGCAGGCATATATTGTTTCAAATGATGCAAGACTTTACTTGCGCACATTTGTTCATCAACAGATAAGCGTTCTTCTAACGGAAATGACAGAAAATTTAGTTTTTTTTTCGACTACATGTCTGCAAGCCTCTCGTGTTAAGAAATTCGTGGCACCAAGTAGATTTTCCGGAATGTCTGGAGCTATATTTTCAGTTACATTTTCATCTTCACTATTCAAGTCGTTCATGAGATCCACAATATTTTCATCACCCAGAAGGTGCTCTAGATCTTTTATATTTAGAAGCTTACCTTCCATAATTTCATCTATATCATCAGAGTCGTCTAATTCATCTTCACAGACACTTCAAAATTGCGCAATAATTCAATGCTGCTATGACGGTACTTCAAAATTACTGGTTTTGGTTTTCCTGGGCTACTGGAAGCTGGTTTTCCTGGGCTATTGGTACAAGACGAATGACCATCAGATTCTGAAGAAGATTCTTCATTCTCTTTCAGCTCTCTGCTCAATCTTCTTATTGCTCTTACTAGGGCAACACTATCGTCGAAATTAATGTTTTTGAATTTCGGGTCTAGAACAAAATGGATTGTTCCCAATGTCATCAAACCGTTTTTGAAACTGCAGCTTCAATAAGCAAGTTTTGGTTACACCGCTTGCTTATATATTCGCTTGTTTTGTATGAAACACTTAGCGAGAACTTAGCGACAAGAAACATTTTCGCTAAGTTTACACACATTTTTTTTTGACATCCTTTACCGTTTTTAATCCTTATACATATTTTTGAATAAAATGTCTTATCGCTAAATTGCCGTTTTCTTTGCAACTTAGCAAGCGACAATCGCCTGCTTGTAACCAAAACACGATTAATGTTTCTTTAGTTTTTTTTTTTGCCAAAACTGGTGGTCACTACTGCCTCGAATATTTTGTTTTCATTAGCCTTAAAACAGGTATGACGACACTTGCAGTAACAAACTTCTCGCCGCTTATCTCTGTCGTTGCACGTTAAATGTTTTGTAACAGGGTTATTATGATCTTTAAGTTCTCTGCCTCATATGCGGTGACCATAGCTGGTGCAGTTGCATTAAAAGCGATTATGTTGTTTACAGTTTCCCGTAGCAACATAAATCGTTCCACCATATAAAATGTTTCAACAGAATGTACCAACACCCTTGCCTCTAAACCTACCGTTTTGCCGTAGTTCGTCACTGCCGATAACACAATAACACTAATACAGCATTCGCACTGGCATCGATTTTCTTGATTTTGCCACTTTTGTCGATTTTAAGCAAAAATCAAGAAAATTTGCTTGATTTGCCATACGTTTTGACATACGACAAATCAGGTATTTTTTTCTTATTTTTCTAGGAATCAGGAAAAAAAACGCTAGATTTGCTTTATGCAACGCTGTTTTATCTCACACTACTAACGAATAGTACGTTTGTTTACAACCATTTCAATCACGGCGCATTGACGTGGTGGTACCACTAGAATAGCCGACTTTATATTATTTCCTCCTTACTTAGGTATTTATTGTTTCTCAAACATATATTTTTTATACTTTTTTGTTTACTTTTATTCCTGGAATACATTTGTGTTGAATTTGATTGTGGAAAAATAGCAGACAAACCAAAATGCCGTATGTTGTACGCTTGGTATGTATCTTGTAACACTACCTCGTCAATGCGCCTTGACTTTCAATCAAATCAGGAAAAAAAAACCAATGCGAACACTTCAGATTTTGTTAGGACATTTGATACGAGATCGGGAAAATATTTTGCAATGCGAATGAGCTATAAGCTTCAACCAAGTTACTCTCGATTTAACCTTGTCAATAGCTTCTTTGCCGTCTGCAAAGGAATCTATTGTGCTTTGTGCCAGAAGGTTTTATAGATAGATGCGCAAAGCAGTACGTATGATTTTTACCGAAAACTATGTCAACTGATTTAATCATATTGGCTCCAATTGTTTTGAAATTTACATAAAAAAACGAAGGCATCACAAAATTGTGGTGATCGAGACTATTTAACGCCGTCTACCACCTACGCATAATGGTGGAGGTTGGCGTCTGGCGGCGTATAAATTAGAAAATACATATAAACAATTCGAGTTTATATTAATATTTTAAGCTACTTTCCTTATATAAAGGCAATTTGTCACAATCGTCACACAGAAAAACATCGATACAAAACATCGATGTTGGAAAAACATCGGCCCTTAAACATCGATGTTAAAAGTACTCGATGTTTTTCAAAAACATCGATGTTTTCAAAACATCCATGTCGATGTCGCAGCCCTAGTCTACATAAGACAAACGTGTGTGAAGATTTTTATAACCGCAAAAGTCACGAAAAACCGGATTTTTGCCCGTAAGTGAAGATTTTGGGAGTGGTTGGTTGGTTCATAAAATTTTCAAACTTGTGAGCAGAATCACTCTTTTATTTATGACCAATAAATTGTAGACAAAAAATTACTTTTCGCTTTCGTAACCGCTTGTTAAATGACCAAAAATGTATGAAGTACCTAGGTATAAAAAATTTTATACAAAACTTTCGTGAAAGGGATTTCTAAATGGATGCGAATGTTAAGTGCGTTAAATCTACCTGCTTCAATTTCTTAATAATGGGTTATCCATTTCGTGATTTCAAAACCACCGGTCTGGCAAGGCTGTCAGCTGTTAAATATTTATCATCCATTTATTTAGCGAAAGGTTTGCCATTTACGAATATTTTTTTTCACCTTGGTAAATAGTTTTATATTTCTCTGTATTCGAATTGATATTACGTGACAACTCTGGCAAGCGAAATGTCAAAATGGGAGAAAATAACAAGGAAGAATAAAGAAAAACAAAACAAAAACCTTGTGTTTTGTAAATAGTTTTGTGCAAAGCAAGTAAAACATTATAAATTTTTAATATTTTATGAATTTAGTAAACGCTTGTTGGTATTAAAATAGAATGATATTGATAGATATTAAAATAGAAGTACTTCTGCCAAAAGAGTCGCGTGACAACTGACTTTATGATATACAACTTATGACAACTGACTTTATGATATACAACAACCCGGGACTTTCTGGCGGTAAATTAAAAAAGCTCCATGGAAAATTGGAATACAACAAAAAGTGGAGCGAATTGTCCGAAACTCTTAATACAACTTTTATGTACAATGATAAACCCTTTTCTAAACGGAATGCTGGTGTTAATAAACCACAATTTGTCTTGCTAAAAATAACAGCTGACTGTTGTAACAGCTGACTTTAAACGCCAGCAGATATCATTTAAAGTGTTAGTAAATAGCAAAATGGTTAATTTAAACGAATCAATTGTGGTTAAAAAAGCATAGTGAATCGCACTACTGGTGTGATATGAACGATGGATGTTGAAAAGAATGACTTCACTAATCCCAGATAGAGGCAATGGTTCCAAACAACCAACAAAATTACAACAACGATATTTCGTTTTGTGTGTTAAAATTATTGTGTTAAATAAAATACAAATGTATGCTAACTAAATATAACAGTCAATAAAAAAAGTGTAAAACAAATTTAATTGTCACAGGTTTTCATCAAAACGTCATGAACAATTAAAGTCGCAAGTTCTTGTAATTCCACCTGATGTAAGTCACTTTTCGTCAAACATCTCTCTATTGCACCGACCGCACCACGAAGAGTGTGAAAGAAAATGTCGAATGAGTCAAATATTCTATCTTGTTGCCCTATGATATGGTCTAGGGTGACCTACTTTTTTTGAAACCGCCAGAATTTTTCTGCTGGTGAATAAAAGTAAATACTTTTCAGACAAAAGGTTCATGGTTTTTAAAAGTCTTCATAGGCGTTATCAGAAATATACATCATATAGATATAGGAAACGAAATAAAGAAAGTCAACTGTCTAAATTAACTTCTGAGCGAAAAGTAACCTAAAGCAAACTTGAAGCCGTTTATATAAATATAATATATAATAATATAATATATAATATAATAATAATAATATAATATATAATAAAACCTGATTGGACCTTTTGTAGGGTGCACGAGTAAATCAAATTTTCTGTATTCTGAAATTGTCCTTTGGATAATCTTTACACGTAGCGGTTGTCCGCCTTAACTTATTTTTTGTGTTGCCAGCTAGAATTGACATAAACACCCCAATTCTGTGTATGTGGTAACAATCAAATTGTAACCACAAAATTGTTACAAAGTTGTCACCATTGTTTGTATCTGGTATGCTGGCAACACAGTGACAACGAAAAATTCACCTCGTAACAAATAATTCACCTCACAATAACAGGTTGTCAAAAGCAGGGACAAAAAAACAAAAATATATGGTTTTCTGCACAAAATTAACGCGGTAAAAAAAGGAAAAGTAAGTATTTAATATACGTTACGTTTTATTGAATTAAAATTAATACATTATTATTTAGGAAATTTGAGCGCACCGCAAAGGCACAGCTGGAATGCTATATTGCCTTTCTCAAGGAACATCCAGAGATGCTAAGCGGAAAGAATACACCTGCGCATCCGCGCCATATAGAAGAAGAAATTTACTTTAGCGCCAACTATCTGATCTATATCAAAATTTCACCACCGACAAAAGCTTCTGCTCTGAGTTCAAAAAGTTGCTTTCCCCCCCCCAGCGGTCGGTCCAATTTCTTAAGATATAGGCCTTTAAAGCTTGGGTATATAATCGTTCGTATCTCCGGGATTTATAATCAGATCTGGTTGAAATGGGTATCATTAAAAAGGTATTTCGAAGCTCTATAAATCAGTGTATAAACATATTTATTTTTATTAGCCCGTAGGGGAGCTAATTAAAAAAACGTTTTTTAACCTCACTTATCTGCTAACAATTAATTTTTTTTTTCAAAAAAAAGCCTTATTATAATTATTTTTTGGCAGGCTCCGATAACACACAAGGCCTTAGCCTTTTTAAAGGTATATTACTCAACAATATCCTTTGAAAGACCGGAGATATTTACGTTAAAAGTTTTGTAATACTTTTCGCGCATTTTCAAACTTTCTAACGCAAAAGCAAGTTCTTTCTTCTTTCTACTCCACTTGCATAGGACAAAGTAACAAAAGTCCTTCCATCATTTAATTATGCCCTCTTGTCGTTTTGGTACAAAATATATTATTAATTTTTCCCGTATACAGTTATATTGTTTACTTGCAGAATTTATAAAATGATTCTGTATCAACTTACGGGCAAATAAAACAGCTGTCAGGCACTGTTACCTCCTCTTTGGAAGGTAACAGTTTTTGTTACTTTTGTCACCAAAAAATGTGTCAGAATGGCGATTTGTGACAATTGTCACATTACTGTCAAATAGTAACCGTGGTGACTTTAGTAACCCTGCCAGAATAGGGCTGAAAATATCTTTTGGCGTAGAATACGTCTTACCTTACGGTATAGGGAGTCATGTCAGATTGTTATTGTTGTAATCTTTATTTCATTGATTATGAGGAAACGGCGAGATAACTTTTTTTAAAAATTTTTTTGTAGGTAAATGAAGATGTTATCTTTCGTTTGATATACATTTCATATTAGTTGATATCTTTCTAATATTTAAATTTCTCAAATGAAAATTGTTTAAACACATACACTCAAACATATGTGTGGTGTTTGGTTGAGTGTTTGAGTTTGTAGTGTGAACACAAACTATGCTGCTGTTTCAGTGTGGACACAAACCTTCGGCTGTTGTTTTGATTGATGAAATATTGAAATTTCGTATATTTACTTATGTATTTAAGTGAAACAAAACGTTAAATGTGAATTTGAATTTAACATGGATATATAATTATGAGTGAAAACTGGAAAGCGCACAGCTCAGTGATTGTGAGAAGTTCTCCCCTGGTCCCTTCATGGTATGTAATGGGAAACCATTTATTTATTTTATATAATTATAAAAAATATATGAAAAAATTAATTCATACATTTTTATGTTAAATGAAAGTGCTGCCAAGTAAGCAAAATAACAATGCTGCTTGATGCTGTTTGACAGCAGCTGACAGTTGACGTTTAGTAAATTAAAATAAAAACTACTAATCAAAATGGCACCTACACGAAATACAAGAAAGCAACGAGTGGTTGTTATGCAGAGACATAAATTCTCAGGTAAGTTTTGTGTTCCCTTGTTTATATATATTTTTATTAAAAATGTTAATTAATTTGTAGGCGCAACATCAACAACTAATATGCAACAAATCGCAACAGCAGCGGCAGCACCCAATATCAATCAAATAGGTAAGTTTTATACCTACATACATATACATATGTACATATGTACATATTAATGTAATGTATAAATTCCTAATAATGGATTTAATTTACAGTTCCTACAGCGGCAACAACAGCAACAAATAGTCGATTTAAGTAAATAGGTATAGGTATAAGTAAGTAGGTATAAGTAAGTAGGTATAAGTAAATAGGCATAAGTAAATAGGTACAGGTAATACGACAACAACAACAAAACAAAACATATTTATCCTATTTTTCCTACCATAAGCTTATGTATATTATCCAAAGTAACTATCAAATAAATAAATTCATTTGCTTATGTTATTTATCATTTATTGTTATATGTATATGTTTTCTGTCTTATCGGATGGCGTATTCTACGTTAAACTTAATGGCCGTGTCTCTGACACAGCCTGCAGGGACAGTCCGTGGCCGAAGGCCTCGGATAACTGTCTGCTGTTTTTTTTTTATATTTTAGTAAAAGCAATCAATATCTTTTTCAGTGTATAAATTCTAAATGGTTGTTTAAAAATAAGAAACCCAATGATATCCCATCATCAGGCGACGCAACTGCTAAGCAAAGTATTCGTGAACATGTGTGTGAGTTTATTCAAGTATTTGTGATGCACAATCAAGCGAAATGAAAACAAATGACCAAAAAGTAACAAAAAAAGTGCAAAAAGGCCAGAAAATAAGAGCAAAGCGAAAACATAAAACAAAACAATACGATAACAGCAACGACAACATTCATACATATGTTTACCGTTACGGCCGATGAAGCTTTCCAACAACTATGACACAATGAAAGCAAGAAAAACATGAGGAAAATGTGCAAAGAGTGGCCAAAAGTAAATCCAAACAAAACGGAAGGAACTTTTCGTTTTGTGGGAAAATTCACTGATTGCTGATTAAACGTGTGCGCACACCGAGAGAGTGAGAGAGCTCGAGAGAGCGCGTGAGAGGAAAACCAGAGCAAGCACTAAGGAAAAGCAAAGTTTCCATTGGAAAAACTTTTCACTTTTCAGTGGAGTAACGGCCACGGCTGAAATCGGACGTATTGACTCGTATCTCATGTGCGTGCGCGTTCAAAGCGCCCAAAATAAAATTTGTAGTTTATATTTTTTGGCATTACCTTGAAACTGGGTGAAAATATATACTAAGTGGCAAAGATCGAAGAAAGAAAAAAATTGGAATCGCACAATTTTCCTACTTGGATACCAAAAGAAATCTTGTGTAAATTGATAAATCAAGTATAAAAAATTAAATCTTTATCAAAATCCTAAAATCTTTCAAAATTTATTGGAAAAAAGTTACAGCAATTAAAGATTTATAGCAAATCTGAAATATATGGTGAATATGCATATTAGCTTTAAGAGCCGATAAAAGTAAGAGAAAAAAAAATAAAATTATATAGAAAAAGTTTTGAAGAAATATTTTCAAATATATCAAAAAAAAAAGTGGCTGAATGTGTGTGAATAACGTGTAAAAACGTATAGTATATATACAAATAGCAAATACATATAAGTGCAACAAAAAGTGTAAAACATTTCAAAAGTCCAATCCAATCGAATCGAATCAGTCGAATTGAATCGTATTTGAATCTCATCAAAGTGTTTTAAGCAAGTTTTTCTCTTTAGGGCAAAAGCAAATTCAACGAGGAAATCGAAAAAGTAAATATTGATAAAATTGTCTATATGTTTGCCAATGATACACACAATTATTTATCAGTACTTATGTCTATATATTATTGTTTTTTTCTTTAACAATTTGAAAACTAAATCAATCAATACTTTAGTGAAAATCATAAATGCTTGAAAAAGGTTTATTTTGTCTTTCTTTAAAATACGATTTATATTCATTGAATAGACATGGAAAGTGTGGAAGGAAAGCAGAACACCAGGGATAATACTAACAAGACAAACAAATAGAAATTACACAAATAATAACAACAACCAAGAACTACAACAACCATAACTTTGAAATGAACGCCATAAAATCCACCCTCATGCTGTAGTATCTTGGCCACAATTTTCGAAGGCGTTCGTCCTGCTGCCTCCATTAGTGTAGAAAGATACCAGTGCCACTCTCATGTATGTTGTGCATGTAGTGGTTACTGGTGATACTCGAAATAAAACTTCATATTCTTTGGCAAAAAGGAAATCGGAAAACAAACACAGCTCTTTCTCTCTCACAATACGAAAACAAAGACACTGGAAAAACGAAGCATTCGTTGTTGTCCTCGTGAATGAAAAAAAAAACTCTCATTCACGCACACAGGATATTCTCCAAAATTTAAATATTCCTGCTGACCAACATTAAAATAAACAATAAACCGAATAAAAGTGGTTGCCTCCCCCCACAACATGGAAAACAGGCGGTTAAAAACTTCGATTGGTCAGTGGTGAAATCGATTATTCCGTTATTATTATAAATAAAAGTATAATGATGAAGTAGGATTAAAAACAAAGTGATATCTCTCTAGAACATGTCATTAGGAGTGCTAATAATTTTTTTTTAAATCCTCGTTAAGTCGGTCCACTAAGCTGGCATAATATTCGCCGTTTATTGTTTTTCCCATTTTGAAGGTAATCCCAAAAACTGTTGCCGCCACCTTATTAGCCGACAAACTTACCTTGGCCTGCTTCGGAGTTTTATACTGCTGCTTGGTCTCCGGAGTGTTGTAATGGATCAATGTTTCATCCACAGTTACAAAACTCCTTCGAATTGCTGTTAAACAACTCCTAACAATCCATTGAAGTTGTCACACGATTATGTTTATGGTCAATTGAAAGCAAACGCGGCACCCATCTTGCAGACAGCTATTTTAAACGCAACTGATCATTTAATACCGAAACCACACTGCCATATGAAATGCCTATGGCATCAACAATCTCACACACTTTTACTCTTCGATCGGTCTACACCATATCGAGGATTTTTTCGACATTTTCGGGTGTATTGACCACAATTGGCCGTCCACAACGTTCAGTGTCAATTGTACTTGTGCGACCACAACCAAGTCCCAGTAAACCACTTTTTTCCCATTGAAATCGATGGTGCAGAGTCCCCATAGTATTTATCAAGCTTTTCCTTGGATTGATTGAAGGTTTTTTTTCGCAAAAAATAATGTTTAAGAGCGCTCGAAATTCACTTTTTTCCATTTTTGAAAAAATGCACGAAGTTGGATTTTTTGAACAGCTGTTAAATGCAAAGTAAATGACGGAACTTGCTCAAAATTTGAAAATAGTCTACTAACAGGTGGTACTTGATGGGGCCAGTTTTGCATTTCATATAACTACGAGGGAAGTTCAAAAAGTCACGGACTTATTGATCCGCCATTATTTTCAACATTGTTTGTGGCTAACCTGACCAACCATTTTTGATCGGAAAACGGGATTTCGAGCCAAAACGTGGAATTTTTTGTTATTGCTAACAAATGAGTTAACATTTAAATAGACTAAAATAGAAAATTTAGAAATAGCCAAACTATATTTGAAAAAAAAATATATTTTTTTTCCAATTATTAACATTTATTTAAATCGCCTATATATTTTGATACAATTTTTTTTCATTAGTTTTAAGAACTCAGACTAAACCCTTAACCACACATTGAAATGTAGCGGCCTCAGCAACATATTGGAGGATCCATGTATATATTTGCAAGCATTATTTTTATGAATTGAAGATCTGCTGCTTTTTGTTTCTTTATAGTGACAGACAGCAGAGCTTTCAGCAGTTTTTAACAAACAAAGCCTCACTTGGGTCAGAATTACATATTTTATAACCTATTAATAATTGTGTCCCAAAACATGTTGTATTGCATCGCAAACACAATGCGTTTGAGCACAAGTATACTATATTTGCGACAAGATGCAAACACATTATATTTGTATCCAAACCACAAAAAAAAATTTCAGCGTGTAGTAACAATAATGGCGTCGGTGGCCGTCTGTGGTGCAATGTCTAGTGGGCGCAGCTCTTGTACATGAGAACGTGGGGTCGATCCCTGCTCAGACCACCTTACATTTCTTTCGACGACTGTCACCTTGCTTAGTGATGGCGACACTATCGAGTACTTAGCCATGAAAATGCTTCTCAAAATACCGTTCGGAACCGGTGTAAAACTGTAGGTCCCAATTAGTGATTGCAAAACTAGAAAGCGCACATCTCCCTGCTTGTGAGAAGCTCTCCCCAATCCTTTCATGGGATGTTATGGGACACCAATTTTTTTTTTAGTAACAAAATTGAACAATTTTCCGTTTATCGGCGTTTGAATTCGGCGACACCAGTGTAATTTAAAAATAAGTAATTTTGATATCAGTTTAAATATTATGCCCACAACAAGAATGTAAAAAAAATTAGATACATCACAGTAATAAGAATAAAAATCGTCAAAAAGATCCTATCAGGTTATTTCAATTAGTAACAGATTTCAACAGATGGCAGTAGCCTACAATTCAGGCTCTAATGATGAAGTCCACAAATTTCGAAACTATCGTGACATTGTGAAATCAAATCCTGCTTGTGACTGTTGAAAATTTTAGGGTAAAAAAAAAAAAAAATATAACTTCCAAGCTAAATTATAATTTACTATTCCCAAAGACAGCGGGGCTGAAATCCAAGGCGGGATGAGACATGGAAAAGCGGGATAATCCCGCCAAAAGCAGAATGGTTGGTCGGGTTAATTATAGCAGAAGACCAGGGACATAAAGGGGCGTCAGTATTACACCCAGTGTTGAAAATAAACAATTTGTATGGAACTGAAAAAAAAACATGGCAAAAGGACGTGGTTTTGTTCTTCTCAAGCGATATTTCCGAGCATTATTAAACTTAAATTCAAAAAAAAAAATCAATTCAATTTTCTAAAATATCAGTTGAAATTTTAAAATTCTATTGGTGATTTAAAACACATCACTTGATATTAAAAAATTATATTTGAAATTTAAAAAAAAAACATAAACTGAAATTTAAAAGAACATCAGTTGAAATTTAATAGACTTCAATTGATATTTAAAGGATACTGAAATTTAAAAGACAGCGATTGACATCGGCAATTGCAATTTAAAACGCATTAATTGACATTTAAAAGTGACATCATTTGGACAGACATCAATCAATATTAAAAATTGGTCAATTGAAATTGAAAATCATTAATCGATTTTTTAAGGTTTTAAAATTGATACTTCAGTTGATGTTTTTAAAGTTCCAAGTAGAACTTGTATATTTGATTGATGTGTTTTAAATTTCAAACGGAAAAGTTAAATTCTAATTCCTTTTTTTAAATTCCAATTGGAAATGTTGTATTGGGTTGGCAAGGAGTAACTTCGGTTTCCCTGTTGTCATTTTTGAAATGTTTTTAATAAGTTATTTACATTTTTATACAGTTACACAGGTGACATTTCACGCTTTGATTTTTAATATTTCACATCATTTCCAGTGGTCAGTTTTCATTTAAATCGTTTGTGAATATGGATGATCAAAACGAGCATAACATGAAACACAAGGCTTCAAATTTTCCCCGTTTCTAAAAATTGAAGCGATAAGGGTAAACTCAGTCCTATAATTACATAAAACAAGTACATTCACTTGAATATCCTGAATTCTAGCAACCACATTTTCTTTTCTTTTGTCCATTGTCTTTTGTTTTTTTTTTGTTGTATTGTATATACTGCGCGACGAAGTCCTTTTGCTGGTGCTGAGAAAATTAGACACACACACACACAGGATGAAATCGTTGGTATAATGTGACCACTTATGTTTATGGTGACAGTAACAATGGGTAGGCCCTCCAAAAAGGACGCACTCAACCGTACAACTATTACATGGGCACTTGTACTAACGGATATGCAAAGCTGTTTGTACCTTCTCTACGATGTGAGTGGGAAAGATTCCCCTGTGGGCAGGAAACAGCAGGAAAACCAGAACGATGATGTATATACAAAGGATGTAGTTGTGTGTCTGTCTGTAAATTGTATGCAATTTTCTTACATTTCTTAATACGTTTATGAGTTGTTGCGTGTTCAGTCGTTGCTGTCACTCTAGTGTTTATCTACGAGACAATTACTTAAGAGAGAAGTAATAGTGGGGTATGGTGGCCAAGATGATAGGTTCTAAATGAAAACAATGTGTGTAGATAATAGGGATAACATTGTAGCTCAGCGGGTTAAAGCCAATCATTTTACTTTTTTCTATAATATATGGGGGAAATTCAGTTGTAGGGAAAGAGGAAAGGGCAGCTCTATGAGGCAGTCACTGATGGGATAGGTAACATAGAGTTAGGGTACGATAATCATGCTGATTATTTGTGCAAGATGAATAAAATATAAACTTACCAAATATAAAGGAGTTAACCGTGCGATAGTTTTGTTTTCGTACTTTTATGTCAGTTAACCGGTTCTTATCCAAATTGTCTCAAATATCATTGTCCGAAAATACAAAAAAAATATTAAAAATTTAATAAAAAAAAATTGTATTTTCAAATTTGAGTGAAATGTTTTAATTGGAATTGGAATTTTTAGTTGAATATGGATATGGTTTCTGTTTTCAAATCTAGCTACGAGTTTATAAAAAAAATGGTTTCCCATTGCATCCTACGAAAGGATTGGGGAGAGCTTCTCACAACCAGTGCACTCTGCGCGTTCTAGTTGTATACTCACTGATTGGGACCTACAGTTTTACAACGGTTCCGATCGGTATTTTTGAGAAGCTCTTTCATGGCTAAATAATTGACAGTGGCGCCTTCATTAAGCGATGTGAGGAGGGATATGTTAGGTGGTTTGACCAGGGATCTAACCCACGTACTCATTTACAAGAGTCGCGCACACTACCATCGCTACCATTTTATAGTTTGAATAAAACTGTCAACTCTAAACAGAGTTTCTAAACATGTATGTTTTCAAACCATACATGGGGCAAATTAATTATTTCCTGTCCAAATGAAAATTCAAAAAACTTTCAATACCATTGGCAATTGTACTTATTTTCAAAGCAAGCATCTGACAATTTTGGTTTCCAAATATTTTATTCTGTACAGGTTTATGAGTTTGAAGGTATTACGAAGCAATACCTATCGGAGCCACAAAACTCTACATATAAAATACTTTAAAAACAGAATTGCCAGCAGTCAATCAAATTAAAAATAATTAAAAGCATTCCCATATTTTATTACAATTGCCATCCGATTCCACAACTTGCATTTGCATTGCTTGTGCAAATGCAAATTCAGAATTTTTTACTTGTCATTGCGACCAATGGTAATTCTTTTGCATTTGCATTAGAAAAAGTAATGCAACTTAAAATCCAATGCAAGTTAAAAAAACCCGTGTATGTTCCAAACTCTGAAATTTAAATTTGAATGTAAGTTCAAATAAATGAAGCCCCTGGTGGAAGAAGGTGTTAACTCAAATTTTTTTCAATAACAATATTTTCCTTCTTTTAATATTTCCATGGCATCTGATTTAAAGAAATTAAAAAAAAATGTTAAAATTAAATTTTAATAATGTAAATATCCAATGTTGACTTTTTTCTTATCTAAAACAAAATCAGATACCATGGCAACATTAAAAGACGAAGGCACATTTTGTTTTTGAAAAAAAGTGAGTTAACACCTTCTTCCACCAAGGGCTTCAAATATGATTTCGATTTTCAAATATAGTTAGATTTTCAAATATTATTAGATTTTCAAATATAATATGGGGTTTCATTCAAACTCTTAAATACTTCGTATATCTCGTAATTGTCGTAAACTCTTGTACAAAATTAAATTTTGAATGAAAAATTGTAGACATTTGGTAAATTTAAGGATTTTCGAGGCATACCCGATACTCAAGATTTTGAACGAAAACCCTTAATTTGATTTTCAAATATAAAAACCTCAGTAAAATTAATAATAATAATCAGTTGTGTGTGAAGTTTAATAAAATTTTAAACTTTAAAGTTTTAATACGATTTCATAATGATTGTTAAATTTTTTTATCTGCATCAGAACTTTAAAATGATAATAGAAGACATAAATATTTTTGGAATGATTTTTTTTATTATAATCTGGTACATAATTTCATGACATTTATTTTTTAAATATCATTTCGGCATATGTCCGCCACGGCTACGAGCTATACGCTCCAGTTGATCGGTCCAATTTTTGTGGGCTAAATTTTGATGTGGGCTAAATAAAAAAAAATTAAAATTGTTTTTTAACAACTTTAATACAACCTAGTATCATCAACTATATTGGGTACTTTTGCTTTGGTTTGTGTCTAGACAAACATATGTTGGGAAATTTCTTGTTCTGAACACAACGAAAAGTAAATTTAGAAAAGCCAAAGTGAAAGAATTTTAAAAAAAAGAAAATTTTCGTAAATAAGTACCTTTTCTTAAAAAAGTACATTTTCTTACAATAGATTGCCTTTTCTTAAAAAACTGCCTATTCTTTAAAGAGTAAATTTTTTGTGAAACAAAATAATTTTTCATGAGATAAATGTACCTATTCGTGAAAAAGGGACCAAGTCTAAAAAATTCCCATTTCATAAAAAAATCATTTTCTTCAACATTTCATCTCTTGAAAAAATAAATTTTCTTTCAAAATGTCCTTTTCTTAAAAATACCTTTTCTAAAAAATAAAATAATACCTTTTCTTTTCTTGAGATAAGAGCCTTTCGGAAAATAAATAAATTTTCTTAAGTTAGTAATCTTTTCCTAAAAAGAGTAATCCTTTTTTTAAAATGAACCTGTTCTTAAAAAAAGTACCTCTTTGTAAAAAAAAAGTTCATACACTTATGGCCTTTTCTGACAAAAAGTAGTTCTTTTTAAAAATAGTACCTTTTCTTAAAAAAATACGGTTTTAATTAAAGAAGCACCTCTCTCAAAATATTAACGTTTCTGGAAAATATAATACATAAACTTACAAAAAGGACCTAAATATACACTTAAAAAAAAATACATTCTATAGAAAAAAATTTATTAAAAAAACTTCATCATTTTACAAAAAGTATCTTTTCTTAAAGAACCATTTAAATTATCGTATTTTTCAACGCCCGCCTTAGGCGTGTTGGAACTAACTAAAATAAATAAATGGTTTCCTATTACATCCCATGAATGGACCGGGGAGAACTTCTCACAATCACTGAGCTGTGCGCTTTCCAGTTTTCACTCACTGATTGGGACCTACAGTTTTACACCGATTCCGAACGGTATTTTGAGAAGCTTTTTCATGGCTATATACTCGATAGTGTCGCCGTCACTATGCGTGGTGATCGCCGCCGAAAGAATTGTTTTTTTGTAGGTAGTCAGAGTAGGGTTCGAACCCAGGAATCTCACTCAATGTAATGGTGATTCGTTAACGTCTTGAGGATTATCTTCGCTCCAAATACTGCAATTATGCTTCAATAACTGGACGAATTGCTTGCTCACTAGGCCGATTATGTTGACTGTAAAATGGACGAAGTGCTCTATGAACTTCGAGAACAGATTTAATTTTTTCAAAGTAATTTTCCACAATTTGGAAGCGTTGTTGCAGCGTTAATCGTTTCATGATGACTTGCCAAACCTTACGGATCTGAACTGTCAACATAGTTTGATATTCTCATCTGTGAAACTATAGTTTTCGATATCGATAGTTCTAATGCAGGTAAAAAAAAAACACTCGTTACGATGCTCCTTTCAATGAATTGCTGATACATTAAGCGTGTGTTGATTACGCCGCTAGTTTTGTAGGAAGCACTTAGTGAAGACTTAGCGAGAATTTAGCGACGCGAATCATTTTCGCTAAGTTTAACCATTTTTTGACATCTTTTACCGTTTTTAATATTTTTGAATAAAATTACTTATCGCTAAATAGCCGTTTTCTTTGTAACTTGGCAAGCGATAATCGCTTGCTTGAAACCAAATCGCAACTATTATTTCATTTAACTTAACTTAGTAACTTAGAGCTTGGGGGCGAAACATTATTAAAATTTATTTTGAAATTAACCTAGATACCTTAAAGGATGTTTGGATAGGTTAGGCGGAGAAAAGCGATTTGAAACATTAGTGCCAAGATTCATGACCCATTTTTACGAATACACTTAAGCCAGTTCTAGGCTTTTCGCGTTCCCTTTACAAATATCTAATTTTCTGTAGGAAATTCGTGCTACGTTCAGATTTTCTCAGTGTTCTCCAATCTGATCCGCGTAATTTCTCCGACCTAGCTAATGTAGCGCCTCTGAGGTGTTGGAGTACTAATCCTGCAAAAGCGGGTCAATGAGAGGGATGGAACACCATTGCGATGTTGTCCATGAATGCCTTCTAGTTTTTCATTTTCCGAGGCGCCCTGGTGCCCAAACTATCCCTAGGATGCCAGTGGTCGAGGATCTCTTAATGTTCTCCTTGTTCTTGAATACCGTAAGCGATTTAATACTTTGTGATAATACTGCATTGATTGCCGCTTGAGGATACCTTCACAAAAATTCTATTGATACAACTGAATTAGCCGCAACCGAATTTAACGGTTGCCACAGCCACACTAGATGCCATTACAACCGCATTGAAGGTTGTCACAGGAGAACTTAGAGGTTGTGACAACCGCATTATAGCCTGTCGCAACCTCATTAGAGGCTGCCATAACCGCATTAGAGGTTGCCACAACCGGATGAAGATGGTGCCACAACCGAATCACAATATGTTTCTATTAACTAAAATCGGAATTTTAAATTGATAATTTAATTTCCTATATTCTTATAAATAATTACAAAACTGGGAACTGATTTTAACGTTATACGGGGTTATCTTTATCGAAACTAATTATATATGCCACGTCCGAGCGTTTTTGAAGTCCCAGTCTCGGGTCAGAGTTGTGTCTGCTGAATTATCGAAACAATAACCCCTCTCTAAATTTAGTTGATGATGTACTACCTTCCCTTTGGGGTGTATATCAGCCATACATGACTTTTTTAATTTGCATTGGATTTTAATTTGCATTACTTCATCTAATGCAAATGCAAAAGAACTTCCATTGTTCGCAATGGTAATTCAAATACGCTGATAAATATGGTCTTTATCTGCAAAATATATACGGTTGTTGTAATGGGGTGTTTGCCAAATTCATTTCTGGCAACCGACTTTAAACCAAGTTCGCTTATTGCAACCCAATTGATACCACATTCGAAGATTGCAACCGACTTAATGTCAAATATGGTTGTTGCAAATAAAGTGATGTCACATTCGGTGGTTGCAACTGATATGGTACCAATTTCGGTTGTTGCAATCGAACTGACACTAAATTCGGTTGTTGCAAACCAATTTGCTTGTTGCAACCCAAGTTATAGTCAATTTGGTTGATAGAACGAATATAATTGAAAATTCAGTTGTCACAACCGAACAAATTATTAAACAGAATTTCATTAATGGAATTTTAGTTGTGTGGACTGAATTCAGTTGTGACAACCTCACTTCGTTTGTGGCAACCGCAATTCGGAGATATCAGTCGAATTTGCGGTTGCTTCAAAGCATTTGCAGAAAATTAGTTCTGTGGTTTTGTCTGTGAATATCTTTACATTTCTGAATCCACCTTTCGTTCACCTATCTTACAAATTCCGTCGTCGTTCACCTATCTTACAACCTCTGCCTGAGCCATTGTGTTGTGATTAGAAAGGCGAAAGTGCAGCTCAATATTTAGATGAAGAGTTCCGTCTCGAACTCCCATCCTTCCTCCGTTTGTATAGCTGTGGATTCCTCGCTCGCTATCGACTTGGAAGTCGTCCGTCCATGGCTGCGTAGTATAGGTATTCAGCAGTTTATCATTATTAGTTGCTCTAAATTCTCCGTCTTAAAGGATGTACTTGGTAACCCTTTTTATACCATAACCTTTGTGTTACAATTACTGCCAAGTAGAACAGCGATGTGCAGTTGTTTCTTTTGGAAACGTGTGGTTAATGACAACTCCCGTAAGTATACCTAACATGTACGTGTAGATATCTAGTATTTTTGTACGCATTGACCGGGTCGAAAATTCAAAGAACACAATACACTTGCTAATTGTTCGTAAATGTAAATGTTTCCAAAATCTCATTCCTTTTTGATAAAATTGTTAAATCTTAGGAAGTTTTTTTTTAAAAAATAATCGGTTGGAATCTGTTTAAAAGTGAAGGTATCGATCAGTGGCGGTCAACAAGTTGAAGGTGCATAAGCCGCGGCAATCATAAAAATCAGCGCATTTTATTATGAGAATTCCAGAGAGTTCATTATTAAAACTTCTTTAAAATTCATTTCTGACACAAATTTTGGTAGCGTATCAGAGTCTACGTCCTGCAAACAAATATGTGCGTACAAATTTAGTGTTCTTTCCAGAGACTTAAGGAATTTTGCGAATGTGACAACAATTTCAAATAGAATCATAATCTTTTCGAAATGCTTCCAAAATATTTCAAGATTTTTTTTTAATTTTAGTAGATTCTTTGGATTTGGATAAAAATAAGTATTTGCGACTTGGTCTAGTACGCATATATAGAATTTATTGTATGCCTCTGTATATTGTTAGTTCATCATAACTTAATATAGAATTATATGCAGCCATATAAGTCTCTCATCAGATGGATGTTAGATAACCCTTTCCTTAATTATTCATATGCTACATTAATTTTAATTACTCTTAAATGATAATTACCATTACTTTCTGAATAAATTTGTTTTGTTTATGAATCTTGATAAAGTTAACTATGATACGAGGTGGTGTTATCTGTGTGCCGCCAACCCTTTTGCGTTGCTATGTTTTCTCAATTTTTTCCCCCAATTTTTTGTATATATGTCCTTGTAAAACCAATTCTCTTTTTACCCCATTTTTAAAAAGAAATGGGAAATATTTGATTACATTTGATATGTAAATTTATTAATAACAAATTAAAATCAATATTTATGGAATGAATTACGGTCTGTCAAGGGGTTTCAAAGAAAAGTAGTGTAAGGTACAAATACAAAATGTGATTAGCTCGTCAAAAAGTTGTTTGAAACTGTGGGGTTTCTATAGCTTTTGTTGAGTTATGACATTTTAAGAATATACACTCCGGTTCACTTATTTCAAGGCACTAAAAATTCCATATTCAGCAGCTGTACCTTTTGCAATTTTTTTTTAAAATGGAAATGGAAGCTAGACATCTTGTGATATAAAAAAATCATGGCAAGAGTGGTTTCTTAACTAAAGAATTTTTTTTGAGCAATTTATAAAAAAAGTCCAAAAATGTGCTATTTTTTTGGTTCACTTGAATAAAGGCACTTTATTATTTTTTTATTATTTTTAAAGTAACCGATGATTTTTTGTATGGAGCGTTTGTTTATTACAATTTATTACATTTTAATCATTTTACGAGTCAAAATGGCAAAACAAAAAATTTTAAATCTATCGGAAAAAACTAAAATCTAACCGCGCAATAGCTAAAAAAATTGGACGCAACCCAACAGTTGTCGACAATTACATCAAGGACCCCGAGGGGTATGGGAAAAATTTTAAAGGTAGGGTTTCATTGTCTATATCTACATATGAGAAACGAAAATCATCAGAATTGCTTCTAATTCTACCTTATCCTTGTCAAAAATAAGAGCTCAAGCTGGAGTGGAAGCGAGCAAGTCGTCAGTATGCAGAGTAATTAAGAGCTCTGAGCATCTTAAATACCTGAAATTACAAATAAAGCCGCCTCTTAATGCCCCTCGTAAGGAAAAGCGCCTTCAATTCGCAAGAGACTACATCGTATGGGATGTGCAGCCAAGAGGTCATGTAAATCACTGGAGAACCATTGTATTTACGGATGATAAGAAGTTTAATTTGAATGGGCCTGATGGTTACAACTATTTATTCCATGATCTGCGCAAAGAAAAGCGTTTTTTGAACCGACATCACAGCCGAGAGGGCGGCGTTATGGTGTGGGGTGCTATTATTGCATCGATCTTGAATTTCAAAGTGCAAAAACCACTGGTGCAAGCTATAAAACGTTATTGGAATCGGCTTTTCCAAAGTTCAGTGAACTATTTGGTCCCATATCTTGGATATTGCAACAGGATAATGCCCCTATACACAATGCCACAGTAGAAATGGAATTCATTGCAAGCAAAAATGTTAATATTCTTGACTGGCTAACCTATTCGCCAGATTTAAACATTATCGAAAATGTCTGGGGTTGGTTATCTCGTAAAGTCTATAAAGAGGGTAGACAATTAGATAACAAGCAGTCACTAATTCAGGCCATTAAGGATGCTTGGAATCAAAATTCGTTGGATTACATAAATTCTTTTTACATCTCAATGAAAACCCGTATATTGGAAGTTATTAAAAACCAAAGGACTCTAGAAAAGAAAGACTCTTTTTCATTAAAATTAGTTAAGGTGCCTTTAGTCAAGTGAACAAAAAAATATCACATTTTTGGATGTTTTTTTTTTATAAATTGCGCAAAAAAGTTGTTTAGTTAAGAAACCACTATTGTCATGATTTTGTTAATATCTCAAGATGTCTACCTTCCATTTCCATTTTAAAATTCAAATTAAAATACAAATCTGTAAAGTGAAACGACATAAATAAATTCATAATTTGATTTAAATTTGTTATTTCGAACTATACATCGGCTGATGACCATTACCGAATTTTAAATCATTCTGGCGAGAACTGAGGGCGATAAGTTTTCGCACTTCTGTCCGATAGTATCGTTGAGAACTTTCAGAGTTTGTGGCTTGTTCACATACCCCCTTGGCTTCAAAAAACCCCAAAAATAAGAAGTCCGAAGTGGTCAAATTTGGCGATCTTTCCGGCCATTGCAAAACGAGATATAAGTCCGCCCGAAAGCTCAACTTTCAATATGCCCACTTTCGCGCGTCCTGTGTATGCAGCTGCCCGCCCTGTTACAGCCACAAGACCTATAGTTGCTATGCATAAACTTATGGCAATAATACTCGTTCATCATAGTTCTGTATCGCTCACCAGTCACAGTAACCGTGTTAGCCACGGACAAATTATTCTCGATGACACCTCCGGCGTAAATGGTGCAAAAGGCAATGACTTTGAAAGCATGTAATGGCTCGTCGTGAATGACACGTCTATTCTCAGTACCCCAGAAGCGGAAATTTTGTTTGTTTACGTATTCGTGCAAATGAAAATGGGCCCCATTAAAAAAAATGGTTTTCCGTTACATCCCATGAAGGGATTAGGAAGAGCTTCTCACAACCAGTGAGCTGTGCGCATTCTAGTTTTACAATCACTGATTGGGACCTACAGTGTTACATCGGATCCGAACGGTATGTTGGGAAACTTTTTCAGGGCTAAATACTCGATAGTGTCGCCTACACTAAGCGAGGTGACTGCCTTCGAAAGAAATTTAAGGTGGTCAGAGCAGGGATCGAACCCACGTTCTCATGCACAAGACCCGCACACACTATCATTGCACCACCGACGGACACATACGTCAGCATAAATTTCCACCGAAAATCGGCAACAGCGTTGTTGAGGTGCAGAAGAGCGTGATCATTGTGTAGATGCGATAGACAGTCTGCAGATAGTAGTTGATGGACTGCCATCAATTAGCAAGGGAACATATTCCAGGTTTTCACCACAATGCGCTAAAGACACGCACGAGTAATACCAACGTAACGTTACCAACGCACTGGTACTACAAAACTATCCGGCGGCTCTTTGGTCACGTGCTGTTTCAGTCTCTTCACGCTGAAAAATAACGGCCTCTCTAATATATTTTCCTAAACATATTCTGGAGGAACCGTGTATACGTTTGGAACACACTTCAAACATTAATAGGTTTCCAAGTCCCAAACTTACTTGTATTTAAATGCAAACAGGATCCTGTTTACTGGCAAACATGTATGGTTTTACGTGGAAACATATGCGTTCTTCATCCCAAACATCCATATACTTACGTAGAAGCATTCGCGTGTTTCCCCCAAATCCTACATAAACTTACGTGGAGACATACGCGAATTTCCTCCCAAATATAATAATATTGAGAAACTAATTATTCGTGGATTTCAATATATAAAGGATTTTTCAATAAGAGCGCTACAAAAGTTTTTTTAAATAAAACAAAACCGGTTTTAGATACTAATGAAATTCGTTATTCCTGTGAAAGTAGGTTCGATGCCATTATGTATGGAACTCGATTTTTTCTGCATGGCCACCACGGGCACGTTTGCAGAAGTCCAGACCCTGAACCCAATTTTCGACGGATTTCAGGCATAAATCGGCCGATACTGCTACAATTTCACGTTCGATATTCGTACGAAGTTCATCAATCGTCGCTGGCTTGTTGGCATAGACGATAGACTTGACGTAGCCCCACAGGAAATAATCTAACGGCGCCAAATCGCACGACCGAGGCGGCCAATCGACTGGGCCATTCCGTGAGATAACATGTTCACCAAACTTGGTTTCCAATAAATTGATTATGGAACCACATGTCCTCCAAGCCCATATTATCCAATTGGGGCCAAAAATATTCGGTTATCATTGAACGGTAGCGATTTGCATTCACAGTAATGTGCCGGTCTTGTAATGTGCCGCCGGCTCATGAACCGCACCAAACCGTAATTTTTTCGGGATGCAATGATGACTCATGGATTACGTGTGGACTGGACTGCTGTCTGACCAATAACGCATATTTTGCATGTCTGACCAATAACGCATATTATTGGTAGGACGATTATGACGACCATATATTGGACTCTTAAAGTTGAGGTCACTGACTCCAAATCTCTTAAAGTTGAGGTCACTGACTCCAAATTTCGGTTGTAAATATTGATAATTTCGACTCGTGGTTGGCTCTTATATCTTTCCATGATGAAATGGCAAACCTTACTGAAGAGAAATGTCAAAAGAGCGGCGAATAATATGGCATCGTTTGCTGTCCCTATCGATTTACGGTTGTAGCGTCTCTGTTGAAAAACCCTTTATGTATTGTGTATTATAATTAATTTTAACAATATAATTCCAAATTTACAAATAACTAATATAAAAAATTAATAGATTTAAAACGGTCCGTTTTACATTTATTTGCATTGAATGCATTATTTGTTTTTTTTTTTTGATGAAATAAGAATCTGCAGCCCTTTTGCTTCTCCTTGTTGTCTCTCACGGTTTTGTTTTCAGAAGGTTTCAGCTATGCGTTGGTACACAAACAAGATATTTATGTACAAATCAAGTTCATGCAAGCCAAGCGTGGACTAATTACTTGTGTTTTTTTAATTACACTTATTTCACAAAAATGGTCCGCCGTTCCGATTTTCTCAATCAAGGCTCGGACAGACAAAGGGCTACACGTTGTTGTCCTTTCCAGTTTCTTTCCTCAAAATCGTTTCTCACTTTGGTAGCACACATACATATATACGAAACACATACACACAAACCAAAGTAACATCACAAACCATTTAACCGTCCGAGCCTTCGTTTATTCTTTTTCACTGATCAAGCGCTTTTGATATCCTCTGTCCGATGAACCATAGACGACTGAATACATGAAACTAAAACGCAACACAGCAGGCAATATAAAAAACACTTCATCTGCAATTTACACGCTATTCAGGAATATATATGACTTACTGGCAGAGAATAATGCAAAAATTCAGATTGACACTTACAAGATAGACTCTCTTGTTGTCCCGCTTATATTCTTTTGCTCTCGGGAGAGCGTAGACAGTGCTGCAAACATAGCTGTATTTGTAGCACAAACTTAAATATATGTGGGTCGCAAATACATATATTATAACATATTTATGATTGTGTCTCAAACATGTAATATTGAATAGCAAACACAATGTGTTTGGACACAAGTATATTATATTTGCGACAAGCTCCAAACACACTTTATATTTGCATTCAAACAACAACAAAAAAGACAGATTTTCAGCGTGTTCGATTCGAGCGGCTAAACGGCTTACAGTTTGACCAAATGGCGTGGGGCGACTGGGATGTCTGCGTCGAAATTCAAATTCAAATTAATTATATGACAATTATAATTTGTAGTTTAATTTGAATTACCTGTCCAAATACAAATTCAAAAAAATCTCAATACCATTGGCAATTGTATTTATTTTCAAAGCATTTCCTTCATATTTGGCAGCTGGGGTTTTCAAATATTTTACGCGGTAAAAGGTTGGCCGTCGGTGGTGCAACGGTTAATGTGCGCGGCTCTTGTACATGTCATCCTGGGTTCGAACCAAAAAAAATTTCTTTCGGCAGCGGTCACGTCGCATAGTGACGGCGACACTATCGAGTATGTAGCCATGAAAAAGCTTCTCGAAATACCGTTCGGAATTGGTGTAAAACTGTAGGTCCCAATTAGTGTGTGAAAACTGGAAAGCGCAGAGCTCAGTGATTGTGAGAATTTCTCCCCGGTCCCTTCATGGGATGTAATGGGAAACCTTTTTTTTTTTTAAACGTTTACTAATTTGAAAGTCTACGAGGCAATACCTTTTGAAGCCACTAACATCTTCAAATAAATTACTTTAAAAACAGTATTGCCAGCAGTCAAACAAATTCAAAACAATTAAAAGCATTCCCATATTTCAGTACAATTGGCATCCGATTCCACAACCTGCATTTGCATTCCCTGAGCAAATGCAAATTCAACATTTGTTAATTGTCATTGCGAACAATGGTAATTCTTTTGCATTTGCATTAGATAGAGTAATGCAAATTAAAATTAAGTGCAAATTAAAAAACCCCATGTATGATAATAATAATAAAATAATGTATGAGATATGAGAAACATTTTCTGTAACTTTTGCTTGTTTGTTTTTGTTGAAGAAATACATAGAGCGTAGTGTATGTGTGTGTATTTATACACTTCCCAATGTGCACAAAAACGGATGCGGAGCTGTTTCAAATATGTTACGGGTCCATAGAAAACCGAAATGTTAGTTATCGAACCCGTGAATCAGTGAACTTGCTATTTGGCGGATCCGTCTCAAACACGTTACGAGTCGGTCAAAACATAAAAAGCGAATCAGTGTAATTGAGATTTGGCGGTTCCGTGTTGAGCCCGTTACGAGTCCTTCAACACATAAAAAGCGAATCAGTGAAACTGAAATTTGGCGGATCTTTCTCGAATCCGTAAAAACAATCAGTGAAATATTTAATGCCGCAGATTCATATCTGAGTTTACAAAACACAAAAACTTAAAAAAATACTAAGGAGCTAAATTTTTGTATTTGTAAAAATGAATATGTAGTTCATTACCTATATTAATTATAAATATATTTTAAATATCAGAAGGGATCAGTCTCGAATACGTTTTATGTACAAAACACGAACCCGAAACTGAGTCGAAGTTGAAGTCCGTCGCGAGTTCGAGACGGTTTGGAAAAAGTAGAGAAACCATTCGCCTTTTCGAGAGGAATTTCATACGCAAACGGATTCGTTATTAGTCCGTAATTTCGGAAAAAAATGTGCGCAGAAACAGATCCATCTTGAATTGGAAACCGATTCATATGGCACACTGAGTTGTTCTTTCTCAACCAGGATAAACAGTTCATGCCATTGATCCATTTTTAAGTGTATGCAACTCCTGAGATGGTGGGTTCATTGCCTGCTCTTTCGGCGACGGTCACCTAGCTTAGTAACGGCTACACTATTGTATAATTAGTCATGAAATAACTTCTGAAGTAGAGTTCGAAGCCAGAGCAAACCTGTAGGTGCCAATCCGTGGGTGTAAAATAAGAAACCACAGTCTCTGATTGTGAAAACCTGTCGCCTGGACTTCATGGGATGAAATGTGGAAATGTGTGTATACTTTAGAATAGAAAGATCAAGATGGTTTAGAGAATACAATCTCCCGTATTAAAATGGATGTTCTAAGAGTTCAAAACTAATTTATTTAAATTTTTAAATGCACGGGCGAGAATTCGAATCATTATTTCAAGTGTAAGGTTTTAAAAGTCGTCTATCTTTGTCTGAGAATTTTGAAAAAAGCTGGAACGACATTTTACAATTTTTTTTATTTCTCTGATCGTTTTTAAAGTTTCATTATAGGAAAAAACTATACTTATGTTCGGAAAATACTTCAAGCAAACCCCACAAGAAAACAAATCATAGTATTACATTTGCCACACTCCTCTTCGAAAACTATATCTCTATTAATAGAGATATGGAATGGCCTCGAGCTTGAATATTAAAAAGAAAAGGTACCAAGGAAAAGGCCGGATAAATAAAAATCATCCCTAAAGATTTGTATATTCTAAAATATTTAGCAAAAAAATTGTTTTCGTGATATTTGCGAATCATACTTTATTAAAAATTCGCAATTAATCTGTTAATTCATTTATCGTTAATTACATAAAACATTCGCAAAATGTTTACTAAGGAATATTTAGGAAATGTATTCATTTAAAATATTTAATATCTATATTCAATTAGGTGACTAGAAAAGTGTAATCAACTTTATATTGTGTTTGAGTGTCAACATTATTTTTCGAGCAATTGTATGCTAAACAATTCTCACTGCATTTAGGGAATTCGCCAAATATAGCACAATTCACATTTCACAACAATCGCCGAATAACATATATAACTAAATCTAGAAAGCTATGCAATCTGCCACTGATTCTTAAGGAGCATTATAATTATATAACATAAAGTCTGGAAAAATGTTGCATAAACGTTATGAACGAATTTTTTAAATTTCGTTTCATAAAATCTATGAAAAGTCTTAATACAGGGTGGGCTAAAAATCACCAAAGTCTGGACAACTGTTGAAATTTAACTGCAAACTGCCGCTGATCTGCGGGTTTTAATTCTTGCACCAATTGCAAGAATTAATATTTTTTAAAAATACGCCTTACTGACGTACGAGATATTCCTAGCTGAACTCCTTCTGGTAGATGTTTCTGATGCTTCGTTACCACTTTGCTCTGGTTCTTTGTTTAGTTGTGAATCTCTCCATTATTTATTCTCCAGCTCTTATTTATATAATCTGAGAAAAAAAATAAAAATAAATATTCAAACGAAAGAGTTACTATATTTTTAAATCCGTTGGTGACTTTTTAACCACCCTGCAGAGGATATGAACAAAATTTCATACATTTCTTGTCACCGAATCGATGAAAATATTGCAAATATCCTGTGAAATATTTCTTTGACCGAAAATTTATGATGAAATTCATAGAATTTATTAAGGATTTCATAATACAGGGTGGCGCACCAATTGTGATACAATAAGAAATTCAAATAACTTTTTTTTATCATCATCTTTCATCTTTTTTTTTTTCTGTATTCTGTATTGAATAGAAAATTAAATTTTATTTTATATAACTAATTTGTTTTGAAGATAATAGATCGTAAATGACCTCCATGCTCATCCAAGGATATGCGACACCTGATCAGGATATTATGCATTGCGTCCTGAAAGTTTGAAGTCGGGATCGCCTCAGTTATTGTTTTAATGGACTGGTTTAATTCAATCAAATTCCTCGGCTTCGCTTTTTATACCTCTTGCTTGACATTACCCTCTTATAAAGAAGTATGCTGCAGTCAGGTAAGGTGACCTTGGAAGCCAGCGAAATTTGGAGTTTTTGGATATTAATTTGTTTGGGAATTTTCGTTGAAGGTCCGCCATAGCCGGTCTGGCTATGTGTGCAGTTGTTCCATATTGCTGGAAGCAAATGCTGGTGAAACGGATACGTCTCTGGCGCAGTTCTGGGTAAAACAGCTCCTTAAACATTTTTAAATAACGGTGCCCATTGACAGATACGGTTACACCGTTTTCTTCAAAGAAGTATGGCCCCACAATGTACCTTTATGAAACTGCGCACCACACAGTAACTCGTTCTGAGTTCAGTTCCTTCTCATGCAGAATTTCTGGATTAGACTCTCTCTATATACAGCAATTTTGCTTGTTAATATTGACGTTTAGATGAAAACAGACCTCATCAGACTAGGGAATGCAGAATTTTACCAAAATTGATTTACCGTTTAACCGGTATTTTTTTTCGGATTTGCCGGTAATTTAGCGGTAATAAATAAAAACTAATTTAATTTCAATTTATGAGATAATTCGTTTAATAAAAATCATTGTTATTTTTATTACAGTTCATGAACAATGTTAAAAATAATATATATCATAGTTAACTCAATTTCTAGCAAGGAACAAATAATAAAAACTACTTAAAATTGTGTTACAGAAAGAGAACAAATTTCGAATAAAACCCATTTCATTCAGTTGATTTCAGTTTCAGGTGTTGTTCAGAAATTTATATTTTATATAAATGTTTTTGCTTACTAAAATGTGCACTTAAAAAGCTGAGACTATCGAGCGTTTGGTCATTAAGCCTGGAGTGTATTTTTGAGTATAACTGTCCGACAGCCGAAAAGGCGACTTCAGAGTCAACACTCGTAGGTCGAATAGTTTTAATATAATTATAAGTCAGTTGTAAGCATTTTCCTCGAATTCCTTCGTCGACAAAGCAAGTTATTTCGAGTCGTAATGCTTTTAAAAAAATGTTGTTTCCAGCCGATTCGGCTGCAGATTTTTCCAAATTTAATGTTGTTGAAATACTTTTTTGTAGAGCTATATACAGCTTTTCCTTCATGTCAGGTTCTGCTGATACTGATAGTGAATCGTTTGTACCTTTTTCTTGTAGTGATAACTCAGTCTCCCATATATTACTTGGAACAGAGCAATCATTATCAATTTCGATATCATCATTGGCAGCACAATAAAGTCGTTCAATCAAATTTTGCAAAGATTTAATAATAGTCGATATATTTGTTGTATTGAATAGGCCTTAATCTTCATCATCTCTTAAAAGACAGTTTGGGTCTGACAAATATTGAAAGACTTCAGCAAAGATACCTCGTCTTTCGATGAGACGCTTTGTTAGGGCTACTTTAAATTCATCACACAAACTATTTTTTGTTTGGACAGCTCGTCTAACAAAAATTTAAGAGTTATATCTGCCTGAAGTAAAATAACTCCCTCACAACACAAAGCTTCCAATCCAATTTAATTGGTAGTAGTGCCGATGTTGTACTGGCAACTGTAGCTAATTCTGTAGCTGAAAATATTATGTCGGTATTGGTGTCATTAAAGTTTTCTTTATACTATTTTTTAATTTAAAAAAATATCTCCAGCATTGATAGTAAGCTGTTCCATCGTGTTGGGGAATCTAAAATACGAGATAGCTCCTGCTTTTGCTCTAGTTTAACATACTTCTGAAGTATTTCATTTTTTGTTGGAGACCGTCTAAATTTTCGAACAACTTCTCTAATTTTTGATACGATAGCGCGAATTTGTTTGTGACTTATGGCCAGTTTCACAGTTCAAAATTTTCCATTTAAATGTAGTTTAAATGCCCGACGCTTGACATTTAATATCAAAAATATCTGTGAGCTTCTAAATAGAGCTTTTAAATGACGAGTGTGAAACTCGCCCTTAATATTGTAAACTTTTCATTGTTTAAATGATCTTTATTATTATAATCAATTTCCATCCAGTCGTTGTCATTCTCATCATCATTGGTATCTGAATAATCGTCGGAATCTATCTCGTCTATACCATCAGTAGCATCTGAGTCAATTTCAGGTAAAGAATCTCCATCTGTTGAAGCAGGGCCACTTGCTTTGTATATAACTTCAATTATGGCCAGCTGATTTCCATGGGCAAAGCATAGTTGGTGATCAGCATTGATTATTTTACCCAATTTAACCATAATGGATGCGACATCTGTTGTCACACTTGACCCTGGACTCGCACCAGACCGAAATTCCAAATCGTATCCATAGCATGTACATTTATATTTACGTATCTGCGGTTTCTAATGGAGGATCACTCATCCAGGGATGGACTAAATTTTTCACCAAAAACTTTTCGATCCGTAATATTGCTGATTTCAGAATCATGTGTTTTTTTTATATTCCATCATTTGCCTTTTTATGGTAGGAGGTGATTTTGGAATATCACGAAAGCCCTTTGAAGCTTATAGTTTCCGAAGACAATATGAATTTGTAAACTTGGCAAACGCAAATCCATCTTTTGCAGCCATGCGCGAAACTGTAGCTGCAAATGATTCATTGACGTCACTAACAACGTATGAAGTTATTTTCCCTGTCGAATAATTTTGATTCTCTGATGCTGAAGTTGATTTTGATGTTGAAGCAGTAGAACTACTGTTACTGTCAGTTCTTTTAAGTAGATTAATTTTATGATGAAAACAAACGGTATTTGTCGTTGTGGCCGTCGGTGGTGCAATGGTTAGTGTGCGCGCCTCTTGTACATGAGATCCTGGGTTCGAACCCTGCTCTGACCACCTTCAAATTTCTTTCGGCGGCGGTCACCTCGCATAGTGACGGCGACACTATCGAGTATATAGCCATGAAAAAGCTTCTCAAAATACCGTTCGGACTCGGTGTAAAACTGTAGGTCCCAATCAGTGAGTGGAAACTGGAAAGCGCACAGCTCAGTGATTGTGAGAAGTTCTCCCCGGTCCCTTCATGGGATGTAATGGGAAACCATTTATTTTTTTTTTATTTGTCGTTACTTTGTTCTACTACTATTGTGTTTTCGCCAACACGAAGATAGAAATGAATCAGTGATTCGTACATGAAAGAAAACGGGATTTTGTATGTGCCAGTGTTGTTAGTTAGATGTAGTAGTAAAAACTAATAGAAATAGAAAGTAGAAGAATTACCGGTAATAAAAAATCAAACTTACCGGTAATTCGGTAATAGGATTACCATGGTTAAGCGGTTTACCGGTAATCCATTCCCTACATCAGCCATAAACAATAAATTTATCAAGTTGTTATCTTCTTCGGCCATTTCAATAATTTATTGGCAAAATTCCAGGCGAATAGGCAAATCCTGAGAGTTTCGCTTGCTTGTAATTTGGACTTTGTACGGAAACAAGTTTAACTAACTCCAATTTGCGCCGATAAGTTTCGAGGCGAAATACTTGGATTTCACTGAATTGACGATGCTACAGCCGCGATTTTGTCTTGAATCGGAAAATAGGGATCTAAATACTACGGTACAGCAAGCATGTCTACCCACTTCATATTGGGGGGAGTGCCGCCAAATTCCCGCCTAAATTCGCTTTGGATGGAAATGAAGGACTGCAAAGTATGGTACCGCTGCAGTAGTCAAATGCTCCGATTTGCTTATACAGTAAACAATTTATTAAATGTTGTTGTATTAGGATTCACGCGACACCCTGAATTTATGAAATCGTTTTCATTGTAGCAGTTTTCTCTATATACTTCTTTAGGTATTTGAGATTTGGCGATGTCCTCATAATTTTTTTGTGAACTTACTAATTGGGAAATTTCTTTGAAAAAATATACTTTTTTTAAAAACGGTCCAGCTCACAGGACACGAAATAATATGGGAATCATTAGATTTGGAGGGGTGGACAAAAGGTACTTTTTTGTACTTTTGGTTTGGTTTGGGTTAAAGATAAGTTTTCGAGGTGAAGACTGTTTATTACATATTGTAGTTTTGAACCCAATAAAAAGTAAATTTAGAAAACCTAAAGTGCAAGACAAGCAAATCCGTGAAATACAACCCTGAGCATGGAATTACATTTGGCAGCACACTTGCTCTAACTCGTACTCGTACTTTTGGTTTGGTGTGTTTCTAGACTAACAGATGGGGCGATATTTCTTGATTAATGGGAAATTTTCTAGGTGGAGCCTGTTTATTACATATTGTAGTTTTGAACCGAATAAAAAGTAAATTTAGATCAGCACTGATTAGCGTTACTGGGGCAATGGGCACGACGTCAGGTACTGCACTTAGTGATATCCTGAACATCTGTACCCCTGATATCATGGCCGAATCGGCAGCCGCTACATCCCTGGTGAGAATGAGAGATTGTGGCGTTTTGATATCGGGGCATTGCGGACACACTGAATTACTTCACCGGATCAACTCTGTTCCCGTAAAAACGGACTACTGTATCCCCTACCTTCTACCAGTGACAAATCTAAGGTGTTCTATTCCGAACAGGAATACCTGGAAAAGTCACTGGAAGGGGATACCAGTAGTATCAGATTTTTAACGGATGGATCAAAGTTGGACGGGAAAGTAGGCTATGGGGTCCATTCACCGGACCTATATGTAAATATCTCCTTCAAGCTGCCTGATCACTGTAGTGTATTTCAGGCGGAAATTACCGCCATACTGGAGGTTGCTGAACTACTGAAAAGTAGTGTCACAACCCTCCGGAGAATATGTATCTACACAGTCAGCCAGGCTGCCATAAAATCCCTGGAAGCCATGTTAGCTGCGTCCCTGACGGAGGAAGAATGCCACTCATCACTTAGAGTGATGGCAAAGTATTTTGACATCAGGCTCATCTGGGTACCGGGACACAGCGACATTGCAGGCAATTGCGTAGCAGATTAGCTAGACAGGGTACTATGGTACAGGTTCTTCCGGCAAAAGAAGGTGTTAGTATGTCAATCTCTACCTGCCGTTTGCAGATCAGTTAGTGGGCCGCTAATATGTTCAAGGACAAGTGGAGACTTACTTCAACTTGCAAACAAGCCAGGGTCCTTTGGTCACAGGTGGACAGGAAGAGGACTAGGCAACTACTTAACTTGCCGAGAGGCAGGTTATCCACAACGATAGGAACACTCGGGACATTGTCTTGGAGGAAAACATGCTCTAAGATTGGGACATAGAAACTCCACTCTCTGTAGATGCTGCATGGAACAGGACAAGGAAACGACGAAACACCTTCTCTTGGATTGCCTTGCTCTGATAGGACTGAGAAGTAGGATATTCGGAACACATTTAGTTAGCACTGTAGGCCTACAGGATATTCCCGTAGGTCTTGTAGACAAATTTATTGAAAGGGCAAATTGGCTAGACTACTAGTCAATAGTTGCTATAGAGGAAAGTGCAGGTATTACAATGGACTTCCTTAGCCTAAGTGTGCTAGACAGCGTGCTATCTTGCAGCCTTTTCAACCAACCAACCAACCCCTGACACCTCATGTAGTTTTTTTATTTAAAACCAAAAAATATCGGCTCAGGTTATGCATCTATCATATGCTATTAAAATCTCTTCAAATAAACTCAAATAACTTTTACAATTTCCATCCGATATAAAAAGGGAACGGCTCTTTTTATACATAATCAAATTACCTTGAAAAACATATGTATGTGAAAATATTAACGCTTATTATAAAATACTTAAAAGAAATGTAGTTAAATTCAAAATATACATTGAAAAAGCAAATTTTCGTCTTTCGAAACCCGTTTAAAATATAAAAATCGACTGCGGAACAAATAAGTGCTCGTTCCCACATAATTCCGTTTTATTCAGAATAAATTTTTCCGTAAAAATAAGTATACAAATATTAAGCACAACAAATGTTTTCACAGAAATATTATTAAAGAAATGTGTTGAAAATCGGGAAATTTAAAATAGAAAAATTTTCAAATAATCTTAGGAAAATCACTAGCAATATTTAATGCATAAATCATAAAATGTATACGTGGGAAACATCAATTCTTATTCTTTCCAAAGCCTTTAAGGAAATACAAATTGAATTGATGTTGCACATCATATTGTCGAATATTCATTGACGTCTGCATTTATTTATGTAGTCTGGGTCATTTCCTCCTAAGAACACCAATAGACCTTTAGGTGTCTTTCAAAGATCCATGGACAAGGGAAAATGCCAAATGTTTCAAATATGTAAAATAGTTTTACAAATGTTTTGAATGTACAGACGATTTATAAGTTCTTGTGTTCATAGTAAACATTATGAATACAGTACTATATTGTATACTAGTACTCGATGTCATTTACATCATATTATTGTTCTTCTCATGTATTTTCTGTGTGTAGTTTTTTCGATGTGACGTTTTTTGTGCAAGGTCAGTGCGAAACAAGATGTACTTCGAAAATAATAAAATGTTCAAAATTGTGGTTATATTTTTAGTATCATTACAGGGATTTGTTTTTTCTTTTGAATTGTTTGTATTTATAATTTGCACTTAGCCCATAAATGGAGAGATACAATTTAAGAAATGCTTGAATCTTTTTCCTTAGGCAAATAGCACCCTTAATGTATATTATTAAACTACTTCGAAATATGGCCCACTAAAGCTGCGGATTCGGGAGCAAAAATGTTTATACTTTTATTATCAAATATACGTTTAATAAATATTTGGAGTTTATTTTCGCCCAGTAACAAATCGCCACTTAAAATTCCAAAAAAAAGTGACAACTTTCTTCATTCATCCCTTTACCGGCGAGGCAGCAAATTGTTCGATATGGGATTCCAATTTCTACATAAAATTTAGATTTTTTAACTTAGTGGTCCAACATTTTGTAGGGATAATAATAATATTGTTAAAATTATGTATAGAACTAAAGTCTGGATGAAAACTTTGGCATTTAAAAAAGTTATATTTATATCACATATTTAATAAAATCGATGTTTTCGAGCGAAGAAATCTAAATTTTGTAAAATCGTTTAGATTTAAAAAACAAAAATTGATTCTCCCATTACATCTCATGAAGGAATTGGGAAGAGTTTCTCACAACCAGTTCGGAACGATATTTGAGGTTTTTCATGGCTAAATACTCGACAGTGTCGCCATCACTATGCGAGGGGACCGCCGCCGAAAGAAATTTTAAGAAGGTCGGAGCAGAGATCGATGGCTGCCACGACAACGAATTACGACGACAAAATTATAGCCAACGAACGTATGACATCATAGAGACGCATGGAGAACCACATCAGATGAGGCACCTGCCTTTGTTATTTGTTTTCTGTAACAGTCCCTTTCTTCATTCCAGGTCACATATATAAAATAAATTCCAGAATTCTGCCAAGAAGTAATGTTAGAAAGTATTAGAAAATTGAAAAACGCGGAACCTTTTTTATTTTAATTATTCTTTATTAAGCTACCAAAACTCTAAAACAAAAACCAAACACGTGTGGCTATGCTGACTTACGAAAAAAAAAGAGAAAATAGAATATGAAAGGTAGAAAAGGTAGAAAAACATCAGTGCGGCACAGCTGTTATTAAATGTGTACACTGAACGAAGAAAAACGTAAAGGCAGGGGTTGGGTTAGTGTGAAATGATGTTAAACAGAAACTCCTTAACATTCCGCCCACCTCGTCCAGTGCGACGAAATTGAGACCGCCCACCGTAAGCAACCACTATGGGTGCTCGACCGGTAGGACCACAAGTTTAGAGATGGCCCGCTTCAAAGTGGTAGTTTTGGTACGAATAGTCGCTACTCGGACATGGTTGTCATCACCCGGATGGACTTCCAAGACTCGGCCCAGTTGCCATTGAGTAGGTGGTGCACGTTCATCACGCAGCAGTACAAGATCGCCAACTTTGAGTTCAGTGCAAGTTTGTTGCCACTTGTGCCGTACTTGCAGTTCTTTCAAATAGTCGCTGCTCCATCTTCGCCAAAAGTGTTGTTGCATTTGTTGTATCAACTTCCAGCGATTCAGGTGAGACGCTTTGGTGTCAAGCAAACTTGGGGTAGGTGGTGCAAGCAGAGGACCACCAACCAACATATGCGCTGGCGTGATTGCTGCCAAGTCATCGGGGTCATCTGACAAAGCGGCCAACGGCCTTGAATTTAGCACTGCTTCAACTTCTTTTAGGACGGTGTAAAACTCCTCAAAAGTTAGCGTAGATTCGCCGAGGACACGTTTTAGGTGGTGCTTCATACTTTTAATACCCGCTTCCCAAATTCCGCCGAAGTTAGGGGATCCCGGTGGAATAAAGTGCCAAGTTACGCCGTGTATAGCGCCGTATCGTGCGCCCGCCTCTAATTGCTTACGATATTCCTTAACATCTTCTTTAAGCACTGCATGAGCGCTTATGAACGTAGTGGCGCAATCGCTGTACATGTCGGTACAGTAGCCGCGAGTTGCGAAAAATCGGCGAAGCGCAAGCAAAAATGTGTTTGTAGACATGTCGCTTACGAGCTCAATATGTATAGCCCGTGTACTGGAGCATACAAATAAAGCAACGTATGCTTTGTAAGACTGGTGGCCTCTTCCCTTGTATTTACGTACCTTAAAGGGGCCGCCATAATCAATGCCGCAATGAGTAAACGGCTTGCTGGGTGTGCATCTTGCCGCTGGTAAGTCACCCATAATTTGTTGAGCTGGTCGAGCTCTTTGACGAAAACATTTGATGCAGCGTCGAATGTATTTCTTCGTTGAGGCCCGGCCGTCAATAATCCAATAACGGCGACGTATAACGTTAAGCGTAGTTTGCGTACCACCATGCAGAGTACATTCGTGCGCATTCGCAATGATGCGAGTAGTAAAGCGGTCGTCTCTTGGTAAGACTACAGGAAATCGCTCTGCCTCTGGTAGAAAAGAATGTGAAAGTCTGCCCTTCATTCGCAGTACACCCTCAGCGTCAAGTTGTGGATTTAGTTTACGTAGCTTACTTTTGGAAGGTAAAGGTTTGCCACGACGAAGGCAATCGATGTCGTCGGAAAAGTGAAAACGTTGTACATACCTGAACCAAAAGTTGAGTGCCGACGCTCTCTCTTTTGCTGTACACCATGGCTCAGTGTCGTGTTGCAACTTTAGTTTGGCCGCCAGAAATCTGCGACACCATGCTGTGACTGCGATTAATTTGTTGATATTGGAATACTTTTCCAACAAAGTGGCCGCCAACGTTGTACCCATTGTGGTTACAAGAGTTGACACCGGCTCGGCATCTTGACAGCAAGGTATACTTGGTTGAGGTGGCCAGTCACGCTCATGCAGGCGTAACCAACTAGGACCTGACCACCATTTATCGTAGTTGATGATTTCGGATGGCAAGATTCCTCTTGAAGCGACATCCGCTGGGTTGCATGTTGTTGAAACATATTTCCAGGTGTCGACTGGAGTCATCTGTTGGATTTTGTTGATGCGGTTTGCGATGTATTGTCGATGCTTACCAGGATTTGAACGTATCCAGCTCAGCGCAGTTTTTGAGTCAGACCAACTATGTATATTCATATTGTCGAGTTTGAGCGCATGGATCACTTTAACAGCCAATGTAGCACCCAACAGCGCAGCATTTAGTTCAAGGCAGGGTACTGTGATCTTCTTCAGTGGCGATACCTTGGTTTTAGCCATTAAAATCGATGTTGCGATGCAGTCGTTCTGATCGACAACGCGCAAGTAGCAGACAGCGGCGTACGCCTGCTGTGATGCGTCTGCAAATATGTGCAGTTGGCATGAAAAAGACTGCGGAGACATGTAGACCCATCGATGGATTTGAATATTCTCCAGCACTGGCATCTCTTCACGAAATTTGCTCCATTTATGTTGATATGGATCCGGAATTGGATCATCCCATGCACAACCAATGGTCCACAATTCTTGAAACATTATCTTACCAACAATGGTGACAGGTGCAAGTAGACCAAGTGGATCGAATGTCTTGGCAACATCGGATAACTGTTGGCGTTTAGTAATTGGACCTGTATGCGATGTGAGTGTAATCCTGTATCCAATAGTGTCGGAAGAACAAGCCCAGTATATGCCGAGAGCCTTAGCTTCACGATTCAATGTAAGATCGCAATAGACATCAATAGGAGTGTTGACCTCGGCACCAATTGTTTGTAAAAACTCGATCGAATTCGAATTCCACTTACGAAGTGGAAAACATCCACGCTGCAGTAACGTTTGTAGCTCCCCTTTGATCTCAAGTGCTTCAGATACTGAGTCAGCACCATGTAAACAATCGTCCATATAAAATGATTCTCGCAGTATTTTTGCGGCTCGAGGAAAATGTGCTTCTTCTTCTTTTGCTAGCGTTCGTAGTACTTTTATGGTTAGGTATGGCGAGCAGTTTAGCCCATATGTAACAGTGAGTAGTCGAAATGGCTGCGTCTTACCGTCGATGTCGTGCCAAAAGATTCGCTGCATGTCGGCATCTTCGTCGTGAATGCGAATTTGTCGAAAGCGCACTTCTCTATGTCGGCTATAAAAGCGATGCGATGTAAACGCCAGCTCAAGATTAAGTCGGCTAGATCGTTCTGCAGTTTTGGTCCGGGATGCAAACAGTCATTGAGTGACACGCCCGCACTGTACTTTCGTGATGCGTTGAAAACTGTGCGTAGCTTCGTTGTAGAACTGGATTCTTTATACACACCGTGATGCGGTATGTAGCAAAATGTAGCTGGTTCGTTGTTGCCCAATGCTTGCTGCATATGTCCAAGTGAAATGTATTCAACCATGAACTGCTCATACAGCGCCTGCATGTTGGGGTCAAGTTGAAGACGCCTTTGTTGAAAATTAAATAGCTTTAAGGCATCCGGTTTAGATTCTGTCAGCGCAGAAAAGTTGGCAGAAGGTTTGAACGGATAGCGAACGAAAAAACGCCCTGTGTCGTCACGTGTAGTCGTTCGTTCAAAATACTCCTCGCAATACAGCTCGTCCATTGTCATCGTGGATGATGAGTTTAAGTCGTCGTGCTGATTAAATGTCCACATTTGTTGAACTAAATCGTTTAATTCAAGCGTAGTGGTGGCACAAAATGTTGCGCGCAAATGCTGAAAATTGTTTGCAGGTATAGGCCCGTACACCACCCAGCCCAGGTGGGTTTTTTGTGCGACACGCTTGTTTTCGGCGGACTGTATTACCTCGCTGCACAGTAAAGAACCGTGAATGTCGGCGCCGATGATGACGTCGATGTCGCCGGGTTCAGTGAATGTTGGGTCTGCTAGAGTGAGACCGCTAAATTCGCTTTCCGCTGGTATATGGATGTGTGCGGCAGGCATACGATGCCCTAAACGTGGTAAAATCAACGCGGCGCAGCTGACTGTGAAATCAGGCTCTGATAGAGAGCGCAAAGTGAACTCGGCTAGTGCTTTTGACGTGCCTGCCGACGAGCTGCCTATACCTGTAACCGGTACTGAGACACGTTTACGTGGTAGATGTAGTCGTTGTGCTGCAACTTCACTGATGAAAGTTGCCTGTGATCCAGGATCCAGAACCACACGAAGGTTGTGTGTTGTACTTCAATTATCGCGGTTGCAAGCAGGACCGTAGGCAAGCATTTAGTTGTTTCAGTCGTTGGACGTCTTGGCTGAAGTCGATTGTGGTTGACAACAACGGCATTTGGACTCACTTCAAACGACTCATGCAAAAGTGTATGATGTTTAGCTTGACATCGTTTACAGAAATATTTCGACGTGCAGCTGTTAAGAGCGTGTGGACCCCGTAGGCAATTTTCGCAAATATTGGCACTGCGCACTAAAGAAAGTTTTTCAGTCGGGTTACGCTTACGAAAAGATTGACATGCCGACAGAACGTGTTTCTCATCACAGCACATGCACTGACTGACGTTCGTTTGATGAGTTTGAACTGCGCCGGCAGCTTTCGGCTTATTTGCGCCGCCACTCCATTTTGTCGTTGTTGTTGCCTTAGTTGGTGGAGCAGCTGCCTCAAGACCTTGAACTCGACGTTGTAGAAATTTCTTTAAGTCATCATACGTAGGGACGGTGCCAGTATCGTCTAATGAAATCTCCCAGTCTTTTACCGTCTTTGAGTCCAACTTTTCGGTGATATGAAACACAAACCAGTCGTCCCAATGATTTGTAGGCCGGCTAAGCTGTGTAAGCGCTCGAAAAGTTTCATTAGTTACGTCCAAAATGTTACGGATTGGAATAGCCGATTCGGATGTCATCTTTGGTAGGTCGGTGATCGCACGTAGATGTGACTTTATGAGTCGTCGTGTGCAATCATAACGTTGAGTCAATAATTCCCATGCGATGGTGAAATTATGTTCCGTCACGGAAATATTGCGCAGTAAATGTTCGGCATCTCCATGTAAGCACGCCTTAAGGTAGTGTAAGCGCTCAACGTTGGATAAGGAAGCCTCTTTTATAATACACGTGTCGAAGAGGTCCTTAAAATTGAGCCACTTTTGAAGATTGCCATCGAATTTAGGTAGCTCTATTTTCGGAAGGCGGACGTGTCCCGCTGGTGTACTGGCGTTGGCAGTAACCACATTTGAATTGCCGCCGGCTCGTTGAGTTAGGGCTTCCATGGAATCGTTTATCTCGCCCATCGCTTCACAGTAAGCTGTTTCAACCTCAATGAACCGGCTTTCCTTGATTACGGCTTCACGGGCGGCATGATTGGCGGCTGTGCCTTCCATGTCTACGACAGCGTCTCGAGCGTGGACATAGCGTTTCCAATAATCCTCCAGCAACGATTTACGGGCGCAGAAATAGCCATGTGTTTGTTTTTGCTTAGCAGTTTTTCGTGTATTTGTCATAAAGTTTGCGATTAAATTTGCTACACTTGATTCTCGTTCAAGTGCCATTTTGTGCAATTAAATTTTTAACAACAACAAAAATCGAATGAATTTAATGCAAGATGAAGGAAAAAACTTTGAAATTGCTTTTAGGAATTTAACTTCAACACAACGAAAAGGTTCCCCGCAAGGGATGCCAAAATGTTAGAAAGTATTAGAAAATTGAAAAACGCGGAACCTTTTTTATTTTAATTATTCTTTATTAAGCTACCAAAACTCTAAAACAAAAACCAAACACGTGTGGCTATGCTGACTTACGAAAAAAAAAGAGAAAATAGAATATGAAAGGTAGAAAAGGTAGAAAAACATCAGTGCGGCACAGCTGTTATTAAATGTGTACACTGAACGAAGAAAAACGTAAAGGCAGGGGTTGGGTTAGTGTGAAATGATGTTAAACAGAAACTCCTTCGAAAACACTGGATTTTAATTACTTATACATTTTTTCTTATTGATTTATAAAGTAATTTAATAATTAAGTAATTTTATTTATTTATTAGAGCCAAGCACAACAAGAATGAATTTTATAAATTACTGTACTAGTGGTAAAAGGAACAGTTGCACTAGAGTGTAATTGAATATAATATATTTTAAAAGTTATAGAAAATAATAGGTACAAATACATTCAATATTTAACATATTGTTTACAATAACTATACTTAAAACTAGTCTGAATAATTACTTTAAATGATGGATTATCTCCTTTTTAAATTTGATTGCGTTGCTTATACATTGTATATATGATGGTAAATTGTTCGAAAGACGTGTATGTGCAAAATTGCCTCTCAGATATTAAAAATTGGAAAATTTTCGGTGTGATTACACAGGGTGACAAAATTAAGATTCTCTTCTGCGGTTCAACTTTTTGTAGTCAATTTAGATGTATGAGACAGTGATGTTCTTATCCTTTAATTCACTTTTTTTGAATTGACTCTGGTTCTCGAGATAAACCGCTATTTTAGAAATGAAGGAGGTTTCACCACACATTTAAGCATAACTCAAGAACAGTTTGTCCGATTTGGTTAAGTAACAAATTTTAAAATACACAGCTAAATTACCTTCAAGTTACATCTACAATATTTTTTGATAAAGTCAATAGTTTCGAAAATGCAAAATTCAAATTTTTTTGTTTTTTTAAAATTCATAAAAAACCAAAAAACTCACAAATGCTATTTTTTAATCTTTAGTTATAAACATAAATATGTTACAAATAAAAGTAGCCATATTTCAATAAAATCGATGAACAAGTTTTGGTTTAATTCACAATTTGATAAAAATCATTTTGATAAAATGTTTAAATGAATATTAATAACAGAAATATTCCATAATTACAAGAAACACGAGTTAAGAAAGCCGTTTTGTATGGGATTTTCTTTGGTACTTTTTGTTGGGACAGTCTCGTTGTAGGTTCCAGCAGTAGTCTGCCATCATTTGGCTATTTTTTTTTTGGAAAATCATTCATTCATGCCAATCATGCCATAATTTTTTTTTTGGAAAAGTTTCTGAATAGATTCAGATGTAACTTAAAGGTAATTTAGCTGCGGATTTTCAAATTTTTTTCTCAACCAAATCGGACAGACTGTTCTTGAGTTATGCTAAAATGAGTGTTGAACCCTGCTTCATTTTTAAAATAGCGGTCTATCTCGAGAACCAGAGTCAATTCAAAAAAAGTGAATTATAGGCTTATACATATGCACCAACATATGCACCAGAATTTCCTTACAAACCCCGCACCGCAGAATCAGTGTTGGCCTGTGTTTTTGTTCCACGCCTAGATCGGCCAAATTGTATTCTCTCAAATAAGTAATTGGGTTCCTCGGTATAAACTATTTTCTGAAAGAGTAAAATTGACTTGAATTTAGGAACATTGTCAAATGTCATATTATGAATCTGATACGAATAAGTTGATATTCTATCATTTCGGTTTTTATTAAATATATATCCGGCACTATTATAATAAGTAATTTTCAGCTTCTGGTAATCAGTACTGTCACAATTTTGATATAGTTCACAGCCATAAATAAGAACTGTTATTAAGTAACTTTTTGCAAGTAGCTTTCGAATTTGAAAGGGTGTTGCTGATTTAACAGCCCATAAATTTCTTAACATACCATAAACTTTTCTCACTGTAACATTGATGTGATTAGTGCACAACAGTTGACCATTGAATGTTACACCCAGATTAACCGCAGTTTGGACAAATTGAATATGCGAATGGTTTACCCTCGGCGTCAAAGCAACTGCTAAGAAACTCTTCTTTGTAGAAATTATATACGTTTCGATTTACCAGGATTTAAACAAAGTCCATTGTTTGAGGCCCAAGTGTTTATCCTATTTAAGTCTTCATATATATTTTCAGTGCAACTATTCAAGTTTGCAGTATTCGTACTAGCATACAATTGAACATCATCAGCGTACTTTTGCATTTTACAATATCGTAATACTTCGGGGAGATCATTAATATATATGCAGATCAATAGTGGCCCCAAAACGGGTCCCTGAGGAACACCTCTTTTATTGGGCAGTAATTCAGATCGGCTGTTACCCAAAAATACAGCCTGTGTACGATTTCCGATATATGAGGCAATACGTCTACACGCAGAATGAGAAAAGCTGAATAACTTTCCAATTTTGTCAACAATGTAGAATGGACGACAGTATCAAATGCTTTGCTGTGGTCAAGGAGTATGAGGAATGAAAGCATATTGACATCTATATTTTGCCTAAGGTCTTCTGCAACTTCCAGAAGTGTTGTAATGCAGCTTCTTTTCCTTCTGAAGCCTGATTGACTCTTTGAAAGCAGATTATTTTCAGAGAGATATTTATCCATTTGAGCGTATACAATTTTTCCTAATGCCTTTGACATGTAAGGTAATATTGCAATCGGTCTAAACTCATTGTTGGTTTTGGGGACTGGTATGATTTTAGAACATTTCCATGCTGTTGGAAAAATAGATTTTGTAAGTACATTGTTAAAAATGTGAGTAATATATGGTAAAATCCACGGAATCAATATTCTAATAAACTTTGGGCACTTATTGTCTATTCCAACAGCATTAGATTTGATGCTGTATAAGCTTTTAAACACATCCGATTGACTAACGCAATGAAATGAAAATTTGTTCTCAATTTCAGCTGCAGAATATTCAGTGTACACATTAGATAAGGTATCAGAGCTTTCTGCAAACAAATTGTCTGTTTATTGGTAATATTAGTTTTCTTTCCTTGCCCGATTCCAATGCTACGAATATGTTTCCCTTTCGATTTACCGTTAATAGCAGTTGCAAATTTTTGTTCATAGTAGGAAGATTTTGTTATCTGGATATGTTTAATTACATCTTTCCGAGCTTCTTTGAAATATGAGTAAAGTGCCGAGGTTTTGAACCGTTTCCATCTTTTATAATTTACATTTCTTACAACAATATGTCGCTTTATAGTGTCATTAAACCAGGGCTGTTGTTTATGTTTCACGACTCTTGTTGGTATTTGCACGTACATGTCAAATAAGACATTGCCATTTTGTTCTATAAAAACTACCTGATCATAAACTTTATCAAAATCATTGACTCTTTCCCAAGGAATACTTTCCGTAAGTTCAGGCAGAATGTCATAGTTAACAGTTTTGTAATCTCTGTAACTGATTGTGGTATCACACACATTTTCGATGACATAATAAATCTTAAATATCAATAACTGATCATAGAGGAGTACTTTAAATGTATTATTAACGAAAAATATATCAAGCAAGCTATTGATTGTATGAGAGTAGTGGGTATTAATAGTGTAGTTCGTTGGAAATAAATCGAGCACAATCATAGAGTCCTTTAAACTACTTTCCACAATTAGGTTACTATTAAAGTCACCAACGATTATTATGGCGTTATAAGACATGGCCATATCTTGAATAGTCAAGATATTCAAGCGGAATATTGCGATTGGGTCTATACACGCAAGCAATTAATAATTTATCCCCGTTGTTGATTGCAACGTCTAAAAATAAACACTAGATTAAGCTATCGGATTCTGACTAACGTATAGTTTTGCATATAATACCAGTTTTTATGTACACTGGCGATCAAAACCGAGTGCATGTTTTAAACATTTTTACTTTTAATGGCATAACGTTTTAAAATTTTTTTAAAAATGGTCCAGCTCACGGAATCTTTATACTAGACACGAAATATTTGGGGAATCATCATAAAACAAATCGCGGTACATTCTGAGGGGTCGACAAAATTAACTTTTTTTTGTAAATCGGTCTAATGTATATACGATATATCCACTCGTCACAAAAAGTTAATCTAGACGAATGTTTCACCATCGAAGTGAGTATAGAAGTATAAGCTATTGGAGCCAAATTGTACATACCCTCACCCTGTACAATTTATATGTTTGAAGTTCTATAATATATAAGTACTTTTTCTAATGCCAAATTCACCATAAAAGTAAAGATTCTGACGAATTTGTATGTATGACGAAATTTTTTTTGTACTTACGTTTGGTTTTTTTTGTAGGTTGCCTTGGTTGTTACAGGTATATCGGCAACCCATAACAATTCCTTTCTTTCCGTTGCACAGTGGTCTATTCTAAGAGAAAGAGGACAAAAATCATTATTTTCACGGTCACGTATTATAAAATTAAGTTAGTCACATGAAAGTGTATAGTATGATAGTATTGAAAGTAGGTATATAGTAGAACATACCGTCTCAGAGGTTGCTTAAAATGCTAATTCTTTTTGTAGATTTTGGAAATTTTTATGAAAATAACTCTTTTGTTTGCATTGAGGTTTGGACCAAATACATTTTTTCCAATAGTATGACTTATAGTATATTGGAAACTTTTATTCCAGATTGCTTAGCTTTTAAATTTTTGATGTGTTAACATCTATAGGCGCGGGTACGCCCTAAATTCACAAAGTGAATACATCCAAACACAGTTTGTCCGATCACACAGATTGCGCGACTGCGATCACATATTGTTTGGCGTTAAACTCCTCCGAAACGGCTGGACCGATTTGAATGAAATTTTGTGTGCATATCGGGTAGGTCTCAGAATCGGCCAACATCTATTTTTCATACCACTAAATGATAAGTGTGACTGTATAGACCACAGATTTGTCCGACTGCGGAAACAGATTGTCAGACTGCGAAAAAAACACACACTGATGTAGCGGCAACGAATAAGTAGCGTTCACAATGGCGGCAACGAATTTGTAATTCAAGCCTTCACGTTCCCACTCACAGTATTGCATATAATGCCCTCTCATGTTTTTTGTGAAATTGGAATTCAAATTTGTCATAGAAGTAGGTTCTATTTCTACTTCAAATTGGAATTTATTCGAATCAGTTTATTCTACTGACCGCTAGGGGCGCTCTACTTCGAATTTTGTTTTAACACTTGAAAGTATGAATTAAAATGTAAACATTTTGTATCAAAACAAACATTTTAATAAATAATATTATCTGTAGAATCTGTCAATAACAATAATTTCACATATAATTATAATTTTTTATTACCAAGAATACAACACTGCCGCTGGCTTTCGAACAAATCAGCTGATGCAAATGTGAAATGTGTAGTTGTTTGTAGTAAGTGTAGTTCGCGCCAATTTTATTAATAAACAAAAGAATAAAGTTTAAAAAAAGCTGACATTTTCAGGTTTATCGAAACCGTCCAAGGCCATGACATATCCCAGCGGCGGAAGTCATGACCTGGAAGGCCTGAAATCATGACCAAACAGGCCTTCTTTAAAATACGACAGGCCTTCCCTACACCTTACCTCCTCCTTTCTTTTTAACATTGCGTGAGATTGGGTGGCAAGGCCTTCCATCCCTCACTACTAGAAGGCCTTATGAACCCCTGCAAAAAGCGTAGTTTTAGAACGACTTACGTAAAAATAAAAAAATATATGTGGAAAATAGTTTCATATTTCAGATTTATACTTTAACCAATTGTAATTCATATAAATGATTTTTTTTAAATTCTGCCTGCAGCCACAGGAATCGAACACACGACCTTAGAACTTACAATCGGACGCTTTATCTACTGGGCTATCGAATTTTATGATTTTGCAACGACGAATTGCGAACATGTGGAAAGACAGGGTTTCATGAACAACAGCGTCTTTTGGCATTCTTTTAACAGGCCTGTGGAAGCCTTATAAAATCATGCATTTCGCAGGCATTATTAAAGTAGGCATTACCAAAGAATGATTCCGCATGCCTTACTCGTGGAAGGCCTCGCAAATTCCGCCGCTGGGTTATGGAACATAAGTTTCTAAACAAAACATTTCTATAGAAAAATTTGAAAACATTTCTAAAGAAAAATTTGAAAATATTTCTATAGAAAAATTTTAAAATATTTCTATAGAAAACTTTTAAAACTTTTCTATAGAAAAATTTTAAAACTTTTCTAAAGAAAAATTTTAAAACATTTCTATAGAAAAATTTGACAACTTTTCTATAGAAAAATTTTAAAACTCTTCCATAGAAAAATTTGAAAAGTTTTCTAAAGAAAAACACTTAATACTTTTTGCTCCGGGTAGTCGTATAAATATGAGGTCCGTGTCTGACATTTAATTTTTCTATTTTTTACTGTTTGCTTTTTCGTTTGTATTGCAATTCTCCATGGTTTTCAATCCCCAAATATGTATTCTGCTGTATAATGTAAACAATGTTGCCAGTCAGGTGTGTAAACAATGTTGCCAGTCAGCTGTTTTTTCGAACTATAGTTGTATTGTGTGGGTGCGGAACACTCTCAGAGCAAAGAGAATAATGACGTAGTTATTTTTATATAAAAATGAGATAGCAAGAGAGCAACGAAAATTGTGTGAACTTGTGTAGCGTATGTACGAACATAACAATCTATGTATTCACATGAGTCTGTTGCTTTGCATTCTCTTTGTTTTTTGTGGGAATAAAACAAAAAGTATTAAGCAAGAAAATAATGACACATGTGCTTGCACTGGTTTTTAAATAATTTTTAGTATTAATATTATTTAAATGTAACGTCATCATATGATTGAACGCTGTTTTTTAATTTCCAATGTAACATTTACTAATGTGTTTATAGAAATCGAGCAGGTACCGTGTAACAAAATGGTGTTAACACATCTCCCGTGAGTTCGAACACTCGTTGAATTTTTTAAACTGTTATTTTTTTTAAGAAGAGTCATAAATATTATTGAAATCTCCTTTTTAGCCTTAAACGCCATCCTTGTTTTTTGTACACTAACGCCATCCTTCGGAAATTTTTACAAGAACCAATTTAAAGAAGCTATAGATATTGTTATGTTATTTTTTACTTAGTTCTATTTTATTTAATATTCAAAAAACAAATCAATTTGCAAACGACTGACGCTATAAAAAAATTAGGTCAAAACTACCAAAAATACGTAGCTAAGCTCGAAATTAAAATCGTTCGACGAATGATGACGGTGCACGGTTATGTTAATGTTACACTATTACACAGTACAACACGAACAAATATATAAATAAATATAACCATATACGGACACCACTAAGTGATAAAAGACCAAAACAAAAAAGACCCGTGTCTCCCAGTTTTGCCCAAAGCCGTGCACTTTTTTTATGGGTCCCCAAATATTTGGGGCCTCGGTCTTATTTTTGCAAAAAGTGATCACTTTGTCAGGCTCATATCTTGTTAACCGTGCGGAATTTTGATTTATTTTTGGTTTTTGATTTGTTATAACATTTTGATTTGTTATAGGTGTGAAATTTTCACCGGTCAAGCCTACTTCCTCGAAAAACAACTTATATTCACTTGAATTCACTATGTAAAAGATTCTTTTCTTTTGAAATCTTGTAGAACTTTTTTTCCTGATCTGATGACCGCAAACGTAGCAAAATAAATCAAGATATTCACACTGCATATTGAAATTGTCTGTTGCCAATGTTGTGTGCGAATTATGCTGTGGCATTTTCTCTATAACTTTCACCGCTGAGTTCTCGCTTTTATATTCTGTGCTCCGTCCCTTATTGCGTGTGCTGAGCTTACTGCTTTGCCTGTGCTGCTGCGGTCGGTGAGATAGCATAGTACCTCAATGTTGAAGTAAACGGTGTTACGATTCATTCCTAGGAAGTTCAAATGTTCTAGAAAGTTGTTTATTGAGATCTTAGGTACATTTGTAGTTGATTGTTTCCTTGAATTTTGTACGGTTTGCCAACTATGGACCTGAACAGGTGAAAAAAGGTACAAAAATCGAATTTATTGTTTTTTTTTTACGATTTTGAACTTGAAGATTAAGTTTTTTTGATTTTATATGTTCACAATTTTTGTTCTTTATGAGATTCGGTCAGAAACTAAATCAAAATTTCGAACGGTTTGCAAGTTATGAGCCTGACAAAATTGATCACTTTTTTGCATAAATGACACCGAGGCCCCAAATCTTTGGAGGCCCATAACAAAAGTTCATGACATCGTATATGGTTATATTTCCATGACTTAAAAAATTACACACAGTGTAATTTTATGTTACACTATTTCCATTATTAGCTTTAATTTTATATAAAGTAGTATTATTATTCAATTTGTTTCTAAACCGTTGTCTATAAGGAATTTGTATTTCCGTTGACTAATAAATGAAATGATATGAAATGAAATTGTTAAGGAGCTAATCAAAGTAATAACGTATGAAAATACCTGCATGTGATAGGGAGCACATTCCAGATCTGACTATGAGTTAAGGGTTTTAATTTTATGTCCATATCTCTTAAATGGCTCGACATTTTACATTACAGTCCTAAGCAATATTATAGGTCTTAGAATGTGTGACAACTCTTTGAAAGACTCTAATAATAAAAATCACACCAGAGATGAACAAATCAAAGGAACTGTAATAAAATATATTTTCCGCTTTTTAGGCTAGAAATGTCACATAGTTGTAGCTCATATTATTTATTGAATATTTTGAAAACAAGCAAGAACGTAGAAAGATAGATAAAGTGCGAAAATTCGTGTAATATATAACAACACTTCTTTTTACCGGTCTGGATGGTAGCAGAGCCAAAACCACCGTCTTCTTGAGAGTCGTTGAGAGTTGCTCGCAATATTGATGATAAATTTGTAAAAGACACTAAGTACCAAAGTCGACAGACATATCGCGGTTCTAACTGACAATTTTTGATAACTTCATCTGCGTATTTCATAGTACGAAATTTTGCATGTCCTTTTAATTATTGCTATCGCCATAATTATATATATTATCGATTGCGAGATATCTACTACAACAAACTTCTAACTACACATTTTTCTGTAGTAATTAGGTTAATAAAGCGAATTTAAGCTGATTTTTCTCAAAAATTACCGGTTACACTTAGAACCTTGTCGTTCGAACATCGCGATATATGAAACGAGACTGCATGAATTGCTAGATATAAGATATTTTATTATGGTTCTAGGTCAATATCAATGTTATGGAAAACTTCGTAAAATACACTTAGACTACAAAAGAGGTATAAAAAATGAAAATTAAAAAAAAAAATATTTCTAAAACGAAATTTTTCGAACTGCGTTTTGTAACTGCGTTTAAAATATTTAAATTTAATCAGTTAACTCAATGGTGATATCGGAAGTACAACTTCATTATGGGTCGAAAGAATACAATTTCTGTTGAAGCAATATGATTTTTTCTTGATGCCAAACCATTGTTTTTTTTTCAGTTTTGAAAAATGCGTCCAATTTTCTTTTATTTAGTCTTTTATCTTCAGTTCACCGTCTAGAATCTGAATTGGCTTAAAAATTTCCGTAATCCTTGACTATGTTATGGCTTCTTATTTGCCTACAATGCTACTGATAAGACCCCTACGTTTCAAAGATGTTTTGACATTGACCTTAATTGAAATTTTTTTTGTACATAGATTGTACTGTGACCGAACCACGGTTACTCCAAGTCGCTTTGATATATCTATAAAATAAAACGACCTAATTTCATACTCGTTTTAAAAGGTTTTTGAAGATAATACCAGTCATGTGGGCGCCGCCACTGTTTATGAGCATTTGTGCTCTCTTTACGGGGCGATAAGTTATGACACAATTGTTGGAAATTATCTTTGAGAGCTTCCAGAGTCTGTGTCTTGTTCCCGTATGTTCAACAAAAACCCCAAAAGAAAGAAGTCTGGATACGTCAAATCGGGCAATCTTGCCGGCCGACAATTCAAATCTCCAGAGTGGTACTTTAGGCGGTGTCCTGTTTGAATCACATGTCCTCCAGTCTCAATTCATCAATTTGCGACTGTATTGCTCGTCAGTCACAGTAGCCGTGTTACCCACTCCTTCCTGGGAATCATATGGTCCGATGACAACTTCGGGCTAAATGGTGCACTATGGATATAATGGCTTTTCGTGTGATGGAAATGGGCCTACTCCCTCATGAAACATTTCCATCTCTGTCGTAGAGATTCAGCAGACGGCGAGCGTACATTAGTCATGACTGACAGCCTGCAGGCAGCAGAGACGAACGTGTATGGACCAATTTGTAAACACAGCGACTATGTATTAGTCTCTTAAAGGCGACCGGCTAAACGCCTTAATCTTTCACTAGCTGTCGTAGAACGGTCTGTAAACCTGCGCAACAGGTAATGACGGATTGTTCAGTAACAAAATAGTTACAAGTATTTCGCGCTCTTAAGGAGTGTTTTAATTCATGACTTGTCGAAGTGCATTCTGTATCTGTTTGCTTCATAAATATCAAATCAAAAATATCACAGCAACAGTTATAACATTTTCAGACAGAGTGATACGTTTTGGAAAATAATGTATTACATTTTTTTACGCAAAATATGCGTATTAAGGAATTGTTTGCTTTGTTTCACAGTCCCCTACCAACCGTTGCAATTAGGATTCCTAATTTATTTGGTTAAAAACAATTATTTTTTGGCTAATATGCAGCTAAAACGGTGTCATGATGGGCATAATTAGAAAAATATATTTTCAAAATTTTGAAGGAGCATTTTTTGACTTCGCGAGTTAGCTTTAATATTATTTATTGCAATTATTTGAAAGTATTTTCCTGTAAAAGAAGAAAAAAGGAAATTCTTAATTGAAAAATTAGGAAGAAACAGTAGGAAAATTATATATAAAATAGCGTGCTAAATAGCATAGAGGTTTACTATAATCCTGAACAAAAAACCGTTTCTTTTTGGTTAATTTCATTTACATTGAATTATTTTTACGCTATGAAATTAAATTTAAAAATTGATAGCAGATTGAAGTATAAACAAACTCTAAAAATACGAAAATATGATTTTTTTCACACGCATATATATTCACACGATCACACGCATATATATTCTTCACGCAGCACATGTATATATTTGGAACACACTTCAGATATTCATATGCTTGAAAGTCCCAAAACATACTTGTCTTTAAATACAAACAGTAGCATATTTAGTGCGTTCTTCAGCCCAAATATCCATACATATGCGTTCTTCAGCCCAAATATCCATACATTTACGTGGAAGCATTTGTGTTTCCCCAAACCTCCATATACTTACGTGGAAACATGGGCGCATTTCCTCCCAAACATAATAATATTTGGAAACGAATTGTTTGTTTAATTTAATATATTTGTATTATGTATTGTAATTAATTTTATCAATAAATATCCACATTTTTAAATAATTAATACAAAGAATATACTTATGTACAAATCTAGTTCATGCAACCCAAGCATGTATTAATCACGTGTGTTCTTTTGATTATATTATATGGTCCGCCGTTCCGATTTTCTCAGTAAAGGCTGGGTTAGACAAAGGGTTTCACGTGTTTGCGCCTTCCAGTTTCTTTCCTGAAAATCATTTTCGTAGCACACATATATACGTACGAATCACATATCGATGGCTTAATATAAAAAGGGCCTAACTCGATTTTTTGTTACTTGGCAGGAGAAGGAAAAAACTTAATAAAATACGTAAAATTTTAGATACAAAAAAAGTTTTAATGCAATTTTTAATAAAAAGAAGCATCACATTTTTGGAAATTGCATTAAAACTTTTTGTTGTATCTAAAATTTTACGGATTTTATTAAGTTGTTTCCTTCTCCTGCCAAGTAACAAAAAATCGAGTTAGGCCCTTTTTATATTAAGCCATCGATATACAAAACCAAAGCAACGTCACTAACCATTTAACCGTCCGAGCCTTTGTTTATTATTTTTTCACTGATCAAGCGCTTTTGTTATCCTCTGTACGATAAATCATTGACGACTGAATACAAGAAACTTCGTCTTCAATTTACACGCACATTCTGTAATATTTATAAATATAAATGGAAAAATACCGATACGCACTTACAAGATAGACTCTCACGTTGTCCCTCTTTTATTCTCTTGCTCTCGAGAGAGTATAAACATTGCAACAAACACAGCTGTTTTTGTGTGACAAATACATATATATTTGGGTCGCAAACACATATATTATAACACATTAATCATTGTATCTCAAACATGTAATATTGAATAGAAAACACTATGTGTTTGTACATTAGGTTGATAACTTTTTGATTTTTTTCCCAAAAAGTATTTCCTGCGGCATGAATGAATGAACTTTTGCCTATTAATGACTAACCACTTTGAAATGATATTTTTGTGAAAAAATTAAAATTATTTCTTGCTTTTAAATCATCTAAATCCAAAACGGAAAAGTATCAAGTCTTATAACTTTCACGAAATGCCACATAACCTATGAACAAAATGAGACATTGATCATAGAAATCGATGAACATCTTTCGTTTTTATTTACAATTAAGTGAAGCTATCTCATTTTGACGTTGACGACTTTTTTATGATTCTCAGAATTAAAGAAAATTAGTGAGAAACAAAATGTTATGTAATTTTTATGATTGTGGTAGGAAACTAATAAACTCTCATAAATTTATCCTGAATTGCTCTTCGGGTTCTTTTCTGGTAGCTACTCCGGTTACATTCAATTTAAGGGGGAAAAAGGAAAGTGAATTTTTTTATTGATGTGTGTTTTTTCGTTGGCTACCTGTTAGGGGTGATTTTTGTACAGACACCACATTTATGAGCGGTCATTATATTGAAAGTTTTGGAAAATTTACAAGGCACACGTGCTGAATCAGGTATAGAGCCACCGTAAAAAAAAGATGCGCCCATTCATAAGTACCTGTCAGTAAATTATTGAAAAATACGTAGTATAAATAGGTGTTCATTGATCGATTTGTGTCATTCAACAAGTGGCCACGAACACGAACTGTACAAGTAGTTTAGAGTTTTTAAAGTGAACAGTGAATTATAATTAAGGCCTTTAATAACGGCAAGGCCTTTTCCATTTAAGTTGTTGAGCTGAATACAACATGTCATTCACGAAGAGCTCTTCTAACACGGCGAAGAACAAGGAAACCTGGACAAAGAACCTAGTCCAATTTCAAAAGCCATCAAGAAGAGGTAACCTGGCAATTGTTGAAGCACCATCGAGTGAATGGAGTCGAATGCCCCTGAAAACCCACGTCATTGGACGCTTCAAAAGTCTTGAGTCCACTGCCAAAGGACGGAGGTAGAGGATTGGTCTAATTGCTATAGAGCTTAAAGCCCTATGTAGCAAAACATTAAACTTCCCTCATATATCTGATCAAGCCATTTGTTCAAAACTAACAAAACTTTGATGCATTGAAGGAACTGTTTGACATGACCAAGGTAATAGGCAAATGGATGTGTAAAGAGGATGAGAACCTCTACAAACTGCAAATTGAGAGCAAAGGCCGCGTTGGTTATTCCAGCGGTAAACCTGGTCGTGCTAATACCATCCAAGCGAAAGAGGGCAATGGAAGCGACTGTGTCCACACTTACCAGCTCAGCGATACCTGATTGTTCCGAAGGTATCACGGACTCATTCGACAACAGTACAGATAGTCCTTGGGAGGATGACAATGCAGCATCAACGAGCAGAAGAAAGCATAACCCAACAGACATTGCAAGACGCCTTGTTACAAGCTCAAAGCTCTCGTTCCACGGAGTAGGCCGTGGTCCTCAAGAATGCATCTACAGAAATTAAGTTGACTGCGCTCAAATTGAAAGATGTGAAAGCTCAAACAATCGCAGAAGGACTCCAGAATGTGTTAGATGAGTTCAACCTCTGGGGGTCAATTGTAATGATTGTTGCCGATACAACAAGCGTGAATACCGGCAAAAAGACAGGCGTTGTAGTTCGACTGCAGCAAATGTTCGAAGAGAAAGGTCACCCCAAACCCAAGTTCATCAGTTGTCAACACCATGTGCTGGATCGCGTTCTTCACGCTGTCATGGACGATGAGCTCCATGGGTCGGCTAAATTACCAAACATCGAGTACTTCTTTGTGCAGGATTTGATGAGCAATTATGATCAAACAGGCGGCTGGAGAGACGACGTGAAGTTTCTCTTCCACCTCACTCGTGTCTTCCGTCACTTCACTGAGAGTAGTTAGATCCCTTTTGTAAAGTTTAAGCAGATCCCAATCATGTCCATTGCACGCTGGAACTCTCCTGTCATTCTAGCTCTTTTTGCGTTTATTCTGATGCCTGAAACCCGGAACAGGTTTCATAAAATCGGTTCATTCATTTCTTACTCATGGGCTGATCATTGGTTCAGTAGTCAATTGTTCCGTCCTGAAGATTTTGAAGAACTGTCTGTAGCTCTGAATGACTACCCAACAGCTCTCAAATGCTTGAAGACCCACTGGAAAACAGATGAAACTCCAATCAATATTGCCCGAAGCAACGAGTACTGTGAGCGTGCGATCAAAGTTATGCAAGACTTATACAACTCCTGCCGTAACAAGAACAACCTCCCACTGAGATTCATCCTCTCCAATGACAACGTGAATATTTCATATATCCTATGTAATGTTACATATATGTGGCTCTAAAGCTTGTGTCCAAGTATATATCTGCTTACAGTGACTTCAAAAAATTGCCCAAAATCCTGATAAATAAAATTTTAAAATCATATTGTGCGTGAGGTTTTTTTTTTTCGAATCACCTTATATGTAAGATTTTATCTAATCTTAAATAAAAACTCATCTAAATATTATACAGGATAACGAGGTTGTATAAAAGTCATCACCCTATTTTACACAAGTACTTTATATATACGACGAGCTCCAAACACATGTTGTATTTGCATGCAAACGACAAAAAACGACCGATTTTTCAGCGTACACCTACATATATAATGTTTATGATTGGAAACTAAAGCTTAATGGGCGTTCTATTAAACAACTGCATAGAAGAACTTTAATTTCATCAGAAGTTGTGGATTTGTGAATGCTTTCTCACCAACTTGACCCACCGTGCATTGAATACCCACATTTTATTTCATGCATATATAAGGATAATTGAAAGGACGTCATTTAATTTAATGCATTGGCGAATTAGTGTTGCAAGTTATGGTAATTGCTTCATATTAAGATATTAGCATATTATATTCCAATTTCGATAAAGTACAAATTTGTTTTATGCAATAAATTATTTGTTTAAATTCCTTAAATATTAGAACTATTTGATTTTACTCATTCAAGCTCAAGGCCAATCCATATCTGCATTAATGGAGACACAATCTTTAAAAAGGAAGTTTTGCAAAATGCTAGCTCATGATTTCTGGCAAGCTGTATGGCTATTTCAGATGTAGCCACAGATCTTCGTCAGTGGTTGTTTGGAATGATGCTATTGAAAAATTCATCAATCTAGTAGAAACTCATTTAAATTCTTGCATACTATTTTTTTATGTAAATACAACAACGTTCTTGAAATGGCTTTTCTTGACCACAATTCGGCACATTCACCTTCTGCGAAGTCTAGATATCAACTAAATTGGAAATCTGTTTGCGTCATCCCAACTGCGGACGATACAAAATATAATGCTTGTATTACGATATCGCTTACAAGGAAGTGACATAGTAAGCAATAAATCTTACTTTTCGTTGAATTTGGAATCGATTGAAATAATACATAATATAGTACGTTATGCCTTACTGTATTGTTTTTTTCGTAAGATATATTGTAGCGGGTTGTGCAAATAAACCAAAACCGGTTTTAGATACCAATGATACTTTATTCCTGTGAAAGTACGTTCGATGCCATTATACACTCACAGAAAAATTCGGTTGAGACAGCCGAATTAGCCGTAACCGAATTAAGAGGTTGTCTCAACCGAATTAGAGGTTGACACAACCGAATTAGAGGTTGACATAACCTCAGTAGAGGTTGACACAACCTCATTAGAGGTTAACACAACCTCATTAGAAGTTATCACAGCCGAATTAGAGGTTGACACAACCTCATTAGAGGTTGATACAACCTCATTAGAGGTTGATGCAACCTCATTAGAGGTTGTCACAGCCGAATTAGAGGTTGTTACAACCGAATTTAGATAATGTCACAAATTAATTATTGACGTTTTTTATTATTAAATGATGATTTATTTTCCTGGATTCTTATAAAAAATTCAAAAAGCGAGAAAATAACTCCTACATATAGGGTAATCTATATAATAATAAATTTGTTTTACATGCCTCTTCCGACCTTTTTCAAGTCCCGGCCACCACGGGACACCGCACTAATTCTGACATTCGGCTGATGTATCGGTTGATTTAGGTCCTAAACAATTTTGTATACAGACGATTGCAGCACATCTCACATGTCCGACCAGGAAAAACTTGAAAACTGTTGATATCTACTTCAATAATTTCTGCAAAATAAGACTTTTTAATACAAAACATATTTTACTTACCTTTCTTAATAACAGCAAACAATTTTGAAATTTTTTAATTCTTTTTAAAATAACATTTGATTATAGAATTTTAAACGTCATATGTTAAATACATGGCATTATGTTGTGGTAACCGAATTGAATATGAATTCGGTTGTACCCACAAAATTCATGAGAAATTCGGTTACAGCAACGGAATTGACGCCAAATTCGGTTGTTGCAACCGAATTAAAGCTAGATTCGGTTACTGCGACTGAATTGATACCAAATTCGATAGTTACAACCGAATTGATGCCAAATTCGGTTACTACAACCGAATTAATGCCAGATTTTGTTACTCCAACTGAATTTGGTACCAATTTCGGTTCTTGCATCCGTATTTATTTCAAATTCGGTTGTTCCAACCGAAATTTTAGATAATTTAGTTGACTGAACGAATATAATTGAAGATTCAGTTGTCACAACCGAATCAAATAAGAAACGGGGTTGCTTCAACCGAATTTCGGTTGTGGGGACTAAATTCAGTCGTAACAACCTCAATTCGGGTGTGACAACCTCAATTCGGTGGTAACAGCCGAATTTATGGTTGCTACAACCTCTTTTCAAACAATTAGTTCTCTGAGTGTATGGAACTCATTTCTTTTGCATGGCCACCACGGGCACGCTTGCAGAAGTCCAGACGCTGAACCCAATTCTCGACGGTTTTCAAGCATAAATGGGCCGATACTGCTGCAATTTCACGTTCGATATTCGTACGAAGTTCATCAATCGTCGCTGGCTTTGTGGCATTGACCATAGACTTGACGTAGCCCCACAGGAAATAATCTAACGGCGTCCAATCGCACGACCGAGGCGGCCAATCGACTGGGACATTTCGTGAGATAACACGTTCACCAAACTTGGTTTCCAATAAATTGATTGTGGCATTTCCTGTGTGGCCTGTGGCGCCGTCCTGTTGGAACCACATGTCCTCCAAGTCCATATTATCCAATTGGGGCCAAAACTATTCGGTTATCATTGAACGGTAGCGATTCGCAGTCACACTAATGTGCCGGTCTTGATCATCACGGAAGAAGTACGGCCCAATGACGCCCCCGGCCCATAAACTGCACCAAACCGTAATTTTTTCGGGATGCAATGATGACTCATGGATTACGTGTGGATTGCTGTCTGACCAATAACGCATATTTTGCTTATTGACGAAGCCATTCAGTCAGAAATGAGCCTCATCGCTGATTGTTGAGCCCTCTTAAAGTTGGCCTCTTAAAGTTGAGGCCACTGACTCCAAATTTCGGTAGTAAATTTTAATAATTTCGACTCGTTGTTGGCTCGTATATCTTTCCATGATGAAATGGCAAACCTTACTGAAGAGAAATGTCAAAAGAGCGGGAAAAAATATGGCGTCGTTTGCTGTCCCTATCGATTTACTTTTGTAGCGTCTCTGTTGAAAACCCCTTTACATGTAACGACTTCCAAGCAAGCGCATTAGCGTTGAGGTAAAAGTTGGAAATTCCTTTCTGGGATGCTAAGTCTAGATTTTACTGTGGGGCTAACAACGTAAACATTAAGAACAAAGAATACCATGGTAGGACAAAAAGGTTGTAATTTTGCCACAAATTTGCGTCGCCACCATAAATGATCTTTTAGAGATTTTGGCCAATAAGGAATGCAAGACAGTCTGTTATAGGTTAGAAATCCGAACAAAATTTGCAGAAGCGCCACACAAACGATAAATCTATTGTACCCATGGGAACAGACTGAATGGTACCCGGGACACACCCAAAATACGTTAATTCAAAAAAATTACTAAACGACCGGCATTTGATGACGCTCGCTTCCTGGAAAATACAATAATGATATCCAACAGGGTACGATTCTTAGGTCACAAGTGTTGTTTTTTTTTTTTGCAGGAGTAGTACTTGCGACAATGAAGAATAAGTGCAACATTTAACTACAGCTAAAATCGACACCTGTTTGGGTGATAAGAACCACAATAAAGGAGATGGTACTTTCACTCAAACCATCCTGAGGTACAAGAACTTAACTCGTTACAGAAAACGTTTTTGTGTATCCCGTTGGCAAATGATTTCCAAATGAACAGCGGGTGAGAGATTCGCTGGTACTCTGACAGAATTATGGCAAATGGAGGAACAGGAATATGAACTTCATCGCGGACCCATGTAATCAAGCTGCGCTTTCGCTTCCTGAAGCAGAAGTAGAGTGTTTGTACGATATATAACTTTTTTAAGAAACTGGTTTTCGGTTTTTCGTTTTGCCAGAAACCAGTGAAATCAATTTTTTGATTGTTGATATGTTAACATCTATAGGCACGGGTAGGGTATAATCTAACAAAGTCATCACATGCAAACAACTCTCAGCTTGAGCACACAGCGTTGTCTACGTCGAAGCTATGCAGCGTTAAAAAATAAATGGTTTCCCATTACATCCCTAGAAGGAATCGGGGACAGCTTCTCACAACCAGTGAGCTGGGCGCTTTCTAGTTTTATATTCACTGATTGGGACCTACACTTTTACACCGGTTCCGAACGGTATTTTTGAGAGGCATTTTCATGGCTAAATACTCGTTAGTGTCGCCGTCACTATGCGAGGTGACCGCCGTCGAAAGAAATTTTAAGGTGGTCAGAGCAGGGATCGAACCCAGGATCTCAAGTGCAAGAGGCGCGCACACTACCCATTGCACCACCGACGGCCACAATGCAGCGTTAGCATTGAAAATAATATGTGGTTGTTGTGCAACAATAGTCTCTGCCTGAAAGTAAGTATGATGGTATTGATTTAGCGGCAGCGAAAAGTTGTCTTAAAAGACGAAGTCTTGCTAGGCGACCGGTCATAACGCCCAAATTTTTTTTGGGCCTTACGACCGCTCTGAGGGCGATCTGGTGTTGGGCGGTCATAAGGCCCAACAGATGGAAGGACATAAAGTCCAAACTTTTTGGGCGTTATGACCTCCCGTACCGCGGTCATAATGCCCAAATATTATTTTGATATTTTTTCTCTACTTATGAGCAAATTTGAATGTTTTTGGAAAAAAGTGTTGTACAATAGTTTCTTAAGGCTGAAAAGTAGAATTGTTTGATCGGAATGCAATTTGGAAAAGGAAGAAATTATGGAGCTGGTGATGAGGAGAATTTGAAAAAAAAAATCGCGCGAATTGGGCGTTGTGACCGTTGGGCGTTATGACCGGTCGCCGTCTTGTTACTCGTAAGCTTACGAACATAACACATTGTATGTACATGTGTCTGTTGCTTTGCATTCTCTTCGTTTTTTTTGGGAATGCAATAAAAAGTATTAAGCAAGAAAATAATGACACATGTGCTTGTACTTGTGTTTAAATAATTGTAAGTATTAAAACAAAAATTTACAAGATATGTAGACAAATAGAAGTGATACAAGCAAGATATTTAGACAAATAAAAGTGACAAATAAATTAACAACGGCAGGAAAAAGTACTAATTAGTTTTATTATATTTTATTTAATATATTACTCAAATTTAGAAAGAAAATTGAAAGCAATAATGTGGGGTGGCGTTCCGCCCCAAGGTGTTAGGTTTTACCGTGCTGCAAAGTAGGCGATTTTTCCTCGAGATAGCGTAGTGTATAGACTTGTGGTAGAAACCCAAATTTTAATTTTTGTTAAAAATTTAAAATTTTTTCATATTAAAAATTGGAACCCTTAGAGTGGTCGGATTTTATGCGAACTTTATCCAGTTTATAGTCAGGTTAAACTACATGAATGTGCAGTTTGTTTTTCAAATGCACCGAGGACTGATGATTTTCTGGTGTATACGAATTTTCACCCAAAATGCGAAAATCCGAAAACTTTGCCTAAAATTAAAAACTTTGAATAAAAATTCGAAAATATATTTTCCCTAATGTCCATTTTAAATTTCTGCAATCGGTTACAAATTGCAAACGATACAGGCTGCTGAATAGGGAATTTTTAGTGCCTTTAAATTAGTGAACTGGAGTGTATTATTTTCAGCCGTAATATTTATTAAAACGCTTCTCAGTTCTCGAAAAGACCCTTTACCCGGCTCCAAGAATAACTCACAATAGCAAATATTTCGACTCATCTTTCGTTATCTAACCCAATATAGGCTGATTTATTTTTGCAACCCCATATCTTTGATTCCGAATCAAACTGGCTTTGCTTATTTTCTTATTTCCTTGTGATTTTTTATTTTTGCCCTCCAATTCTTTAATTTTCCCCAAATAAAGTTTGATCTTTAGGTGGTATATACTAAATCTCATGAAGATTCCAGCCAACATCCCAAGATAATGAATGGGTATGATTAAATACACTCGAAGCACAATCAAAAGACGCTGCCCCATATATGTGTGACAGGAGTCACGTCTGCAAAAGCCTTCTATATTTCCATCTCTGGAGGTAGTCCTTAATAAAGTATGCAACTGGCTAAGAATATCAACAATTACTTTATTTACTTATTGTCCTTAAACTGCTGTGCATGTTTTAAATTTATTAGAAATGTTTTGCTTGATATACCACTGTGCGACGTTAGCGTCTTTAATGATTGCCCTTCGTGTCAACTGGTAATTAAATTAAAGACATTTTAATGCAAATTGATATGAAATTGTTTAGGTGATGTGGATAACTTCTCAAAGTTAATTGAATAAAATTTCAAAAAAAAAAAAAAATTTCAAACAACTTTATGAAACACGTCTACAAGCAACGTGGGACCGATGTCTATACCAATTGGTCACGAATCTAGATAAAATCAAGGCTTTTGGACAATATTTAGCAATACCAGATGTGTAATTGTCTTTAAGGCAGAGAATTCGCCCCATCTCTCACTTTTGTTAGTCTTTATCGAATGTAGGTCAGTGTTAAAAGAATGGGTTCAGGAAAACCCAAATCAAAACCAAATTGGAAATAAAGTTGAAGTGAAAATGTAATACTACTCTAACTGTGCAGACAAACGGATATAAAAATTAAGAAAAAAATTAACAGGAAAATGTGAAAATACGACATGCGACATGCTGAGAGCACCAAAGGCAAAACATTTTCCACTTCTCGACCTTCTTCGGCTTAATTGGAGATGTATTTGGTTAACATTCCAATGGGCCAGCATAGATAACAGTGGCCAAGTACAAGAACTTAAAAACTAAATTTTGTTTACAGGCCACAAACACAATTTTCTCTTTACTAGTTTTAAAGCTATGACAAAAAAAAACAACACTTAAAGAGCGCAGACAGGGAAGCAGACACAGAGAGAACAAATGAGAGACGCCACATAAGAGAGAAGAGCACAAATTCCAATCCAATGTTTGTTGTGATTTTGCGCTTTTCCATATTTACGGTCTTGAAATCAAGAGTCCACAACTGTTAGAGACAGTTCCATAGAACACGTCAGTAAGGCAATATCAAGAAAGAATGTGCTTTTCTGTTTCCCCTATTAAACAACTAAATATTAAAGAAAATTAACTCAAAAAAAAACCAATGAAAAATGTTGAAGTTTAACAAATATTAAATAAAAAATAAAAAGAAAATTCGATTAAACTCCATTCGGTTTTAAGAGTTATGTACCGAGGAGTATGATTAATATTTAACTCAAATTTGCTTGTGAATAAATTATGTTCAATACACAGTATTTCCCAGACATATTTCCACATTTTTCGGGTGAATGTGAAAGAAAGCGATGAAAAAGTGCTCACGAAACTTTCCGAAATCGGTGTGAATGAAGCAGAATAGAAAAACAACACATTTTGTTTGTCATCTGTGGCGAATGATTAATGGAAAATATTCATAAATATGTCGGGTTTTCTGTTAAAAACAAATAAATGAATCTACATGAAAATATATTAAAATTAATAGCTCAGAAGTGTGAGAAAAGTGTAAAATAATTATATTCTGCAATTGTATATAAATATTTATATACAAGCATGTATATATGTATGTGAAATGTCAATACACATGTATAACTACGACTTGTCGCCGTCGCATGTGCCGTATGATTTATTTTAATTTTGTTTTTCACGTAGTCTTGTCTGATATTAAGACAATAATTAAACAATTTTTAATTAAACTTTAACTCGGGTTAAACAAAAATATATGAACTACTATAACAAGTTTACACGGTGGGTAATGCTCAAATGTTTCCAACTAAACTCTTCTTTTTGTTTTAGTTTTTATTGAAATTTCCTCTCAGTTTTGTAGTTGTGCTCTTTTTTGTAGTTTGAAACTTCACTTCAACTGATGTCCTTGAACTTTAGAGATGTGCCAATTATCTGTAGTTCTTTTTTTCTTGCTGATGTGCTGTTGCAGTTCCATCTTTGATGGACAAATATGTGGATGGATATCTTTGAAGCAAAGCCATAAAGCAAAACAAAAAAACAAAACACAACAGTGCAGAACAAAAATTCATGTGAATCTTCATAGTAGGCACTTATCTCAGAAGAAGTAGAGCACACATCATTATTTGTTGGTGTGCATGAGATATAGAGTGGAATTTAAAGATTCTGATGAAATGATGTCAGAGGGATTTTCCCATTTAGGATTTAAATGTGGATTTAGATCTTTTAAATTCCCACCTGACCTGATTTCTGATATACGACCAATCGTGGGAATAAAAACGGCGAATGATTGATTGCCCCTTACAGCTCCTTTCAGATTATGTTTGTGTGGAAACCATATTTGTCAGGAATACGGTCTTGGCAACCGAATAAATCTCGTTTGTTGCAACCGACTTATATCCAAATTCGGTTGATGTAAAATAATTGGTACCAAATTAAATTCCTATAAACCGAAACAGAGAAAAATTTCGGATGCTGCAACCGAAATGATGGATCTCAATACACTTAGTCCAACGTTCCTCCAATTTTTGTATCCCTTCCAACAAATAGGATTTTTCGACGTCCATAAAATAGGCAAATCTCTTCCCACCGAGCCCTTTCTTCAAGTTTGGAAATAGTCACTGGAGGCTAAAGCCGGAGAATATGGCGGCTGAGGTACCAATTCGTAGCCCAATCCATGGAACTCCAAACAATTCTTTGAAGTTGCCATACGAATACGTTTATGGTCAATTGAGAGCAAACGCGTCACCCATCTTGCAGACAGCTTTCTTACACCCAACTGATCATTTAAAATCGAAACCACGCTGCCATAAGAAATGCCTATGGCATCAACAATCTCGTGCTCCTTTACTCTTCGATCGGCAACCACCACATTGTGGATTGTTTCGATATTTTCGGGTGTATTGACCTCAATTGGCCGTCCAGAACTTTCAGCGCCATTTGTACTTGTGCGACCACAATGAAAGTCAGTAAACCACATTTTTACCATTGAAATCAGTGGTTCAGAGTCCCCACAGTATTTATCAAGCTTTCCTTGGTTTGATTGACGGTTTTTTCGCAAAAAATAATGTTTAATGTTCACTCGAAATTCACTTTTTTCCATTTTTAAAAAAATGCACGAGGTTGTATTTTTTGAACAGCTGTTAAACGCAAAGTAAATGACGGAACTTACTCAAAATTTGACAGTAGTCTATTAACAGCTGGTACTTGATGGGAGCAGTGATGTATTTCACATAACTACGAGGGAAGTTTGAAAAGTCACGGACTTATTGATCCGCCCTCGTATTCCAAAACTTTGTGAAGTGTTTCTTGCGTTCTATGATCAATTCCTCCGTGAACGTTTTCCATTAGTTTTAATGCTAATTCTGTAGATACTAAAGTATTACTCCTTGAGATATCCCCCCAAAAAATCTGGAACAGCTTTGAGGCCAATACAATCGCTGGTTTTTGGAATTGTTCAAGTTGGGGCTTAGAAACTGCTCCATCATATTCCACGCGAAATTCGACGTCCGTACGAGTTAATTTTAAGTAAAGCTGAATTTTGTGTGGGAAGAGGTGCAAATGCTATTTCGAAATCCGTCGAAGGGTGCGGTTAGAGAGCTGCATCTGAGCAGATTGTCAGCTCATTGATGTCCTCGGATTTGCTGAAATTCCCTGTCTAACGACATCAATATATCGGGTTTTTCAATAAGAGCGCTACAAAAGTTTTTTTTAAATAAAACAAAACCGGTTTTAGATACCAATGCAATTCTTTATTCCTGTGAAAGTACGTTCGATGCTCGAACTCGATTCCTTTTGCATGGCCACCACGGACACGCTTGCAGAAGTCCAGACGCTGAACCCAATTTTCGACGGTTTTCAAGCATAAATAGGCCGATACTGCTGCAATTTCACGTTCGATATTCGTACGAAGTTCATCAATCGTCCCTGGCTTGTTGGCATAGACCATAGACTTGACGTAGCCCCACAGGAAATAATCTAACGGCGTCAAATCGCACGACCGAGGCGGCCAATCGACTGGGCCATTTCGTGAGATAACACGTTCACCAAACTCGGTTTCCAATAAATTGATTGTGGCATTCGCTGTGTGGCTTGTGGTGCCGTCCTGTTGGAATCACATGTCCTCCAAGTCCATATTATCCAATTGGGGCCAAAAATATTCGGTTATCATTGAACGGTAGCGATTCGCATTCACAGTAATGTGCCGGTCCTGATCATCGCGGAAGAAGTACGGCCCAATGACGCCGCCGGCCCATAAACCGCACCAAACCGTAATTTTTTCGGAATGCAATGATGACTCATGGATTACGTGTGGATTGCTGTCTGACCAATAATGCATATTTTGCTTATTGACGAAGCCATGTAGCCAGAAATGAGCCTCATCGCTGAAGATGATTTTCCGATGAAAATCCGAATCATTTTCAAGTTGTTGCTCAGCCCAATTCACGAACATACGACGCCTATGGTGGTCAAGCAGCTTCAGTTCGTGCGTCAATTTGATCTTGTAAGGATGAAGGCCAAGATGTTTTTGCAAAATTCGCCACAACGACGTCACAGAGATGCCCAACTCTTGAGAACGACGTGTGAGAGACACATTTGGGCTTTCTTGAACTGAAGCCTCAGCGGCAGCAATATTCTCGACACTACGGGCACTTCTTTGTCTCACTGGCACGGGAACATTTTGTACTGTGCCTGTGGATTCAAATTTTTCCACTAGACGCTCAATTGTTGATCTGGTAGGATGAATATGACCACCATAAATTGGACGTAGCGCTCTTAAAGTTGAGGCCACTGACTCCCAATTTCGGTAGTAAATTTTAATAATTTCGACTCGCTGTAGGCTCGTAAATATATCTTTCCATGATGAAATGGCAAACATTACTGAAGATAAATTTCAAAAGAGCGGGAAAAAATATGGCGTTGTTTGCTGTCCCTATCGATTTACTTTTGTAGCGTCTCTGTTGAAAAACCCTTTACAAAACGCCCAAAGGAATCTTTACTCAACGAAAATTTTGCCTAATTGCCTAAGTCAAATATGTTTGACAAAAGATAGGTTGAATAAAATAAATAATGTGTGGGCCATGTAAAATTTGGAATCTGAACCCCCTTAATTTCGAAGCAGGTGACCAATTTGAAGTCTATAAAGTGACAGATTGTTTGTTAAAGGCAGGAAATTTACAAACTGGGACGCTGGAAATAATATTGGGAAGTAGTAACAACTTTCTTCCAAAGTTCTGAGTCTTCAACTCAAACTGCCAGAAATCTACGAAATAAATTCGATCGAAATAGAGTGCATGCCATCAACGCAGTTTGTGGACCAATTTATGAGGCGAATTCGTCAATCCGCATCCTTAGTGGACAAAATTTCTCATGTACATGCTCGTCCGGTGTGTTCAGATATTGCCGCTGTAGCAGTGTGTTCAACATAAACTCGCCACCGTTCTCAGAACTGAACATTTCTCGCACTTCCTTTCCCAGAATTTTGAGCGTTGTTACGGAAAATCGTGTGTTCCGGTGAAGCTCATTTTCACCTCGGAGTTACGTTAACAAACAAAATTGTCGAAGTTGGTGCCGAAGAGAAGAAGAGCGTTATTGTGCCATGCTCACCGATTTTGTTGTTCCCAAAAGTTGAAGACAGGACGGTGCTGCCAAAGTCAGCAAAGTCAGCCGAAACTGTGAAGTCCATTGGCCGCCTCGCAGATGCGATTTGAACCCGTTAGACTTTCATCTCCGGAGTGTTGTAAAACATACGTGCTACGCAGCAATCCCGAGTCCTTAGACGTGTTAAAACACGAAATAGCGACACAAAGAATCGAAAATGTACTGTAAAATGCAGTAAATAGAATAAGGTGCTGTAAAGAGGTGTTTATTCATAAATATTTTAATAATGGACCTTACCAATAAAATCATCATTTTGAAAAATGTCTATAAGTATTTTTAAAACGAAATTAAATTCCAAATTTTATATGGCCAACTCTTTAGGTGTCCATTACATCCCATGAATCCATAGCCTCATACACCCTGATTGTGGCCTGGAATGTTACACCGGTTCCAAACGGTATGTTGACAAGCATTTTCATGGCAATTAACTCGATAGTCGATCTCAAAATTCAGGGAGACGAATTGAAAATAAACGGTGTTTATAAAACGCTTAGTTGTCGATTTTGTCATAAAATCCGAATCCGGTTATTAACCGGTTTATACACCTCGGTTTAACCGAAACCCGGTTTCGCCTTATTCGGAATATTCGAGGAAACCAAAGCCAACATTTTTGAAAACCCGGTTTTTTTTAACACTAGACCCATATGAATAATCCAATATTCGTCTGAGCCACATTGATATAGAGTTTCTATATTTATTAAGACTTTTTATATCCATTTCTATTTTAATGTATAATTACTTGGTGCAAAGATAAATATTTTCTATATTTCTGAAATGCTCTGAAATGCCACTGGCAAATTATCAATGTTGCCATATCTCATAGATTGCAATACAACAGCAAAATGTGACAACTTTTGAAAATTGTATGTTGTGAATTTTAACTAAACATTGCACCAAACTAAACTGTGTTGCCATATCGTCGACGACCCTACACAATATAGCTTTCATTCAAGTTAAGATTTCATAAATGCTCAATCTAAGCGAATAAACTAGACAAGTTAGCTTATTGAAAGCCATGGAAGGAAGTTGCCTGAAATAAAGAAATTAAAAAGTAAATGTTATATGTCTGACGACGTGTTTACTCTGAATATTTGGTGGTATAATTTCAAAGAGATATGTAACAAGAAGTTGCGTAATGTCAAATTGTTGTTTCAAGATGATCGACTGATGCAGATGGCGTTAGTGTCAGATGGTTTATTAACAGTGTGTTAACAGTGATAAGCTGAAATAGGTGTACCGAATTACCAGCACTACATAAAACGAAAATCAGTAAGTTTATTATAAAACGCATAAAAAAACCGTTTCTCATTACATCCCATGAAGGTATTGGGGAGAGCTTTGTGCTTTCTAATTTGTCACTCACTGATTGGGACCAACAGTTTTACACCGGTTCCGAACAATATTTTGAGAAGCTTTTTCATGGCTAAGTACTCGAGAGTATCGCCATCACTAAGCGATGTTTCCGTAGTCGCAGGAAATGTAAAATGATCGGAGCACGTATCGAATCCATGTTCTCATGCACAAGAGCCAAGCACACTAACCATTGCACCACCGACGGCCACTCATTATAAAACGAATACTCTGCTAAAATCGTGAAGTCTCTTTTGCTTGTATTTTTAATACTAGCTTGTAACTGTACGAGGTCACTTTGTTTTTGAAAATTATTTTATCTAAAACCTGATTTATTTGTTTTCCGAACACAAAATGTTTTTAACAGTTAATTAAAAACATGGCAACCCTAAAAGGCAGCTAACATAAAAAGAACATAGTGCCAATTTTTTAACAGAAATTCATCATCTACCCTTAGTCACCTATTGGACGTCATCATTTTCTTCTTGCAACATCTTGGTATATATATGCCATTGATAAAAAGGGTAAAAAGGTAAAAAAAAAACTCTTTAGGTAAAAGATTGGATAAAACAAGTTACGTGTTAGATATCAACGAATTTGTATTTTATTTAACAGCAGCGGAATGTCTGAAATATGACATCGTTAAAATGGGTGCTGGGTAGTGTATTTAAAACTGAAACCGGTTAACCGAATTCCTGCCGGTTAACCGTACGTCGGTTTCCTAAAAAGTGATGTTTTCGAAGAACCGGTTTCACCGGTTATTTCGATTCAATTAACCGATTTTCTCGGTTAAAATCAAAAAATATAAATTCTTTTTCATAGCTCCAGAAAGAAGTACAAAATGTCCAAAGGAATATTTACCCATCGATGACTTTGCCTAACTGGGGAAGTCTAACATTAGAACAGATATATTGAATAAAATAAGTAAAGAATGGGCCATGTAAAATTTGGATTTGTACCCGCCTTATATGGAAGTAGATGACCAATTTGTTATTTGTGAAGTGACAGATTATTAAAAAAAGGTTATAAATTTACGAAATGGGTCGCTTTACGCTTGAAGAAATTTGGGAAATATTAAAATCTTTCATCAACATTTCTGAGCCCTAAGTTAGAAATAGAGTTCCATCAACGCCGTTTGTGGATCGATTTGTAAAGTGAGTTTGTCAATACGGGTCCACATTGAACAAGAGAACTCGTCTATTGGAAAATATTGCCACTGTAGCTGAAAGTGGCCGGAACAACCATCAACATCAACTCGCCACTGTTCGCAGCAATTGATCATTTGTCGCACTTTTTTGAGCAGAATTTTGCACAATCTTTTCCGGTGAAGCTCATTTTCACCTCGGGGCTACGTTAACTAACAAAATTGTCGCACTTGGTGCTCGGAACACACGTCGTCGTGCGGATTTACCATGGCGGCATCATAGGTCCATTTTTCTTCGAAAATTAACAAAAAGTTGAAGAGGATGTCATGGGCGAAGAATGGTTTCAACAGGATGGCGCTGCATGTCACACAGATAATGTTACATTCGATATTTTGCACACTGTATTCGAAAACAGCATAATCAGCTGAAACTTGGAAGTATATTGGCCGCCTCGCAGCTGTGTCTTAGACTAGTATCTCTGCAGCGCAGTGAAAGATAAGTATTACGAAAACAATCCCCAGTTCACTGAACCCTACACCGTTTTCGAGCGGTATTTTGACAACTAATTTCATGGCTATAAGCTCGGTAGTCGATTTCAAAAATTCAAGAAGACTGAATTAAAAATAAACCACGTTTACAAAAGGCATAGTTTACCATTTTGTCATAAAAACCTAAACAGGTTATTAACCGGTTTATACACCTCAGTTTAACCAAAAACCGGTTTCGCTAAAATTGGAATATTCGAAGAAACCGAAAACCAACATTTTTGAAAACCCGGTTTATTGAATACTGATACGCATCACAGAGGTTCAAATTTCGACGACTGTGGCACAAAGATCTGGCTATTGTGTTGATTTTTAGGGCAGCAGACTCTTGTGGTTAATTGTGAAACTCAAGAAGAAAAAGTCTAACGGGGTCAAATCGTACGATTTTGGTGGTCCTTCCAAGCCGCCTCTGCCTGAGGTAACTACGCCTTCAAATCGGTTGTTCCACACGTAGCCCCATCCACATTTCGTTCAAATCTATATTGCCTAGTTTAGGTCAAATGGAATTGGTTATCATCGATCGGTAGCATTCTCCGTTGACGGTGATAGTAAAGCCATCACCGTTTTCGAAGAAGTACACACACAAGTCACACAAAACAGTAATTTGCCCCGTGATGGACTACGTTTAGATTGATATCGTCTACAATCCAGCAATTTACCTTGCTGCCGTACTATTTCATCCAAATATGGAACTCGTCGCTGAAGATGATTCTTTTTGCTGAAATCGGGATCTGCTTTCAACAGCTCCAGAATCCAAACAGCTCATGTTGGTGGATGATGTGACTTGCCGGGGCGTTATGTCTTTATTAACTGACAATAAAAAAAGGAAAATTAACAAAATATAAAACAACATAACCGCCATGAACTGTCAACATCTACCCGTTTTATATTGGAACCATAGATAAAGTAAACAAATAGATGAAGCACAAGTGTGGGGAAAATTTTAGTGTAATGGGTAATTTTCTAGATGTCGTTGAAAGCAATAAATGAGATTTTTTTGTTCCCAAAAAAAGCCATAAAATAAGACAATAAAAATCTATAATTTCAAATCAAAAGAAAAAATAATTTTCAACAAAAATATCAAGCGTACAACAAGTTACTTAACGTTGAATATCTGATGGCCATCGAATTGCAAAGCCATGTCACCACCGTCTATGTACTAATAAATTGGTTCTTCCTCCGGTTCAGCTACCATTCCTTGTTGAGAGTTCTCATACGCTCTAACGGTCTTGGCAACTGCGACCACAGAACTTGCTACAGTTTTTAGGCGGGGAAGTTTTTAGATTAAAAAGGCGTTCGGGGATGTTCATCTTTGGACGGTCTTACGGGTGTTCTCCTATTGATATCCCAACACCCGCCTCATGGCTTTGAAATAGTTTTTTATATGACAAACAAATGCTATTATGTAAAATCACATAAATTTTGTCCCATTTTCCATTGTTTACATTACTTTCACAAAAATTTCCCAAAATTTAAAATAAACGTCAATGAGAATTATGGGAAACTTCAGTGAAAGTGACAGTAGCGACAGCACCTAGTGAACAAAGTCTTTAATTATTTCCTTTATCTATGATTAGAACTGCCTTTATATACTTTGAGTCAAAATGTATCTATTACAGGTGGCAGCGTTAGAACAGCTGATTTACAATTTTTCTGGTCATTATGGTCCGACCTTGTCAAATGTTGTTTCTATCAATTCCAAGATGTATCTAGTACAGGTGGTAGCGTTAAAACAGCAGATTATATTTTTTCCCGTCCTTGTGGTTGTTGCCGAAAATTACAACAATTCCTCCTGATATAACCTGCAATAAATACATGTTGACAATTTGATCGTCTGAATTTGACAAGGTCGACTCCTGAAATAAAAACAGACTGCCTTCAATTCCTGCTGCTTCTACATTACATATGTTGCCATGCTTTGAGTCACAAAATGAATTTTTAAGTATTGCAGTGATGTCAGAAATTTTGTATTTTACGCGTTATGGCAACATTAAACTTTTTTTTTAAATCATTGTACTCTGAAAATGACACAAAAAATTACATCAGACAGTTGTCCGACGCCTTCGGCCACGGACTGTCCCTGCAGGCTGTGTCAGAGACACGGCCATTAAGTTTAACGTAGAATACGCCATCCGATAAGACAGAAAACATATATAACAAATAAATTCATTTGCTTATATTATTTATCATTTATTGTTATATATGTTTTCTGTCTTATCGGATGGCGTATTCTACGTTAAACTTAATGGCCGTGTCTCTGACACAGCCTGCAGGGACATTCCGTTGCCGAAGGCCTCGGACAACTGTCTGCTGTAATTTTTATATTTACCAACGGCATTTGATTCAAGTCCGTTTAAAAAAAAAATATTATGTTCAATTTTTTTAAACTTAATTTAATTTATGTATTTTAATTAATATTTTTATTGAAATAAGTTCTGCGAATATTGAGAGGGCCGCCCTAATATAAAAAAAGGTTTACCTTATCGAGTCTTCGCATTAGCATTCGAGCGTTGTGTGAAAGCTCTACGCTTTACAATTCAAAATTACTGTTACAACAGCTTTATTGAAGCTTTCGCAAAAAAACTTTATTACGTTAGCTTACTGTTTGTTTCACTTTTTACTAGATACATGTTGCCAAGCAACATTAGCTTGCTGTTCGTTTCACTTTTTACTAGATACATGTTCCTAAGCAATGTTGAGCAACCAAAAACACTCAACCAAACACCACACATATGTTTGAGTGTATGTGTTTAAACAATTTTCATTTGAGAAATTAAAATACTAGAAATATATCAACCAATATGAAATGTATATCAAACGAAAGATAACATCTTCATTTACCTACAAAAAAAATTTTAAAAAAATTCATCTAGCCGTTTCCTCAAATTCAATGAAATAAAGATTACAACAATAACAATCTGACATGACTCCCTATACCGTAAGGTAAGACGTATTCTACGCCAAAAACTATTTCCTTATCATATAAATGCAACTCATTCTTTATATTAGATGAATTCAAGTGGTTAAGAATGTCAGATACAGGAAATAAAATTAGAAACTATTAGTTCCTTCTCCCAAAATGCAGTATTATGTATTATCTCAGTTAACGTCAGTGGTTCGCGCTTATTGTACATGAGCCGTGTGGGCTCTTTCGACGGGGGTCACCACGCTAAGTGAATATGCTTTACAAAGATCCGTTCGGAACCGGTGTAAAACTGTAAGTCCCAATCAGTGAGTATAGAAACCAGAAAGCGCATAGCTCACTGGTTGTGAGATGCTCTCCCCAATTCCTTCAGGGGATGTAATGGGAGACAATGTTTTTCCTTTTTTTATGTACGTATTATCTCAAGAGATGATAATTGGCCAGTGCGGGGATTAAATCCATCCGTATATGTTCATTACACAATCAATAATTTAGTATTAATATGAAAGCTAAGCGAAAAAGAACTATCGATGACGTATCACAGTTTCATATAATTTGAATGAATTACATTTGCTTTGGATGAGGGTACCGGAACAGATTTGCGGCGCAGCGTTGCAGTTCAAATTTCTTATGAGAATACCCACACCAAAGTGTCTAAAGTGTCTAATATTTATTGAATCTATTTGTTTCCAGGGGTTTTATGCACACCCCAACTTTGTGGTCTTCCCATAATTGGAATCTTTACGTAGCAGACATACATACGTATATCATATATATCAAGGCCAATTTGGTTACGCTCTGAAATGCCGGTTACGAAAACTAAATGTAAAAAAAAAGAAAATTGTGTGAATTTTTTCATAACGATAACATCACTGATAAAGTAGCACATTTTTGAGTGCGAATTTTGCTTGCATGTGGAGAAGAATGTGATTTTTCTTAAGGCTTCCTAATCCGGTAATTTTATGACGAAAGCATTGTATGGCTGGTGCTTTGTATTCATTATGCAAGGCTATACTTAAAAACCCCCAGGGGGGAAAATGTTGTTTGAAAATTTCCGATGCCGCTGGCTTGCGTCAATTGCAGTCTGCCATCTAGAGGCGATTTGGAGAAAAGTCAAAGTAAAAGGGTGCCATCTCGGAGTTATCTTTGCTTCGTATGTCAGACGGTAAAGTCATTGGAAATAGCTGTATGCAATAAGTCCTCTTCCGCTTCTAAATCCAAATAATTGGGTGATTATGTTGGCTGTAAAGGCATAACTGCTAAATCCACCAATGCATTGGACATCAAATGTTTGGGCTATGAGTCTTCAGCCCCGTTTTCTATTCATGCAAACTTTCGTAAGAAATCTTGTCTTTTATCTCTAAACCGAAACTAGAATTGCAGAGAATTACCAGCAGCCATTTCGTATTTAAGTTGAAAATATGTCATGAATATTTCCTGCTCGCACTTCAGTTTATTTTTATAATTTTGATCATGGCAAAATAAGTAAGGCATTTTAATTTTATTTCAGGAGCCGACGTTGTCAAATTCAGTCGATCGATGTATATATTTCAGGTTATATCAGGAGGAATTGTTGTAATTTTCAGCAACAACCACAAGGACAAGAAAATATTTCGTCTGCTATTTTAACGCTACCACCTGTAATAGACACATCTTGGAACAAGTATAAACAATATTTGACAAGGTCGGACCACAACTACAAGAACAAATTTAAATCAGCTGTTCTAACGCTTCCACCAGTAATAGATACATCTTGATTTTGATTCTCAAAATAATCGAAATGTCGAAATTCAAATCCTAAACAATTACACTGTGCTACACCAAATTACACTAGGTGATTATAATCAAACCTGAGAAATTTTGACCGCAATGAAGCTGCTAATTATTTTTTTATGGGCGTTGCAAGTTTGCTTTATTTTATCCGATACTATCTGAGATAAATTTAAAAATCGAGTATAAATATTGTATTGAGGGAATTCTTGTGATAACATGTCTGCAGTAAAATTATTTTTTTCGTATTATTTTCGTAGAATATACAAATTCTCTATTTCAAAAATTAAAGGATTCTTTTTGTCCTTTGTTCAAAATGTACCAAAAATTTACACTAAAATGACCAGCTGCGGATTCGGAATGTTCCACGAATCTATTCCTCATTAAATTTCATTATTCGTCGTTATGGACAAAAATTCTCTATCTTTATTTCCAGACGTCCTTTTTGTCCTTTTTTGAAACAAGGCCAATCAAACTGCACCAAAATAGCCGGCAAAATATACAAATGTTCTGCCAATTTATTGTGGAATAGATTTTACTAGAGGATTTCGCAGACGAGAATCGTTCATCTTGAATTTGCATATGTCCTTTAAGTCCTTTTTGAAAAATTGAAATCTTGAAATCTTAAAATTTCAATCTGAAATTGTTTATTTTGAACACACTATGTTCTGCAAATATATTGTCAAACAAATATGTATATATTGCTCAAGAAATTTGTTTTTATTGTTTACATGTCCTTTAGTGCCTTTTCAAAATATGTCACAAAATTTCACCAAAAGTACAAATAAAAATACCATAAAACCGTTCTTAATATATGGCAGAAAAAAAATATATTTTTGAATTGAATTGTGTAGGAAAAAAAATATATTTTTGAATTGTGGAACTTAATAAACAAACATTTTACTCTAAAAGAAAAAATATTGATGCCACCACTTCATATTAAACAAGTAATTGCATAATAAATTTGCATTATTTAAATTTTAAGATTTCAAGATTTAAATTATTAAAAAAAGGACTAACGACATTCAAGATGAACGATTCTCGTCTGCCAAATCCTCTATTAAAATCTATTCCATAATATATTGGCAGAACATTTGTATACCTTGCCGGTTATTTTGGTGAAGTTTTCTTGGCCTTGTTTCAAAAAAGGACAAAAAGGATGTCTGGAAATAAAGACAGAGAATTGTTGTCTATGACGACCCATAATGAAATTTAATGGGGAATAAGTTCGTGAAATATTCCGAATCCGCAGCTGGTAATTTTAGTGTAAATTTTTGATATATTTTGAATAAAGGACAAAAAGGATCCTTTAATTTTTGAAATAGAGCATTTAAATTTATCTCGGACAGTATCGGATAAAAAAAAATTCAAACTTACCACGCCCATCAAAAATGTGTAGCTACACAGCGGTCAAAATTGTTGGGCTTTGACTATACTCACCTTGGGTGATCACAAGGCGCAGGAATCGTCCACCCCCAGAGCAAAAACCTAAATTTTGTTGCATAAGGTTATCCACCAATTGTTTTCGTTCGAAATGACTTTGGTATAAAGCTGTCGGTGATGCAATGGTAGTGTGTGCGGCGGTTGTACATGAGTACGTGGGTTGGAGCCCTGCTCATACCAACTCGGCTCCACACTATCGAGTATTTAGCCGTGAAAAACTTCCCAAAAATACCGTTCAGAAACAGTGTAAAACTGTAGGTCCCAATTAATTAGTGTAAGACTAGAACGCGCACAGCTGACTGATTGTGAGAAGTTCTCCCTAGTCTCGTCATGGAATGTATTATCGCCAGGGTTCGTATTTCGTGGGTAATGAGTTTATTATTGCCGTGGGGAACGAGTATTACCATTATTATTGCCATGGGGAAGGAGTAGGGATCGTTTAGCCATTAGCCGCAGGGTATGGAGAAAATAATGGGTAGCTACCCACGACAACGGGGAATTACTCATCACAATTACCCATTACCCTCAGGGCAATGGGGAAAATAATGGGTAGCTACCCACGACAATGGGGAATTACTCATCACGATTTCCCATTACCCTCAGGGAAATGGGGAAAAATAATGGGTAGCTACCCACGACGATGGGCAATGGGTTTCGCAGGGTAACTCATCCCCATTTTGATCGATAATATGAAACAATTAGAAAAAATGTCTATATCTCGGAAACGGAGCGTCCAATTGAAAAAATAACCAATTTTTGTGTGTTTCTAAGGGGTTTTCATAAACTGGTAAAATTCGTATGGAAGAATTTTTTTTCTGGAAAATCGCCAAAATAAAAAAATCGCTAAAATAAAAAAGTGGCTATAACTCGAAAACGGTGCGTCCAATCGAAAAATTAATAAAAAATTTACATCCAAAGGAGGCTTTAACCAATGGGTGTCTCCAATATGGAATCACTTTTTTAAAAAAAAAATCGCTAAAAATAAAATTTTTCATACAAAAAATCGCTAAAACGCCCTCATGTTTATACTTCGGAAACGGAGCGTCCAATCGAAAAATAACAAATTTGTGCAGGTCTCTAAGAGGTTTTCATAAAGTGGTAAAGTGGTTTATTATTTTTTCGATTGGACGCACCGTTTTCGAGTTATAGGCACTTTTTTACTTTAGCGATATTTTTATTTTGACGATTTTTCGAAAAAAAATTCTTCCATACGAATTGGACCAGTTTATGAAAACCCCTTAGAAACAAACAAAAATTTGTTATTTTTTCAATTGGATGCTCCGTTAATCAAAAATGGGGATGAGTTACCCTGGGTAACTCATAGCCCAACGTCGTGGGTAGCTACCCATTATTTTCCCCATTTCCCTGATGGTAATGGGTGAGGTAATTCCCCATATCGTGGGTACACTCAAAAAAATATGTTGGTAAACACAGCAGAAAAGTCTGCTGAAAAGGGGAAAGCAAACAAATTTGCTATTACAGCAAACATAGGTTAGTTGTTTCAGCAAACAGTATGTCAGCTATTTTATCAACCCTGCAAAAAGTTTGTTGTTATTGCAGTTCATTTGCTGTAATAACAAACAAATTGTCTGCTGATAAGTAGCATACATTGTTTGCTATTAATAGCAAACTTAATTTTTTGAGTGTAGCTACCCATTATTTTCCCCATTGCCCTGAGGGTAATGGGTAATTCCTCATTTACGTGGGTAGCTACCCATTATTTTCCCCATTTCCCTGATGGTAATGGGTGAGGTAATTCCCCATTTCGTGGGTAGCTACCCATTATTTTCCCCATACCCTGCGGGTAATGGGTAATCATGATGGGTAATTCCTCATTTTCGTGGGTAGCTACCCATTATTTTCCCCATATCCTGCGGGTAATGGGTAAACGTTCATTACACATTCCCCACGACGATGTGCATGGGTTACTCATGGGGGGTGGTAAATACGAACTCTGATTATCGCCAACTTTTTTAAATCATGAACATTGCCTAGTGAAAACTATTCTTTTGTCGGCTTTAAGTGGTTTAAATTAAACACTTTCGGCGATTTATAAAAATCGTCCTATGCAAACTTAATTAAAATCAACCGGATATTACAATGCAATTACCATCCATTGACAATGAAACCGTGAGCAGTTGTCAGTTTCATTGCTTGAACTCAATCGTGAAGTTACTAAAAGATGATTGACTTTGTGCCTTTATACGTATCCTTTCCCTACATCAACGCACAATATTGATGCCTTTCCACTGGTTTCTTGCCCCTTTAGTTTAGTATCCCTACCGTTTTTAGATTCATTGTCAAAATTGTTTAATATCTTCCTACCACACGCCTCAGTATATTGTATGTGAAATATTGCTCTTCCAATTTTTTGGGCATATAATTTTCTTTGTCGTAGCGTTATTTCCCCCTTGTCGCTTAGGGCTTTTTGTTTGATTCTCTTCACGGACTGAATAAATTTTGTTTACCCGTTCGCAAAAAAAAAATGAAATCACAAAGAAGAAACTAGCACTGTTATGAAAGATATTGTATAAATTTGAATAAGAATTGTGTTCTATTTTGACTACTCATAGTACTGCATGTACATGTTGAGAATGCATCCCCTTTCCTCCTGGTTGAATATAAGTGAATGGTATTAGTTTGAAATTATATCGAAAAAACCGTCGCAAACACCCCGATTCTTATTTAAATTTATACAACTAAAGAGAGTTCCTTTTGTGTGTGTGATTTAAGTTGTTTCTAGTGGCAGACATTTTAAAATATCAAAACAAAGTACTTAAAATCAAGTGCAAAACTGCATGAATTAATTAAATTATCTAAAAAAAATAATTCAAAAAGTTAGCAACAAAAGAAAGTGCAAACAATTTGTATTCCCAGGAAACAAACAAAACAAGCAGCTGCTGGTGTTTCATTCGCGTTATTTTTTAAAGGTAAGTCAAGAGTTTTAGGAGATTTCCATCGTGTTGACGTCGACATCATTCGATCTTGAAATATTCAAAATTATTGGAATAATGGAATGTCGATATATATTGTACAACTACCCTAACTTTATCTCCAAGAATTGGAAATCACAACGCAAACGTTTCTTTGGTAAATGTATTGAAATTGTTTGTTACTCTTCATATTATTAATGTAGCAAATTCATAGAGGTTCTCAGGCGGACAATTATAATTAGTTATATCGGTTTTTTTCAATAAGAGCGCTACAAAAGCTTTTTTTTAACTAAAACAAAACCGGTTTTAGATACCAATGAAATTCTTTATTCCTGTGAAATTACGTTCGATGCCATTCTGTATGGAACTCGATTTCTTTTGCATGGCCACCACGGGCACACTTGCAGAAGTCCAGACGCTGAACCCAATTTTTGATGGTTTTCAAGCATAAATCGGCCGATGCTGCTGCAATTTCACGTTCAATATTCGTACGAAGCTCATCAATCGTCGCTGTCTTGTTGGCATAGACCATAGACTTGACGTGGCCCGAACGAGGCGGCCAATCGACTGGGCTATTTCGTGAGTTAACACGATCACCAAACTTGGTTTCCAATAAATTGATTGTGGCATTCGCTGTGAGGCTTGTGGCGCCGTCCTGTTGGAACCACATGTCCTCCAAGTCCATATTATCCAATTGGGGCCAAAAATATTCGGTTATCATTGAACGATAGCGATTCGCATTCACAGTAATGTGCCGGTCTTGATCATCACGGAAGAAGTACGGCCCAATAACGCCGCCGGCCCATAAACTGCACCAAACCGTAATTTTTTCGGGATGCAATGATGACTCATGGATTACGTGTGGATTGCTGTCTGACCAATGACACATATTTTGCTTATTGACCAAGCCATTCAGCCAGAAATGAGCCTCATCGCTGAAGATGATGGAGATGAAGATGACGCTCTTAAAGTTGAGGCCACTGACTCCAAATTTCGGTAGTAAATTTTAATAATTTCGACTCGTTGTTGGCTCGTATATCTTTCCATGATGAAATGGCAAACCTTACTGAAGAGAAATGTCAAAAGATCGGAAAAAAATATGGCGTCGTTTGCTATCCCTATCGATTTACTTTTGTAGCGTCTCTGTTGAAAACCCCTTTACTTAATGGCACATTCTAGTTTTACAGAATCTTACAAACTTGTTCATAAAAAGTTATGAGAGGTTTGAGAGACAATTTGTCATACAAAAAATGTCACTCAAATCTCTCATAACTTTTTATGAATAAATCGGTTAATTTATAACATTGAACAATGTGTAAAAGTTTTCGAGTTTGGCGGCAACCATGGAACCATTCCTATTTCTCCATTCCTATTTTTCGTTTCGGAATATATGAGCTGTTTCGCAATTCAAGTTCGGATTTTCATCAAATTGCACAGTTTGACGTAATTTGTTGATTTACTAATCGATGTAAAGTGTATTTTCCGTACTATAGGTCACTCTGTACTTTATTGTTCAATTTTGTCTCAGGATATTTAGTGATATATTTATTTCAATAAATTTAAAACTTTCTAATATTGTATTGAATTACTAATCCTTGCAAAATTTCATCATCATATCATTCTTGCAAAAAATGTTTACATTTTGACTGAATTAATATTTGAAGCTCAATGGACTTCTGATTGAGGTAGCAGTGGAATGTTAATGAACAATTGTTGTGTGTGTTGCAGCTTGGTTGTTATGACAGTTATCTGTACGCTGAAAAATCCCGGCCTCCGGAACATATTCTCCCAAACACATTGTGCGGGTGCCATGTATATATTTGGAACACCCTCCAAATATTCATATATATGCAAGTACTAAACTCACATATTGTTAACCGCAAACTTTAACATATCTACTTGCAGCTATGAACACCTTTACGTGGAACCATATGCGAATTTTATCCCCAACATCCATATTCTTACTTAGAAGCATTCATGTGTTTTTTCCCAAAGGTTCCAAACCAATGATTGACGAGTGACTAAAACGCAACAGATCAGCCAACATGAGAAACACTCAGGTCATTTACACACTCATTCCGGTATATTTATGAATCACGCAGTGAAAGAATATTGCAAAAATATGGACGTATACTTACAATATCATTTACTTGGACTGAGAACAATCCATCTGTGTTCCTCTTACTATTTTACTCGCGACAGACCATAACGGCAAAATAGAAGTAAACAGGGCACCATACACAGCTGTGTTTGTGTCATAAACATAGTTGTATTTGGATCACAAATACATATATTATACAGAATTAATCATTGTGTCTAAAATATGTAACATAGAATAGCAAACACAATGTGTTTGGACACAAGTATACACAAGTATACAAGCCCCAAACTCACGTTGTATTTGCATCCAAACAACAAAAAACGGCAGATTTTTCAGCGTGTGACTAGTGAAGCTTAATACTACACACAAAAAAAAAAAAAAAAGACGACTGTAAAATTTTAACAAGAAAATTGGTACGTGAAAAATCTCAGCACTCAATTACAGTTTTCATTATACACTGACAAATTACTCAAATATTGAAATGAAAATCGATAAATGGTACCAACAAAAAAATTCATGAGAAATACCCCAATATTTAACGAAGTAAATACGATACGAACAACCACATAACTTCAGTTAGAGATAAAAACGTTAATACTGAACTGCTACGCCAACAGGCAAGATCCAAGTGTGCCAAAGTACTTCGACGCGAAAAGTTTCTTCACGAACAGCGTATTCGTGCTAAAGTCCTTTCTTTCCCTAGTGGAAGTAAGAACTTTTGGTCATTTGCAAGACGAATAAAGGATAGTTCTTCCTCTGCCCCAACTCTTCTTAAAGATGACCTATCATTCACTGAACCGGTTGATAAAGCTAACGTCTTGGCTGAAATGTTTGCAAGGAACTCTTCCTTGCCGGATAGCAATCAACCACTCCCCGTGATCAATTACGTATCTTGTACCATGACCAAGATATTTTTTCGAACGCGAGGAGTTAAAAAGGTTCTTGCGAATCTCGTCGTAGGTAAATCCCCGGGCCCGGATGGCATATCTGCATTGGTCTTGAGTAGGTGCTCTTCGACGCTGGCGTGTCCACTTCGCAACCTTTTCAACCTTGCATACCGTGCCGGAGTCTTCCCGGCGCGTTGGAAGGTTGCTAATGTCCAGCCAATCCCTAAAAAAGGTGATGCAAGTAACACTGCAAATTACCGCCCAATTGCAATTTGTTCTGCGCTCGCGAAGGTTATGGAGAGCACGGTTAACCACCATCTAGTGAAATTTCTTCAGTCCAATAACCTTCTTAATGATCGGCAGTGTGGCTTCCGTAGAATGAGATCTACTGGAGACCTGATGGCGTTCCTTTCGGAACAGTGGAGTCGATCCATCCACCGGCTTGGTGAGAGTAAGGTAGTGGCTCTTGATATTTCCAAGGCCTTTGACAGAGTATGGCACGATGCACTCTTGTCAAAGCTCGCTGCTTTTGGTGTCGGTGATAATTTCACTCGCTTTATATCGCGTTTTCTCAGAGATCGCACTATACGAGTTGTTGTAGATGGGGTTTCATCCGACGAGCATAAATTGACTGCAGGTGTACCACAGGGCTGTGTTCTTTTTCCTTCTCTTTTTCTTATTTTCATTGACGATCTCCTTGGTCAGACTGTGAATCCATTCTACTCTTTTGCGGATGACAGTAATCTCTGTCATTATTTTTCATTCGACCGTAGGCCAAGTCTTCAAGAGATTGAAGTCAAACGCCGGACGATGAATGAAACACTCGCCCGGGATCTAGTGTCCATTGTTGAATGGGGTCGAATGAATAGAGTAGATTTTAATGCGGGTACGACCCAGTGCTGTTTGCTGTCACATAAGCGGATTGCTCACCGTGGTGTGTCGTCACTGTCTATGGACGGTGTGGATATTGATGAATCAGACGCTCTTGTTGTTCTAGGCATGAAAATACAATGTGATGTCCGTTGGGCAAAACATGTTTTGAAGTGTCGAAAGATGCATTCAAGTGTCTGGGCTTTTTAAAGCGGTCCAAGAAATACTTCACTCCATCTGATATTCTCAATATCTACACCACCTACATCAGGTCAAAGATGGAATATAACTTCCATATATGGGCAGGTGCTCCTAGGACATCTTTGGAGCTTCTTGACCGTGTCCAGAGGAGAGCGATGGTGTTGATAGGGGACAGTAGGGTATTCAACTCTATTGTCTCCCTTGAACATCGTCGAAATGTGGGTTGCGTGTCGCTATTCTATCGATATTCCTCGGACATCCGTCAACTTAAGCCAGACGTGAGGATATTTAACCGAAGCACGCGCCTTTCCAGGAACTCTCATCCGTTTTTTATCGAGTGGCCGGTTGACTACACACAATAGAGAAAATCCGTTCTTCATCCGTACAGTCCGTATGTGGAATATACTTCCGGCCAGTGTATTTCCCACCAATTGTGACATACTAACATTCAAGGCAAATGTCAGCAGACACTACTCCCTCTTTCCAACCTCCACTACCTCAACACAATGCACTGCAGTTATAGGGGATATCCCCTGAGTGTTGGTTTGATAAAAAAAAAAAAAGTTTGTACGTGCAGTCGGTGGCGTAACAGGCTAGACGCTGCCAGTAAAGACGATGTGTCACAAACATCGAAACGATCTTCCAGTGGATATGAGTTCGAATCCTACCGCGGCTGTTTCATTTTTTTAAATGAACAAAATTTCTAAAAATATTTCGGATCGAAGACAAAACGAAAACGATACTTAGTTTGTTAATATGTCAAATTCTTCATCGACTAAAAGCGAAAATATTTTTGATAAATAGCGAACAAATATTTTCGTAGATGGGTGAAATTTTGCATCATTGAAAAATAATATGTTTCCAATAAACAACCTACAAATATGGTAGCTGATATGTGATTTTTTTTTATCACAGGATTTTCAATTAATATTTTGTTTGAATTTTCGAATTTTTTAATTGAATTGAAAAAAAATTTTTTTCTGTGTAATAACATGTCGATCAACTTATTTATAGACGATATAAATTGAAAGCATCCATTTGCCATCTTATCAAGAACGGTTGACGAATTCATTGAGGAACTTTCCAGAAGAATGGAGAAATAATATGCGTAATTTCTATTTCCGGTAACTGCAAATATCCGGTTATGGAAATGGCGGGATGGGACATTGTAAAGAGTGGTAACTGAGCTGCATTTCGAGTCAGGTTGATTTAAAACGCCCAAAGGTGTACATGGGCGTGTAATAGTAAAAGATTTGTGACTGATAAATGTTGTTAAGATTTGTACACTATATACTTATAAAAAGTACTTTTTGTTACTGTCGTATTTTGACGAGAAATAAAGCAACGCTGAAGAGGATAAAGCGTAAGAAAGCATCAATATAATTCCATCTATTTTTTTTAACTTTGCAACAACCATATCTAAATTTGGGAAAAGTTCTTAAGTTATTGCTGATGTATGTAACTTACATAAAAAGGCACCCAAAAATCAGCTATATAATCTCTGAATCTTAATCAGTTGAATCAATCAATTACCAATCAACCGTATGTAGGTGAGGAATTGCAATAAATGCCATGTCAATAATGAAACCATTTTCAAGCAGTTTGGCAATCACACGGTGAAAAATCAATATTGTTTTCCTGTTTGGATGCAAATATAATGTGGTTGTAGCTTGTCGCAAATATATAATACTTATGGCCAAACACATTGTGTTTGCTATACAAAACAACAGTGATTAAAAGGTTGTAATATACATATGTATTTGTGAACCAAATGTGGGTTTGTTTGTTGAAAACTGCAGAAAAAAAAAACGTGAAGTACAGTAAAGAAACAAAAAGCGGTAGATCTGCAATTCTCGAAAGTAATGCTTGCAAACATGAATATGGTTCCTGCAGTATATTGCTGGGGCCGTTATTTTTCAGCGTGCAGAGAATTATTCGAAATTAATGAACAGTAAATCAATACAGGTTGTTATCCGATAGTTTTATTATTTCTTTAGTTGACAGTCAAGTAAACATGATTAAACCAATTCAGTTTATGGAACCATTTATTAAGTAATTGTGAAATGCAGAATACAGCTTTCTTAGATGTCTCCCTAAATTGGCAATGCCTAGAGTTAATTTACGCAGACCATTCATGAGAACAATGTAAATATTCATGATGTGTTGATGAATTTATATTATTTATAAATTCATTACCACTACATAACTACTCATTGCTCCAAGCGTGTGTAGCGTATAGTCCAAATCAGGTATGTTTGTAAATCATATGTTATGTTGACACTGATAGTGTTTTTCTGGTGGTGCGATGGTGCGATGGTTAGTTAGCGCCCCTCTTGTACATGAGATCCTGGTTTCGATCCCTGCCCTGACCACCTTAACATTTCTTACGGCGGAGTTAGTTAGCCATGACAAATCTTCCCAAAATACAGTTCGGAACCGGTGTTAACACTGCAGGTCCCAATCAGTGAGTATAAAACTAGAGAGCGCACCACTCACTGATTCCTTCATGGGATGTAATGGGAAACCAATTAATTTATTTTTTTAAGTTTTTTACTGTTTAAAAAAATACCAAACCAAAATAAAACGCTTTACGATTGAACAAGGTTGGGAAATATTGCAAACTTATTGCAAAGTGTGCGCTTGTTGAAGCAAAGTTTTGGCCGAAATGAAGCACCCACCGCGAGTGCTGTACCAAAGTTTGTGCAAACAGTTCATGAGAGTGGCGTGTTGGTGGACAACAGTCATAGTCCCCGTCATGGTGCGGTGCCTACTGACGGTAGTGTGGCTACCCTGGCCGAACTCAATTTCAGAATCATTAAATAAAATAAAGATACGGAGCTTTCACAAAAAAAAATTGGACAAAAATATAACCTCAATTTTCTCATCCAGATGGCAGCTAACTTGTGTTTCACTTCGAGAATAGCAATACCTCTTACCTTTCCAAAATTACCTAAACGAAGCCCAGAGGTCTTACCGTTCCAAAGAAGTTACGGCTATTTGACCAAAATTAAAGTTTGTTTTTTGGGGAGCGGAATATTTATTTTATTGAAATTATTGGCTGAAGAATCAAACACAAAGGGTTATAAAAAACATTTGATGTTAAAGGAAGTTTCCAATGTGGTTCCTGTTTTCTACTAAACACAATTGCAGCCGTTTGTGTCGGTGATCTTTTCACGAACTTTCACCGTAGCTTCCTCCACGCCTGCAAGTAACTGCCCACGAGTGTGAATCTACACAGAATACACACAAACTCTTTTATATACCCCCACAAAAAGAATTTAAGTGGTGTGAGATCTAGAGATCGTGGCGGCCAGGCGATTGATCCAACTCGTCCAATCCGACGTTGAGGGAAATTGGTGTTATGCCAATCCCGCACAATAAGTCCGTAATCCGCTGGAGGATTTCAGTCAAATAGTCATTACTTTGGAACGGTAAGTACTCCAGGTTTCGTTTAGGTAATTTTGGAAAGGTAAGAGGTAGGGCTTTCTTTTAAGAGTTGTTATCTGCACGTTCTTATGGCTTTTTTCCCAATTTTTTTTTTGAAAGCTCCGTATCTCGACGATTTCACTTTTTTTAACATTTTTATTAATTACTCTGAAAGGTATCTTAAAGGCGTTTCCAACAAGCCCAAAAATCCGACCACTTGTTCAGAACTTAGCAATTTTACTCTAGTACCCTCCGACCATCAATCCGAAAATTTTCGAACCGCTGCCATTTCGCCCCCTTGAGTTTTTGGGGATGGTAGTAGGTGGACATATTTTCGTGAAATGAACCAAGGAATACGCTGGTGGAAATTGTGCAATCGTGACTGAACCACCCGTATACAGCTGTTGGCCGCCTGATATTTCTTTGCGACATTGTCATTTACTGCCTGGTGTTGGAAAAATCAGTTTGCTAGCTGTATTGACAGGGCTCTAGAAAATGACAATGGTATGTATCACGGCTGCTCTTCGCGCAATACCTACCGAGGACTTGACCATTATCCTTCAGCTCTTTCCTTGAGCAGGAAATTGTGGGATATGTCGACAAGTCGCCTAGTCACTGACAGCAATACATGGCCACCTTATGATTTTATGGGATCTGCAAAATCGTCTACCTTAGAGAGAAACTTCCCCACTCATATATGAGACAGACAATTCAAGAAGGGATGCCTACTGGGTAATAGGATTTTATACTGATGTCTCCGAACTAGATGGCAAGGTAGGTTTCGATGTCCATTTTATAGTGGTGGCTCTAAAACTTGTCCATAGGTTACCAGACTATTGTAGTTCATTTTAAGCAGAAGAAATTGCAGTTGGAGAAGTTGCCCTTTGGCTGGGACGAAACGCCATCACTTTTATCACAGAATATCCCTGATTAAAGAGGGTGTAAAGAGGGTGCTTTGACATGTTGGACCGTTGAACACGCTTTATAAAAATGTTCATATGATACTAATATTGTATACATTGTCTTTTTTGTTAAAATACAAAAATGATTGAAAAGGAAAAAAAAATAACTTTATTAAAAACGGTTCAGCTCATGTGATCTTAATGCTGGACGCGAAATATTTTGGGTATCATCAGAAAACAAACCAAGGTAAATTTTTAGGCGTGTACAAAAAAAAACACTTTTTTTGCCCCCCATACAATGTGAGTCGGTCTACTCTACATATGAAATACTTTGAAAACCGAATTATCGGCAGTCAAACACTTTCAGAATATCAAACGCACTTGCATTGCAGGAGGAAATGAAAATTCAAATATTTTTAATTGTCACTGCGAGCAATGGAAATTCTCTTGCATTTGCATTAGATAAAGTCATGCAAATTAAAATCCAATGCAAATTAAATAAATTGTTGGTTTCAGCTTTACACACACAATCAAAATTGGCGAATTTTAATTGGACGAATTTTCCTGACTTTGGGCTCGCTGTGAAGCGTTTGTTTTATATTAAAAGCTCAGACTAAAGTTAGAAAATGGTTTGGCTATGCTTTTGTAAAGATTTAGACAAATCATGAAAACAAAATAAATTTACTCAAAGTATTTTAAATTTCGCCCACTGTGTAATTTTTTAATATCTCTTATGGTATCAGCTTGAATAACAATCAACCTTCACGTGACATCCTATGTTATATGGAGCCTAGGATTCTGCCATAAAAGCAATAAATTGTCGTTACTTTTGTCATACATTTTTGTTTGTTTGTTTGCTGATATCTTCCTATCTGAAACTGAAGGGGGAAAGGACAGAAATAGAATTTATGATTTGCAGACTTTTTTAAATATATATTCAAGTATTCCAGCGCAAAATATGACAACAACAAACTTCTTATCTATTTCTGTAACAATAGTTTTGCTAATTCGGAAGACAACAAAATGGGTCTTAAGTCGCGAAATGTGGAAACCTCTGTTGTAGTCGAAGTCATAAGGATGTAGTTTATATTATAGTGCCTACGTGTATGTCTGCATATGTTTAAATGTGTGTGTATCTATGTATAGGTATTTGTTTGACAAGTTGAGTCATGATAGCAACCCGTAAACTTTTGTTTTATACCATTTTCCCTGCTAGGATATGAGAATGAAGTAAGAAACTAACTAACAAAAAATCATTACTGAAAGTAAACCTATACATATATTCGTACATTGCGTAAATAATTGCCAGTGCATAGATGCGAAGACACAAATACGAAGTAATAAATTTGACCGGGTCAAAATTTAACGTTTTATATCCTACAGTTAACAGAAGAAACGTCGCTATAAATATTCTTGAAGAAAAATTGTATTTTTAACTAATTTCTTAATTTTCCAATAGAATAAAAATTTTGCAGATTGTTATGGTAAGATCTCAAAGCAGCGAGGTTGTGACCAAAATAGCGGGGCATAATGGGTGAAAAGTAAATTTGGTTGGTTTTAAATAAAAAACTAAGAAGAACTGTCATGAGGTGCCAGAACATAGCCGGTTGGAACCAAGTTCCTTTCGCTATATATAAGTATTATGTACTAGTTAGTTCCAACACGCCTAAGGCGCCCGTTGAAAACTACGATAATTTAAATGGATCTTGAAGAAAATATACTTTTTTTTATAATTAAAAGCTTTTTTTAAGAAAAAAATATTTTTCTGAAGAATGTATTTTAAAAAATATATACAGATTTAGGTCCTTTCTGTAAGAATATGTATTATATTTTTCCGATAAGTTCCTTTTTTAAAGAGAGGTATTTCTGTTATTAAAAGCTAATGTTTTTTTCTAAGAAAAGGTACTATTTTCAAGAAGAAGTACTTTCTGTAAGAAAAAGCCATAAGAGTATAAATTGTTTTTACAAAGAAGTAATTTTTTTAAGAGCCGGTACTTTTTAAAGAAGTGGTACTCTTTTTAGGAAAGGATATTTTTTAAAGAAAATGTACTTATTTTCAGAAAGGCTACTTATCTCAAGAAAAGAAAAGAAAAGAAAAGAAAAGAAAAGAAAAGAAAAGAAAAGAAAAGAAAAGAAAAGAAAAGAAAAGAAAAGAAAAGAAAAGAAAAGAAAAGAAAAGAAAAGAAAAGAAAAGAAAAGAAAAGAATAGAAAAGAAAAGGTATCATTTTATTTGTAAGAAAAGGTATTCTTTTCAAGAGAGGGTATTTTTTGAAGAAAAGGTTTATTTTTAAGAAATGGGAATTTTTTCTATAATTGGTCCTTTTTTCAAGAATAGGTATATTTTTAAGAGGAGGTACTTATCTCAAGAAAAATTATTTTGTTTCACAAAAAAAATACTTTTTAAAGAAAAGGATATTTGTTGTACGAAAATGTACTTTTTTAAGAAAGCGCAATTATATAAAAAAAATAAATTTTTTAAGAAACGTATTTTTTGTAAGAAAATGTAATTTTTTAAGCAAATGTACTTCTTTAAGATAATGTTTTTGGGAAAACGTTCCTTTTCGCGCTTTGGGGGATGGGGGCTAAATGAAAAAATTGTAAACAACTTTTTTTTTAACTACTTTATTACAACCCATTATTGTCAACTATATTGGGCACTTTTGCTTTGGTTTAAAGGGAAGTTTTTTAGAGGGAGCCTGTTTAGTACATATTGTAGTTTTGAACCCAATAAAAAGTAAATTTAGAAAAGCCAAAGTGCAAGAACTGGGAAATACATGGAATACAACTCTAAGCATTGAATTACATTTGGCAGCACACTCTTACACTCGTACTTTTGGTTTAGTTTGTGTCTAGACTAACTTTGGGGTAGAAATTTCTTGTCTACTGGGAAATTTTCTAGGTGGAGCTTGTTTATTACATATTGTAGTTTTGAACCGAATTAAAGGGTTCAAAACTACAATATATGTGACTTGCTCCACGAAAAGGGACCTCTCCGCCAAAAAGAAGTTATTGAGAAAAACCCGTTTAAAAAAAGCGCTTCGTTTTTCCGTGTTTTGCGCATGGTTATGCGTGGTTATGCATGGTTATGAGTAAAATTTTGATATTTTTGTAATTTTGTACCTTTGATATTGAACTTTTTTTAAATTTCCAATATTATATATATTATCTGTTTATATCACATTTTTAAATTTTTTCATTAATTATGTTCACCTTTACAGGTGATTTGTAAAAAAAACTAAAAGACATAGACACTTGCGGTTTGCGGCATTTGAAAGAGCGTTTTTCCCATAAGAATCACTCAAAAAGTAAAAGGTCCCTTTTCGTGGAGCAGGTCACATATACTAAATATTGGCTACAGGCTCAACCTAGAAAACTTCCCATTAAACAAAAAATTTCAAAAAAAACTTCCCATTAAACAAAAAATGTTAGTCTCGACACAAACCAAAGCAAAAGTACCCAATATAGGTGATAACATTGGGTTGTAGCATAATAGTGTAAAAAAAAGATATTTAATTTTTTTTTCATTTGGTCCCCATCCCTCAACGTGCGATAAGGAAGATCATTCCAGAAATTGATGTATTTATCGTAGATAAAATAACAGTAAATATATTTAAAGTACACGTTTTATTTTGTATATTATCATATTTTTTTGTTTAGATTTACTTTGGCAATGCCGTAAAAGCGCGGCAATACTGCCAAAAGCGTGACTGTTGGTCAGGTTAGCTGTACCATAGGTTCTATAGGGATATTCCGAAGGCATACAATGGTAGTGTACGTGATTCTTGTGCATGAGAACGTGGGTTCGATCCCTGCTCTGACCATCTAACATTTCTTTCGACGGCGGTCACCTCGCTTAGTGAGGGCGACACCATCGAGTATGTAGACATGAAAAAGCTTCTCATAATATCGTTCGGAACCGGTGTAAAACTGTAGGTCCCAATCAGTGAGTGTAAAACTAGAACGCGCATAGCTCATTGGTTTTTGAGAAGCTCTCCCTAATCCCTTCATGGGATGTAACAGGAGACCATTTTTTTAAACTTTTTTTTCATTTTGAATTTTTTTTGTCAATTCTTTCCAACGAAATGTTGAAATTCCTTTCTTGCAGTCGTTGTTTAATTGGGTAATATTGAGACGTCAGGACTACAAGGGTTCAAATTAATTTACTGACATTCATCTCGCTACAACACAGCGACAGTGTCGAGCTATTCACCACCACGAAAAGTTCCTCGGGTCACAACCTTAATAACACACGTTGTGAGCAGTTCTTTGCAATTCAGTTTATGGTATGCACTGATGGATTCAATATTTTTTTAAATTCATTTCGATTCGGTTGCACGCATGTGGTGGGATTTACTGGCTCGAAACTAACATGATTGAATGAAAAAGTTTCAGCAAAAAAGGGTAAATTGTTTGTCGCCTGAAGGAATATTTTTAGCGAATGTATTTTCAGCGTACAGGTTCACCGCCGCAACGACAATTATTTCATTAAATGAAGAAATGTCTTCGCTGTGGCGAGAATATTTTATTGCAGTGATAAGTATGTGTCAGGGTTGTGATCAGTATGTTTCACTGATGCGCTTAAAAACAGATTTGGAACTTGCAGCAGCCATACTCTTATACGGCGATTTTATATGTTCTTCGTATTTTTCCAATTTGCTGCAGAATTAAAGTTTATGCTTTTAAGTTTGATGAATGAGGCAGCTTGCCCCAGTTGGGTTGATCATTAACTAAATAATTTATTCAAGGTACCCAGACATGACGCCCAAGTACATATCGTACATGTTTGATATGGCGATTATGGTTGTGATTGTGACGTTTGGGATTATGGTTGTGATTGTGATGTTTGGGACTCTAAATCCAACGAGTTTCGAAGTTGGCGAATGTGTTGGACTGTACCTATTGGGTCCACTTTGTGGTAATGTGGTCAACCAACCATGACATTTGAAGTATTTGAAACTTTTCTATGCAGTTCCTTTTGTTAGTTGGAAGTTACTGATGTGAATCATCAAAATTTAGTGATTGAGAGGTGAAAAGATGACGAAAGATAAGGAGATATTGGTATCGTTTCATGATCATAAACGCGTTTTTATTAAATACAAATTTATTCAAATATAACCGACATTCCCGGTTACGAGAGAGTATTAATAGTTTTTTGAAGAAAAATACCACAAACAAGTTTAAAAATTGGACAAAATACATTTAAAGGGTTTTTCAACAGAGACACTACAAAAGTAAATCGATAGGGACAGCAAACGACGCCATATTTTTTCCCGCTCTTTTGACATTTCTCTTCAGTAAGGTTTGCCATTTCATCATGGAAAGATATACGAGCCAACAACGAGTCGAAATTATTAAAATTTACTACCGAAATTTGGAGTCAGTGGCCTCAACTTTAAGAGCGGAAAATCATCTTCAGCAATGAGGCTCATTTCTGGCTGAATGGCTTCGTCAATAAGCAAAATATGCGTTATTGGTCAGACAGCAATCCATGAGTCATCATTGCATCCCGAAAAAATTACGGTTTGGTGTGGTTTATGGCCCGTCGGCGTCATTGGGCCGTACTTCTTACGTGATGATCAAGATCGGCACATTACTGTGAATGCGAATCGCTACCGTTCAATGATAACCGAATATATTTGGCCCCAATTGAATAGTATGGACTTGGAGGACATGTGGTTCCACCAGGACGGCCACACAGCGAATGCCTCAATCAATTTATTGCAAACCAAGTTTGGTGAACGTGTTATCTCACGAAATGGCCCAGTCGTGCGATTTGATGCCATTAGATTATTTCCTGTGGGGCTACGTCAAGTTTATGATCTATGCCAACAAGCCAGCGACGATTGATGAACTTCGTACGAATATCGAACGTGAAATTGCAGCAGTATCGGCCGATTACTGCTTGAAAACCGTCGAAAATTGGGTTCAGCGTCTGGACTTCTGCAAGCGTGCCCGTGGTGGTCATGCAAAGGAAGTCGAGTTCCATACATAAAGGCATCGAACGTACTTTCACAGGAACAAAGAATTTCATTGTTATCTAAAACCGGTTTTATTTTATTTAAAAAAACTTTTGTAGCGCCCTTCTTGAAAAACACGTTAATAGTCATTTCTAAAAGACAATAATTGATACTACAGCTTAAAATTTATTTCTTGTTAAAACCAACGTGTTCGAACCAACCACGTGTAGCTACGACCATAAAAATTTGCCTATGTTTTTCTTGAAACTCTGGCACCAGAAACGAAATAAGTTTTGATAACGAGAATTGTGGGCGGCGAAACTGGGTGTGACTCTATATCGTAAAATAATGTGGTTCTGCAAAGTCAGTGTGGTTATAAGCTTGAAAATTGGTAATTGTGTTGCCACAACATATAGATTTTATGATGTACAAACTGGCTGAGAATGAATTTTTGAAACTCGTTTTGTGGGACATGAATATGGGTGTGGCGATTTAGTAAATATCAGCGTTTTCTGTACAAACATATGAAACGGGCGGGGTAGTAAATCAGTTATTGAGGTGTTTCGGCCAAATTCGTGCAGTCATAGCATTAAAAACTGGCATTTATATTATCTATGACTCTCGAACGTATTGTTGGCGGTAAAAAGAGGTACGGTCTAAATTACCGATGAACTAGTTCCGGCTAATTCGTTCAGGTACTCCGAGATTTCGAACCCATCACATTTAAGTTTGCAGTTCAAAAGTCAGATACTTATTGAAATGAGATACTGCGATATACCTGAACATAACCTACGAAAGAAAGCGTTCAGTTCTGATTCAGCGTCCCGCACCATTGTACTCCACAGCATTACGAAATCATAAATAATAATTTATTAATTTATAATTTAAATAATAATTTATGATTTCGTAATGCTGTGGGGTACAATGGTGCGAGACACTGAATCAGAAATTAACGCTTTCCGGGCGAAAGCTTGCAGTATTGCACAGGGTGTCTCAGTAAAAATGCACCTTTTAATTTTAAAACAAAAAAGGGTATATTTCGAGATAGTTGTGATTTTTTATTGGATTGTAAAGAAGACATGTTCCGATTAAGTATGGCATAAAATATCCGTCAAATGACGCCCACTTCTCTGATGGCAGGCCATTACTCTTTTCATGATATTTTCAATGACTTTTTCACAAAAATGTGGCTGTGTCTCACCAATAACGCGTTGGATCTGGGGTTTGAACTCAGAACTTGTTTCTGATTTATTCTCATAAACCCAAAATTTCACAAAACCTTAAAGAAAGAAATCGCACGCCGTTAAATCGCATGATCTTGGTGACCAGTTGACATCAGAATTTCTTGATATGATAAGTTTGATATATTTGTAATTTGTTGTTGGTGTGGCAGTTGACGACGTCTTTCTGAAACCACATGTCCTCCAGGTCCATGCCATCCAGTTGAAAACACAAGAACTTCGTTATCATGTTCCAGTAACGAATGCCGTTCACAGTCACTGCAATTTCGTCCTCAACTTCAAAAAATTAAGAACTCCAATCACACAGCCTGACCAAAATCCGCACCAGATAGTTGCTCGTTGCGCATGCATTTGTTTCTGGTGCATTGCCTGAGGATTTTCTGAGCCCCAATTGCGACATTTTTGTGTATTCACGAAGCCATTCAGATGAAAAAGATGTTTTTTTTTTTTAAAATGCGCTTTCCATGGTCTAATGGTGTGTGCTCCTGAGTAAGCTGAATTTTGTATGAATGAAGCTGCAGGTATGTTTTCAAAATTCGCTGCGAAGTGCTTCGTGAAATTTGAAGTTGTTGAGAATGATGACGAATTGATGTTTTCGGGTTTTCGGCGACACTCTCGTTGCAATGTTTTCAAGAGACCGACCAGTTCGTTGACGCAGAGGAGTTTTGCTGTCCATAACCGACCCAGTTTCTTAACATTTTTTGACCACTCTTCGAATGATCCACTGAAAATCCTTCGAAGTTTGCGAGTGAATGACCCTAGAAAGTGCACAGCTCACTGGTTGTGAGAAGCTCTCCCTTCATGGAATGTAATGGGATAACATTCATCTTTATTTTTTAAATGACCCTAGAATCATGAAATGTATGGAGTACGGTTCAGAGATCTGACCAATCGTGAATCAGAATTCTTACCGAAATCGTTACGAATTCTGTTCGATTTGTCTGAGGATTTTTTATTTATTATGTTCCGAAATATCTGAATGAATTTGGCCAGAATTCTGTTACACTTTTTATTAATTTGTTGTTCGGACTTCTCTTAACGAGCTCGCAACGAATCTGAACTATTTTGCTGAGGTAGTCTATTCGTTTAAAATTTTTGTGATTTGCTTCATATTTTACAGTTATTGTTATTGTGTTCAGACATGTCACAACCAATTCTGAACGAATTCTTAACTGTTTGGCTGAGATCTTTTTATATTTCAAAATTTTGTTTTTTGTTTGTTTACATTTACAGTAATTGTCTTCGTTTCTATGCATTGTAGCTTTGTGATGTTTTCTTTATATCATTTTTTAGTTCTCTTTAAGCATTCAGGGCTACTGTTCGCATCGTGTATCAGCAAAAAAAAAATAACAATTCAATAATTAAATTGTCCGAGCGTTTGGTCGTGTTTATTAATTAATTATATTTTTTCGATATTTCGCTATCCTTTGGATAGAATCGTCAGGAAGATATATTAATAATTAGAAATGAAAAACAATTGATAAACAAAGTGAAAGTTGCAATATGGTATATGTGGGTACAACTAAAAATAAACTTAAGACTAGAATTGCAGGACACAAATCAGATCAAAAATATAGACACATCTTAACACAAAAAACAGCATTAGCATCACACTGTGCAAGCTTAAATCATTTTCCAAACTTTCAAGATACGTAATTTTTGAACAGGGAAAATAATTACAAACGTCGTTTTATGTTAGAAATGTTACAGATAATAAGGACTCCAATAGCGAAAAGAATGAACTTTAAAGAAGATACGGATAATGTAGCACAGAATTATATATGTAGCACAGAAAAATTGTTTGATGTATCATTGAATTTGTCACTAGGTAACATTTTTAATATATCCGGATTTAACTTGTTGAATTTACCATTATGTATATATTTTTATCAACCAAATTATTTTTCTGGCTGTAAATTAGAGAAACTATTTCTACACAAAAATTTTTCTGGCTGACATTTTTCATATGACAAGAAAATTTCTTCAATTGTTTAATTTTTTGATTTTTTTTGTTATTGTTGTTTTTTTTTTCAAATAATTTTGTTTATCAGTTGAAGCCCCTGGTGGAAGAAGGTGTTAACCCACTTTTTTTCAAAAAAATGTGCCTTCTTCTTTTAATGTTTCCATGGTATCTGATTTTTTTTAGATAAGAAAGGAGTCCAACATCTGATATTTAAACTATTAATATTAAATTTCAAAATTTGTTTTTTAATTTCTTTAAATCAGTTGCCATGGAAACATTAAGAGAAGGAAAATATTGTTATTGAAAAAAATGTGAGTTAACACCTTCTTCCACCAAGGGCTTCAATTGTTTTCACATTTCTAATTAATAATATATCTTCCTGAGGATGCTATCCAAAGGATAGCGAAATATCGAAAAAATCTAATTAATTAGTAAACACGACCAAACGCTCGGACAATTTAATTACTGAATACAATACGAAAGGTCGGATAAATCATCACTTAGTCAAAAAGTAACAATTATAATTATAAAAAATATTAACACGTTTTGGGTAAAATTTGTTTGAAAAAAAAAAATTTTACCTACATTTTTAAATTTACCACTTACTCAGTTCCTTCTTTCTAAATTATTTACGCAAGCTATGAATTACAAGTTGTTTGCACATTTCGTATGTAAAAAATAATAAAGACAAATTTATATTTAAAACAACCGCTCTTTTCAGAAATAATTGAGACACTAGTAACAAATTTGCAACGAAACATCACGCGAGGCGTCGGAATTTACCAAGACATTAGCCCAGAATTCGGTGCGATATGTCGCCAAAAACATCAGAATTTAATAAGACTTAATGGTAGAATTCTGAACGAAATCGTTCAGAATTCAGTCAGAATTCGATCCGAGACATCAACATTTCATTTCGAATTTCGCAAGTAGTTCACAATACATGTCAACCCTCTCATATGTTTGTCGTTTCGAACTCGGAAAGAATTCTGATCCGAAAACGGGACATTTTGCCGATTGTCGTACAGACTTCTGAACGTTTAGTTAGCTGGGTATCTAATTTTCACCCATATCATTAGGGTGCTAATAAATAGATTTTTTGCTAGTATTCTACAAATGTTCTGCGATGAATGCATTTAAAATTTTATAATATCTCAAAAATCATTTTACTTAATATACACTCAGAGAGTTTTTCTTCAAGGAAAATATGTACAACCGGTACTTCGGCTGTAGCAATCGAATTACGCTTACCACAATCATAGTGAAGTTGCTGCAAGTGGATTTGGTGCTGAAAACTGGCCAATCCTTTCATTTCGAAATTCCTTTTTAATTTCAAAATAGCCCAGATCTTACAATTCTGCTGCAAGACAAGTTTCATAAACTATAAAAATCTGTTTTTAAGTCATAACTCGATTTTTTGAGTTTCTATTAAATAATTTTGAAAAAAGTATTTGTAATGTTGTTCTTCAATTTCATCGTAACACCTAATGTAGCACCGTGTAGTCTGTTATATTTTCAAATGTTTTGTGTTTTTCCATGTAGCGATGGGCCGTACTACATTCCCCATTCCTTGAGAAATAGAAACAAAAACAGCACAGGGACAATCATTCGCTTCATTCAATATAACAAATGGCTATGCCTGAAAGTGGTTCTGGAAAAGTTCATCTAAACCCAACTATAATCAATGACAGTCGTGTTTGTGGGTGTGGGGATGTGTTTGTTTGTTGGGTGTGTAAGTAAACTAAACTACTTGGTAGACAAACATACCCACAAATTTACAAATACATACCAAAAACACTCACACAACACATTGCCATAGATACAAATTGTGTAATTATACTGAAAGAGGAAACACAAATGAAATGGAAATAAAAGCATTTAGAATGTTGTCACAGTTGGGTGTGTGTGTGTGTGTGCGAGCGTCTCTGTTAATGTGTGTATGTTATACTTACGCACACACACAAACCTATATGTATTGTCTCCAAGAACTGTTAGATAGAACAGTACAAATATTACCTTAGGGAATACACACTGTAATGGGAATATTCAACTGAAATTTACGTTGCTAGTGCGACAGGGGTGATTAGAATTTAGACAGAAATTTTGTGTAAGTCATATTTCAGAGATTGTGTGTTAGTTCTACAAATATCTAGCTATGACCTGCCATTATAAAATACGAAGGTACATTTATTTGTAACACAATAAAGAGCAAATTATACACGCCAAGAAAAACTTCGTTACGTCCAAACGAAATTTCAAATTAATGAACTTCGTTTGCCCAATGTCCTTGCTGCAACTAAAACATTTTAAATTAAACAAATCGGTTGCTTATTGAAAAATAAATAAATAAAATCGTCTTTCTTAGAGTCGAATAACGTTTACATAAAATGATAAACTAACCTCAAAACAACTGCAGCCCTGCGAGAATGTACACGCAGAGAAGAGACTCGTTGTCACAACTATATTTACAGCCAACTACAATTTGGCGGTACCTTGGACTATTACAGTATTAAGTTGTGATTACCAATAATTGTGTTGAGTATCACCAAATGTTGTTCATATCAATTGATTTGTAATTAAATTTTGGTAGCCAAACTGAAATATTTAGTTCCCGCCACAACAACAAGAAATAAATGTGATCTGGCAATCGAGTTTCTGTTCTACCAATCAAATTATCCTGTAGTAGTGAATATTCTATTAGTTGGATGAACGAAAAATGTTAAAACTAATTCGGTTGTACCATATAATATATTGGTATGCTCAACTAATTATGCACTTGAATTTAATGGCTCTCACAAACATTTGGTGATGCTTTAACCCATTATGAACTTTATACAAAAAAAGTAAAAAAATTATTTTTTATTCAAATTGTGCATTTTATATATAAATATAAACAAAATTATTAGTATTTATAACCAGGGTTCGTATTTCGTGCTCATTTCTGATCGAAACTCTGAAAAAAGTTCTATATCTCGAAAACGGAGCATCCAATCGAAAAAATAGCTAATTTTTACGAGTTTTTAAGGGTTTCTCACAAAGTGATCCCATTTTTTTTTTCAAAAAATCGCCAAAATAAGAAAATCGCTAAAATAAAAAAATTACTATAACTCGGAAACGGTGCGTCCAATCGCAAAAATAATAATTTTTTACCTCCAGAGGAGGCTCTAAACAATGCATGTGATTACCACGCATTTACTTTTATTTAAACAAATCGCTAAAACTAAATTTTTTCGAATAAAAAATCCATAACCCGCCATTATGTACTCGTATATATTTCGCACATGGAGCCTTCGATCGAAATATAACTAATTTTTTATGGGTTTCTAAGGGTTTCTCACAAAGTATTCCAATTCGCATGGAATAATTTTCTATTAAAAAAATCGGCAAAATAAGTAAATCGCTAAAATAAAAAATAGCTATAATTCGGAAACGGTGGTGCGTCCAACCACAAAAGCAATAAATTTTTTACCTCCATAGAAGGCTTTAACAAATGGATGCCTCTCATACGGCATCACTTATAACCGGTAAACTAACATTTTTCAAATAAAAAATCGCTAAAATTCACATATGTATTAATGTATGTCCGAGTTATAACCATTTTCAATTTCAGCGTATTTCATATTTTTATGAATTTTTTAACAAAATATCTTCCATTCGATGGACCACTTTATGAAATATCCTTAGAAACTTGTAAAAAATAGTTTTGTTTTCGATTGGACGCTCCGTTTCCGAGATGTTGGCATAGGGGCGTTTTAGCGATTTTTGATTCCAGAAATTTTAGTTTTAGCGATTTTTTAAAAATAAATGTGATGCAGTATTGAAGACATGCATAGATGAAAGCCTCCATTGGAGGTAAAAAATTTGTTATTTTTGCGATTGGACGCACCGTTTCCGAGATACGGTCATTTATTTATTTTAGCGATTTTCTTATTTTAGCGATTTTTTGGAAAAAAAAATATTTCATGCGAATTGGAACACTTTGTGAGAAACTCTTAGAAACCCAAAAAAAATTGTTATTTTTTCGATTGGACGCTTGGTTTTCCAGATACAGACAGTTTTCTAAATTTTTCATATTTTCGACCAAAAATGGGGAATGGATACCCTGTGTATCATATGTATGTTTGAGTTAATTTGTGTCATCCAGAATAATAGTTCCTCCAGCCAAGTGTTTCAACGATTCAACGATTGTGTTTAAAAGTATCACTTCACTTCAATTTATGACAATATGTAGTTTTCGCTGGCTGATATCTATACTCTTTATTGTGTTTTCACAACTGTGTTTATCTCGTGAAAAATCGAATACATAACTTTGTAACAAGTGTTTTTGTAACAGAAACTAAATGTACACTAGCATAATCAGACCAATACTATCCTATGGAGAAATGGTATGGTGGCCTGTCGCAGGGAAGACGTCCACCATGAAACTGTTGTATAGAGTACAAAGATCAGCTAGCATCGGCATAACACGGGCAATGAGGACGTGTCTAGCTGAAGCCCTTAATGCAATGCTTCATATTATACCAATCGACCTTCATATAACAGCTAGTGCGGCCTGGAGTGCCACCCGACTAAACGCTATACTACAGACAATCTCAGGGGAACTCATAAATCCGGAGAATATGGCGGATGAGGTACCAATTCGTAGCCCAATTCATGGAAATTTGCCATTGAGACTACACACGTGTGCACCCGGTGCATATCTTGATGAAAAACAAAATTTTTTTTGGCCATATGGACTCGTTAAATCACTCCAATAACTTGGCATAATATTCACCGTTTATTGTTTTTCCCTTTTGAAGGTAATCGATGTTGATTATCCCGCGTGCATCTGGCTGCTTTTGGCTGACAAATTCACCTTGGCCTTCTTCTGAGCCGGTTCCGCCGGAGAAACCAATTGTGTGGACTGCTGCTTGGTCTCCGGAGTGTTGTAGTGGATCCATGTTTCATCCACAGTTACAAAACGCCACAAAATTGCGGCTAAAAAACTCCAAACGATCCTTTGAAGTTGTCACACGATTACGTTTATGGTCAATTGAGGGCAAACGCGGCATCCATCTTGCACACAGCTTTCTTAAACCCAACTGATCATTTAAAATCAAAACCGCACTGCCATATGAAATGCCTGTGGCTTCACGAACTTTTACTCTTCTCTCACGAACTTTTACTCTTCGATGGGCCAACACCACATCGTGGATTGTTTCGACATTTTCGGGTGTATTGACCTCAATTGGCCGCCCTGAACTTTCAGCGTCATTTGTACTTGTGCGACCACAACGAAAGTCAGTAAACCACTTTGTTACCATTGAAATTCGATGGTGCAGAGTCCTCATAGTATTTATCAAGCTTTTCCATGGTTTGACTGACGGGTTTTTTCGCAAAAAATAATGTTTATGAGCATCCGAAATTCACTTTTTTCAAAAATATTCACGGAACTTGCTGAAAATTTGACAGCAGTCTAGTAACAGGTGGTACTTGATGGGAGCAGTGTTACATTTCATATAACTGCGAGGGAAGTTCGAAAAGCCACGGACTTATTGATCCACCCTCGTATTACCGAGTTATATATTAAACGAACTAAAAATCATAGAAAATGTATTTTTCACTAAACCCGGGTTTTCTACAACACGTATGCTAACATTGCCGGTTATATGCTCATTTTTGTTCCATGTTTTGTACATGCATTATTATTTTGGTTGCGCGAAATGGTTGGACTTAACAAGCATTATTGTAGCGACCATTTTGGTGTTCTAAGTTTTGCAACATTCTCAAAAAATGCCCGACGTGAATTATACAGGACAGCAAAAAGCAATTTAATGTCGCTCAAACACGGTTAGCCGCTTTTGCGGCGGAAAAACTATGATATTTTTCTGGTTCTCATATAACGTGTATAAGCATTAGTCTTCATAAATATAGATAAAGCTAAATAAGTATATGTGTGTATACGTCCTTTATCATCACCACTAATACAATGAGTGCCCCACAATTTAAAATCGTCTTTGTATTTTACCACCTAAATAATAACAACAATAATACTTGTAAAGGGTTTTTCAACAGAGACGCTACAAAAGTAAATCGATAGGGACAGCAAACGACGCAATATTTTTCCCCGCTCTTTTGACATTTCTCTTCTGTAAGGTTTGCCATTTCATCATGGAAAGATATACGAACCAACAACGAGTCGAAATTATTAAAATTTACTACCGAAATTTGGAGTCAGTGGCTTCAACTTTAAGAGCGTCATCTTCATCTCCATCATCTTCAGCGATGAGGCTCATTTCTGGCTGAAAGGCTTCGTCAGACAGCAATCCACACGTAATCCATGAGTCATAATAGCATCCCGAAAAAATTACGGTTTGGTGCGGTTTATGGGTCGGCGGCGTCATTGGGCCGTACTTCTCCCGTGATGATCAACACCGGCACATTACTGTGAATGCGAATCGCTACCGTTCAATGATAACCGAATATTTTTGGCCCCAATTGGATAATCTGTACTTGGAGGACATGTGGTTCCAACAGGACGGCGCCACAAGCCTCACAGCGAATGCCACAATCAATTTATTGGAAACCAAGTTTGGTGAACGTGTTATCTCACGAAATGGCCCAGTCGATTGGCCGCCTCGATCGTGCGATTTGACGCCGTTAGATTATTTCCTGTGGGGCTACGTCAAGTCTATGGTCTATGCCAACAAGCCAGCGACGATTGATGAACTGCAGCAGTATCGGCCGATTTATGCTTGAAAACCGTCGAAAATTGGGTTCAGCGTCTGGACTTCTGCAAGCGTGCCCGTGGTGGCCATGCAAAAGAAATCGAGTTCCATACATAATGGCATCGAACGTACTTTCACAGGAATAAAGAATTTCATTGGTATCTAAAACCGGTTTTGTTTTATTTCAAAAAAACTTTTGTAGCGCTCTTATTGAAAAACCCGTTACTATAAATACATTTATACTCTGTGTTCGAAGGTCCTGGGTGTGCAAAATTTTGATTCAGGTCAATCGAAAGCTGTCTTATAGAATACATTGAGTTTGTGTCTTTAATAACCATTTCATATCTACAAAGCAAGTGGCTTTTTATTCCTTTGCAAAATTCAAACTCACAAAAATTTTAGCGCAGCTTTTGTTCTATTTTGCAAAGTGAATAGAACCCATTCAAACTAAATATAGATGAATGTGAAGGCGTTAGATACCTGACACACAGGGCAGCATAACAAATTTTTCTTTGGCACTTTCTCTATGGGATTTCACTATTCAAAAAGGACTTGATTTATATGTCCCATGGTAAAGTGGATTTGCTTTTTGTCCATTAAAACAGAGAAAGTCATTCAATATTTTACAAATACCATTGTCAGTGAAACTAAAGTGCGTTGAATAAATTTGTAATGACTTTTCCTTTGATAAAAGACACTGGTGGACAAAAAATGTTGCTTATATAAAAATACATTTACGACAGCCATCCATTGGATTTATATAAATTGGTTACATTAAAAATTTTTGATCCGCAGTCAGCAACAAAGTTGTGTATACAAATGATTTAATTCATACCAGTTTGCTTAAACACATTCTTTGTAAATAATACAAAATCCTTCATAGAACACCTTTGCTAATTGTCAGTCAAAGAAACGTTTCGCTATATCTATGAAACATATTCATATAATCTACGAATCGAAATATGTGACCCGGTCTATGAAAATGTGGCTTATGACTCAAAAACAGAATTTCAAGAAATCAGCTGTTAAAGATAAACAATGCATTTCGTCAGTTTCTCGGTAGTTGTTCTCCTTCCTTCCCATTGCCCAGTGTCTCTCGTTGTTCAAGGGCACCAAGTGAGATGCAGTGTTGCTTTTGCTCCAAATATTATGTTAGTTAAATGGTTCAAGTTGCTAATGTGAGTTTGAGGATGTTATCAGCTATCATCACTATCGAACCGGCTTTTTTCGTTATCTGGTTGGTGCAATTGTTTCTGTTGGTCGTTTCTGTTATGAACTAGTGAATAATGTCTGTCGATGAAGATTTTTGCAAGGTTTTTCAAAAATATTTTTTTTTTGTGAAAATGCAGAGAATGAAGATAATTCTTTCGATGATGATGGTATCAATTACGATGAGGAAATACCATCATTATTTCAAGCTGAAGTTCAGATGGAAGTGGAATAAAGTTTTTTACAATGGACTTGTCTACTATAGATAACAAAGAAAAGGAATTGGTAAATACATTTTTTTTCGCAAGATTGCTGTAATAAGAAATGCCAAAAAAATGGTACCGCGAAAGATAATAGAAAATGCGAGAAACAACTATCTAGAATTATCAAAACATGAACTTGATTTGGTTATTATCGTGATTCTAGATTTTCAATAAAATTCTGTTTTTCTTTTATTTGTGCTCTTCTTTTTCTACATTTTTAGTACACTTCTAAGCAAGTTAGGACTTTCTGCTTTCCACCATGTGAAAGAACGTCTTAAAAACTATCCGAACCAAAGAAAAAGTGAAAAATAATATTTTGAGTCATAAGTCACCTTTTCGTAGACCGGGTCACATATATGAAATTTGGCCGTAATATGCATGAAACATTTTCATACACAGACAATGATCTTGCCAATGCACTGGGCAACATAGGGTCAGCTATTTAATTGCGCAATAATACAAGCATATGCAATTTTACGTTGACCACACGCTGAAATATAACGGCATCTCTAACATATTCTCCCAAATATGTTCGGCATGAACCAAGTATATGTTTGGAACACACTTCAAATATTCATATGTTTGCAAGTCCCAAACTTACTTTAAATGTAAACGGTATCATGTTTACTGGCAAACATGTATACTTTTACGTGGAAACATGAGTTTTTCATCCCAAACATCCATATACTTAAGCGGAAACATTCGCCTGTTTCCCTCAAACCTACATATACTACATGGAAACATATGAGTATTTCCTCCCAAACATAATAATATTTAGAAACGACTTATGCTTTGATTTCAATATATTAATTACCATAAAAGGCACCATTTTATGGTTACTTGCACTGAATGCATTATTTGTATTTTTTTCATGAAATGGGAATCTGCTGTTCTTTTGCTTCTCCTTTCTTTGTTGTGTCTCACGTTGTTGTTTTCAGAAGGGTTCAACTATGCCTTGGTTATCACTATTCGTTGGTGCACAAACAATATGCCTACAGTCAGGGTGTAGTATTTTAAATTTTTTGTTTATGATTGTTTTGAATGTAGTTACTACAACTTAAGTTAGTGTGAAGTATATAGTTCTATAAATATTATTAAATGTAGGAAAATACGTAGCGATAGATTTAAGTTATCTTTAAGAAACTTTGTTAAAATGAATATTAGGGACTCAATAAATTGAATTGAATTGAATTGTTGTCTGTCACGCTTTCGTTTTCGGAAGGTTTCAGTTATGCGGTACACAAACAATATACAAGTCCTTTTCATGCAAACCAAGCATGGATTAATTACTTGTGTTTTTATATTGTACTTATTTCACAAATGATCCGCCGATCCGATTTTCTCACTAAAAGCTCGGAGAGACAAAGGCCTTCACGTGTTTCCCTTTGGTAGCACACATAAATATATACAAAATACAGACACAAAAATCAAAGCAACATCACAAACCATTTAACCGTCCGTCGTTTATTAATTTTTCACTGATCAAGCGCTTTTGATATCCTCTGCCCGAAGAACCATTTGATGACTGAGTACATGAAACTAAAACGCAATACAACAGCCAAAATAAGAAACACTGACTTCATCTGCAATTTGCATGCACATTCAGCAATATTTACGAATCACTGACTGAGAAAATAATGCAAAAATACAGACACACACTTACAAGATGGACTATCTCGCTGATCCTCTTTTATACTCTTGCTCTCGAGAGAGCATAAATAGTGCAACAGAAACAACTGTATTTGCATCACAAACACAGACATATTTGAGACGCAAAAACCTATATTATAGGATATTAATCATTGTGTCTAAAACATGTAATATTGAATGGCAAACACAATGTGGTTGGACACAAATATACTATATTTGCGACAAGCTCCAAACACACTTTATATTTGCATCCAACCAACAAAAACATACATATTTTTCAGCGTGCAATCATAGGGCAATTTCTCTTGTATATTTGTAGATTTACCTTTCCAAAAAGACCATTCTACATAATTTATTGAACGTGGATTAGATTTACTAGATATACTATGCATTCTTATCAAATGTTTATCCCATCTTTTCTATATTTACAGAAAATAATTGTTTTGTCCTAGTTAATGTATGAGAAGTCTATACTACAAGCTTACAAGGTCAGGAACATTTTTCTAAGTGAAAAATGGGTGGTGTTTGTTGGAATAATAGACAATTCACTGGGATGATTGTTGATATTTATAATAAAGGAAGAAAATATTGAATACTCAGCTCGTTGGTGCTTACAATACCGTTTAAAGAAACGAGAACATTATAATATCGAAATTCGGATATGTAGTGCCGCCTACTGTACCTGGCGTTAGGTACTGCCGTAGACTCCAATCACGTTCCCTCAGTTTTCCTGTGAAGAAATGAAAAAATAAAACCATCAAACATATTGCTATAATATTTGGACTCACTGTTCTATTCTCCAAGTGGATGAGATATATTTATTTTCCTGTTACTTATTACAACATTTGCCGCTAGCCAAGTGCCACTGATAACACTTCTCCACATGTAGCTTTCCCTAGTACCCTCCGACCACCAATCTGAAAATTTTCAAACCGCTGTCATTTCGCCCCCTTGAATTTTCGTTGATGGTCGTAGATGGCCATATTTTCAAGAAATGAGCCAAGAAATACGCACGCTGGTGAAATTTCACCAGTCGTGACTGAACCACACTGTATATATTTAGGAATCAACTACGCATTTTTTTTATTGGTGTACTCGTACTAGTTTCTATTTTGAATGGAATTTGTAAAGGAATAAAATGATTTTAAAGTTTAAAAAATTTTTTTTTCAAAATCTTATTTATACTTTAGTTATAAAATCATATTTATGTCTAAATCGAGAATTTCATGAAAATTTTAAAATCATATTTTTTTTATTAAATTTATTAAAATAATACAAATTGCCGTCTGTGGTGCAATGCACAGTGGACTAAATGCTTAATCTAGCGTGCAAGAGAGAATAATTCGACTTTGGGAGCACCTAGAAACGTGAAATTTGAAATACAAATGGAAAATGTAATGAGCCACCATATCGTGAAAATGTGGGCGGTAATTTTAGGGGGCGTGGCACTTATTGCAACTTTGTTAAAATAAAATATATGTAAACGATTTGTTTTTTATTTATTTTTTTATTAAAAAAAAAAAAACGCTTTACAATACATTATCCATGGTTTTAATGACTAAAATCTAGCGTATATATATTTCCAATACAATTCTAATCACTGCTTCCATCACTTAAATAATCCGCGACAACCATATTTTCCATTTCTTACAAGATTGGTTCGGAAAGCAAAGAAATTACATCAGCACAAAGAGGTTCGGAATTTCGATGTTTAAATGATTTTTTTGAGATAGATGATATGACGGGATCCGATGACACTATTAATGATGGAAATAAATCTTGCATCGTTTTTTCACGCGATATCTTGCGTGTATGGAATTCCCGTACATTTCTCATATATTTATTTCTGGACTCTAAGGCCTCTTCTGATATCATGCCAATTGGTAATGAAAACTGTTGAATTATATCCGCCCCATGTATTAATATTTTATGGAGGCTGGACGGCATATAGTACCAGGGATAGAGTTCAACATATAGTTTCGCAGTCTCTGATAAGTAACGGCGAAAAGCTGCAACGTTTACGGTGTATCCGCATGACATTACTCTTAAAATAATTTGTAGTCTTTTTATTAAGACTTCACTTACTCCAGTTACACTAGACGCTAAGGATGTTTGACTAAAAAAACGTCTAGCCGTATTTCCGTCATTCGTTGAACCCATTCCAGGTTTTGGGGCATCGACCAGTAAATGCATTTGGGATTTAAAATTTTCTTTGATAGTTTTTTTTTGAGTTTCGACTTTATCTTTTTCCTCGGCATTACGTGGCTTCCATCTTTTAATAACAAGCTTATACGAAATATGTAAAACACATTCAAAACAACGTATCCAGGCATGTAAAATAGAAATCCCGAACTTATATAAATTTTGATTGAATGAGAGTTTTGCAATAGCCCCTAAATCGTTCATTATACTCGGTGTCGCTCCACATATTCCACATGTTTGGGATGACGAGTCTGAAATAGTGCTGAAAACCTTTCCATCTATCATAGTTAACAGGAAATTATGATGCACCATAACTTCTTCACTTCCAATTATAATTTTTGTTGGCAGAATTTCAGCAATCTGGTTTTCAACAATTGACATTTCTTGCTTTATTAAAGCTTTGCTTTCTTTTTCAAAAATAATTTTAATAGGCCTGCAGAATCGTGTTGATGAAGGGCTTGAATTTTGCCATAAAAGAACATTATTAGATTTAAGTTGTAAAGGCACCAGACATACTGCAAAAAGATGTTGGTCGGAATTGTCAGTCTTAGTATCAGTAAAACTTTTGCCTATAGTTTGAATGACCACTACTTCCATCACATCCCCATTTGTATGTCATATACATTTCATTTGGTTTAGTTTGTTCCAGTAAGTCAATTTGAAGTTCTCCTAACCTTTCAACTGTCTTATCGACTAAACATTGCAAAGAAACCTGTGCTGAAACATCCGAAAACGTCATATTACTGGGATAGCACTTTTCTTTCGCAGATTTTACAACATGGTACGTTGGATAAATGTTTGCGTTTCGGTTCTTTGCACCTGCTTGCATTAACTGATATGAGTGTTTACTATAGTCTCCGTCTATAAATAGAGCCAAGGCCTCTTCAGGAGCATACGGAATAGGCATATTGGGTGGGCAGAAAATTGCTTTTTTAATTTTAGTTGCTCTCGTTGGTGATGCATTTAATTCTTTTAACATTTTCGCAGCATCTCTTTTTCTAGATTTGTATAAAATGACTTTTGCTGCTAACACCAATTCATCACACGACTTTGCTTTTACAAGCGAAGAAACATTTAAAAGTTGGGTCCTCTTACTTTTTTCAGCAAAATCTTTGGTTGGTCCATAATTAACAGAGGCAGAGGGACCTGCAACTTTAGAACCCGTTTCAGCAATCTCAAAAACTAAGGCACCGTTTAGCCACTTTTCATATTTAGCTTCAAATTGTATTCTTGTCCTTTTCGCATTTTTCCATTTCTCGCGAAGTTCATAAACAAATTTGTGTACATTCTGCTTTGCTTTTTTGTATTTTTCATTGTTGTCTTCTTCTGTGTATCCAATTTTACTCATTACATATTCAATAACGGTACCCGATTTATTTTTAATGTCTTGGGCGTTTATCCAAATATTAAACAATTCTCGTCTCAAAATTGACATTTCGACTGAAAATAAAAGAAAAGGCAAAAACAGGCAGCCACTTTTTTTTTATTATTTTGAAGCGTAATAGCTATTCTTTCTAATGCATATGGAATATCTATAGAAGTCAGCGGTATTAGTAGCTAAATTCTTTATCAAAATTCAAGTTTTCTTGAAAAAAAATTTCACTATAGACACTTATTTCAATCTACGTTTTTTTAGCGAAAAACAACACAAATATGCTTGAAATTTAAATAGTTATTAATACATAAAAATACAATAAATAATTTTAATCACAAACTTTCTGCAATCGCAATAAAAACACTTCAAACAATCAACACGTCTATACTGAATTTGAAGAAATTTTCTGTAAAAACTAATTACTTATATTTAAACGCCTACTACGATGTTGTTTTTGCAATAAACAAAAAAAAATTATTAGCGTTAAGCAAGGTAGGAATATGGCAAGCATAATTGCGATATTAAATCTTTGTTGCTAACACTACATTTTTGGACCAATTGCGCACCAGATTCAACATTTGGCCCACTGTGCAATGGTAGTGTGCATTAGAACGTGGATTCACTTCGCTTAGTGACGGCGACAGTATCGAGTATTTAGCCATGAAAATACTTCTCAAAACACCGTTCGGAACCGGTGTAAAACTGTAGGTCCCATCAGTGAGTGTAGAACTAGAACGCGCACAGCTCCCTTCATGGGATGTAACGCGAAACCATTTATTTTTATTTTTAATACAAATTGAGTAAAAACGGGTTAAGCGGTTAACCGACTTCAAATAACTGTATTAGAGTTGTAGTTCCCTTTAGATTAACAGATCATTTTTTTCCTGTTAGTGAAACAAATGCAAATGCCGCGAGTGGGATTCGAACTCAGTACCTCGTTTCTGTAGTTTCCGAATCGAAAAAGTTTGCACATTAAACATGAAACAAAAATTTCCATCGTTTCTGGATTTTAGAGTAAAAAGCGTTTCTGTATATCAATACGAAAAGTGGCGTTTTTATTGGAATATGCCAAGAAAGCTGTCAATTAATAAAAAAAAACCAATGAGTGTTCGAACTCACGGGCGATGTGTTAACACCTTTTGTTACACGGTACCTGTTCGATTTCTATGATCACATTAGTGAATGTTCCATTGGAAAATAAAAAAAATATAGTTTTTATGCTGAAGGCTCGTTTGCTATTGCCGTTTCTTTCTTCTTACAACTGCTTTAACATTAGATGTAATATTGTTAAAATAAACAAAGCAATATTTATCTCACTGGTATAATAATTGTTTTTGTTTTGTCATAAACAGAGCGACGACAAAAAGTATTGAATAGTATAGAGCAGCGTTGTTAACTATTTATAACCAAAATGCGCCAGGTAGCAATACAAAGTAATGTAATTTAAGTTACATCTTACTTGGTATTCAAACCAAATTTGAAATATAATAGTTATTTTCTTGGGAGTGTTTAAATTCAAGTACAAACAATAGCATCTACTTAAAATAAACTCTTTGCATGTGAGCATTTTAGTATTCAAGTAAATTATAAATAAGTATCAAATTTTAAACTTTTTGTTAAAGTTTAACGTTTTGATATTATAGATGTTATTCGACAATTGCAATAAATATACGAGCCTCTTTTTTCGCCTTTTAGTAACGGCTTCGCCCATTTTTAAATAATGTATCAGACTGCCACTATTTTCTGTACTTTTGTACATAACGTTCCGTCTAAAATTGTGTTAAATGTATTTACATATTCCTAAATATGGACAAAAAATTTCCATTACGCTAGTTAATAGAAAATATTAACAAAATATAAAAGAAATTCGTTAAAACTTTATATAAACTGCTGTTGACAACAAGCAATAACAAGATTACTACTGCTCAATATTTAACTTTATTTTTAATAATTGTAAGAAGCGTATGTAAGATTGCGCATTCAGCGCGATATTTAAAAAAAAACGCGCCGATGGGGGAAAACGCGCTAAATTAGCAACGCTGGTATAGGGAACTTAATGAACTCTCTCTCTCCGCTCTTATGTAGAGAGTCTGAGTGAAAGAGCATAAACGAGTCGTATTTTCTTTATAGAACATTTCAATATAAATGCATCATTTCGGCAATGTTATTACATAAAACAACAATACAAAACGTATCTTGTCATTTGTCAAAGTAATTTTTAGTCATACAATTCGTTCTATGAGTCCTCTACTTAGATATTATTCAATACTCTTTGGCGTCGACGACCTGCTTGTTTGTTCGCTGCCGCTACATCAATACCATCATACTTATTTTCAGGCAGAGACTATTGTTGTACAGCAACTATGTATGTGATGCTAACGCTGTGTGTTATTTGCATGTGCTCACTTTGATAGATTGTCCTACCCGTGCCTACAGATGGTAACACATCAAATAAAATAAGCTAGTGCGAAAAATAACAAACAAACAGAAGTTGTTTTAAGGGATCCACCCGGCTTCTTACAATTTGTGTTGGAATTTAACCCTCTAAACTATCTCTTGCAAATTTCAAATTAATTGACACATATTCTACAAAATTTTCTTCTAACTTTTTTGATTTTTCTGTAATAGAGGGTTGAATTTTATGTTTCGGGATTTGGTAACCCTAGTGTTACATTCTGGCAACTGACAGCTCTATCGTAAAGTTGGACATTTTTGAGGTTATGCGTACTCAGAACGTTTTGACATACGAGCGGTATTTGTGTTGTTTACAGTAACTTAAAAGATTCATCTCGGCCCAAAAATGGAATTAAATCGTGAACATTTTCGTGCGATTATTTTTTTACAACTTTCGACGTGGATTTACTCAGCAACAGTGCATGGATGAACTTAACTCAATTTTTGGCGATGAAGCTCCACCCAGGACCAGTGTTTATCGATGGTATTGTGAATTCAATCGTAGTCGTAGTTCACTCCAAGACGAATTTCGTGTAGGTCATCCAAAATCAACTGTTGTTCCGAAAACCATTGATGCTGTGCGGTAACTGATTTTGCAAGATCGTCATGTGACATATCGCGAGATTGAAACATTCAATATTGCATAAACATTTGTTCGCGTTGGATCCCACACAACTTGTCAATCGCTCAAAAACAGGCTCGTGTCGATTGGTCGAAAGAAATGCTCCAAATATACGATCGCGGTGCTTCGAAACACGTCTATGACAACGTGACAGGTGATGAATCCTGGATTTACGCGCATGAGCCCGAAAGTAAACAGCAGTCAACTGTATGGGTGTTTCAAGATGAGCGAAATTCAACAAAAGTTGTTCGCGCCCGAGGCACTTCCAAGCAAATGGTCGCCTGTTTTTTCGGAAAAACCGGACATGTCGCAACGGTACCACTAGAACAACGCAGAACAGTGAATTCTGAGTGGCAAACAACCATTTGTTTGCCAGTTGTCTTCCAAGAAATCAGGAAAACCAACCGCAGAAGACGCATCACTCTTCACCACGACAATGCGAGCTCTCACACATCGGCTGAAACGACTGCATTTTTGAGCACCCAAAACATCGATTTTATGGGTCATCCGTCGTATAGTCCTGACTTCGCACCGAATGAATTCTTTTAATTTCCGTACGTAAAAAACAAACTGAGAGGTCAACGTTTTTCGACACCTGAAGAAGCGGTTGCTTCATGCAGAATGCATGTTTTGGAGATATCTCAATCAGAGTGGCAAAAGTGATTCGACAATTGGTTCAAACGCATGCAAAAGTGTAGAAATCTTCATGGGGAATATTTTGAAAAACAATTAAGTGATTTTCGATGATTAATATTTGGTTTTATTCTCTAATCCCGAAATATAAAATACAACCTTAACGACTTCGCATCTGAGATTTTATTTCCTCAATATGAGGAATATTTCCTTTAAGCAATGGTAACTAGTGTGGCCATCGGTGGTGCGCGGCTCTTATGCATGAGAATGTGGGTTCGATTCCTGCTCTGACCACCTTAAATTTCTATCGACCCTATCGAGTACTTAGCCATCAAGCTTCTCAAAATACCGTTCGGAACCGGTGTAAAATTATAGGTAACAATCAGTGAGTATAAAACTAGACCGTGCACAGCTCACTGGTTTATGAGAAGCTCTCCCTAATCCCTTCATGGTATGTAACGGGAAACCATTTATGTGTTTAACTAGTCCATAGATAAGGTTATTCTGAAAACTAGTTTTTGTTGCTTAAACTAAGTAAGAATATACTGAGAATTAGAAAACACTTGAATAACGTACTTATTTCCTTAACATTTCATACATTTCGTACAGGAAGGGAAAAATGTCGTCCTATTAAGTTAAGAATTTACTCCTCGAACGAAAATCCCTGCGAAATAACCTAACTAACTTACTATCTGTGATTTAGACGGTTTGACTTGGACAATAGCCACCATGAACTAAATGAGAAGTGGAAAGTTAATATACGAGTATAATATTTACAACATTGAATATCGAAAGTTGCTATCAACAGGTGTTGTATTACTCTAGATAGGTAACCTATTTTTACTATTAGACATTGTCTTATATGCATGATAAATAACAATATCATCTGCGAATGCCGACTAGTTTGATTATTATTGTTTTCACCGAAATCCTTATATGAATGTATTGATTCCTCCTATTGCATCATGCATTACGTATTACTATGTTGTCCGTATTATCCTTTTCTAAATCTTGCGTATTTATTCTAGATTTTCTTAGTATATTCCTTTCAGATTCGTGCCCAACTATTTTAGTTAAATTGAGTGTTTTAATATTTTAAATATTTTCCTACCTTGGAACATTCTTACTGGATCTCTATGATCTAATCTCGCCAGGTTTTCCTGAATTTCTTTATTACCTATTAATATAAAATTTTCATTCAATAGTTTTTTTAATCAGTTTGACTGTAGATTTTAAGGTGTTTAATGATAATTGTGTAAGTCTTGTTTCTAATCTGTTATGTCTTTTTATCATCGTTAATATTTGACCTTTTTCTGAGTGTATTTTTTTAATTATGCTGTTAAATTTTGTCACCGTACTTTCAATAGCCTCTGATATATCAACATGTAACCTAATTATATATACATTTATTTCATCATTCGTTAAATTTCGATAGTTCGGTATAACTGTTTCTAACTCGATTTTCTGCATTACCACCTTCTCAAACTTTTTCCAATTTGTCCTTTTAAAGTTAAATTTGAACGTTGTCCCCTCATTCAAAGTGTTCGGCTGACTCTCAATTTTCACAATTAATTCCACTGCGTTGTGGTCGCTATCGTAATCCAATGTTTGGAGCTACAGAAGCGAAAAGCTTTGCATTTGAATTCTATTTCGTTTTCCGAAAACCATTCTTTTAGGCTATTGCCTTTTGCGTTATTAACCGTATTACACCCTTCTGTTTGCTTGCAGTTCAAGTCTCCCGCTAGTACATAGTAATTATTTGGATTTTGAAGATACATGGAATCAAATCGTTTTTGCAAATCTGCTCGTATTGAATTTATATTGCCGGCCGGATAGTACGCACATATAATAACTAAAAAGTTGTTGCAGTCAACGGATATCTTTATGGCGCATGTCTCTAAAGCATCTAGCAAATATATACTTTTGTTATCGTAACTGCAGTATTGTATGTTATTCTTCATTAATAAAAATAGATTCTCTTTTTACAAAACGTATCTTTTCTTAAAGATCCATTTAAATTATCGTATTTTTCAACTGGCGCCTTAGACGGGTTGGTACATAATAGTTAGCGACAGGAACTTCGTTCCAATCGGGTGTCCCATGACACCTCATGTAAGTTTTATTGATAATGTTATTGTATCTAGCTATACAAATTCCAATCTTGTTTATATAAAATTACATAAAGTTTGTAAAAAGTATGAAACAATCAAGTTATGACGCGAGATAGAAATGCATTTGGGTGCATTGTGTAGACTTTTTCGTTCACTTTTACTAGGGTTACCAAATTGCGCACTTTTATTTCTGGTCTACCTAGATTCAATAGTTTTTGTTGCGTAAAAATGGCATAGTCTACTACAATCAAAGACGATCTAGAATAAGACGACCGGAAGATGTGCGCAATTTGGCAACCCTGGTAATAGTGGACCAAAAACTGCTGGAAATACACTTCTCTCATAGTTTTTGTTATTTTACTTCAACATAGTTGGAATTTGTATAGTTATATATAAAACCACTATCAAAAAACTGCTCGTGTATTGAAATATTCAATGAAGAGAGTAAGAGAGAGAATAGAGAATGACTAGGGTTTCACTCGTTGCGTTTGTTAGCATTTAAGTGAAGAGGAATTTTAACTGTCTACTTGTACATCTTTTTTGCTACAATTTCACGTCAATCTCAACGAATTGCCAAACATTTCAATTTCGCGGCACCGTGAACAAGTCATAATACTTTTTATCATGAAATATTTAAAGGCAGTATTCTATATTGTAATTCAACTGGATAACAATGAGAACAACCAAACGTAACCAGAACGTCCACTACTTTGATAGATTTTTTCATTGTGACTGGGACCCAAACATGACAGGAAAACCGCGCAATTAAAAAACATTTAATCTTCGACGCATCCGGTATGATGATATCTAAATTGCTATATGTGTTGTGACGTAATCCAATGACTTAAGTAGGTATCATCCCGGGCCTGTTTTTCCTAACTCAATGAGAATTGGCCTTGTATGTCTGTGGGCATACTTATACGTATTACATAATTGCATTTTATTTTAGTTCAGTACTCGTGTCTTAAATTATATAATATAAACCCTTTTTTAATAAAACTTTTTCGAAATTACTTTCATGACTTTTTAGTATTTTTTTAATTAGTATTATTATTAGTAGTTTTTTAGTAGTATTTTATAGCCAAGCCTTCTAATTAACTTCACATTTAAAGTGAAGTTAAATGAAAAAAAAAAACTACGGCCATATTGTTTATTACCACGGATTCTGTTATATTGTTTACTTTTCATAAACGTGGCTATCATAAACCTCATATCAACCACGCAATTGTCAGGGGAATTTCACCTGCGACGTGGCTGAAACGTTAGTTATTATCAACTACGGAATTGAAGTAAATTCAGTTTCTTAGTTTTAGTGTTTACTTTTTAGATTAATTTACTAAGAGTAAGTACAAACTGTTTACAATTGAGTAAATTTTTGAACTAAACTTGAGGAAGGTTTTGGATAAAATTTGGGTAATATCTTTTATCGTATTGTAAAGTATAAATACTACTAGTTTTTAGTTAATTTCGGAGTCCGTTATCCTAAACTTATCCGTTATCCTAAGCAAACAGCTCTATTAACGGTTTTATACAAACTGAGTTTTAATTGCGAGTGTTGAACCCGGGTTTTTCAACCAGTTTTTTAAACCGTTTATTGTAACCAATTGTCATATCCGATTTTATAGAGTCGGCTTGAGTAGCTCTTCCTTTTTTTTTAGCTCTTCTTTTAAATTTTTATGATTTGGCACCCATATAAGGCCATCTTGACGACTTCCCCCCGCGATGGCATAATTTGCCGCACCATATCCTGCTGAAACTGTTGAGTGGCTATATCGTGTTATACCTTATTGTAAGCGTATAGACTTCCACTAGGAGACATTTGTAACCGAGTTGAATATTTTTTTCAGTTAGATTAAATTTTTAGGATAAAACCGAAAAACCCAAATTTAATTTTTTTTCTAAAAATTTACAATTTTTTCAAATTAACAGTTTGAACCCCTAGAGTGATGGGATTTAACGCAAATTTCAGGTCAAACTAAATCAATGTGCATTTTTTTCAAATGAACTGCGAAATGAGAATGTTCTAGCATATACAAATTTGCACCCAAAATGCCAAAACCCGAAAATTTTGACCACAAGTCGAACCGGCTTGGAGTTTTTCGATTGGCCTCAATTTTGGACCACGTTGGTTGGTTGAAAAGGCTGCAAGACAGCACGATGTCTAGCACACTTAGGCTAAAGAAGCCCATTGTGGTACCTGCAGTTTCCTCCATAGCAACTATTGACAAGTCGTCTAGCCAATTTGCCCTTTCAATGAATTTGTCTATAAGACCTACAGGAATATCCTGTTGAATATCCTGTAGGTCTACGGTGCTAACTAAGTATGTTCCGCATATCCTACTTCTCAGTCCTGCCAGAACAGGGCAATCCAAGAGAAGATGTTTCGTCGTTTCCTCGTCGTCTTGCAAGCAGAGAGTGGAGTTTCTATTTCAAAATCTTTGGGCGTGTTTTCCTACAAGATCATGTCCCCTAGATGCTCCTATCATTGTGGATAACCGGTCTCTCGGCAAGCTAAGTAGTTGCCTAGTCCTCTTCATGTCCACCTATGGCCAGAGGACCCTGGCTTGTAAGTTGAAGTAAGTCTCCACTTGTCCTTGAACATATTATCGGCCCACTGCCTCATCTGCAGACGGCAGGTAGAGATTGGCATACTAACACACCTTCTTTTGCCGGAAGAACCTGTGCGTAGTACCCTGTCTAGCTAACGCAGCCGCTACACAATTGCCTGGAATGCCGCTGTGTCCCGGTACCCAGATTATCCTGATATCAAAATACTCTGCCATCACACTAAGTGATGAGTGGCATTCTTTCACCGTCAGGGTTGTAGCAAACATGGCTTCCAGGGATTTTATGGCAGCCTGGCTGGCTGTGTAGATATAACTATATGCTCCGGAGGGTTGTGACACTATTTTCAGTAGCTCAGCAACCTCCAGAATGGCGGTTCGGAATTGAAGTCCTTAGATTTGTCGCTGGTAGAAGGTAGGGGATACAGTAGTCCATTTTTATGGTAATAGAGTTGATCCGGTGTAGTAATTCAGCGTGTCCGGAATGCCCCGATATCAAAACGCCACAATCTCTGATTCTCACCAGGGATGTAGCGGCTTCCGATTCGGCCATGATATCAGGAGTACAGATGTTCAGGATAACACTAAGAGCAGTGCCTGATATCGTGCCCATTGCCCCACTACGTTAATCAGGGCTCACCTTTGAATTTTCATCAAGGAAATGAGAATATATTTCTTTTGGAGGGACCTCCACCAAACTACGGTGCCATGGAGAGGTATTGGTTTGACTATTGCCGTACAAATCCACATGGAGTAAATAGCAACAGACGCATTTTCACCCTCTTCTCCACATTTGGTTTCCAAGAAAGCTTCTGTCGAGAATTATTCCCAGATACTTGACCTTTTCCGTCAACTGCAATTGCACCCCATTAACTGACGGCAGTTCAAATGCGGGTATTTTATATTTCCGAGAGAACAAGATAAGCTCGGTTTTAAGTGGGTAAGTGATTGTCCGTTGTTAGCGGTCCAGTTCGAAATCAGACAAAGTAGGCCGGTTGTACGAATGCTAATTAAATTGAGATTTCTACCCGTGTACAGCTGATAGCAATATCATCGGCATAGGCAAATACCTGGCATTCGGCTCTGTCCAATTCAAGAAGCAGTTCATTTACAGAAGTTAACCATAATAGTGGAGACAGAACTCCCCCTGCGGTGTCCCTCTGTTAACGTTCCTAGCAATTGTAACACTACCCCATTCAGCTTTGAGGAATCTATCCAGCAGAAGCCTCACAATGAGGCGTGTCACTCAGTTGGCGACTCCTAAGTTCTGTAACGACCAGAGAATCGCCGAAGGTTGAATGTTATTGAAGGCTCCCTCGATGGCCAGGAAGATCCCCAGAGCGAAGATCTTATTCTCAAGAGAGTTTTCTATTATGCTGACTATAGAGTGGAGAGTCGCGTCAGTTGACCTGCCCTTAACATAGGCATGCTGAGAACTCGATAGTAGATTCTGTGGAAGATTACTTCGAAAATTAATGTCCAATAACCTTTCAAATTTTTTAAGAACAAAGTTGTACGGGCTTATTGGTCTAAAGTTCTTTGGTTTAACATGAGAGCATTTGCCGGCTTTCGGGATGAAAACCACTTTGTTTTGCTTCCAAATGCTAGGATCGACTCCCAGCATAAGGCAGCCCCTGAAGATTGCCTCCAACCAACTACAAGATAGGTATAGTGCCTCCTGTAGTTGCGCGGGAATTATCCCATTCAGGTCCGGCTGATTTATAGGGCTTAAAGCATCTAATGGCCCATATCAGATTCTTTCTGCTCACTATTGAGCGAACTTTTTATAAGCTAGGTGACTTTTCACCTAACTCTTCTGGCTGATGACCAAAACTCCTGTCGCCGTTGGAAAAGTGAGTATCCAGGAGAATCTCAAGAGACTCTTCAGACGAATACGTCCACGTTCCATCGTCTTTCATTAAGAACGCCGCACACGGTGGGTTTTTAGCGAGCACACATCTTAAGCGCGCAGTCTGGTCTTCTTGATTTCCCCCTTATATAGATTAATCTTGTAAACGTCCCAATCCCATTGGTCGCCGCTCTTTTTGGCCTTGTTGAAAAGCCGCCTAATGGACGATCTTAGCTCCAGAAGCTCAGCGTTCCACCAATGAGGGTTTTTGTTACCCTTGGCAGCATTATAACCACTGGTCTTACAGGACTCGTTGAGCGCGTTCCTGCACGCATCAGTATATTTTCCAACTAGTTCTTCCAGCTCTGGCACATTAGTGGGAATATTCGGATGGTTATCTAAGAGTTTCCTTAGGCGCCCACGATAGGCGTTCCAGTCCGTTTTCCTATAATTTTTAAAAACTTCCTTTTTCAGAGGTTCGATATTTATATGGAACTGTGGATGTTTATGATCAGAAAATTAGTGATCAGAAAGTACGCTCCAATCGGATACAGTTACATAGTCGTAGCCAAGTAGATAGTAAAGTTAGGTCTAGTACTTCCCTCCTAACCGAAGTTATGTTTCTCGCCTCTATTACAGATATTCAAGGTTTCGCTTATAATGAAATTAAAAAGAGACTCACCTCGATCATTGGTGCCGATACTGGCCCATATTGTGTGGTGCGCGTTGGCATCGGCACCTACGATTCACCACGTTAGTTTTAGACAAAATGGCATAAGAATCCGCGTGGCATTTGATAAGATTCGAGCAAAATAGTTGTTCCATACATTTCATTGCCACCCTAATGTACGTTCACATCTCTAACGGACTATACAAATTTGCGACAAATTCATTATACCCAAAGAAAAATTCTAAGTCGCCACTCAACTTAAAAATGTCTACATTAATATGTTAACTATTTTTGATGGGCAGCATACAACATGTAAGATATGCAAAAAAATTTTAATGAATTTTATTTTTTCTTAATGGAAAAATGGTAACAATAAATCAACGTAGTAAATGACTTGTGTCAATCAGTGTAGGAAATTAAAAAAAAACAAGTTGTTACAAGAATAAATAAATTTATTCCGTGTAGTAAGTTATACCCTTCCTCTGCCCCAGTAGATTTGATAAAAGACAAAGGGTCTTTCTTCGTAACTATTGGGTTTTTCCGACGAAAAATCTATAAAACAAATTACAGTATATATTTCGACCATTGACTTAAATTTAGTGGTATTTTAGCGGTGAATGGAAATGAAATTGAAAACAAAAATGAAAATATTTTATATTTTCCTTTCGATTCTTCATAACTCGGCCACATATTGGCTGAGAGGGGGAGAAAAAGCGTATTGTGTTTCTGACCCAGAAACTAAATGTATGGCTTTGTTACCCTTAGATACTTGGCTCCACTTGTATTAACAATCATTCAGCCAAAGAGTCGAATAACAACAATATAAACAACAATAGCAGCACATAGCCCGGAGGAAAGAAGAAGAATTCGGTACTTGGCCGGATAAGACGAAATAGAAGGAATTTAAGTGACGTAATTGCCTAAATCGAAAAATCCGTGCAAAAAGCCAAGAAGCGGCAGAAAAAAGTCAAGGAAATTCTCCGAATTGAACTTTGCCGTTGGCAGCCTTTGAGTATACTGGTGAGTGTGTGTGTAAGCTTTGGAAAATGTAATGAAAAACTTGCACTTGCTTCGACGTCATTCATTTGCAACGAAATGAAGCTCAAATTCCAACGCCTACAATTTTGGATAAAGTCGTGCTGTCTGCCTGTCGTTCAGTGGGTTACAGTGGAAGTTTAGCTTTATCTGGCTTAGTGACTGACAGACATAGCCATCACACGAATCCTGCCACACATTGCAACGTTACGTTGCAATTTCATGTCAAAAGTTAATAGTTTTATTTATTGTTTTTCCCTCCTTCGCTCTTCCGCACTGCTTCCTTCTTAGTTTAAAATGTCTTTGCCGTGTGCCAGAAACTGGGTCTATTGGCTTTGCCTGTTTAGAAAATACATTTTCGCTTTCTATGGAAACCGTACGTTTTTCTTGTACTATATTGGGGCGATAGACACGGATGCACGACATCTGCCGTAATAGATTTGACTGTAAACTCTGAAGGGACAAAAGAAGCATTGACTCCAATTTGTATTTGCCTGACATGTTTTTATTTATGGCGACAGTTGTAAGGATATTCGAGCAAAGTTTTATAGTAACATTTTCAAATATTTTGTTTTTGTTGCCTATACATTCACATGGAATTCCATGATATATAGACATTAGTTAAAGACTTTATTTAATCTCGATGAAATAAGCAAAGTTGCCTCTTAACATTTGCAAATGTAGACAAACAATAGTGGCATTACTAGGGTGCTCGTTCTTTCATTATGTTTTAAAAGAGAAAGTAGAAGTTCGTACTTTCATTATGTTTTAAACGAAAAACCAAGCAAATAACAGACAACCATACTACGGTATGTTCCATTCCAATACCGCTCTAGGTTCAGTCAGTGTGAGAAATCGAGTTTGTAGCCTGGCATCGGTTATTAATTGTTTTCAAAAGGCTGTACGCCATTTCGAATTTCTTAATACTAACATTGAAATAATTTTTCCCTTACCTTAATTGTAATGTTGCCCCAATTTTAGTTTTGTTATTCTGTTTTTCATAAGACATGTAAAGTGCACCAAAGTGATAAGAAAGATAAAGTGGAATCTATGAATTAACACCAAGTTATAAAATGGAATAGTGACCGACATTTCCCTCTACATTTCTGGGTGTAATTTACTGCGAAATATATTCGCTTCACATAACTACAATTGGTAACTTTATTAAGTACCAACTGTCTCCTTTCAGTCAGAAAAGTGAAAAAGGTGACGATTTAAGAACTAAGCTTCTTGCAACTAATCTATCGATATTACAATGGAATATTAATTGGCATATCTTACTTCGAACTAATATTAACCTGGATGTAGTAAACACAAATTCGGTTGAGGCGATCGAGTTGCGTTTGACACAACCGAATTGATTCTGCCATATCTGAATTCAGTCACTACAATATACATTTGGTTTGAGAAACATCATTTCATAATTGATTCGGATGCGACAAACGAAATTCCAATTATTTATTTTGCAGCAACAACTGGAGTCTGTTGGACTGATTTTGATATTTAATCGTTTGCAACAACCAAATCTGGGACTGAAACTGAATTTATCATGAGTTCCATTACGGAGACTACAATTTTGTTTATGTCTTACATCAATCGAAATAATTTTCTATAGGGTTGCGACAACCGAATCCATTTGTTATTGGGTGGCATTAACTAAACGAAATATTATTATTTCAATGGCATTTTCTTGAGTTATAAATTCGTTTTAAATTGTCAACTAAAGGATACAATTTAGAAAGTACAAATGCAAATACGCCCAACTTTTGTCTGGGAGGTACGACACTGGGCGTGGCACAATAGTCACTTATTAATTACACAGTAGCTTTTACCAAAATATTGCCTAGTACCGAATTCTATTAAGACCGGTTGTAGTTTACGAGAGTTAGCGTGTCGATCAACCGGTCATCCGCCCAACTTTTATATGGGAGGTACCAGAATGGGTGTGGCAAAACAGCTCATTTTCTATAGGAGAGTTTTATTTGACTAAATATTGACTAGTACAAACTTTCATAAAGATTGGTTCGATTTTGCGAGACTTCTCGTTTCGAACAATCAGACGGAAACATAAATTTTGTATAGGAGGTAGCAAAGTGGGCGTGGCAAAATCACCCTTGATTTATTCGGTGATATGAATTTGATAACGTAAAGCCTTGCACCTAATTTCATTACGGTCGGAAGTATTCCATGTGATTTATCGGATTGACTACCCGGACGAACACCCTGTTTTGTATGGGAGGTACCAGAGTGGGCGTTACAATCTCGCCCATTTCCTCCAGTTAAATAGGCATTTACAGATTATTAACCGGTGTGTGAGTTGAAGCTAATCACATGTGCCAGAAGAAAGGCTTGAAAAAAATATGATTTTCTGCTAAATGTGTCGATTTGTAAGGGGCGTGGTCAACACTCCAAATTTCAATCCCAAACTGAGTATTGACAAATGACAGTCACTGACTAAATTTCGAGGTGATGGATAAGGCTATGCGAATAATCGCCCAAGTGAAAATCGCCCAAAACCCAAAAATGAACAATCGCCCAAAAAATATGGGGAAAAAAATTGGGCGATTGTTCATCATGTTTGGGCGTTTTGGTATTTTTTGATTTTTTGGCTGTTTGTTCATGATGAATGATCGCCCTTTTACTTAATTGGGCGGTTGTTCGCTACAGTCTTGAGGGATTTCACCACAAAATAGTGGGCGTTTGTTCATAAATTGGATTTATATTTTTGGGCGATTTTACCTCTTTTTTTGGGTCTACTTTCTTAATGAAAAAACACCAAAAAATTTTGGGTCATTGTTCATTTTTCGTTTTGGGCGATTATTCGCATAGCCGATGGATAAAGATTTACGGCAGTTATCGTTTTGACCAGCCAGCCACTCAGACAGACAGACAGACAGACAGGCGGACATGGCTCAGACGTCTTAAAAAGTCCTAAAACGAATTTCGTCCAAATATACTAAGGGTCTAATATGGCTCCTTCTATGTGATAATTTTTTTTATGTATTAAATGATAAATAGCCCCATCCCTATGGGTGAGGGTATAAAAATGGTTTCCCATTACCGGTTCCGAGTGCTATTTTGAGAAGCTTTTTCGTGGCTAAATACGTGATAGTATCGCCGTCACTAAGTGAGGGGACCGCCGCCGAAATACATTGCATTGCGCCAGGAGGCGCTCACACTAACTAATGCGTCACCGACGGCCACATAAACTACAGAATAGAATTACAAAATAATCATAATAAATTAATCACATTAGTAATTAATCATCCTTACATAATCATAATAAATTATGTAATGAACTTTATTTTGGAATAATTTGCGGGTAAATTGCCCAACCTACGGATATTTGCATCCAAACAATTACAAAAGACAGATTTTTCAGCGTGCATGGACATTGGGGCACCATCCCAACCGTGAAAGATATGATATATTCCATTTTCGGCCCAATGTTAATGATGTTGATGCTGAGAAAGTCAGTCCTAAAGTGCTTTAAAAGTTTCCAATACTTGAAAGCTTCATTCGCCAAATTAACTTCGTGTTTATCCAAGCAGATATAAAGTAATGCAGTATTTTCACGAACATCAAGATCTACACCAAGCATAGCAATCTGTGGCAGAGACGTCTCAGTTGTGAGAAAGGTTGTTATGTGTAAAAAACTCGATTCGGTTCGTCTTATTTCTGTCACATCATCCACATTGTCATCGGGATAACAAGCCTTAATACGGATAGCTTTGTGACTGAATATGGGTAGCTTCGTGACTGATCTTGAAGCAATATTTGTGGATCTTACGAATTTCACCTCTATTCTCATAAATCGGGAAAAATTTGGTCTAACGCGTCGTACAAAATAATTAAAGGAATCATCAGAATCACCTACTCGTATAACTACGTATTCATGCGAGTTGAAATTTTAATTAATTTTTAAGGCCCCACTAAAATACCTAAAATATACATAACTATGTCAAACTGAGATGACAGACTTCCCACAGAAAATCCACGATTGCAATCGCAAAAACATTGCACTCAATTTCAGTACTCGAATTGGAATTCAAAACTAACCACGATTAACCGGTTTGATGTCAAAACTGGCCAACCATATTTATGTCAAAACTAGCCAACAGGTTTACGCAAAATGCCGGGTTCCAAAAATTCGGGTTTTTTGTCTCGGTAAACCGATTATTTTCGTAACTTTTGAAATACACATTGTTGGCTGTGTGGGCTGTGGGACTCTCTGGGTTTCAGCGACCATTGGGTTTCGCAAAGACCAAAATCAAAAACATTTAAAACAAAGATCGTCCTAACCGTTTTTACTACTAAAGGGGTTTTGTAACTGTAAGTGTTCATGAAGGAACAATGATTTTTAGAAGCGGTTTGGGGCAACAATAGTGTAGTTGCTGGTAATTCTCTATCAGAACCGACTTGGCTCCTACACTCAGCGAACAAATTCTCTGAAAAGCGGCTGTAGCAGTAGTAAATTCGGACGTTGCCACCGAATTGAGGCTGCCACAACCGTATTTATGTTGTCACGACAGTATTTAGTCACCATAACTGAAATTCGGTTGAAGCAACCTCCCAGTTCATAATTGATTCGGTTGTGATAACTGAATTTTAAATTATATATGTTCTGTCAACTTCATTTTCTGCAATTTCGGTTGCAACAACCTAGATTGGAATTAGTTCAGATGCCGCAACCGAATTGTTGTCACAATCGGTTTCAGCAGCCGAATTTTGCTTCAATTCTGTCACAACTTGGTTTTAAGTCGGTTGCAACGACCGAATTTGCCGTTAATTCCACTGCTGTATCTGAATTTCTCACGAATTCTGTTGCTGCAACCGAATGCATTTTCAATTCGGTTACCACAACTTAGTTCCTATGTATAGATTTCAAATCTGACGTTTAAAGTTCCAAAAACATATATAGAAAATGTTAAAGAATAATATACAATTGTTGATTAGGCAGTAATGTCAGGATTCTGTTGTTAAGGTAAGTAAAAATATTGTAATTATGGGTTTTGGGTTGTAATGACATATTTTGCAGAATACACACTGGGAAAAGGTTAGTTGAAAATCAATTCAGGCATTGGAAATTCCATGATAAAATCCATGTTTTTTATCAGAATTCGTAATTGTCAAACATCAGAATTATTTGTCGATGTTATTGATAGATTCAAAATCGGTCTTACTAAATACAAGTTGTAGGGTAATCCATCCCCATTTTTGGCCGAAAATATGAAAAATTTAGAAAAACTGTTTGTATCTGGAAAACGATAATAAATTTTTTACCTCCTTACGAGGCTTTAAATTATCGCTAAATCTAAATTATCTGGCATCATCAATCACTAAAACGCCCCTATGCCTATATCTGGGAAACGGAGCGTCCAATCGAAAACAAAATTATTTTTTACGAGTTTCTAAGGATTTTTCATAAAGTGGTCCATCGTATGGAAGATATTTTGTTCAAAAAATCATGAAAATATGAAAAAGGCTGAAGTAAAAATGACTATAACTGGGAGTATTCACCACTACAGGATAATTTGGTTGCTACAACTAAAACTCGATTGACAGATCACATTTATTTATTGTTGCTGTGGCTTCAACTAAACATTTCAGTTCATGCAACCAAAACTGAATTACAAATCAATTGATATGCACAACAATTGGTGATAAAGAACACAATTATTGGTAATCACAACTGAATAATGTGATAGTCCAATGAACCGCCAAATTTTAGTTGGCTATAAATACAGTTGTGACAACGAATCTCTTCTCTGTGTGTATGTCCACATCAATAAACAGTGTAAAATCTTTTCAAGGTTGGTCGTTCGCAATGTGCTACCATCGTCTATATATGTATAGAATGGGTTAAAACTTAAGCCGACAAACACAATATGTCGGAATTGATGCGGTGATCCTTGGTGGCAGCGATATCAAAAACAGTCGGAAGTGGCATGTAAATTAAATTTATCTCCCTAAAGATTGCCACATGTAAATGTCATAATTTCTTAACTTTGTACTTTTTTATGACCGTTGTGGCCGTCGGTGGTGCCATGGTAGTAGGCGCGGCTCTTGTACATAACAACGTGGGTTCGATGCCTGCTCTGACCATCTTAAAATTGATTACGACGGTGGTCACCTCGCTTAGTGACGGCGACACTATCGAGTATTTAGCCATGAAAAAAGCATCTCAAAATACCCTTCGGAACCGGTGTAAAACTGTATGTCCCAATTAGTGAGTGTAAAATTGGAACGCGTACAGCTCACTGGTTGTGAGAAGCTCTCCCTTCATGGGCTGTAACTGGAAACCAATTATTTAGGAGAATACAGATTAATAAATCATGACTAAAAGAACGGAATTGAATTTAAAATTCAGTGCTGACATTATCTAAATTCGGTTGTGATAATCTTGTATTCGGATGTGATAACCTCTAGTTCGGTTGAAACAACCTCTTATGCGGCTGTGACAACGTCTACTTTGGTTACGAGAACCAGCTGGGGCTAATTAGGCAGTCTCAACCGAAGTTTTCTGTGAGAGTTGGGGTCTTCAAAGTGAGTTAAAAAGTGGTTCTAATAATGGGTTTTTCAATAAGAGCGTTACAAAGGTTTTTTTAAATAAAACAAAACCGGTTTTAGATACCAATGAAATTCTTTATTCCTGACGCTACAAAAGTAAATCGATAGGGACAGCAAACGACGCCATATTTTTTCCGCTCTTTTAACATTTCTCTTCAGTAAGGTTTGCCATTTCATCATGGAAAGATAGACAAGCCAACAACGAGTCGATATTATTAAAATTTATTATCGAAATTTGGAGTCAGTGGCCTCAAATTTAAGAGGCCAACTTTAAGAGGCCTCAACAATCAGCGATGAGGCTCATTTCTGGCTGAATGGCTCCGTCAATAAGCAAAATATGCGTTATTGGTCAGACAGAAATCCACACGTAATCATTGCATCACGAAAAAATTACAGTTTGGTGCGGTTTATGGGCCGGCGGCGTCATTGGGCCGTACGTCATCCGTGATGATCAAGACCGGCACATTACTGTGAATGCTAATCGCTACCGTTCAATGATAACGGAATATTTTTGGCCCCAATTGGATAACATGGACTTGGAGGACATGTGGTTCCAACAGGACGGCGCCACAGGCCACACAGCAAATGCCACAATCAATTTATTGGAAACCAAGTTTGGTGAACGTGTTATCTCACGAAATGGCCCAGTCGATTGGCCGCCTCGGTCGTGCGATTTGACGCCGTTAGATTATTTCCTATGGGGCTACGTCAAGTCTATGGTCAATGCCCACAAAGCCAGCGACGATTTATGAACTTCGTACGAATATCGAACGTGAAATTGCAGCAGTATCGGCCGATTTATGCTTGAAAGCGGTCGAAAATTGGGTTCAGCGTCTGGACGTCTGCAAGCGTGCCCGTGGTGGCCATGCAAAAGAAGTCGAGTTCCATACATAATGGCATCGAACGTACTTTCACGGGAATAAAGAATTTCATTGATATCTAAAACCGGTTTCATTTTATTTAAAAAAACTTTTGTAGCGCTCTTATTGAAAAACCCGTTACCATGCATATTTTTATACATTTGCAAATTGGCGAAAAATAGTTTGACATATTTTGTTTAAAAATTTCTCTGTGTATAAAATCTGTGAGTAATTTTTAATTCTATTTAAAGATTACAACGTATTGCACTTGCTACAAAATGTCTCTCTCCATTGACATTCTTTGGAAAATATATGAATATGCATAGCGTATAAATATTATATACCGGATACGAATATGTGGTGGTATAATGTTACGTTTTATGGACCTCATAGTGCTACTAATTATAGGATTTTTTTGTAGGTATTAAATGCTTTTACTAAAAACAACTTTTCACATAATAATCGGCATCGTCATCATTGTATAGTAGTACAATACAGTGCGTGACAAAACATTAAAGTACTCTTTTCGAAACAGCTTCTAAAACATATATTCCTATTGAAAAATATAGCCAATTTAGCAGCATAAAAAATTGATTATTTTGTAAAATTGCGCCTCAAGAGATATTTAGTGGATATAACAGAATGACAATGATTGATTGGAAATCTATTTAAATTTTGGATTGGTCAAATTCGACCATCTGTAAATAAACTCGTCTATTGAAGGTTACACTATGCAGTGTTTATCCGCATAAAAAATTTTCAATAGACTTGTAACAACAAACAACCAGTGATACGTGGATTTACACTCATTAAGTTTCAATCAAAGTTTTGACACCCACTGTGTAGTGGAATACGTGTCTGTCGATAATCAATGTAAATAAGCTGCAAATAGTTTTTCTATTTCCTTCTTACATCTAAATTTCTTATTTATTTTTAGTCTCTTGAAAGCCGAAATATAGAACAACAACTACATTTTAAAAGAATTAACACTGATTGTTGCCAACTATTTTTCCTAACAACATTTGCTGTTTTTTAGTGTACATACATATATTTGATACATACATATATGAATATTAGATGTGCCAAGCGGGCTATTATTTGCAACCCTTAAGGAAGTTTAAGACAATCAAAGCACTTCCTTACAGAACCATTTGCACCTTGTGCTTGTTTTCATTTCAAGTTAGCTACCAATCCAGAAAACTTCAAAATCGCAAACTTATTTTCTCATTACATCACATAAAAGGATTGAGAAGTCCTCTCACAATTAGTGAGCAGTGCGCTTTCTATATTTGGACTCACTTACTGAGACTTATATTTTTTGACTAATTCTATGCTATTTTATAACTAACTATGTAGCTAACCCTGCAATACTTACCTATTACATTAGTTAACAACAACAATAAATCTGTATAAAAATTTAAATCCATCGTTGTATATAAATGTTTTGCAGCCATGACGATCTACCGATTCTATATTTTGTTATACTCGTATTATAGGGAACACTCATGTGAATACTGCCCGACATCCATATTACGAGGGGCGGCCCCAAAACAAGCCGACCTAACAAAGACCACACAACAAATTTGGAAAACATTTTTTTTATTTTTCAACATAATCTCCTTTTAGCTCGATACACTTTTTCCAGCGATATTCAATAGCTTTTATACCATGTTTATAGTAAGAACAGTCAAACGGACTTATTCATAAAAAGTTGTCATAGGTTTGTTAAAGGTTTAAGAAGGTAAAGCCCAAAAACTGTATTCATAATCGAAAAATTCCTCTGTTAAGAGCTCTCTAACGTCGCCATTTTTGTTGAACGTTTAACCCTTCTTTAAGGCCATTTTATCCGGATTAATACACAAATGAAACAATTTTTTGACGTAGAATACGTCTTACCTTACGGTATGAGGAGTCATGTCAGGTTTTTATTGTTGTAATCTTTATTTCATTGAATTTGAGGAAACGGCTAGATGAATTTTTTTACAATTTTTTTTGTAGGTAAATGAAGATGTTATCTTTCGTTTGATATACATTTCATATTGGTTGATATATTTCTAGTATTTTAATTTCTCAAATGAAAATTGTTTAAACACATACACTCAAACATATGTGTGGTGTTTGGTTGAGTGTTTTTGGTTGCTCAACATTGCTTAGGAACATGTATCTAGTAAAAAGTGAAACGAACAGCAAGCTAATGTTGCTTGGCAACATGTATCTAGTAAAAAGTGAAACAAACAGTAAGCTACCGTAATAAAGCTTTTTTGCGAAAGCTTCAATAAAGCTGTTGTAACATTAATTTTGAATTGTAAAGCGTAAAGCTTTCACACACCGCTCGAATGCTAATGCGAAGACTCGATAAGGTAAACCTTTTTTAATATTAGGGCGGTCCTCTCAACATTCGCAGAACTTATTTCAATAAAAATATTAATTAAAATACATAAATTAAATTAAGTTTAAAAAAATTGAACATAATATTTTTTTTTAAACGGACTTGAATCAAATGCCGTTGGTAAATATAAAAATTACAGCAGACAGTTGTCCGAGGCCTTCGGCCACGGACTGTCCCTGCAGGCTGTGTCAGAGACACGGCCATTAAGTTTAACGTAGAATACGCCATCCGATAAGACAGAAAACATATATAACAATAAATGATAAATAATATAAGCAAATGAATTTATTGTTATATATGTTTTCTGTCTTATCGGATGGCGTATTCTACGTTAAACTTAATGGCCGTGTCTCTGACACAGCCTGCAGGGACAGTCCGTGGCCGAAGGCCTCGGACAACTGTCTGCTGTAAGTTTTTTCATTTCACGCGTGCCGTACTTAAATATTTATGCGATACAAACACGTGGAATTATTCTGTGTATATTTGCTGCGTTTATAGTGTCGCATTATCCTGCCAAGCAAACAAATAGTTTCGTTCCAATTTTTATAATTTTTAACCAAAATGAACTTTTGTTTACATAGTGATGTATATAAAATCAAAACATTGAAACTACAGCCTATTATCCGGTTTTATATTCGACTACCCAAAGCTTAAATCCAATTCAATGATTTTTTGACACTTCTTTCAAATTTATGAATATAAAAAAAAAAAAATTGATCTTTTTATTGAATAGTTCTTTCCATTAATGTTTAAAATTTTGCAAAAATGCATTGACGCATTTAAATAAAAAAAAATTAATTCGGTCTATCGGTTATTGTTCATCTTGTTTTTACATCACAAGCACTGTGAGAATACATAAAACAGGGTTGTAAGTCAATTATCTGTTCCCTAGTTAAAATACTCATTATGAATACGGTTCTATTAAAACCTTCGGCAAATCTTAAAGCTTTCAATAACTGATGACTGCTTTAGAGGTTATTTAATGATTTTTTTATGAATAAGGCTGAAAGTCTTTAAAATTGTCATCAACCCCAGACTTCATCTCGTCATTGTTGACAAATCTTGGCCATCGCAATAGTGGTTGTGTGTACTGGAACATTGTCTTGATAAAACTAAATGCATCATTTTTTCCACAATTTCATCACTTAAACGCTGCAATAAATTAGACTAATATTTGTCGTTGATGGGTTTTTGAACGAAGTCGAACGTTGCGGGATGAGGGCTAAATGAAAAAATTTTAAACAATTTTTTTTAAACTACTTTATGACAACCCATTATTATCAACTACATTGGGTACTTTTGTTTGGTTTGGTTTAAAGGGAAGTTTTCTAGGTGGAGCCTGTGCATTATATATTGTAGTTTTGAACCCAATAAAAAGTAAATTTAGAAAAGCCAAAGTGCAAGACTGGCAAGTCCATGAAGCGCAATCCTGAGCATGGAATTACATTTGGCAGCACATTTACTCTTACACTCGTACTTTTGGTTTGTGTCCAGACTAAAATATTTCTTGTTTAATGGGAAATTTTCTAGGTGGAGCCTGTTTATTACATAATGTAGTTTGAACCGAATAAAAAGTAAATTTAGAAAATCCAAAGTGAAAGAAGTTTAAAAAATAACATTTTCTTAAATAAGTGCGATTTCTTAAAAAAAAGTGAATTTTCTCAAAAAAATTTCCTATTAACATTCTTAAACAGAGTACCTTTACTTAATAAAATACCTAATCTTAAAGAAGTACCTGTGCTTAAATTTTCTTTCAAAAAGTACCAAAAAGTACCTAATTTTTTAAATAAGTATCTTCTCTTAAAAAAGTACATTATCTCACAACAAATTGCCTTTTCTTAAAAAACTACCTTTTCTTTAACGAGTACCTTTTTGTAAAACACAATATCTTTTCTTGAGACAAGTACCTACTCTTAAAATTGTACCTGTTCTTTCGTAAAAAAAAAGATTTTCTTCAAAAAAAAACCTTCTCTTACAAAAAATACATTTTCTTACAAAAATTCCTTTTCTTAAAAGTACCTTTTCTTATAAAATAAAATTATTTTCTTGAGATAAGTGGTCTTCCGGAAAATAAGTAAATTTTCTTAAAAAATAACCTTTTCCTAAAAGGAGTACCACCTGTTCTTAAAAAAAGTATCTCTTTGTAAAAAAAAAATGCATACTCTTAGGCTTTTTCTTACATAAAAACATAGCTTTTAATAAAAGTCGGCTGTCGTTGGTGCAATGGTAGTGTGCGCGGCTCTTGTGCATGAGAACGTGGGTTCAATCCCTTCTCTGACCACCTTAAATTTCTTTCGACGGCGGTCACCCCGCTTAGTGACGGCGACACTATCGAGTATTCAGCGCACAGGTCACTGGTTTTTTGAGAAGCTCTCCCTAATCCTTTCACTGGATGTAACGAGAAACCATTTTTTTTAATTTTAATAAAAGACGTACCTCTCATTAAAAAAAGGACTTTTACGGTAAAATATAATACATATTCTTACAAAAGGGACCTAAAAATATACTTTTTTTAAAAAAAATACATTCAATAAATAAAAAATTTCTTAACAAAAGTTTATCATTTTACAAAAAGTATCTTTTCTTAAAGATCCATTTAAATTACAATATTTTTCAACAGGCGCCTAAGGCGTGTTGGAACTAACTAGTACATAATATATATCGAAAGGAACTTCGTTCCAACCGGGTGTCGCCTGACACCTCATGCAATTTTTCTTACTGAAGATAGTTAATACAAATTATCCCATGTGCATCCCAAAAAGACTCATGCTATGACCTTGCCTGCAGCGGGAACCATCTTCGTATTCTTTGGACACGATCATCCCATTGCAGTCCACTGCTTTGACTGTTCCGTTGTCTAAGGTATGAAGTATTCATGGTTATAAATCGAGGCAAAAATTATTTATTGTGCTGAAACATCGCCAAACACTCTACTGAAACATCTTCACGACGCTGTTTTTGCTCTATTGAAAGCAAGCGCGGCACCCATCTTACGCACAGCTTTCTTGTCTTCCAATCTTCGGTCAATATACGATGTAAAGGGGTTTCCAATAAGGACCTGACAACTTTTTTTTAAAATAAGACGCAAACCATTTGAGATATTTCCAAAACTTTATGATCGACATGAAATACAATCAAAACATTTATGAATGGAGCTCGACTTCGATCATATGGACACCGCGGGCACGTCGGCATTGGTCGATTCGTTGGACCCAATTTTCGATGACTCGGTCACACAATTCGGCCGTAACGGCCGCTATTTCGCGTTCAATGTTGGCTCTGAGTTGTTCCAACGTCGTCGGCTCGTTGGCATAGACCAATGATTTGACGTAGCCCCAAAGAGAAAAGTCTAGGGGCGTTAAATCGCACAAACGAGGCAGCCAATTGACTTGTCCATTTCTTGAGAAAACACGAAACTCAACTCAATAAATCGATTGTAACGTGTTCTGCGTGGCTTGTGGCACCGTCCTGTTGAAACCACATTTCGTCCAAGACCATTTTTTCCATTTCGGTCCAAAACTAATCGGTAATCATGGCGCGATAACGATCGCCATTCACAGTAACGTGACGATCGTTATTGTCGACGATAAAATATGGCCCAATGGCGCCGCCGGCATGCAAACCTCACCAAACAGTTATTTTTTGTGGATGAAGTGGTGATTCATGAAGCACATGTGGATTTTCACCAAACCAACAATGCATAGTTTGCTTATTGACGAACCAATTGACCCAAAAAGGAGCTTCGTCACTGAAGATGATATACGTCGCACAGTGGCGCCCGTAGAGCAAACGAGGTTGCAAAAATCAAAATTTTCATGTGCGCCGACGAAGTTTTGAATAAACCCATGTTATAGGAAACTTTTCAACGATTTCAAATATGCTACTCTTAATAATATCACATTTTTAGTTTAGAAGAGATAACCGTTCAAAGTTGACCGACTTTCGGTTTTCAAAAAAACACACAATTTTCAGTCAATTTGTTGCGATTTCACGTGTAATATCACGAAAAATAGGTAACGAATCGCCTTATTTTTTGTTTGTATTTATTAAATGTATAATGATAAAAAAAATTAACTGTTTGCTTTGTGTTTCTCCTGGTAAAACACTATTTAAAAACTATCCGTTTTTTCACTAGTTTTCAACTTTGACGGAAAATAAAGAAAATTTATATTTTTCTATATTTTCCATATTTTCAAAATGTGTTCTTTGAGTATTCCTTTAAATTATTCCAAAGGTTTTATCTGCCTCTAAGTGCCCCTTTGGCTTCTAGAGGTCAAAGAGTTAAAAAAGACATGGTTCTTGAGTGGGAAAAATCAAATCATTAACCCTCCGTCATACACATGTTTCTATAGTCACATTCGTAACACATGGGTCAGGCCAGGCCAACTGTGTATTCATTTTGTAAAACAATAAAAACAACTCGCGTAAACTTCTGTAACTGGCACTCATGATAGAATTATTGGGAAAATTAGCTGTACGGACAGCATGGGATGCCATCATTTCCAACATGAAAACCCTTTTTTGTGTGAATTCGTGGAAAGAACTAACAATTCTTGGAAAAACAAAATTACGTGATAAAATGGACGCAACAATTGTCATCCAGTCCACACGCATTCGTATTTTTAGAACCTGTACACGATGTGATTGGTCACCCGCCGTGTAGGTAGGCAGGTAGGCCAGCACTCCTCCACACCACGCACAGTCCAACCCCGTTAAGATTCCGCCCACAAGAACCCAAGCGCACACGGGAAAATTCTACCTAATTTACCAATGACCAAAACATGGTGGTAAAAACTTGCGTCATGCACAGCTACTATATAAGTGTAAACACTTAGCGTGGTTTCAACAAACCTGATTGTGCTATTATTGACCAACCATCTAACCGCGAGTTATTGAAAACATGGCGTTGAACAATTTAAAATTATTTGAACTGTTCAGAAAGTCAACCACACCAAAGTTTTTCACGGAAGCTGCTTTAGAAGAACTTGATAGCTTATACGGAAATATTGAGAGAAGCGAAATTATAAAAAATAATTTTTATCTGATATATGCAAATATTGAGGCAAAATGGGTGAAAACTAATCGAACCATTCAGAAATTCAACTCCAAATACGAGGACTGGCTTAATGAAGACACCATCCTGGATATATTGCCAGTAGATAAAGCCACCACATCAACCAGAGGAGCAAAAGGAAGGCCAAAAAAAAGTATTGAAGAGTGTTCAATTTTCACAAGAAAGAGGAAACTTGCCGAGGCCACCGATGACTTGACCACGAAGCATTTATCGGACGCGCTGTCCATTAAATATACAAAGGATAGTGAAAGAGTGAGGTCGCAGATTACAAAATCTGTTGCTGATGCAAGCCCACTAAAAAGGATTAAGGAAGTCTGGGCCATACAGCAAAACGGTTGTTGGAGAGTCTTCCTGAAAATGAGGTGAAAATTCTTCCTGAGAAACTGGCATTGATCAGCAAATGGGGCTGCGATGGATCATCCGGACAAAGCGTTTATAAGCAAAGGATATCTTCCGATGAGGCTACAATATTGGACGGAAATATGTTTATGGCATCTGTTGTTCCTTTGCGGCTAAAATCTGATGTTTCCCTACACTGGAAAAATCCACGTCCGACATCAGTGCATTATTGCCGACCAATAATGTTTCAGTTTGCAAGGGAATCGGCAGAACTCATAAGGACCATGGTGAAGGACATTGAAGAACAAATAAGCAAGATTAAGCCTACAAAGCTGCAAATTGGAGAAGGAAAATATATTGAATGCAATTACGAGTTCCACCTGACCATGGTTGACGGAAAAGTCGTAAACGAACTGACAGGAACAACCTCAACATTGTCATGCCCGATTTGCAAAAAGAGTCAGAAGAACTTTGGTAATTTAAACGATTCTACAAACGAGGAGAATTACGAATATGGAATGTCACCATTGCACGCAAGGATAAGGTGTATGGAGTTCTTGCTAAAACTGGCGTATACCCTACCACAAGAGGAGGAAAACTTCGATGAAAATACATCAATAAAGGATAAGGAAAAGATCAGAAAGAAGCAAATACAGGATGCTTTTTTTAAAGAAATTGGACTAAAAGTAGACTGTCCCAAGCACGGATACGGTAACTCAAACGATGGAAACACTTCTAGGAGATTTTTTGAAAATGATGAGGCAGTAACTACAATCACTGGAATTGACAATCAAATTGTGAAAAGATTGGGAACGATCTTGAATGTTTTAAACTGCAAAGAAAACGTCAATTCTACAAAATATGGAGAATATGCATCGAAAACTGCATCTCTTTTAGCAGAAATGTATCCACAGAAGAAGTTGAACCCGACCGTCCATAAAATATTGGCGCATGGCAAAGACATAATTGAGTACCAGTGTTTGCCAATTGGAGAGCTTTCTGAAGAAGCACAGGAGTCTCTTAACAAATTTTATAAAAAATATAGATTGCAGAACACATTCAAAGCATCAAGGGTAAGACAAAATGAGGACCTCTTCAACATGTTGGCAGCATCTTCCGATCCACTTATTTCTTCCCTGCGGCATGTGAAGTCACGAATAGAGTTAGAAAATAATTATAGTTTAGAAATGATTAGTCTTTTAGATATACCTTCTCCTACGAATTGTGATGAATATTTTACAGAAAATTTAAAAAATAAATTTAAAAAAGAAGTAATTTTTTTTAATTTGTTGGGTAATAATTTAAAACATAAAACCCTAAAGAAAAAAAATAAAAACAATCTAAAAATGTAAAAATTATTTTTTTTAGTTACCATAAAATTGATTTTTCTACAAATTTTAACTTTGATAACCCATAAGTAGGCCCCTACAAAGCGTAGCACCCTTTCCAAACGCTAATTTCATAGGCTGAACAGTTATCTATCTGTTCAATTATTTTATTCGGTTCAAAAGATATGATTTTTGCAACGAAAAAACTCAAATGGCGCCACTGTGCGTCGCGTCAAATTGTTCATCGACTTCAATTCTTGAGTCAGCTTAATCTTGTCTGGGTTGAAACCACGATCTTTATGCAAAATTCGCCATAAAGTGGTCTTGGCGATGCCCAGTTCTTGAGAACTCCGCGGAGTCGACTGATTGGGTTCGTTTGCTACGGACACTTGAAAGGCAGCGATATTTTCGTCGTTTCGACCAACCCGTTGTCTCGCTGGCACCTCAGCATTACACAGTGAATACGTAGACTCAAATTTTTGCACTAAACTTGTTATTGCTTGTCTACTAGGGCGAGAATAACGAGCGAAAATTGGAGTTAAAGCTCTTAAAGTTGCGGTCACCGACTCCGAATTTCGGTAGTACATTTTTATAATTTGCATACGTTGTTCGTTCGTGTACTTTACCATGATGAAAATGTTGAGTTTACTGAAAAAAAGGAAAGCAACTGTTAGATGATCAGTGAAATAGTGCGTTCGTAATCACTTTTTGATATAACACTTTTTGAAATGCCTATCAATACAATTTTGTGGAGTTTCTTAACAGTGTCTGGCGTGGACACCTCAATTGGTCGACCACTTCGGTGTTCGTCTTGACAGCTCGTACGACCTTGTTTAAGCTCTGCTACCCAATATTTCACAGTCGTAATCGAAGGAGCAGACTCCCCCAGAGTAGAGTCTAGCTCGGCTTTAAAATTGCATGTACTGTGCTGCGTTAAAATTGTGCTGCCAAAAAATTTAATTTTAATTAAAATTGTACTGTACTGCTTTAACATTGCTGTGTAACAACACAGTTCGTATTTTAGTAGAAATGCGTAAAATAATAAACATTATTCACAATCCAAAACTAAGTACAAAACGTCCAACGGAAAGGAGCAGATAGGTTGAATACAATGAACACATAAATAAAGGGTGGGCGATAACAAATTTGGAATATGAACCCCCGGTTATTTCGAAGCGGATGGCCAGTTTGACATTTTTGAAGTGGCAGATTATATTTTTATAATTATTAGTTAAAGGTTAGAAATTTACTTAACGGGTCGGTTTACGCTTGAAGAAAATTGGGAAATAAAGTATTAAAAACTTTCTTCAAAAGATCTGAGTCTGCAACTCAAACTGTAAGAAATTTATAAAATAAATTCGATAGTAATAGAGTGCAATCAGTCCAATTTGTGGATCAATTTGCGAAGAAAGCTTGTAAATCCGGGTCTTTATTGAACAAAAGAACTCGTGTAGGCGTTCAGCCACTGCGATTTTTAGAAAATATTGCCGCAGTAGCTGAAAGTGAGCTCGAACAGCCATCAACACAACTCGCCACCATTCTCGCACTTCTTTGCGCAGCATTTTCAAAAAGACCTCGACATGATGGGTTATAGCGTACAATCCGATTAAACTGAAGCTTCGTGACCATCCCATGCAGTTTCGCTTCACTGAATGTGTTGCAGATCGCTTGGCTGAAGATGGAAATTTGAGCTTTTCGATGAAGCGCAATTTCAATTTAACCTCAGAAAATACACACGTCGTCGAGGAGAAGCCGACGCACCCACAACGAGTGACTTTTTGGTGCATCATCATAGGCCTATTTGTCTTCGATTTTTTGTTCCCAGAATTTGAAAGGATGACATCGACGACCCATGTTTTCCGCAGGATGGCGGTCCGTGCCACATAGCCAACTTTACAATCGATTTTTGCGCAGTGTGTTGGAAAATCGCATAATCACTCGAGACGAATTTATTGACCACCTCGCAGCTGCAATTTGACCCAGTTAGGCTATTATATCTCAAGCGCCGTGAATGCTAAGTATTATGTAAGCAATTCCGATCCCATTGAGGCCTTACAACACGAAATAGAGGTCCATACAATCGAAAGTATACTGAAAATTGGGTTGATGGAATGACATACTGTGTCAAAGCGAAATTAACTTCCAAATTTTACGCGGCCTGCACTTCAGTTTACCGTTACATTCTATTAAGGCATAGGCTATGTTTGTCTCATGGCTACGTACTCGGTAGTCGATATCAAAATTCAAAAAGACTGTGTATTGCTTATATGGGGAGAGATTTGCTGAATCGTCTCTTGGGGATTGTGGATGCTGTGGACTGTAAGTTAGCTTTTTGTATGTTAAGAATTCCTAGTGAGAGAGATGGAATTCTTTATCACTTGCATAAATTCTCAGAGATTGAGAATTTATGTAAGTAGGATTAGGGTTAGTGAAAGAAAGAAAAAAACCAAATGGATTAGATCCAAGATGTTTTAAAATTTAGATTTTATTTTTGAGGCTGATGCTCACCTTGAGACTGTTGCTGCCAGAATACTTTTTAATATACATTTTGGTTATAGGAAACTTCTTTTTATCCATTTTCTTTACTTTATCCAGTTATCTTGGTAAAAAACAATTCACAATAAGTTTTTGGTTGTAATTTAGTACACAGTACTATTTAGGGTTGAAAAGAAAAGGTACTAACAATAGTACATTTTTTGCATTTACTCAGCTTTAGATAGATAAATAGTGGTTTCACAGAAATTCATTAGATTATATGTTAAGGTAATTCAGTTTCATATTCTTATATAATTTTATCTTCTTATAAGTATAATGTTAACATTATACATGCCGCCGGGTCAGCATTTATGACGGAGCATGTGTCGCACACAAAACGGTGGCCAAAGATTTTATGGCTTCCGATAAAATCAACTGGTTTGGTACTGGCTGGGCTTTCGGTTGCCTTGGTGTGGTTTTATTTGATGTCGCGCTTGGTGATAGGGTTTTTGAGGATGTCTTCTGTGGCGATGATTTCTTCGGTTGCTTTGGAGTTCGTTTCCATAATTGTAAGTCCTGACTCTGACGGTTGGGTGGTGTAATTCTCGGTTTTGTACTTCGATGTAGCAGTGTGTGATGATAATGTTGACATCGGTTGCAGGTATTCTTGGACAGGCACTTCCTAAAGGTATGGCTCTTCGCTAAACAATTAATGCAGTACTCATATCTCCTCGCGACCCTGTTCCTTTCCTGTGAGTCCATGGCCAGAAATTTCTGGCAGAATCGCAGAGCGTGATAGGATTTGCACAACATACATTTGTACACATCTGACTGTGAGGAACGTCTATTGGTGTTGGTTCTGGAATCATAAAAAATACAAAGGGTTAGAAGACGATCACTCCAATTTGTGGAGTTACTTGAGTGCTTGATTATTTAAGGTGAGATATGGGGTATTCTTGGTTTATTAAGGTTTTAATAGGATGTTGAATTTTCCAGATTGTCGAATGGTAGGTAGCAGAGCTTGACAATAGGTCGAGTACATATGCCAGCGCTGGTTCGTACGTCTGCTATTCGCACTCTTGAGTCGGACCCTTGGTGCGTCTTCACTATTCTTCCCAGGCGCCATTCACTGGGTGGCAACAAGTCGTCCATTACTACAACTAAATCGCCAGTATTTAAATTGGGAATGGAATTTTTCCATTTATAGCGCTTATGAAGTGATTTGAGGTAATCCTCCTTCCATCGAATAGAAAATTCATGATGGAGCGCTTTGAGCTTTAACCATCGGTTGATAAGAGATATATTCTGACAATTAGAGTCAGGTAAGGACAGCATGGGAGCGCCCCTGAGAAAGTGACCTGGAGTTAGAGCTGTAAGGTCGTTGGGATCTTCCGACATGGCGGAGATTGGGCGGGAGTTTAAAACTCCCTCGATTCGGGCGAGTACAGTTGAACACTGCTCAAAGGTAAATTTGTGTGATCCAGCTATTCGTTTAAAATGAAACTTAAAGCTTTTGACGGCGGCTTCCCATAGTCCGCCCATGTGGGGTGCATGAGGTGGTATGAAATTCCACTGAAATCCATGGGTAGCATATTTTTGGGAAATATCATTGGATACATTTTTGAGAAAGCTTTCGAACTCTCTGAGTAAAGCTCGGCTAGACCCGACAAAATTGCGACCATTATCTGTAACTACCCTATGAGGTAGCCCTCGCCTACCAACGAATCTTGCAAATGCAGCTTCAAATGCCGCTGAAGACAGTTCTGAGCAAACTTCCAAATGAATTGCCTTTGTAGAGAAGCATACAAAGACACTTACGTAGCCCTTTAGAATAGGAGCTTGGCGTATAGAGGAACTTTTTAGTTCGAAGGGACCAGCGAAATCGATACCAGTCGTATGGAATGGTGGAGACAAAGTACATCTATCAGATGGTAATGGGGCCATCATCTGAATACATTGCCTTTGCTTGAATATAATGCAGGTTTTGCATTTGCGTATGATGCCTTTAACTCTACGTTTTAGGCGAGATACATAAAATTCTGTTTGAACCATACGACACATGAGATTGCATTCGGCATGAACGAGAAACTGATGTAAATGTGATAAATATAAGTGACAAAATCTGGAATTGCCTGGTAATATAATGGGGTGGCTCTCATTGTAAGGAAGCGGTGCTTCCGCTAAACGGCCGTTAACACGCATAATTTTTTGGGAATCCAAAAATGGATTTAAACTTTTAAGTTGGCTGTTATCTGGTATCGGTCTGGCATTTATGAGCGCGGCGTACTCATCTTTATAATATTGGATTTGAGCTAACGAAATCAAACGATTTTTTACGAAGAGGATTTCCATATGACCGACAGTCATAGAATTGAAAACGCAGTTATTTCTGTGCACGATATGAGTCTTGTGATAAAAACGAAATACATAGGAGAGAACTCTCAAGGCTCTTGCATATGAGGAAAAATCGCTGAAGCGTGTCAGGATCTTTTATGCAGACTTGAAGCGACTGAACTGTTTTAGCTCCTCCCGTCGGTATCAAAGGATTTTTTTTGGGCCACGTACTTGGAGGGTTACAAATCCATGCTGGTCCATTCCACCATAGGATATTGTATGAGAGATCTTGAGGTCTGGAACCTCTAGTCCCAAGATCTGCTGGATTATCGTGTGTTGGTACGTGACACCATGTTGCATTGGGGACCATTTCGTGAATTTGAGAAGTTCTATTAGCGACATAAGTTTCCCACGTGCCAGGTGTCTTCGCGAGCCATCCTAATACTATTGACGCGTCTGTCCATAGGAACGTGTCACTAATTGGGTAGTTTATTATGGATTTAATATATTTAACTAACTTTGCGAGCAAAACGGCACCATTGAGCTCTAATCGGGGTAACGAGACTGTTTGAAGTGGAGCAACTTTGGTCTTAGACATCAGCAAATTTGAGAAAACCACCGATTTTTGAGTCTGACACCGCACATAAATGCATGCACAATAGGCGCTTTTCGATGCATCGCAAAATCCGTGAATTTGAACTATGTCTGAAGAGGTATACTGAAACCAGCGCGGAATAGAAATAAGTTCAATGTGAGCGAGATCGGATAGAAATCATTCCATATTCGAAGAGAGTCTGAACTGATTTCCTCATCCCAGCCTCCACCTTCTAACCAAATTTGTTGCATTAACAGTTTTGCTCTAATGACAATGGGAGATATCCATCCTATCGGGTCATAAAGGCTAGCTACCACTGACAGCACCTTACGTCTGGATACTTTTACGTCAGCTTGTTGGATAGGAAATGAGTACGAAAATGTGTCTGTTACAGCATTCCATTTAATACCCAGTGTTTTCACTGAGCTAGACTCTTGGAAGCGTAAAAAGTTTTGGTCATACAGATCTTCAGTGGGCAAATTCGTGAGAAGTCGAGTATCATTAGCAGTAATCTTTTTCAAGGGAAATCCTGCAGATTTTAGGACTGAAATTAGTTCTCTTGTTTAATGGATGCCTCCTCAATGGAAAACCCACCAGAAAGTATGTCATCAACATACGATTCGGTAGCTATGATTGCTGCACCTAGGGGATATTGAGATTGCGAATCTGACGCGAGCTGCTTAAGCGTACGTATCGCAAGAAACGGGGCGCAATTCACACCAAATGTCACGGTTGTCAATTCATAATCCTGAATTGGGCTGAACTGATTTTTTTGGTGCAAAATTTTCTGATAAGATCTATCCGCAGGGTGTACGAGAATTTGTCGGTACATTTTTTTGAATATCGCCGCTGAACACGTACTCATACATTCTCCAATTCAGAATTGTGGCGATCAGATCCGTTTGAAGAGTGGGCCCTGTATACAAGACATCGTTGAGGGAGAACCCAGATTTACTCTTCCGAGACGCGTTGAAAACGACGCGAACTTTCGTAGTTTTATGGTCTGGTCGCACCACAGCATGGTGAGGTAAGTAGAAAGATCGGAATTTGTCATCCTGGCAAAATTCGGCAGATGAAGATTCTGTCATGTGACCTAGATCAAGATACTCATTCAAAACAGATTTGTATTCAGCTTGAAGGTTAGGATCTTTTGCCAGTGTTTGCTCCATTCGCGAAAATTGCCCTAAAGCTAGGAAACGAGACGAACCGAGATGTATAGTTTCGGGAAATTCCCTCTTGAAGGGCAGTCTTACCACATATCGACCATCAGATTGACGTGTAGTTGTCTTCTGATAAAATTCTTCACAGAAATCATCTTCGGGTGAGACCTTGGAAACGTTTGGGATTTCCTCTTGCTCCCAAAACTTTCTTACTTGATCAGAAAGATCGAGGTTGTTTGAAGGGACTACATTGGTGGTGAACGACTGAATTTCTGTAGCACGTATTGGCCCACTGAGAACCCATCCGAATATAGTGTTATACGCCGATGTTTCACCACAAATGTTCTTGATTACTCCATCCAAATTTATATGGCGTTCTGAGTCATTTCCGATAATTAAATCAATCTGAGAAGACTGATTGAAATGTGGATCTGCTAAATCCAGTTGTTCCAACTCTTCTGGATTACATATGGAGAATGAAGCAGATGGAATGCGTCTTGTCACCTTAGGTAAGACAATAGCATTGATTACAAATGAAACGTTCTGTCGAGAGGAGAATATCTCAACTTCGCATTCTTTGTTAGCTGTCTGACTCTGTCCTCCAATTCCAATAATTTGGAAATGAGATTTGTGATATGGGAGTTTTAAAATATTTCTAAGTTTTTCCGACACAAAAGTGCGTTGAGAACCCGGGTCGATTAACGCTCTTGTAGTGTAGAGTTCACCACGATGACGTATGTGTACTAGAGCTGTTCTGAGCAGAATTGGTTCGTCATTTGTCGAGAAATTTGCTTGGATTTGAGGAGACTTAGATTGGAATGAAGTGGATGCTTGCTCATTTCGAGATTTGAAAGTATTTACAGAGTCTTTTCGCATGTCCACGGTTTTATCACCAGTTTTGTCCGAAACGGAAGGAGGAGTTGCAAATTTGTACTGGATATGCAGTAGAGTGTGATGATTTTTCTTACAAATGAGACAAGTGTTTTGCTTTTACAACTCCCTTTAGTATGATTGGATGCCAGGCAGTTATTGCAAAACTTGTTCTTAAACACAAAGTCAATTCTCTGTTGTGGTGAAAACTTCCTGAACTCGGGACAAATTCTTACGCTGTGGTCTGCTTCGCACAATATACACAACGCATTTAACTTATCTTGAGATAAATAAGTTTGAACTTTATGCTTTGGTACTGCCCCGCTGCTTTGATTTTTATGTGTTCGAACATTAGTAATTCGTTCAACAACTTCGAATCTGTTGCAGAGGAATTCGTCCATCTGCGACCACTTTGGTAGCTCGCGATGAGATTTTAAGGACTGTTCCCAAAGGGATAAGGTATTGTCAGGAAGTTTTGTTGAAATCAAATGAATCAAGATGGGATCCCACCCGTCGGTTGGGACATCGAGCGATTTTAGCAACGAAAGACAGTCAACGACTGTGGCATGAATTTTGTGAAGTGATTCGCTGGTTTCCACCGCTTCTGTGGGTATATCAAAAAGGACTTTGAGTTGTTTATCGACTAAAACGCGCTTGTTGTCGTATCGAGACTTCAGAGCATTCCAAGCTAACTCGAAATTATCGTCACAGAGTGGATACCTTTTAACAATTGCTCCTGCGTCACCTTTTGTCTTGTTCCTGAGGTGATATAATTTTTGAGCGGAAGAGAGTTTAGGATGATTTACGTAGACCGCCGTGAACATGTCACGAAATGACGGCCATTCTTCGTAACCCCCGTTGAAAACTTCTGTATCACAAGGAGGAACTTTGAGAAAAACTCCTGACATATTATTAGAAGTATGCTGGGGTGAGAAGGGTTGAGGAGAATAATTCGGCGTAATAGAGTATCTGGGTACGTCACTAGGAGCATTGTATCCATGAGATATTTTCATCATATCAAGCACATGTGATCTAGCCACATAGTATGCTTCTGAACAAACATTGTAGTTCAGTCTCGCGTTTTCTTTGAAATCCCGTGCGTTAGAAGTAGCGGGTGATAATATGAGTATTTCATAACTAGTTTGAAGCTTCTTAAACCAGTTGTCCAAGTCGTTCAAACGAACTTCTAACATTGAATCCGTTTGCTCCTGTATATTGAGTTTTTCTATGTTAGAGCAAAGGTGAATGATATGGTCACAATCAAATAGATAGCGATCATGTTCTGTGGATATCCCCCTGCTTTCCCCTTGCCTCGTTGAACCAGTGTTGCCCGAAGCTACGGAAATGTTGTCGCCGCCGACATGAGAATTGTCCGAAGTTGCAGTGGGATTCGACATTGTGTATGTTCACAAAAAAATTGGGTTGAAAGCTATGAAAACGTAATAAGTGAGTAGCGCAATATAACAATCCAGTGTGTTTAGAGAGAAATGAGGACGTTGAAATGTCCAGACAAAGATAGCGACCGCCTAAAGGCAAACCAATTTGAATTATTTAACAAAATTTCCCTAAATTTGTCAATGCGAAGAAAATTTAGCAGGATGAGTGTTTTCCCAAACTAATTTTCCCTTTCTGAGAAACAAAAACCTTGATTTTCTTTTGAAATATAACGATGTATTATTAAAATATGCCGTTTATTGTTTAAAGTTTTTATTTAATATTTTTTATTTATTTTTTTTTTTTTTTCTGTTTATTTATTTACTTGACATCAACGAAATAGATTCTATCGAATTACAAAAGTCCACTAAACTTCGTCGCAGACTTTTGTCACCAACTGTATGCAAAGCTTCTCCAACTCGGCGAAGACTTTGCCAACTAGTTTTTCATCAAAGCCTGCTACAATTCGTCGCAGACTTTGGGTACTAATAGCTGTGGGAAAAAAGGATTAGTGCAAATAAGTAAATAAAGAGCTGCTGATGTAATATGAGATAATATGCGCAGATGATATTATGTGAATTGTGCGTTAAATGATTTGTGAGGATGGGATTAGTTCCCAATATTGATCGAGAGTACAGATTTTCCAAAATTCTTATTTTTTGAGCGAAAATCCACATCTAACAAATCACTCGTGTTGTTGTTTTGAGAGTCGCTTTGTGTGTGAGAAATTTATAAATCTTTTTTAGGTCTGACTTTTTTTTTTTTTTCAAATGTTTTGAGCGTATATGGATGCGTGTGTGTGTGTGTGATTTGCTTAAAATTTTAATTTATGTTTGATTTCGTTGAATTGTAATAAACGTAGCTAATTTTTTATTCTAATTATGTTGATTTTATTTAAATATTTTACTTCAGTTAAAAAATGCTGTTTTAATTTAAATTTAAATTGGTTTTATAAGTTTTGTTTTCGGTTTTAAATTTATTTAATTTGTTTCCGTAGAATTTTTAAATTTGATTACAAAATTCCCAAAAAAAATTTTCCCAATTAAATTTATTTGAAAATTTTGTTATATTTTTCTTTTTATTTATTTAAATATATTAAAAAAAATTGCTATATTAAGTTCATTGTTTGTGTTCATAAAATTTGTTTTTTTTTTTTTCGATTAAATTGATTTAAACTGCTTATAAATTTTCTCCCTTTGGGTTTATTTTAATTGTTTGCAAACTTTCTGAAGAAGTATTTAAATTGTTTGATTTCTTTTTTTTTTAAATGTTTTCGATTAAATTTATTTAAGTTGCATTAAAATTTTTCCTGTTTTTTTTATAATATTTATTTAAACAGTTTTTAGTAAAATTTTCCCGATTCAATTTATTTAAAAATTTAATTTTTTTTTTTGTTTGTATTAATTGTTTATAAAATTTATTGGATTAATTTAATTTTTTTTTTCTTTTTCAATTGTTTATAAACACGGTTTTTAATTAAATTTCTTTTCGTTTTATTTTAATTGTTTTTGAAATTATTTAACTTGTTTCTTAATTATCGTAATCGATATGGAGGACAGATAAAATGCAATATGGAGAAAAAATTTAATATGGCGTGACTGTTTTCATATCAACGTACAAGTATACAAAGCAAACGCAAACTTTAAATTTTAGTTGATTGTGACTGTGTCTACCCAATCATCAATCTGAATGATAATCGATCTACGATATCTTTTCCGCTTTAGTTTGAGTTGAGTAAATTTCCAACTTTTGTAATAAGTATGTAATCTTATCTCTTTTTTAATAATTCCGTTAAATGCGCGTTAATGTGGTAAAAAATTTGGTTTATAATATATTTTCATTTCACGTTGTTGCCGATCGTATTTATTTGCCTATATTTCTTTCTATATGTGTGTTGTCCCTGTTTCCCGTTCTACATTTACTGTCTTTTTGCACCGACTGTATTCACTGTCTTTTTGTACCGACTGTATTCACTGTCTTTCCCGCATATGATTGTAACATATGTTAGCGAACTATGTAAACATTAAAGGTAACGACCTTATTTACACAGAAGCTGTGTATCGTTGGCAACGAATACGACAGAAAGGAGAATATGAAAAAACACAGTGACTAAATAGATTGTTAGCGACAGAGTACAATTTTTACATATGAATCTATTTACAAATATTTCATGTTTGTTGTGGAACAATCAGTATGTACGTATGGACATACTTATGTACAAAGGGATTTAGCGTCTTTGTTGATTTAACGGATTTAATGTATATTAGGTGCTTTTCGTAATTTTAGATGGTTTGAAAATATAAGCAAACAATTTTAGCAAATTTCCAATTAAACTACATTCCGTAGGATATTTTAAATTTTTAAATCACTTTCGCAAAATTTGTAGTTTGTTATCGAGAATTATCCAAATTTTTGAAAATTTTATCCACAATTTGTAGGTTATTTTAGAAAATTTTCGGAAATATTTTAGGTTATTTTAGAGAATTTTAATCCAAAATTTGTAGGTTATTTTAGTAAACTTCCGAAAAATTTTAGTTATATTAGAGAATTTTATCCAACATTTTTAGGTTATTTTAGAAAATTTCCGCTAAATGTTAATTATTTTATAATTTTTAGGTTATTTTAGAGAATTTTAGTTCAACACTTGTAGGTTAGTTTAGTAAATTTTCAAAAATTTAGTTATATTAGAGAATTTTATCCAAAATTTTTAGGTTATTTTGGAAAATTTTCGAAAAGATTTTAGGTTATTTTAGAGAATTTTAATCCAAAATTTTTTAATCCAAAATTTCCGACAAGATTTTAGGTTATTTTAGAGAATTTTAGTTCAACACTTGTAGGTTAGTTTAGTAAATTTTCCAAAATTTGGTTATATTAGAGAATTTTATCCAAAATTTTTAGGTTATTTTAGAAAATTTTTGGAAAGATTTTAGGTTATTTTAGAGAATTTTAATCCAAAAATTTTTTTTTTAGGTTATTTTAGTAAATTTTCGAAAAGATTTTAGGTTATTTTATAGAATTTTAATCCAAAAATTTTTTAATCCAAAATTTCCGACAAGATTTTAGGTTATTTTAGAGAATTTTAGTTCAACACTTGTAGGTTAGTTTAGTAAATTTTCCAAAATTTGGTTATATTAGAGAATTTTATCCAAAATTTTTAGGTTATTTTAGAAAATTTTTGGAAAGATTTTAGGTTATTTTAGAGAATTTTCGAAAAGATTTTAGGTTATTTTAGAGAATTTTAATCCTAAATTTTTTAATCCAAAATTTCCGACAAGATTTTAGGTTATTTTAGAGAATTTTAGTTCAACACTTGTAGGTTAGTTTAGTAAATTTTCCAAAATTTGGTTATATTAGAGAATTTTATCCAAAATTTTTAGGTTATTTTAGAAAATTTTTGAAAAGATTTTAGGTTATTTTATAGAATTTTAATCCAAAAATTTTGTTTAATCCAAAATTTTCGAAAAGATTTTAGATTATTTTAGAGAATTTTAGTTCAACACTTGTATGTTAGTTTAGTAAAATTTAGTTATATTAGAGAATTTTATCCAAAATTTTTAGGTTGTTTTTAGAAAATTTCCGCAAAATATTAATTATTTTATAATTTTTAGGTTATTTTAGAGAATTTTAGTACAAAACAAATTATAATCCGAAACTTTAGATATACATATATGTTTTACTTACAATTTATCCGGTTTATTGATATTATCCGGGTTTTTGATATTTGTTCTCGTTGTTCTTAGCTCTTTTCGTCCTTTATGTATAATTTTTTAACCAGTTATCAACTTTCGTTTATTAAAATTGTTTCTTGATTTTTAAAATTTTTTTTTTTTTTATTTGTTCTTTTATCCCGTTTTTTCGTGTTTCGTTATTAACAATTTTTCCCAACCTTTTATGATTTCTTTGACTTTTCTATTTCTTTAACTTTAATTTTCTCTTTTTCTTTATGTTTTCCTGTTTCGTATTTTCGATGTTTTTTTTTTTTTACATTTGCGCCTACTACGTTTGTTCAATAAATCTTTAATTTGTTAATTTCACTGTTTGTTCACTTTCTTTACTCTTTTTTTTTTTTTTAAAAAACACCGCACACACACTGCACTAAACGTTGTGGGAGACTCACCGATTCCGCGTAACTAATATGCTTCTTGCATTACACTTGCTTAGTTACCTCATGTGGATGGTGATCTTGTTTTCTTCTTTTACTTTTGCTGGTTGTTCTCTTCGAAGGACCATGTATTGCTTATATGGGGAGAGATTTGCTGAATCGTCTCTTGGGGATTGTGGATGCTGTGGACTGTAAGTTAGCTTTTTGTATGTTAAGAATTCCTAGTGAGAGAGATGGAATTCTTTATCACTTGCATAAATTCTCAGAGATTGAGAATTTATGTAAGTAGGATTAGGGTTAGTGAAAGAAAGAAAAAAACCAAATGGATTAGATCCAAGATGTTTTAAAATTTAGATTTTATTTTTGAGGCTGATGCTCACCTTGAGACTGTTGCTGCCAGAATACTTTTTAATATACATTTTGGTTATAGGAAACTTCTTTTTATCCATTTTCTTTACTTTATCCAGTTATCTTGGTAAAAAACAATTCACAATAAGTTTTTGGTTGTAATTTAGTACACAGTACTATTTAGGGTTGAAAAGAAAAGGTACTAACAATAGTACATTTTTTGCATTTACTCAGCTTTAGATAGATAAATAGTGGTTTCACAGAAATTCATTAGATTATATGTTAAGGTAATTCAGTTTCATATTCTTATATAATTTTATCTTCTTATAAGTATAATGTTAACATTATACAGACTGAATTAAAAATAAATGATGTTTATAAATCGCATAGTTTTTCCTTTTTGTTCGTTAGAACCAAAACCGTTTATTAACCGCTTACTGCACCTCGGTTTAACCGAAAACCGGTTTCGCCAAAACCGGAATATTCGACGAAACGGCAAACCGAAATTTTTGAAAAACCGGCTTTTTGAATACACTTATTTCAATGTTATCAACAAATACATATTTATGTCCTCACCTATGGAGTCATCCCATGCAAATTGGGCAAAAATATAACACCCATGGGCGTGATTTTTCGGAAAACTTTAGGAAACATTCTCCTTTTAGAATCATTTTATATCTGTTTTAGGAACCAAGTCGCAAAAATATATTTACAGAGATACAGTTACTTGAAAATCGCCAACACTTTGAAAATCATTTATAGGTTTGCATTTTTGTAGTTCAGAATTGGTTGCAGAGACTTTAGAGTTTGAGTTGATGTACTATTGAAGTTCTTACAATGAGTTCAAAATTTACTAATATCCGAGGTAGCGAATGTTGGCCTCACGTTTTGCTACGGTAAATTGACCGCCTAGATCATGGGATATCGCATCTTTGGACTATTTTCTCTGGGGATATATAAAGTCTGAGATATTCAGGAATAAGCCAGCTACAATTGGCGCTTTGGAAGTCAACATTACTCGTGTTATTCGCGAGATACCAGTCGCTATGCTTGAACGATTTGCCCAAAATTCGACCTTCCGAATGGACAACCTCGGACGTAGTCATGACCAACATTTGCATGATATCATTTTCAAACAGTAAATGCAATGAATTGTTCTTTTAACCGATAATACAAATTGTAAGTTCACTTTCAACTTTATGTGATTTATTTTCCATTATATATCAAACCTCACGATGAATCACCCAATAGTTTTATACTAAGTAACCCTGGTAAACGTATTACATATTTTCCACTAATTCAGACTCTGAAAGCATAAATAAACCACAGAATCACTAACTTCTCTTCAGTAGTGCTCATTACAATCTTCAGCACTATTGCCAACAAATATTGCTAAAAACTTAAACATGTAAAAAAAGTTTGTAATATTTCCCAAATTTTTGCCAATCCCAATTACAAATTTATCAAGACATTTTCTACAAAACCAAACGAAAATTTACCTGGAAAATATATGAAAATATTTGAAAAAGTTACTTGACTTTTAGGTTAATTGAAATAGTGCAATTTGCTGACAATTAACATAAGTCACGCTGGGTATTGTGGTGTTTTCCCATTTATTGTAAGTGGAGGGGCCTCTCTGAATGACTGTCCGCAAAGCAAGATGTTGGTGGCGACAGGTTTTTGTTTTTTTAATATTTTCCACACTTATGTGACATATTTTGTAGGATAAAGAGAAACCCGGGTGAATATGTAATATTTCTGTGTGTGTAAATATGGTATTGTTATATATTGTACTTAACACATTGCTACAGATACACTCCGCGCCACTTGAATAGTACACCTTAGGTCGTTTACACACTAAGATCGCTTACGCGGTATGCGCAATATAATTTGATAGAAGATTCAAATTTACGCGAACCAATTGAGGAGATTGTGCGAAAACCCGGTGTTAATTAAAGCTTATGCACTGCACTATCCGGGATATGTTTTGAAATCTAAACCCAAAAGAGGGTACAAATACGGACACCCTGCTATTGTATCCAGTCCTCAAAACGCAGCTCTTCATATCTTGCTGGGGTAAAGAAGCCTGATTGACGATGCATTCTTGAATGACTAATTTAATGAGTTTTGAAAAGAGTTGTATCATTTAGACAACCTATAAATATTTAGCCAGCGGTGTGTTGCCATGGAGTGGGTAGTGATCTTGTATTTCGCAGCCGCAAAAAACAATTTTCGAAGACTGTGATTTATTCAACTACACAATTAAATGATCTGAAAAATTTGTGTCTGAACAACAGGGTTCAACTATACCACAACATATCTTTAATTTATTTTTGTTGAACAAAAATAAAATTACAATAATTTATTATATCACTAAATCATTATCAACTTCCACATATTTATTGTTAACGGGGTTTTCAATAAAAGCGCTACAAAGTTTTTTTAAATAAAACAAGACCGGTTTTAGATGCCAATGAAATTCTTTATTCCTGTGAAAGTACGTTCGATGCCATTATGTATGGAACTCGATTTCTTTTGCATGGCCACCACGGGCACGCTTGCAGAAGTCCAGACGCTGAACCCAATTTTCGACGGTTTTCAAGCATAAATCGGCCGATACTGCTGCAATTTCACGTTCGATATTCGTACGAAGTTCATCAATCGTCGCTGGCTTGTTGGCATAGACCATAGACTTGACGTAGCCCCACATAAAATAATCTAACGGCGTCAAATCGCACGACCGAGGCGGCCAATCGACTGGGCCATTTCGTGAGATAACACGTTCACCAAACTTGGTTTCCAATAAATTGATTGTGGCATTCGCTGTGTGGCTTGTGGCGCCGTCCTGTCGGAACCACATGTCCTCCAAGTCCATATTATCTAATTGGGGCCAAAAATATTCGGTCATCATTGAACGGTAGCGATTCGCATTCACAGTAATGTGCCGGTCTTGCTCATCACGGAAGAAGTACGGCCCAATGACGCCGCCGGCCCATAAACCGCACCAAACCGTAATTTTTTCGGGATGCAATGATGACCCATGGATTACGTGTGGATTGCTGTCTGACCAATAACGCATATTTTGCATGTCTGACAAATATCGATTAGGCGACCATAAATTGGACGTAGCGCTCTTAAAGTTGAGGCCACTGACGCCAAATTTCGGTAGTAAATTTTAATAATTTCGACTCGTTGTTGGCTCGTATATCTTTCCATGATGAAATGGCAAACCTTACTGAAGAGAAATGTTAAATGAGCGGGAAAAAATATGGTGTCGTTTGCTGTCCCTATCGATTTACTTTTGTGGCGTCTCTGTTGAAAACCCCTTTACGTATGTATGTATCTATCTTAGAAAGTTGTACCACGCCCAACTTCAAATTGAAAATTTTAAAAATACCCTGAAAATATTAAATAAAAAATAAAATTTTAAAATTTTTATGAAATTTCCAATTAAATTACGGTTAAAAACAATCGGAAAAGAAATTTTTCAAAATTGTAAAATTCTTCTTCTTGGTTATATCTGATGAAAAGATTTGTGCGTTCCGCAGTCCTTATTTTAGGAAGGCATTGCAAAAGAACCATTCCGCATGCCTTATTTGTGGAAGGCCTTGTGACTTCCGCCGCTGGGTACGAATGCAATTTTTAATTTTAAAATAAGAACACGTACTTTTTGAGATAGTTGTGATTTTTTATTGGATTGTAAGAAGACATGTTTCGATTATGAAATGAAATTCTCTATGACTTTTTCACACAGATGTGGCTTAGGGTGTTCCAAAAAATTTTTCTTTTTCGATTTTCATGGTTGCTCAAGCTTGATTGGAAATCTTATAGGGTAAAGTATTATTGAGATTTTTTTCAGATTTTTCGGAAGAGTTTTAGAGGTCGCACAAGTCAAACTGCCCCCAAAAATCGGGTATTCGCGGACGTTTTTTTGAATTTTACTTAAAACTCGGTAAATAACCACGATTTTCTTAGTTTGTAACTGAACATTTTTGAAGCATTTCGAAACCATCAGTTTTGGCAATGATTTGCCTCAATAAGGTACCACGTACTAAATTTTTTCGTAAATTTTGTAAATAACGCTTTATAACTTTTAAAATTCCTACAAAAATTTAAAAAACTAATAATGCACTTTAAAATACGTATTAATTTCAAGCAATTTTGTATCAAAAAATTTTTGAATTTGCGGTTACTGTTCCAGAGTTCTACCATTTTAAAGCCTTTTACCCATTGTATGAAACTAATAATATTATATTCTGTTTGATATTTTTTTATCGAATTTGCTTTAAGTTTCTATGAAAATTGAAAATACTAATAATGCACTTTAAAAGACGGGTAAATTCCAAGCAATTTTGAAAAAAAAATTTTGAATTTGCAGTTACTGTTCCAGAATTATACCACTTCAAAACTCGTTACCCATTGTATGAACCTAATAATATTATAAACTGTTTGTCTTATTTCATCGGCTTTTCAAATGCGTCGTTAGTTTTTTAAATTTGCATAGAAATTTTAAAAGTTATAAAGCGTTAAAAGCAAAGTTTATCCAAAATTTACGAAAAAATTTAATACATTGTACCGTATTGAGCAAAATCATTGCCAAAACTGGTGGTTTATGCATATACAATAAAAATTTGGACATTCAGCTTCAAAAATGTTGACATACAAACTAAGAAAATCGTGGTTATTGACCGAGTTTTAAGTAATATTCAAAAAACCCCCGGATTACCCGCATTTTTGGCGGAAATTCGACTTGCACGACCTGTAAACCACATCCGAAAAATCAGAAAAAATTCTTAAAAATACTTTACCCTCTAAGCTTTCAAATAAGGCTTGAGCAAAAAAAATATTTAATTGATGGGACACCCTAATGTGGCTGTATCTCACCGATGATGCGTTGGATCTCGGAATTGTTTCTGCTTTATTCGCATTAATGCGAGATTTTACAAAACCCCAAAAAGAGAAATTGCACGGCGTTGAATCGCATGATCTTGGACGCCAGTTGACATCAGTATTCCTTGAGATAATTTGTTCTGGAATTCGTTTTTGCAAAAAATTGATCGTTTCATGCGTGGTGTGACAGTTGGGCCGTCTTGCTGAAACCACATGACGTCCAGATCCTTGCCGTCATATTCCTGTAACGAATGCCGTTCAAAGTCACTGCAATTTCGGCCTCATCTCCAAAAAGTTAGGCCTAATCACGCCGCCTAACCAAAATCAGCCCCTGACTGTTGCTCGTTGTCTCGGTTCGCTTGTTTCTCATGGATTGCATGAGGATTTTCTGCGCCCCAAATTCGAGAATTTTGTGTATTCACGATGACATTCAGATGGAAATGCGCTTCATCAGAGAAGATAATGTTTTTTTTTTCAAAATTGGCATTGACTTCACTTTGCTCCATTACCCATTGAACGAATTGCCGCCGCTTTTCATGGTCTGCTGGTTTGAGCTCCTGAGTAAGCCTTTTTTTGTACGGATAAAGGCTTCGTGCAATTTGAAGTTGTTGAGGACAATGCCGATTTGATGTTTTCGGATTTTAGGCGACATTCTCGTCTTCAGCAGCAATGTAGTCCAGAGACCGACTTGTGCGTTGAAGCACAGGAGTCCTACTGTCCATAACCGTCACAGTTTCTTTAAATTTTTTGATCTTTTTTTGACTCTTCGAATGGTTGACACATTAGGTGCACTTTCTCCTCTGAAAATTCTTCGAAGATTGCAAGTGGTCTCAGCATAACTTTCCAAATTTTTGTAATAACTTTTCACAATTATAACGCCTTGTTCTTTCGTAAAGCGATCGGAATTAGTAGCAATCGAACTAAACATATGCGACCGTTGTCAAGACAGTTGGCAACTCATATGTAGCAACGAATGTTTGTTGCTTCAGCTTTTCAGTGTAGTTACTACCAAAATTTATAGAAAATCAAATGCTACAAATATTAGATTCCTTCTTAATAACTTTGATTTGGAAATACGCACAAACAAACATATAAAAACTAACATTAATTTAAAGTATGTAATGTCTCTAGTGCAACAACTGTTGAACATAAAAAGAATGTTAAAGTGTTAAAGGGTACGCTATTCAATTGGCGCGGGGTGTACATATTGACGTCGATGTTTGTTGTCTGAGAAATGTATACCAGTATTGTGCCAGTTATACATTTACCACGTTGACAGTATTTGATAAGATTATAATTATATTTAGTTCATGTAGAGCAAATAACGATATGGCAAACGTATGGTACACTGAGAAACAAAATACTGTGTAAGATTTTTGTTCTTCGATAAAGAATATGGGGAAAAGTTTTTACACTTAGAGCTAGTGTTTGGGTCGTTAATTAAACTAAGTTTAAAAAAGTGTTAGTTAAGTATGAACTACAGCTTAACTGAAAATTTTCATCAAATAAAAACATAAATTAAAATACATAAAGCAGATTCGAAAAACAGCACTCTTAATTTAAACAAAGTTTAACCAACAAATATCAGTTAACTACCACCCAAACTAACTAAGCACTAAGTAACCATCTGCATGAATGCAAAAAAAAGAACTAACTATGAGACACTCACCAAAAGTAATGACACTTATTCATTCACTTTACTTTCAGTGAGCAGCAATGACTTAGTTCAAAAGAGACTTAAATTACTTAAATTCTGAACTTGTAGCAATCAAACAAACTACGATTCATACTCGACACCATTCCGTAAGCATTGAATAAGTTTGCTTCGGTATGAATAAAATTGTGTGTAAAGTTGAGTAGAGTTTTGTTTCATACGATTTATACAATGAGTGTTAGTTAAGGCCACTTTCGAATTATACAATATTATTCTAGTAATTCGAGTTACCCGAGTTAATCGAAAAATTGTATACAGGTAAAATATAATTTTTATTTTTCAAACGGTTTAGTTACTTTGTAACCTTTTTTTTTTTTTTTTTTTTTTTTATTTTTTTTATTTTTTAAATCGAGCGAACCCATCGCCGTCACTCTTACCAGCCCCTACCGACCGAGAGGGCCACGTCCCCATAACGTGAGGACAGCGTACACATTATAGATCGGTCTATAACGGGAGAGCAAGGATCATAAGTTCACACGTTACAACCAACTACAGAAATTCTTCACCAGTTGGTATTACACTAACATAAATAAGTATAAAAGCACATCACGAGATATTAACATAACAGACTTCATAATATATAATAATTACGAGCAAAACGAAAACCAAATTATAAATCAGACCAGATAGTAAGGATAAAGTAAATTAAATTTACATACATATGTATGTTAATGAATATACAGCACTAATGCAATCGGTTCAAATGACAAATTATGCTAGACTTTGTCGTTTCCCAACTACCTGTGAAATCAATAAACTGATATAGCTCATTCAAGTCACGACACATTCTCCTAACTGGATCAAAGGATGCATAATTCGAACGCTGAAACTCGATGTGAATGAGTTTATAGTACCTCGTGGGTCTCAATGGGACATTTATGAAACTCTTAGATAACAGAAATTCAGAACATATACATCCATCAATTATCTTCGAAACTGTAATAGAGTTTATCATGGTACGTCTACTACTAAGAGTCGGCAATCTGATCAATGCTAGTCTACTGCTATACGAAGGAAGATTATGGTTCGGGTTCCATTGAAGATTTCTCAGACAAAAAATGAGAAACTGTTTCTGGACCGATTCAATTATATTAACATACAAATTGTACTAGGGGTCCCAAACAACTGATCCATATTCGAGAATAGGGCGGACTAGTGAAGTAAAAAGATTTTTCGTAACGTAGGGATCTGAAAATTTCTTTGCCCAACGTTTACTAAAGTTCAGAACGCCATAAGCCTTGTTCACCATCGTAATTATGTGGGAGTTGAAATTCAATTTTCTGTCCAAGAGAACACCAAGATCAACAAATGAATCCACCGATTCAAGAACATTGCCACCTAAAATGTATTTTGCCGAAAATAATGATGACCTAGAGAACAGCATATGCTTACATTTTGTAAAATTAAGCTTCATCAAATTGGTTTCGCACCACGTCTGGAAAGTAGAGAAATCCCTCTGAAGTAAAGTATATTGACAAGGATCCTTGTAAGAAAAATAGATCTTCACGTCATCAGCGTACATTAACAATTTAGAGTGCATTATGGAGGCGGGTAAGTCGTTAATGAATAATAAAAGTAGAACCGGCCCAAGATGACTGCCCTGAGGCACCCCAGATGACACAAAAATAGATCTTGAGAATGATCGACCAAATGATACCATCTGTTCTCTGTTCATTAAGTAAGAACTAATCCAATTCAGCATGTTACAATTAAAACCCATTGCGCCTAGTTTATATAATAACAAATTGTGGTTAACTTTATCAAAAGCCTTACTAAAATCGGTAAAAATCACATCAGTTTGATCTCCATTAATAAAGCCGTCAATAATAGAAGAGGAAAACTGAAGCAAATTAGTCACGGTGGAAGGACCCTTCCGAAAGCCATGTTGACATGGATCTAAAATAGAGGAAACCTGATGAGAAATTACCTCTGTGACTAACTTCCCAAAAAGTTTAGGAATGGCACTCAATTTTGCAACTCCCCTATAATTTGCAACATTTACTAAACTACCAGATTTGTGGAGAGCTCTTCCACTGTGCAGGAAAATGACCGAACTTCAACGAAGCGTTAAATAAGAGAGTCAACGGTAAGCTGAGAGAATTCGAGCAGTATTTCAACATAGAGTCCGGAATACCATCAGGACCAGCTTTATTCGAGGCTTTCAAGCTGATTAAGTTATCTAGTCACACTCAGAAAGAACACATTCCATCTACGCAGATGTGGGAATGCACTGGGGAATCAATGTGCAATTTTGTCAAATGACATTACCCCCTCGATTCTTTGGAATGTCTAACATAATGTAATTATTATAATGCATTATATAATTCATTCTCAATGTAATGCATTCTTCACTTTCCTGCTGGGTAGGTATGATTGCAAGTAAATATTGGATGGTGGAAAACATGGGTTTAATAATACCAGATAGAGGCAATAGTAAACAACATCCAACAAAGGAACAACAACCGTATTTCGCGTTTTGTGGCAAACTAGTTGTGTTAAATACACTACAAATGTATACTAACGGATAAAAGTCAACAAAAAAGCGCAAACTACATTTAAATTTATCAGTTCTACACCAAAAACGACATAAAGAAGTTAAGTGAACATATTTTGTAACTCCACCTGGTGTAAGTAATTACATTTTAGCCCTATAATATAGCCCTATATGAAGATGCTACTTTGATTACCCGTGCTGTAGTTTTTGAAGTGCAATCTTCAGTTCCCAACCAGAGAGAAAAAATAAACTATTCAATTTGAATGTTTCAATTTGAAATGTCGAATGAGCTTTGACCAAGTATATGCAAATACCAAAAATTTAAAGGATAAAATATATTTGAGTTCGAAAACTATAGAACAAAAGTGGAAGTCAAGTGGCTGCAGGAGAGACCTATAGATTTTTATGAAATATTATATAAAAAAATACTCTTTCAAAATTTTGAAAATTTACTTTACTGTTTATGCTCGTAATGACAAAATGCTTTAGCCCCATATTGACCAACAAAATTAGACATTTTTTACCAAAATAGACTAGGAATTGATTCTGAAATGCTTTCCGTTGTCTAGCTAGGATTGCAGACTCTTAAGCTGTAGCTAATACTGACTCGCCATAAAAGTTGTCTCCTGTAATGATATTCAAAATACATTGTAATATATCGCCATATCTGTCACTTCGAAGCTCAAATTGCCACTGGTTGGAGTATAACATGAGTCGAAATTGACACATGTTTTTATAAAAGGCATAAGTTTCTGCAAAAGGCATTGTTAGCTTTCTCTTTCTCAATAATTATCGTGCCATTTGATGTGTTTTTATTAAGAAATATTCAAGGATATTCGTAAATAAAGTGAGCTTAACATTTCTTTTTAAAATAACAGAATTTATAATGAACAACAAAACAACATAGAATTTGTAATTGCCATATAAGATGTACAAGTATTAACAAAAGAACGCAAGAAACTTTATAAGATGTCACTTGATCTTTCAATATTAATAAATTACAACTTTGAAAACGGAGTGTTATATATAATTCTGCTCAACTTAAATTGCTCTTATTACCGGAAACCCACTACACCCTCTAGTTATTCGCTGTTGAGAAAGAAGTCACTGCACGAATCTGCTTTGAAAGGCTAGACGGAAAGAATAAAGAAATCTAAACATGTACATTAGGGTGGTGTTAAAATATAAATTTTTTTCGAATTTGAAAATTTCACACTCGGAACGATATGTGCTTTGGGATCCTTAATGAGGGAAACATAAGGAGAATATTTTTAAACAAACTTCTGAGGTCGCGCCTCATCCTTGAGAGTCGGAAATTTTCGCTATTTTGGCGTTGATTTAAAAAAATTCCTAAAAATTAACGAATCAACTTGTTTGAAATTTCAAAGATTGAGCTTGCTCAATACGCAAACAAAAGTATTTGAGGCAGCGACGAGGATGATCGAGCAATATTTGTAGCTTTGGTCTCGATTTCTATGTCAAGTACATTTCTTGCAGAAGGGACGATTTGGTGTATTTTACTGGGTGGAATTAATCGATCCCAAGCTTTTTTTTTTAAATCTCTCCCTGAGCGCGTATGATTGAAAAACATTTGTGAAAATTTAATGACCAGAACCTCGAAATCGGTTTAGGGTTCCAAAAGATACACGCATTCAAACATGCATATTTTTTAAATTTTCGTGAAAATGGCCATTTGCAGTCACTTCAAAGAGAATAACAAGTATAAATTGCTTTAGCTCATGAACTATTAATCAAAAACTATAGTCTTTTAATTTTCAGCTTTACATTTTAAACAAGGAATAGATAATGGTCGTATGGCACTTACTTACTTACTTATCCGGTCTCGGACAACCCCGGGGGTTCAGGGACTTTACAAAACGAAGATAACATATTTCGCCAACCAGTTCGATCTTTTGCTTTATCTCTCCAGTTGGCAATACCAAGTGTACGCAGGGTTTCGTCAACCTGATCTCTCCAGCGGAGTCTTGGTTTTCCTATTTTTCGTCTTCCTTCGAGTTCGGTTTCGAAAACTCTTCGTGCTGGTTCGTCTTCATCCATTCTACTGACATGGCCTAGCCACCGCAATCGCATTATCTTGATCCGCTTAACTATGTCAATGTAAGGATAAAGCTCATACAGCTCATGATTCATGCGTCGCCCATACTCGCCGTTGTGCACAATAGGGCCATACATTTTTCGGAGTATTTTTCTCTCGAAAACTCCAACAGATATTTCGTCTGATTGCGATAGGACCCAGGATTCTGCGCCATAAAGCACGACCGGTTGAATGCCCAAAATAACATCTATTCGCAAGCACGATCTCAAGGCTGACGTTGTTGTCTTTGTTTACGGCAGATCCGAGGTATATAAATTCGTCCACTACCACGAAGTTATAATGGTTGTCAACGATCACGCTTTGGACTAATTGCGTGGAGGCCCTGTTTGTTGAAACCACTAATTTTGTCTTGTCCTCATTTACCGTCAGACCCACTTTTGCTGACTCCTTCTCAATTCTCTCGTATGGAATACCGGCGGTAATAATGCGGGGTTTTGACATAGTTTTCTTCTAAAAGTTTTAAAACAACCAGTATGTTTTTATTTTGGGATTTTATTAAAATGAAATATTTATTTTTAATTTTTTGAAAAAACGGACAAACTCAGCCTCAAATACTTTTGTTTGGGTAGTGAACAGGCACAAAAATTGAAATTTCGGATAAGTTGATTCGTTAATTTTGTTGATTTCTTTTGAAATCAACGCCAAAATAGCGAAAATTTCAAACGTGGCGCGACCTCAAATATTTGTTAAAATTTTTTTCTTTATTTTTCCCCTATTAAGGAGCCCAAACTACATCTCTTTCCGAGTGTGACTTTTTGTTTTGAATTTCACTCCATCCTAATATACATAGTGTCGTACATACAAACATTTGCATATTAGCGCACTCATGCGATCAGTTTACAGTCATACACAGCAGCGCCAATGACAAGGTCTTTGGCATAATGGAGAGGCCTTCCCGCGTATTCAGTCACTGTTTGTTAGATGCTCTTGATGCGGTCGGTGTGATAGAGAGATGTTTGACGAAAAGTGACATACACCAGGTGGAATTACAATAACTTCTTGCTTAAATTTTTCGTGCCGTTTTGGTGAAAAACTGTGAAATTTGAATGTGGTTTTAACTTTTTTATTGACTGGTATTGTTTGTTAGCATACATTTGTGTTGTATTTAACACAATAATTTTAACACACGAAACGAAATGCTGCTGTTTTTACTTTGTTCGTTGTTTTGAACCATTGCCTCTATCTGGTGTTAGTAAAGCAATTCTTTTCAACATCGAACGTAAATATCACACCAGGCCAAATGTCATAAAGTTGGTGAGAGAACTATTAGGTCTACTGTAAGTATTAGTCTATGTTTATACTCGTACTATAGAATAGTGTCATATAGAGGTGCCATTCTTCTCATCTGACATTTCCTTTCACACTATTCGCGGTGGAGAGATTCGTGTAGAGATAGCTAGTTGACGAAATTTGATTTACACCAGGTGGTGGAGATGATGAATTTGATGAAAAACATTGTGAAATTTAAACGTATTGTGGATTTTTTGTTAGTATATATTGGTGGTGTATTTGCACAAAATTTTAACGCACACAACGAAATGCCGTTGCTGATTTATTGTTGGTTGGTTTGCACCATTGCCTTTCATCTGGTATTATTAAGGCAATACTTTCCAACATCCAACCGTTCATCTGCAACACGCTAAATGTCATAAATTTACTGAGGGATTTGGCTACACTATACGTCATTACTCTATGACTCTATTCTGCTAATGGTAGAAAAATACCTTCTAATTAGATTGCAATGAAGAAGATGATAGATGGGCATTGCTCTGTCGGACTTATAGACACATACATTAATAAATTTATGTTTACCCAATGTGTCATATGAATCCGTTACGAATTCGAGATGGATCCATTTCTGCGGATATTTTGCCCGAAATGGACATCCGTTACGGACTCATAACGAATTCGCTTTCGTATGAAATTCCTCTCGGAAACGCAAATCGTTTTTTTTACATTTTCGGATCCGTCTCGGACTCGTAACGAACTTCATATTCGAATCCGTTTCGGATTCGTTTTTTTTGGAAATATGTAAATTGAATTCGAGACGGCTCCGCTTTTATCAATTTTTGCGGAGTCGTTTGAAATTCGCAATCCTCTCGGAAACGCAAATCGTTTTTTGTACTTTTTCGGATCCGTCTCGAAGTTGCAACAGACTTCATATTCGAATTCTTTTCGGCTTAGCTGCTTGTAAATAAAATGGATTCACATTTATCAATTTTTGCGCATTCGATCTGACTTGCCATTTGTATGAAATTGCGACATAAAATATTTCACTGATTCGCTTTTTATATTTTTACGGCCTCGTAACGGGTTCGAGACGGATCCGTAAAGATCGCAATTTCACTGATTCGCTTTTTAATGTTTTTACGGTCTCGTAACGGATTCGAAACGAATTCGACAACTCGCATATCGCTTTTTTATGATTTTACGGACTCGTTGCGAGTCCGAAACGAATCAGCATCCGTTTTTGTGCACATTGGGTAATTACAAAGTTGTTTTTTTATGTGAAGAAAGCGCATTCCAAAACTAAAGCAAAATCAATTTTTTCCTCATGTGGAACCTAAGTTTTAGTAGCAAACGAAACTGAAACTGCACCGCAATGCTGCAGCGTGTAACGATTTTTGATGGGGAAATACTCAAAATTTAGAAAATTTCACCATCAAATTTCGGAATTTTTTCAATTTAACTACCGATTTTTATCGTTTAAACGCTGCGGTATTCCGATTATGTTCGCATTTGTTATTATAATATACATATCGTTCTATGAAACAATAAACTTAAAAAAAAAATGATATCCTGTTTCACTATCTCGAACCAAATGTTGAGCGAACGAAAATCACTCACATTCGACTCAAATTGGGTTCCATTAAGTCGAGATTTTTGTTCGCCTGACTCTAGGTTTGTTCCAAACTAATAGCACATTCGAAATAGAGACAGCAAAATTTGTCCTGAAAAGTTTTATGTTTTATGGCCTGTTTTCATAAAGCGAATTACAACGAACGAACAAACCGGCCAAAATTAAAACGTAAATTATATCAATACTATAGTTCAGATGAGTAATCTACTTAGGATATTCATTCTGCACACGTTCCTTTAATATATTTAATATATAATCAACAACAAAAATAAAAAAAAAAAAAAAAAAAAAAAAAACAACCTACTTCGGGTACCCGGGTACCTGGTTATGAAATTAAAGGAGTTTTGCTTGTTATGAATCGTACAGTTAATATATTTCTAATTTGACCTATGAAATCATATGTATTTATATTTTAGTTTTGGCCGATTTATTCTTTTATGAAAACAGGCCATTAGGTTTATTTATTCGACTTCAAAGCATAAGATTGTGGAACCCAAATCAACTTTCTTTTAGGCTGTGAAATTTCACTTTGTGCTCGTTTGATAGATTTCTTCAACATGTGGAATTATGGGAAAATTTTAACAAAGAACTGGTGTGAAATGTCTTATAAAATATTTAAGAATTTAAAATTATCGAATTATATCTAATTATTTCCAAATTAAAAAAAAAGATTCTTAAGGACTATCATTTATGAAATACCATTTGAAATTTAAAAGAAATTATTTCAAATTTCTCTTATAAATAATGTGAAGTTCAATACATTCCACGAAAGGATATAAGAAAGTTAATAGAATATTTTAAGATACAAAATAGAATTTCAATTCAAAACTGCTACTGTAATTTAATTAATTATATTTTATCAAGGGCAACTCATTTCCATATTTGATTGAAAGTGTGGAGAATTTAAAAAACCTTAAATATCACGGAAACGGTTCTTCCAATGGGGGAAATAACAAATGTTTACGTTTCCAATTCACTTGCAAGAATTTCTATATTCAAAAAATCACCAAAATATGTAAATGGCTAAAGTAACAAAAATATATCTATAACTTAGAAACGGTGCATCCAATTGGTAAAATATCCACATTTTTTGTTGTCCAAAGGAGGCTTTAAATAACGGATGTCTTTAATATGGCACCAATATTTTAAAATAAAATCGCTAAAGCTCTACAGAACTTATACACAAAATCGTAAATCGCTCATATGTATATTAGTGTGGCCTTTATTTTTCAATTTTGAGTTAAGCTCCCACCCCCCATTTTTGTTCATTTGCTCAAAAACCTGGTGCGTTCAAAATTTTCGCCCGATCGGATAACTCGTAAGGCCTACAGCAAACGCCCTAAAGATGCCGCAAGCATAATTTTTTTTCGCAAGCATCACATTTTTTATTAAATAAGGTAATAAAATTATTCGCGGTTGCGTACCGTAGTGTTTTTTGTATAAAATAATATTTACGTACAGAAAGATTATGTGTGTAAAATTTGGTGGAAATACGGTTTCATACAAAATATATGTAGGCTTGCTAGACGTAATGTTTTCAACAGTACCCGTACTTTTTTGTTTGTTTTACAATTTTTTTCATAACCCATAAAGTAGACGAGTAGGCGGGAGTACTGTTTTTTAAGCCATTGTACTTTTTTGTTGCAGTTTTTTTGTTTGATTTTCTTTGGTTCAAATCCAATAAAACTAAGTGTTTTTATCCAAAAATGTTTTTCAATGTAGAAAAAGTAAAGTCAAATTGATACTTAAGTGGGTTTCGACATTAAAAATAAAGATGAGTAAATAAATATGGTTATATTGAGAAAGGCTTTCTCTTATTTGGCGAAAGAATTTGATTATTACTGGCAATTTATGAACGAAAAACTCAAAGAAAGTCGGAAATTACTTTTCTGCCAATGTTCTGAATCAAAGACCCCAAAACCCTGGTTTTACAGGTAAGCTTTGTTCTTAAAGGTGAAAGCTCAAAGCGTTTGGAACAACTTCGTTGAAGAAAATTTACCGGTAAAACTAACCAATTAGAAGTTAGTGGCTGTCAAAGTGAGTGAAAAGAAAGGTCCACTCTATTAGTCAAAATGCAAAAAAAAATATTTTAGGAAGCCTTAATTGTAATTCGATTCGTCGTACTCGAATTAGGGTAAAACCGTCCTCTCCGGCCGTGTCTTCGAAATTTTTTGTCAATAACTGTCACAGTGTAATTAGCACTTTTGTTTCACTCATGAATACTGGCTTTTAGAACGTATTCTACGTGTGACATTTCAAAACTGACGATTTCTGATGTTTTTTAAACAAATGAACGAAAATGCCAATATTGGTGTCATGAGGTTTTTGTATTCGATCGACAAGTCGCCGTGGAATCTTAGAGATCTGTTAATTTATGTTTTTCGGCTATATCTTTAGTAAAATTTCCACTGGTTTTAATATTAATATTTATTGAATCCTTCAGCGGTTTCACATACAACAAGATACACATATCTTACAATCTTGTTGTGTTCATTATCTTCGAAAAATATTTCACCGACCGATTCGGCTTTACTCTCTGGACTGATTTAGCCACATCATCGGCATTTCTATATAATAAACTGGCTCCATATGTCTCAGAAACACAGGTGCAGTTGGCTCTGAATTCAAGGCGTTACAAGTAATTGGCATCACCAGCTCAGTGTTTGCCAATGTCCTCACACAAATGTAACGGGTGGTCTACAACTTTTTAAATCGTTTGTTATTTTGTCGTTGTATATTTTTTTCGTTGGTAATTTTCGATTTTTTTCCGTTCGAAATATTGGTATAATAATATATTTATTATGAGCCGGTTTACGCTCGAACAACGTTGGGTTATATTCCAAACTTATTTCCAAAGTGAGTGGCTGTGTTTTCCGAACTGTGTGTTTGTTGAAAATAAGTGCTTGCCCAAAATGAAGAATTCACCGCGCGTCCTATTCGCTAGTTTGTGCAAAAAGTTCATGGCACAGGCTTGCTAGTGGTCAACACTTAGAGACCACGTCGTCGTATGCTGCGGACCATCGAGATTGACAGTTTGGTGTGGATTTTGGAGTGATGGCATCATTGACCCATTTTTTTTTTGGAAAATTTTGCTATAAAATGTCATTTCAGTTAACGACGGGCGCTACAGAGTCGGACTGTTTATGGGCTGTAATGGAAGATATCAACTTGGGCAACCTTCGGATTCTGCAGGATGGCGTATTATGTCACAAAGCTCATCAACCACTCGATCTTTTGCGCACTACGTTCGGTAATCCTGTTCTCAGTGTTGGTCTTAGCGATGCCAACTGGCCGCCTTGGCGCGGGGATTTAAACCTATATAATTTTTCTTGGTCAGTCCTAAGATAGTTGCTTGGAAAATAGTCCAGAAACTATCCACACTCTTAAGGCCAATGTCGTCCAAGTCCAAAATTGGACTGACAGGATGAGCTAATGATATGCCAGCCGCGGCAGCCACATGAATGAAATCGTGTTCCAAAAATAATGGCAATATTTGCTATTTCTAATACAGCCATAATACGAGGTTGAATTTTATGTTTCGGGATTAGAGAACAAATACAAATATTAATTATCAAAAATCACTTTATTGTTTTTCAAAATATTCCCCATGAAGATTTATACAGTTTTGCATGCGTTTGCACCAATTGTCGAAACACTTTTGCCACTCACTCTGATTGAGGTATCTCCAAAACATGCATTCTGAATGCAGCAACCGCTTCTTCAGGTGTCGAAAAACGTTGACCTCTCAGTTCGTTTTTTACGTACGGGAATAAAAAGAAGTCATTCTGTGCCAAGTCAGGGCTATACGGCGGATGTCCCATCAAATCGATGTTTTGGGTGCTCAAAAATTTAGCTGTTTCAGCCGATGTGTGAGAGCTCGCATTGTCGTGATCCGTCTTCGGCGGTTGGTTTTCCTGATTTCTTGGAAGACAACTGGCAAACAAATGGTTGTGTACCACTCAGAATTCACTGTTCTGCGTTGTTCTAGTGGTACGGTTGTGACATGTCCGGTTGTTCCAAAAAAAACAGGCGACCATTTGCTTGGAAGTGCTTCGGGCGCGAACAACTTTTGTTGGAATTGGCTCAGCTTGAAACACCCATACAGTTGATTGCTGTTTACTTTCGGGGGATTCATCACCTGTCACGTTGTCATAGACGTGTTTCGAAGCACCGCGATAGTATATTTGGAGCATTTCTTTCGACCAATCGCCACGAGCCTTTTTTTGAGCGATTGACAAATTGTGTGGGATCCAACGCGAACAAATTTTTTTGACAGTCAAATGTTTACGCAATATTGAATGTATGCTGGTCCCACTAATGCCTAAGGTTGTCTCAATCTCACGATAGGTCACATGACGATCTTGCAAAATCAGTTCGCGCAACAACAGCTGATTTTGGATGACCTTCACGGAATTCGTCTTGGAGTGAACTACGACTACGATTGAATTCACCATTCCATCGATAAACACTGGTCCTTGATGGAGCTTTATCGCCAAAAATTAAATTAAGTTCATCCATGCACTGTTGCTGAGTTAATCCACGTCGAAAGTTGCAAAAAAATAATAGCACGAAAATGTTCACGATTTAATTCCATTTTTGGGCCGAGATGAATCTTTTAAGTTACTATAAACAACACAATTAGCGCTCGTATATCTAAAGGGTCGGAGTACGCATAATCTCAAAAATTTCCAACTTTACGATAGAGCTGTCAGTTGACAGATTGCAACGCTAGGGTTGCCAAATCCCGAATCATAAAATTCAACCCTCTATTCCAAAGAACTTAAGTTTACATCATTTTATTTAATTTTCAAAATATGCTTTTACATGGACGATCACTTTCATATCTTCCTAGCATGTTTGACATTTTTTAATGATGTCTAAGGTTGTCGTCTATACGGGAATAGCCGCACAACGGCACGTCATAATGTATGCAAATTGAAAAATCCATGTGACTTGAACGTTTTTGCATTTCCAACGAAGGCATATGGTAAGGCCTCAATTTTTCCCACTTCCGCTGGTGGGTACTCTATGTATTTAGTAGAATTGCATAATACTCGTGTAAGAAGATAGTTCATATAGTTTTGCACTACAACAATTTTGCATACATTTGTAGTACTTCAGCTGACATAATGACGTCTTTAACCGCAATTATTACATTACCACAATGTGGTTAATAGTGTATAACAACAGCAACACTTTATATACTCTCACTCTCTCCTCGCTGTGCTCAAAAGATAGATAGACCTTTATATACGTTTTGCTTCCGCCGGATGTAGTGTTGCACTTTACGTTTATGATGGCGTCTTATCAAGTACCCGGCATTTAAGTATTTGTCTTGTTGTCGTTATCGTGTATAAAGTCGCATTTACTTTTGCTACAGGAAGTATAATTAAGCTTTCATATCTTAGGAACATTAGTTACGCTTTCATTTTGTTGATGAAAGTTTTACAGTTTGGGATTTCGACATTATCTGGACTATTGTGTGTTCTTCAAATCCTTGTTATTTAAGTGTGTAGTCATTGATAATTATTCCAAGTAATCGTCTGCCAAAATGTGATGGGAAAGTGAGGGGGCAAGGATAATGAATTTTGCTTTAATTTGTCAAAGTTTGTTACAACTTGGAAAAGGAATCATTAATAGTAATATCATTTAGCTAGTAATGGGAATATCCTACGAAATTAATTATGTGTTAGATCTTAGTTTATGAACTTTACTTCATACCAATACAGTTACTGGGAGACACTGAATTTTGACTATTGGCTGACCAAAACGCCAAATATCCTTAACTCAGTTTTGAAAACAGTGGGCGTAAATTAAGATTTTGAGTAATTTCGGCAATCCTTAATGATATATTGTGTTAAGTCTCGTAAGTCTCAAGCAAGATTATATGAGAAAAGTGGAATACAAACTAGTTTTTGTGATTGGTGTAAGTCAGTGGGTCACAGTGACTCTCACAAGATTGTCTTATAATTTCCCGGATTTCTTCACAGGGTTCCACTTTTTATTTCCATTATGAAAATAGTCAGTTTCATTATATCAGTTAGTATTCTTTTTAAGGTTGTCATATTTATTTGTTGCAACAATTTTTTAGTTATTCATTTGGGCATAGCGCCTGAATTTATACTTAATAGCGTTGAAAAAGCCCATTGGGAACACCAAGTTGGTAACATTATGTTTCCCAGTTGGTAACACCAAGATACTAGACAAACCCACAAACATTTCTCTGAAGTCTACGCAATCACTCAGTGTAAAACGTCTCACAGCCCACTAATTGTGCGAAGCTCTCCCCAAACCCTTTACGGTATGTAGTGGAATATAATTTTTTTGTTTATTTTTCTCTACGCTTCCCATTAGGTGGAGCAGCCCGTGTTTTTCAACAAATTCATGGTGGGATGGTATAGTACCTGGAGAAAATTGCGTCAACATGGTCTAATATGGTTGCAAGACCATTTATAAGTCGAAATTGAGTTATCATTTCTAGTATTATATCTTTTCAAACAAATAATAACAAAACTAATCACACGTTAATATTGATTAAAAATTTTGATAAAACGTAACGATGGAAAATAAAGCCCTCACCAACATATTTCAGGAACCATGTAAGCATTGTTTTCGTGAATTGAAGATCTGCTGCTTTCAGTTTCGTTATTGCCTCTCAGGTTTTTGTTTTCAGCAGTTTTCAACAAACAAAGCCACGTTTGGGACACAAATACATGTCTCATAACCAATTAATCATTGTGCCCCAAACATGTTATATGGCAAAGCAAACACAATGTGTTTGGACACAACAAGTATACTATATTTGCCACAAGCTATAAATTAGTTATATTTGCATCCAAACAACAAATAAAGACAAATTTTTCGGTTGTAATTATTTTCAGAATTTCATATAATATAGATTTGAAATTATAAACATTCATGCAAAATCAAAATCGCAGAATCCCGAAAATAAAATCTAAAATTCTCAATAATTTTGATTTTTCTGAAAATTACAAGAATTTTCCACAAGTGTTTCTAGGTAGTTTAGCTATTCAATGCGATTTGTTGGAACACATGCAGATATCAGAATTAGGTTAAAGAAATCGCGATGCGGCTTATCGAGATATTTTTGGCCACATATGAGTTTTGGAACGATGTTCCTTATCGCACGTTGCTGGATGGGGGCTAAATGGGAAAAAATTAAACAACTTTTGTTTTAACACTATAGTCATGGCAATATAAGTAAGGTAGAAGCAGTAGGAATTGAAGACATTTTGTTTTTATTTCAGGAGCCGACCTTGTCAAATTAAGCCGATCAAATTGTCAAGTTTTTATTTATTTCAGGTTATGTCAAAAGGAATGTTGTAATTTTCGGCAACAACCACACGGACAAGAAAAAAATTAATCTGCTGTTTTAACGCAACCACCTGTACCAGATACATCTTGGAATTTGTATAAACAACATATGACAAGGTCGTACCACAATGACAAGAAAAAATTGTTCTAACGCTTCCACCTGTAATAGATACATCTTGAACCCAGTACTATCAACCATAGATAAAGGCATAGAATAACACATACCATAGAAGGTTTTATTCGCTCAATAAATTAAACGTCATAGGTACGATGGAAAGTAAACATTGGATGGTGGAAAATATGGGTTCAATAATACCAGATAGTGGCAATAGTATACAGCGATCAACATAGGAACAACAACCGAATTTCGTGTTTTTGTGGCAAACTAATTGTGTTAATTACAATACAAATGAATACCAACGAAAAAAGTCAATAAAAAAGTGCAAAATATATTTAAATTTTTCAGTTCTACACCAAAACGACAGGAAAAAGTTAAGTGAACATAGTTTGTAACTCCACCTGGTGTAAGATAATTTTAAATTTAATTGCTCTCATTTCCACAAACCTACGATGAGAGTGTGAAATGAAACGTCAGATGAGAGAATAAGTTTATCTAGGTATGTATTAGTCTATGGATAAAGGAAATAATAGATATAGCGCGACCATTGTCAACTTTGTTCACTAGGTGCTGTCCTGTACTACTGTCACTTTCACTGAAGTTTCCCATAATTCTCATTGACATTTATTCAAAATTGTGGGAAATTTGTATGAAAGTAATTTAAACAATTTAAAATGTGACAAAATGTATGTGATTTTACATGATAGCATTTGTTTCTTATATAAAAAACTATTTCAAAGCCATGAGGCCGGTGTTGGGATATCAATAGGAGAAAACCCGTAAGACCGCCTAAAGATGAACATCCCGGAGCGCCTTTTTAATCTAAAAACTTCCCCTCCCAAAAACTGTAGCAACCTCTGTGGTCGCAGTTGCCAAAACTGTTAAAGTGTCTGAGGACTCTCAACAAGGAATGGTAGCTGAACCGGAGGAAGAACCAATTTATTAGGACATAGACGGTGGTGACATGGCTTTGCAATTCGATGGCCACCAGATATTCTACAAGGTGGCGCAAAAGTAATCCTCCTATCAGAAAATGCTATAAATTTTGCGATTGGCCCCTAATGTGAGTTCTGTTTTGACATTTGTGTAATAAACACATGCGAAATACACGTTAATAAACAATGTTACGCTACACCGCTCCAGAACGCGGAATATTGCTGACTATTTATTTGACCAATAATCGGTCGGTGACTTTGGCACAACGTGAATTTCGTCGCAGATTTCCTGGCCGTCCAACGCCTACTGGTGAAACACTGCGACGTTTAGCCGCTCGCCTCGAAGAGACTGGCACAACACGAGATGCTGCCAGGCGTGGCAGACCCCGGACTAGCCGTTCTGCAGAGAATATTGCTGCTGTAGCCGAGGATGTCATGGAAGCTCCGTCGACATCGACCAGACGACGTGCCACGCTACAGAGCAATGATCAACGAGTTCTTTTTGCCGCAACTTGATGAATTGGGATTGGAAAACATGTGGTTCCAACAGGACGGTGCAACCGCACACACTGCACGTGCCACAACCGATATGCTGAGAGATGCATTTCCCGGGCGCCTAATCTCCCGTTTTGGCGATTTGCACTGGCCAGCAAGATCGCCTGATTTGACCGTTCCAGACTTCTTTTTGTGGGGCTTTTTGAAGTCGCGGGTTTATGTCAACAAGCCTCAGACTCTTGCAGCTCTTAAAGACAATATCCGTCAAGAATGTGAGGACGTATCGCCGGAAGTTTTGGCCAAAGTGATGGAAAATGCCACAAAAAGTGCTCAAATGACAATCAACTGTGGCGGCGGCCGTTTACATGACATCATAGAAGAATCAAAGTTTTTAATTTTTTTTTAAATGTATTTTAAGTAACGTGTTCTATTCTTGTGTTGTTGATATTTTATTGAAAATTAGTTTTTCTTTTGATATGAAGTGTTAGATTATTATTGTCATATATTTTGACTTTTTTTGGGGACAAAAAAATCCCATTTATTGCTTTCAACGACATCTAGAAAATTACGTATTACACTAAAATATTCCCAACACTTGTGCTTCATCTATTTCTTTACTTTATCTAAGTTATCAACCATATTGTTTAGTTTTGTTTTGGTTTGTGTGTGTCTAGTATTGAAATTCTAGTCCTAGTCTTAAAAATTTACATATTCTTCTAAAAAAAATCCCATTTCTTCAAAATAATACCTTCTCTTAAAAACAATACATTTGCTTACAAAAATTCCTTTTGTTAAAAGTACCTTTTCGTAAAATTAAAATACCACCTTTCTCTTTTTTGAGATAAGTAGCCTTTCCGAAAATAAGTAAGTTTTCTTAAAAAATAACCTTTTCCTAAAAAGAGTACCACTTCTTTAAAAAGTGTCTGTTCTTAAAAAAGTACTTCTTTGTAAAAAAATGCATACACTTATGGCTTTTTCTTACAGAAAGTTCTTCTTCTTAAAAATAGTACATTTTCTTAAAAAAACATTAGCTTTTAATAAAAGAAGTAGCTGGCTTTAAAAAAGTACGTTTTTAGGAAAATATAATACATATTCTTACTTTTTTTTTAAAAAAAAAATTCATTCTAAGGGTTTTTCAACAGAGACGCTACAAAAGTAAATCGATAGGGACAGCAAACGACGCCATATTTTTCCCCGCTCTTTTGACATTTCTCTTCAGTAAGGTTTGCCATTTCATCATGGAAAGATATACGAGCCAACAACGAGTCGAAATTATAAAAATTTACTACCGAAATTTGGAGTCATTGGCCTCAACTTTAAGAGCGCTACGTCCAATTTATGGTCGTCATAATCGTCCTACCAGATCAACAATCGAGCGTCTAGTGGTAAAATTTGAATCCACAGGCACAGTACAAAATGTTCCCGTACCAGTGAGACAAAGAAGTGCCCGTAGTGTGGAGAATATTGCTGCCGCTGAGGCTTCAGTTCAAGAAAGCCCAAATGTGTCTCTCACACGTCGTTCTCAAGCGTTGGGCATTTCTGTGACGTCGTTGTGGCGAATTTTGCGAAAAGATCTTGGCCTACATTCTTACAAGATCAAATTGACGCAAGCACTGAAGCCGCTTGACCACCATAAGCGTCGTATGTTCGTGAATTGGACTGAGCAACATCTTCAAAGGAATTCGGATTTTCATCGGAAAATCATCTTCAGCGATGACGCTCATTTCTGGCTGAATGGCTTCGTCAATAAACAAACTATGCGTTACTGGTCAGACAGCAATCCACACGTTATCCATGAGTCATCATTGCATCCCGAAAAAATTACGGTTTGGTGCGGTTTATAGGCCGGCGGCGTCATTGGGCCGTACTTCTTCCGTGATGATCAAGACAGGCACATTACGGTGAATGCGAATCGCTACCGTTCAATGATAACCGAATATTTTTGGCCCCAATTGGATAATATGGACTTGGATGACATGTGGTTCCAACAGGACGGCGCCACAATTTTATTGGAAACCAAGTTTGGTGAACGTGTTATCTCACGAAATGGCCCAGTCGAATGGCCGCCTCGGTCGTGCGATTTGACGCCGCTAGATTATTTCCTGTGGGGCTACGTCAGGTCTATGGTCTATGCCAACAAGCCAGGGACGATTCGTACGAATATCGAACGTGAAATTGCAGCAGTATCGGCCGATTTATGCTTGAAACCCGTCGGAAATTGTGTTCAGCGTCTGGACTTCTGCAAGCGTGCCCGTAGTGGCCATGTAAAAGAAATTGAGTTCCATACATAATGGCATCGAACGTACTTTCACAGGAATAAAGAATTTCATTGGTATCTTATAACGGTTTTGTTTTATTTAAAAAAACTTTTGTAGCGCTCTTATTGAAAACCGCTTTACTTATATAAAAAAAAATTTTTTCTTAAAAAATGTTTATCATTATATATTTTCTTAAAAATCCATTTAAATTATCGTATATATATCGCCCCTTAGGCGTGTTGGAACTAACTAGTACATATTGTATAGGGAACGGAACTTCGTTCCAACCCGGTGTCCCCTGCCACCTAATGTAATTTTCTGAAATCTGCCGATTGTTCGACCCCTATGGAGAAAGCTGTGTTAAAGATTGGAAACTCTGATATCTGTAAAATAAATCTATATTTAACTATGTTTCAAATACTTTTACAAACCTAATGCCTTTGAAAAGAAGTTCCTCACGTCTTGGTAAAAATGTGGTGATGGTATTTTTTAATGTTTTCGCTTTAAATGTAACATATGCTGTTGTTAATGTCATACTTTTCTCAAAACTAATATTGATTTTTATTTAGCCAAAATCTGCCCAAATAACTGGAAAATAACCAGACAAATTTTTCAAAAAAAAAATATTTCCCCAAATATCTATCTCGAGAAGTATAAGAGAAAATTTAAACCTTCTACTATGTTTTTTTGTAGGATTTCAGTAGCTCTATAGACATATAAAAAAAAGTATTTCAATAAAAACTAAATTCCAAATTTGTATAAGGGTTGACATTTTTTTTGAAGCCGAGGTATACCGACCGAGGACTATAGTCAACTTTTTTTTTTTTTTTTTTTTTTTTTTAATCAACTTTAGAGTCTAAACATAATCAAACACGCTACTGACGACGACTTTTTTCTACATAGGTTTTTTATGGCACGGAAAAATCGTCACGAACATCCGCTTCAGCTGACGACTCGCCGCTAGAATAGAATCTTTTCTAATTTCTAGGCGGCGCTCTCACGAAATCTCTCAGTTGAGAGAATGAAGTTGCCACATGTTCATGAAAATCATGAGAGAAACCTACACAAATATACGATGGTACATGTGAATGCAAAAGAAAATTAAAGAAAAGTGTTACACATAATTTATTGTTAATCACAATACAATAAAAGTGAATACATTTTTAAAAGCAGTAAAATCATTTTAATTCCTATACAAATATAATATTATTTTTCGAAACTTTCAAAAAAAAAAAATCAGAAACGAGCCGCAAATATATACGACGCAGAGGGAAAAAAACTCAACCGAAGTCGTCAGATGCCCTCTCCCATTTCGTTTAGGCGCTAGAGATTTTTTCCGTCGTTTTCTGAAGCGTGTCTGGTTCTGTTTGGACTCTTAAGCTTCAACTGTGCAGCTCCAGCAGCAGTTCCAATATATTAACTTCTCTAGCATAAGGCCTCGGCTATGTCCGTGTGAAATGTCATCTTGACCGGTCCAACCGTTTCGTAACGGTTGAATTTTTGCAACTTTTTTCCGAGATATACCCAACCGTGGGTCATAGGTTTCCTCTAGGCGCTCATAGAATATGTCGCCTGTCTTGTCGTCTTCATCTTCCGTCAGGATTAGGGGTGGGGTAGTGTTGTACGGAGTTCCTTAGTAAGGTGATTTCGGTATAATAGAACCCATAATTTTTTGAGTATCGAAAAGAATTGTACCAGAAAATTTTGGGGTTGAACAAATATTGCATAACTGTTGCGTTTGATTTCTGTCAAATTTGATATAACTCAAATATGGTGCGTGTCACCTCGATTCAATGCTTGTCAGTTCGAAATACATGACTTAACTATTGTATAGTAAATCGGCTATAGTGTGAAACATTAGTAATGAGAATTCTATATACTATACCTATTCGTTTCTTATATTAATTTAACATACGAATATTTAACTAATTTTTTCTTTCTCTCATATTTATAGGTAATCAACCGGTTATTATAGATTTTCTACAGGGAGTGATAATCGGACCACAAATCAGGTAATATTACGATATATATTATTTAGATTTGATAGTTTATAATAGAGGAGAGCTTGCCACAGCGCATCTATTTGCAAGCACAATTCTCCCATTTATCTTCAGACGAGCGTTGTTGTCCTTGTTCACGGCGGATCCAAGGTGGACAAATTCATCTACCACTTCAAAATTCAATCGGTTGTCAACGTTCAAGTGCGGACCAAGCCAAGAGGTTTCTCTATTCGTTGACACTATCAATTTTGTCTTGCCCTCATTAACAGAAAGACCCACCTTCGCTGATTCCTTTTCGATTCTTTAAAATATTGCAGTAACCTCTCGCAAATTTCGCCCAATGATGCCTATGTCGTGAGCATACGCCAGCAATATATGGCTTTTCGTGTTAATGGTCTTGTTCGTCTCTACTGCAGCTTTTCTCATTATTATCTCCATTGAGATGTTGAAGAGATTGCACGAAAGAGTCGGCTTGTCTCAGTCCTTTGTGCAGAATGGTTCAGTGAGGTCTTTCCCCACTTTAACTGCTGATTTGGTGTTGGTCAGCGTCATGCTACAGAGGCGAATCAGTTTTGCCGGAATCACAAGTTCAGACCTAGCTTCGTTCAGTTTTCGCCGTATGGGGCTATCGAAAGCAGCTTTGTAATCGACAAAAAGGTGGTATGTATCGATTTGCTTTTCGTGGGTCTTTTCCAGGATTTGGCGTAGCGTGAGTATTTGGTCAGTCGTGGACTTGTCTGGTCTAAAACCACAATGATAAGGTCCAATCAGGTTTTCAATAATTGGCTTTAGTCTTTCACATACTACGCTCGACAAGACCTTATACGCGATGGATAAAAGACTGATACCGCGATAGTTGGAACAGACACACGGATCACTCAATCGAAATATTCGTTCTCCAATTACAACTTTTCGTGAGCTTTTGCCATCTTATGGCCGTAACAATCGTCCACTTGTTCTCGTTATTCGTCGACTTGCAGCAAATTACGAGCATACATTTTCTTTACATAATGTTCAAGTGTCACTAAGACGAAGAACCGCTCGAAGTAGTGTGGTTTTTGGTCTGGTGGAATCATAGGTCGTAATTCTTTCGAAATGAAGCTGGTAACACCGTTACTGTCAATGGAGAGCGGTTTAGATCGATGATAACCAACTTTTTATGGTCGAAATTGGAAGAAGTTGATCTTGACAACATCTGATCATTCCATTCCATTAGACTATTTCTTGTGGGGTTATTTGAAGTCATTGGTCCTTAGCTATAAACCAGACTCTCTTCAAGTTTAGAATTCAGTATTAAACGTGCCATTCGTCAGATACGACTTGATTTTGTGGAAAAAGTGCTCAGAAATTGGGTTCATAAAATTCGTTCCTGCAAAAGATGACGTGGATGCCATTTGAAAGACGTTTCACTCAGAACTAAATTGTATCGATTGTACTTCACACTAAATAAAAAAACCAACCCGCAAAAAACATACTTTTTGACTATAAATTCATTATATATCACCTATGGAATTTATTTTACACATTACTCTAGACACAAACTTTAAATGACAACTCTACCTCGCCCCTTTGAAAGGGTTTTTCAACAGAGACGCTACAAAAGTAAATCGATAGCGACAGCAAACGACGCCATATTTTTTCCCGCTCTTTTGACATTTCTCTTCGGTAAGTTTGCCATTTCATCATCGAAAGATATACGAGCCAACAGCGAGTCCAAATTATTAAAATTTACTACCGAAATTTGGAGTCACTGGCCTCAACTTTAAGAGCGGAATTCATCGGAAAATCATCTTCAGCGATGAGGCTCATTTCTGGCTGAATGGCTTGGTCAATAAGCAAAATATGCGGTATTGGTCAGACAGCAATCCACACGTAATCCATGACTCATCATTGCATCCCGAAAAAATTATTACGGTTTGGTGCGGTTTATGGACCGGCGGCGTCATTGGGCCGTACTTCTTCCATGATGATCAAGACCGCCACATTACTGTGAATGCGAATCGCTACCGTTCAATGATAACCGAATATTTTTGGCCCCAATTGAATAATATGGACTTGGATGACATGTGGTTCCAACAGGACGGCGCCACAATTTTATTGGAAACCAAGTTTGGTGAACGTGTTATCTCACGAAATGGCCCAGTCGATTGGCCGCCTCGGTCGTGCGATTTGACGCCGTTAGATTATTTCCTGTGGGGCTACGTCAAGTCTATGGTCTATGCCAACAAGCCAGCAACGATTGATGAACTCCGTACGAATATCGAACGTGAAATTGCGGCAGTATCGGCCGATTTATGCTTGAAAACCATCGGAAATTGGGTTCAGCGTCAGTACTTCTGCAAGCGTGCCCGTGATGGCCATGCAAAAGAAATCGAGTTCCATACATAATGGTATCGAACGTACTTTCACAGGAATAAAGAATTTCATTGGTATCTAAAACCGGTTTTGTTTTATTTAAAAAAACTTTTGTAGCGCTCTTATTGAAAAACCCTTTACAATCGCAAACCCAAATTTTGTTCAAATAATAATGGATTTTTAATTTGGATTTCTATGGGAGGTACCACGCCCGCTTGTCCAATGCCGCCCATGTTTTGATAATTCACTTTTGTCGTCGCCGTTAGTTTGCCAGCGAAGTTTCAGTTCGATTTTAACACGGGAAAAGGGTTAAAAAACAATCCAAATTTTTTTCGGCATGCATACAGACCATACATGGGTTTTTTTAATTTGCATTGGATTTAAATTTGCATTACTTTATCTAATGCAAATGCAAAAAAATTTCCATTGTTCGCAATGACAATTAAAAAATTTAGAATTTGTATTTGCTCAGGCGATGCAAATGCAGGTTGTGGAATCAGATACAAATTGTAATGAAATGTGGGAATGCTTTTAATTATTTTGAATTTGTTTGACTGCTGGAAATTCTGTTTTTAAAGTTTTGTATATGTAGAGCTTTGTGGCTTTCACAGGTATTGCCTCGTAGTACTTTCAAATTCATAAACCTGTACTGTATAAAATGTTTGAAATCCAAAATTGCCCGATATGAAGGAAATGCTATGAAAATAAATACAATTGCTAAAGGTATTGAAATTTTTTTGAATTTGCATTTCGAAAGGTAATTCAAATTAAACTGCAAATTATAATGGCCATATAACGGTTTTTTCAATAAGAGCGCTATAAAAGTTTTTTTAAATAAAACAAAACCATTATGCCATTATGTATGGGACTCGGTTTCTTTTGCATTGCCACCACGGGCACGCTTGCAGAAGTCCAGACGCTGAACCCAATTTTCGACGGGTTTCAAGCATAAATCGGCCGATACTACTGCAAGTTCACGTTCGATATTCGTACCAAGTTCATCAATCGTCGCCGGCTTGTTGGCATAGACCATAGACTTGACGTAGCCCCACAGGAAATAGTCTAACGGCGGCAATCGGCCAATCGACTGGGCCATTTCGTGAGATAACACGTTCACCAAACTTGGTTTCCAATAAATTGATTGTAGCATTCGCTGTGTGGCTTGTGGCGCCGTCCTGTTGGAACCACATGTCCTCCAAGTCAATGTTATCCAATTGGGGCCAAAACTATTCGGTTATCATTGAACGGTAGTGATTCGCATTCACAGTAATGTGCCGGTGTTGATCATCACGGAAGAAGTACGGCCCAATGACGCCGCCGGCCCATAAACCGCACCAAACCGTAATTTTTTCGGGATGCAATGATGACTCATGGATCGCGTGTGGATTGCTGTCTGATCAGTAACGCATATTTTGCTTATTAACGAAGCCATTCAGCCAGAAATGAGCCTCATCGCTGAAGATGATTTTCCGATGATTTCAAGTTGTTGCTCAGCCCAATTTACGAACATATGACGCTTATGGTGGTCAAGCGGCTTCAGTTCTTGCGTCAATTTGATCTTGTAAGGATGTAGGCCAAGATCTTTTCGCAAAATTCGCCACAACGACGTCACAGAGATGCCCAACGCTTGAGGACGACGTGTGAGAGACACATTTGGGCTTTCTTGAACTGAAGCCTCAGCGGCAGCAATATTCTCGACACTACGGGCACTTCTTTGTCTCACTGGCACGGGAACGTTTTGTACTGTGCCTGTGGATTCAAATTTTTTCACTCGACGCTCAATTGTTTATCTGGTAGGACGATTATGACGACCATAAATTGGACGTAGCGCTCTTAAAGTTGAGGCCACTGACTCCAAATTAAATTAATAATTTCGGCTCGTTGTTGGCTCGGATATCTTTCCATGATGAAATGGCAAACCTTACTGAAGAGAAATGTCAAAAGAGCGGGAAAAATTATGGCGTCGTTTGCTGTCCCTATCGATTATCTTTTGTAGCGTCTCTGTTGAAAAACCCTTTAATTAATTTGCCTCATGTATGATACAGACAGGTGAAGTTAATATAAAGAATTTGAAATCATTTTAATTTCTTCAACAATTAGTGTGTTTTTTTAAAGAAATTATGTCACTCAAATTGGAAAACCCTTAGAGACTGGGCACTAGTTGCATAAGTAACCCAATTTAGGGCAGAAGCGGAACAATTGACACATTTCTGTTCCATGGTAATGCAAGAGGTAGTCAGTTGAAAACAAAAACAAATCTCATTTTCAAATCTCTCTCCCCGCTCAATATCTCATTCACACAAAACAACCAAATGAAGATTCTAGTTGCTATCTCAATTTGCATAAAGACTTGTGCAGAAAACAAACATTTATTCTATGGAATAGGAAACACACGAAACCATGAAGGGTTGATTATGTTGTACTCCATGAATATTGATTTAGTTGTTGTTTTGAACTTGTTGAATAAACAAGTTGGGGGTTTTGGTTACGCATAACTTTTTACAAGATTGCCCGGCCTTTTGGTGTCTCATTCTGACTTGAATCTAAAATAACAAAATTATTACAATATTACAGATAAAGCCGTTTATTTTATATATTTAGTATTAGTTTAAGTAACTACATACATTTTTATTTAATTTTGTATTTAAATTTAATATACAAGTTATTATTTTAGCATTAGCTACGTAGTTCAAACATTGAAACCACACAAGAAGGACATCGTAGGACATCACTGTCTTAAATTCGCCAGTTAGAAGCAGGGCAAGTTGATTGGGATGTAGTAGGATGAGTAACTAGAACCGGTTACATTTTCTGGTGGGTGCCTTACCCTAAAACAAATACAAGTCGGCTTATGTAGATCTACAAAAGTGGCATAATTTGTCAAATTTAAAATTTTTTTCATGAACTACTCAAGACTTCATTGTGGAGAAATCAATTTTGTATTTTTTTTTATGTAGTACATTGATTTATGTAAATTCAAGTTGTCTCATATTTCCAGTATCATCATCTTTGTCATCGCCATCCATCATGTTGCCAGACTTTAAAGTGGATGTTCAACAAAGAGCAAGTGCACTTCAATTGAATTAGGGAATTTTCTTTTTCTTCTTTTTTGAGTGGCACCCACCAACAAACCCTTTATATTAAATTGGCGCAATATAGCATTTACCTCCTAGACGAACACCCGTATACTACTGTGTCATACTGATATCATGCAAATTATAAAATATTCATCAATCATAACTCTACAAGTAGTGCTTAAATAATTGAGTAAACGCCCAGCTCAATCAATATGATGAGTTTGTCTGGCAACAGCATTAGCAGTAGGTAGTACTTAACACAAGTGACATATCGGTGGCGCTATCTTAGGCAATGGAAAACAGTGACAACGCCAAATGATACTTGAGTATCGGGAACGTCACTACCATTAACAGCACATTGTGAGCTATTCACTAAACACTCCTAACAACACATTACCACCCACGACATTTCTGTGAGATACTCTGTAGCCAATTAGTAATAGAGAAGGAATCCTACGCCCATCATAAGTTGCCTCAACAATATGTGTGCGGGTGTGCGAAAATTTGCTATATTCACACAGTCATACAACAAATGTATGTAGTGCTAGTAAACCAACATTTTAGCCAGTATGCCACGATAACGACGACGGAGATGACGATCACTGTCAATACAAGTCTTTAATTTGCTGCTAGCGTTCATTGTCACAACAAGCGAACATGTTGACAGGATACATAGTTAACCACTAAATGACAAAAAAATATCGCACATGTCTGCCAAAGTGCTTAAGCCGACATCCCCTACACGGCCACTACAGCCATTTCCTCTTTTCAGCCGTTATCACTACTGGTATGTCGTCACAGTTGGCAAGGGTTTTCATAACGAACACAGTTTTCATTGAAAATTCAGTAGGTTCTCTTTACTTAGTTAGTTTAATGCGAATTTGCCATTTGAATAGACATGTAATATCAGAAGTTGTTGGTGCAGAGTCCCTTAACTCAACAAAAAGAGAACTAAATTTAATTCCAGTTGGAAATTATCTAAAGACGTCATCAGTTACAAAGAAGTGACATGCCAGAGTCCCTGCCGACTTGCCGATCCGCTTACATACAAAAAACTTCATGACACCCCCTGACACTATCATACATTTGGTACAAAGTCAGGAGGAATTTTCCGCAGTTTGTCAATAGTGGCGATAACCTTATGACATGTACATAGATAAGTTGTCCTTTAGTTACTATTCATCAGTGAGTCAGTTGGAAAAGAGGACAAGAGCTCTCCAAATGTTATGACCTTGTGTTATTTCCTATACAATAATTATATTTGAGAGCTTTGAGATGGACAAATGGCCTCTAATTTAGAAAAAGCTAAAGTTAAGATCATGAAAAATAGCACAGCACATATGAATGTATGTATAAAAAAAATAAATAAATGGTTTCCCATTACATCCCATGAAGAGACTGGGGAGAACTTCTCACAATCACTGACCTGTGCGCTTTCCAGTTTTCACTCACTGATTGGGACCTACAGTTTTACACCGATTCCGAACGGTAATTTGAGAAGCTTTTTCATGGCTAGATACTCGATAGTGTCGCCGTCAGTATGCGAGGTGGCCGCCGCCGAAAGAAAATTTGAAGGTGGTCAGAGCCGGGTTTGAACCCAGGATCTCATGTACAAGAGTCGCGCACACTAACCATTGCACCACCGACGGCCACATGTATGTATACGTTTAATTATTTTCAAATATTTTTGAAATTAATTCTGAAAATTTATGACACAAAAAAAATAAACATCTCCCTGAAGAAGCCGGGAAAATCCGGAGAAACGTTGGAGAAAATTGAAATTAACGTTGTTTAATTTTCATTGAAAATTGTTGACCAGTACAGCCAAGTTGAAAATATCAAAAAATATTTCAGTTTTATGTTTTCTGAATAGCTTGAAACTCATGGCAAAATAATTAAGGTAGAAGTAGTAGGAATTGAAGGCATTTTGCTTTTATTTCAGGAGCCGACCTTGTCAAATTCAGCTGATCCAAATTGTCAAGATGTATTTATTTCAGGTTATATTAGAAGGAATTGTTGTAATTTTCGGCCACAACCACTTGGAAAAGTGCAAATTTAATCTGTGGATCTTGGATTTGGTATAAATTTGGATTTGGTATAAACAACATTTGACAAGGTCCGACCAGAACGACAGGAGAAAATTGAAATCAGCTGTTCTAACGCTTCCACCTGTAATACATACATCGTGTTGCAATGATTCGCTGGTGACAAAAGATAAAGACTTCTCCTATCAATATGCAGCATTGGCATTAGTAAGAATCATCATGACATAATGCTGACATGTCAATAGGACGATGTTACGTAGATTGTCAGCCTGTTCACAATTTATGTCACTTAGTGATCTAGTGACATGTTACGAACATGTCGTATATAAAGTGTCACCACCTACTGCCATTGCCCTTAGGAAATTCTACTGACAATGTTTGCAAGATATATTTTCCAACTGCGAAATAAAATTGAACTTCGAATGCCTCCAAAGAATTTTTAACTCAAATTAGTTTCCATTTTTCTTTAAATTTACCCAAACCCAAACGTCCTCAATACACGTTTTCTTAAGGGTTGAACATTTTCCTTCAGAAGTTGTAATAAGTGTTTCAAACGAATCAATTATTTCCTCAAGTAAAGTCCATTTGTTACTTGCACAAGCATTGATTGCCTTGAAATGAGGAAACTCTTCGTTGAATCAAGCAGCAACTTCCGTAAACTGTATGATTACTGGATATGGTGATAATGTGGGTAAATAGCCATTTAAAATAATTGAAATCAAAACAAATTGCAACTCACTTCCGACGTACATGAATGAATCAATCATCGAAAGAATTCATAGTTGTATTGGGCGTATTTTATTCGAACCGCTAGCAAACGATCATGCGCAGCAAATGCTAGATGGTACGAGTAAGAAATACTATGCACTGCTCTGTGACGCTGACGCTTCGACGAAAATATGCCTAGGTATGTGGGGACCTTTATAGAGCGATGCCCTATTAGAGGGCGGATTCAAATGTTCACGACTTTTCGAATTTCCCTCGTAGTTATATGAAATGCAACACTGCTCCCATCAAGTGCCATCTGTTACTAGACTACTGTCATTTTTTTTTTTGAGCAAGTTCCGTCATTTAGTTTGCGTTTAAAAGCTGTTCAAAGCATACAACCTCGTGAATTTCTTTAAAAATGGAAAAAGTGAATTTCGAGTGAACATTAAACATTATTTTTTGGGAAAAAACCGTCACTCAAACCAAGGAAAACTTGATAAATACTATGGGGTTTCTGCACCATCGATGTCAGTGGTAAAAAAAGTGGTTTACTGACTTTCGTTGTGGTCGCACAAGTACAAATGACGCTGAACGTTCTGGACGGCCAATTGAGGTCAGTAAACCCGAAAATGTCGAAAAACTCCACGATATGGTGTTGGCCGATCGAAGAGTAAAATTGCGTGAGATTGTTGATGCCATAGGAATTTTATATGGGAGTGTGGTTTCGCTTAGATCAGTTGGATTTAAGAAAGCTGTCTGCAAGATGGGTGCCGCGTTTGCTCTCAATTGACCATAAACGTAATCGTGTGACAACTTCAAATGATTGTTTGGAGTTGTTTAACAGCAATTCGAAGGAGTTTTTGTGGTGTTTTGTAACTGTGGACGAAACATGGATCCCTTACAACACTCCGGAGATTAAGCAGCAGTCTATATAATGGGTTACTCCGGGTGAACCGGCTCCGAAGAAGGCCAAGGTAGGTTTGTCGGCCAGTAGGGCGATGGCAATAGTTTTTTTGGGATGCACGCGGGTTAATCCACATCGATTACCTTAAAAGGAGGGAAACATTAAACAGCGAATATTATGCCAACTTATTGGACCGATTTAACGAGGATTTAGAAAAAACTACCCCATATAGCCAAGAAAAAAGTAATTTTTTGTCAAGATAATGCAAGGGTGCACACGTGTGTAGTCTCAAGGGAAAAATTCCATGAATTGGGCTACGAATTGGTACCTCAACTGCCATATTCTCCGGATTTAGCCCCCAGTGAATATTTCCTATTTCTAGATCTAAAGATATGGCTCAATGGAAAGAGATTTAGTTCCTACAAACAAAAATTGGAGAAACGTTGGACTAAGTGAATTGAGCTAAAAGGAGATTATGTTGAAAAATATTTTTTTTTTGCAATAAAAACTGTGTTTCATTCAATGAGTCTCACGGACTCATTGATCCGCCATCGACAAGGTAGAGAAGAACACTCGCAGAAGCCTTTAATGACGGCGGCACTATCGTAGAGTAGGTCGTGAAAATGCTTCCATTGTATGACAGTTCGGGTTCAGGGTAAAGTGGTGGACCTTTGCCAGTAAGCCTACAAATTTGATAGCATACAGCTCATAGGATGTGTGCAGCTTTCCGTATCTCTTCATTGCATGTGTGTTCAATAAACCGTTTTTTTAAAAGGTCGGTTTTCGGTTTCTTCGATTATTCCAATTTTGGCGAAACCGGTTTTCGGTTACAACGAGGAGTATAAACCGGTTAATAACCCGTTTCTGGTTTTATGATGAAATGGAAAACTATACGATTCATAAAAACTGTATATTCTTAATTCAGTCTTTTTTAAATTTTCAGGTCGATGTTAATATAAAAAACTAAAAGAAAATAAATATAATTTCACTGTTAGTCCCTGCTGAATTTTTCCTCTTTTAAAATAATATTTTAAGCATAATATACAATTTTGTTTCATTCCTTCTACACGATTTCGATCTCTATTTGTAACGTGTAACCTGAAATTGAAAATACGCTTTGGCTGAAAGTAAAGGGTCCGCCATCTAATGTTTTTTTTTTCAACTAGTGCTTATTTCGTGAATGGTAACACTTAGCTCATGTCTGATTTGACAGATAATTAGTTTTATCCTTCCGCTGAAAGAATATGGTTGTGTATACGCTTGAACAACGCTGGGAAATATTGCGACATTACTTTGTAAATCATGGTAATGTTGCAGAATGTGCGACTTACAGAAGATGCCGATTTTGCCAAAAAAGTAATTTTTTCGGATGAAGCTCATTTTGATCTTGGCGGGTATGTAAACAAGCAAAATTGTCGCATTTGGGGCATAGAAAACCCGCACGCATACATTGAAAAGCTGATGCACCCAAAGCGAGTCACTGTTTGGTGCGGATTTTGGTCCAGAGGCATAATTGGGCAATTTTTCTTCGAAAATGAGCAAGGAGTGGCCGTTACAGTCAATGGCGATCGTTATCAGGCCATGTTGGACGAATTTTTGTTCACAAAAATTGAAGAGGACGATACTGGCAACATTTGGTTTTAACAGGACGGCGCTACGTGCCACACAGCCGAAGCTACACTCGATGTTTTGCGCCCTGTTTTTGAAGATCGCATTATCAGCCGCAGAGCTGATGTCGTTTGGCCACTTCGGAGCTGCGATTTGACACCGTTGGACTATTATTTGTGGGGTGCCCTCAAAGATAAGTGTTACGCCGACAAGCCAGAGACAACTGACGCTCTAAAGGACAATATTCTTGAAGCCATTGGTGAAATACAGCTGCACACAATCGATAATGTGCTTAAAAATTGAACTGATCGCGTATGCTACTGCATGGCCAGCCGAGGCAGCCATTTGAATGAAATTATTTTCCATTATTAACCGGAAGGATTGTACTTTAAAAAAAGAAATTTGAGAAAATATTCAGTAGTAGTTTTTTTAATAGCATTTTCAAAAAAAAAAAGTTATTTGGCGGACCCGTTAGTTTTAAGACTAATTGTACAGTTGTATTTATACAGATTATTCAACCTATCCAAATATGCCAAATCGTCGTTGAGTAAATTTGAGCCTGTTCTATTTCGATTGTGAATACTTTTTATTGATTTATGGATTTCTGCTAACATACACAGTAAAAATCTATACTCAAAAATATCAATTGAGACCTTATTTGAAAAAACAAACAAAAAAAAGATACATTTACTTTTTAAATCAATAAAGTACTCAAGTACTTGACTGACGAAATTTATGCAAAAAGACGGGAAATGAAAAATTAAAATGGCACCAATTACTACAGGCCCATTTACATACTCTGCCCAGGCAATGTTTTGTGTTGCCATGTCCAATCTGGCAATACCATTTGCAAGTGTAACAGTTTTTAGATTAATAGTACTGAGAAAGTATTGACGGGCGAGCATTAATTTTGGTTTTTTTTCAGTGGCTCGAAAATTTCATATCATTCAATGGAATTAACTCGTGAACATTTTCGTTGATGCACTTAAATCGTTATATGTCGCTGCTGAACACCCCTAGATTACTGTGATAATATCAATCAGGGTAGTATATCAGTTTTTAAATAATGAATGTAATTGGGAGCGATATTTGAATTGCATTTTTATGACCGATTTTTCTTAGGTTTTGGTTAATGTATGAGAAATTCATACTACAAGCTTACAAGTCATGAACATTTTTCGGATTGAAAAATGGTTGGTTTTTGTTGGTAATAATAGACAACTCAGTTCAACACACACTCACTGGCATGACTAGTTGCAAACTCCGTGACAACATCATCATCAACTGCCTAACTATGTATATATACAATCGTATATATACAAACTCAATTATGCAATTTACATCGTTCAAAATCGGTAGTTCTGCCAGAAACATCGATCTCCGCCTGAACTGGTATTGCAATATCGTCATGTGGCAGACCTTGAGATAGAGGTGGCAAGACATATGTAACCATTTTATGTGACAAATTAGGCAAAATGCAAACGGGAGATTGATTTGTTATTAATTGCTTTTAATTGCCAACCCACCAGAAGTCTTGTCCCTCCGTAAGATTCCTGATATTCGGTCTGTTTTATTACAACTGATATTGTTTTATTCAAACTGAAGGAAAACTTTTACCTCTATCAAATAGCGATATGGAACTTTTACAAAATGCATCCTCATAAATTCCTAGAAAACCGTATAGCTACATATGTTTTCTTAAGACGAGACAAGGCATAATACTCTCTCTTAAAGCTTTAGACTTCTCGGCAGCAGTATAAAACTGAGTAGCTAAAACAGAAAGTATAATGGTTTTAGTATAAAGTATGAGCATAATAATATTTCTTACATCTTCCAAAAATGTCCTTAAATTGTTTCAGTTTTTAACGACAAAGTTTGTATATGGTCAAACGTACATAAAAAAAGAGTATTACCAATTTTTCTACAGGAAAATGTGTTTTTGCCCTTAATTCGAGTCTACTGAACAGAAGATACTAGCAGTTTCCATTTATTGATTGAGTTTCTCTCAGGCTAAAACCTTTTCATCGTCATCTCCTTCAATTAAGTTATATACAACAAAATGGCATCAACGAATCAGACGTAATGCAAAGAAACGTTTGTAGTAACATTTGTGGCATGTAATTAGTACTGAATGCATAATGGATAAAAGGCAAACGGATGCACTTAAAATGACAGTTCACTCATAAGAGTTGTAAGCTCACATTTAGGTATGAGTACAAGATTAAGAGCTTAACCCTCAATACACATACATATGTATGGGGGCTCCTCCAAACACGGAAAAGATGACACTTAATTGTTTTTGCGACACTCTCATATTACTTATGAATAAGCAGTCATTCTACATCAACGATGATTTCATCTAATGTTGTCACTTCAAAGGCGACACAATAGGAAACGCTGAATTTAAGTCCTTCAGAATACTTGAAAATGTCACAAGTGTTGTAGTTGCGCTGCTGTCTTGTTCTTGTCGTATCTTCTCTTTGCTATGAATATTCGGTGCAATCACCAACAGTTTTCTATTTTAATCACATACACACTCGGCACAGCGCGTAAAAGCTCGTAAAATATATTTCCTCCTTAATACTTCTTCTCTAAGAAACTATCGTCTTCCAGTCGTTGCTGCAATACAATTTTGATATGAGTTATCTAATTTAAAGGGGTGTTGGAAATAACACTTTTGGCCATCTTCATAACTGCCGTGGTTGCTTCTCGTTCCTGCTGGTCCTGTGGTCGCTTTGTTGTGTGTGTGATAATAGTTATTTCATTGAAAGCCTTTTACAGTAATTCAATGTCTGAGCGGTCGACCTAAGGGGAAGATGGAGAACAACAATTTTTTTAAGTTGTTAACAATTTATGGTATTTTAAAGGAAGTGAAATTTTTGTTTCGGGGTCATACTTCTGTTGGCGACATTTAATTAATCAATATTTTTATTTTTACTTTTTTATTTTGTTATTCAAGCTTATTCAAGTTTAGCTAAAAAGACGATATAATTTTTAAAAAAGAACATGTTTTGCAAATGCATCCTCATGATTCCTGGCAAACAATATGGCTATTTCAGATCTAGCCACAGATCGTCATCAATGCACACAGATAAGAGATTCGTTGTCACAACTATATTTACAGCCAACTAAAATTGGACGGTGCCATGGACTATCACATTATTCAGTTGTGATTACCAATAATTGTGTTCTGTATCACCAAATGTTGTGCACATCAATTGATTTGTAAATCAGTTTTGGTTGCAAGAACTGAAATATTTAGTTGAAGTCACAGCAACAAGAAATAAATGTGATCTGTCAATCAAGTTTTAGTTCTAGCAATCAAATAATCCTGTAGTGATGAATATTCCATTAGTTGGATGAACGAAAAATGTAAAAACTAATTCGGTTGTACCAAATAATATATTGGTATGATCAACTAAAGTAATTGCCTGAATTTAACGGCTGTCACAACCATTTAGTGATGCTTTATCCCATTATGAAGTTTTTAGAAAAAAAGTAAAAACAATAATTTTTTATTAAAATTGTGTATTCTATACTGAAATATAAACAAAATTATTATTATTTATAACCAGGCTTCGTATTTCGTACCCATTTTTGAACGAAAATATGAAAAAATTGCTATATCTCGAAAACGGAGCGTCCTATCGAAAAAAATAACAAATTTTTACGGACTTCTAAGGGTTTCTCACAAAGTGTTCCAATTCGCATTAAATATTTTTTTTTTTTCAAAAAATCGCCAAAATAAGAAAATCGCTAAAATAGTAAATTTTTTGTATTGAATGTCTTTACTACGGCATCATTTTTTATTAAACAAATCCATAAAATAAAATTTTTTTGAATAAACCGCCATTATGTATATATTTCGCAAACGGAGCGTTCAATCGAAATGTAGCTAACTTTTTCTCTTTTCTAAGGGTTTTTCATAAAGTGGTCCAATTCGTATGAACTTTTTTTTCCTAAAAATCGCCAAAATAAGTAAATCGTGAAAATAGCTAGTTTTTTTTGAAATAAGTGATGTCGTATTAATGACATCCATTGGTTAACGTCTCCTATAGAGGTAACAAATTTATTATATTTGCGATTGGACGCATCGGTTCCGTGTTATAGCAATTTTTTATTTCAGCGATTTTCATATTTTGATGATTTTTTGAACAAAATGTGTTCCATACGATTGGACCACTTTATGAAAAATCCTTAGAAACTCGTAAAAATTTGTGTTGTTTTCGATTGGATGCTCCGTTTTCGAGATATTGGAGCGTTTTAGCGATTTTTGATTCCAGAATTTTAAGTTTTAGCGATTTTTTAAAAATAAAAGTGATGCAGTATTGAAGACATCCCTAGATGAAAGGCGATCGGACGCACCGTTTCCGAGATATAGCAATTTTTTTATTTTAGGGATTTTTTTGTGTTGGCGATTTTTTGAAAAAAAAAAAATTATTTCATGCGAATTGGGACACTTTTCTCACAGTAAAAGTTTGTTATTTTTGTGATTGGACGCTTCGTTTTCGAGATATAGATATTTTTTTTCTAAATTTGCATATTTTCGATCAAAAATGGGGATGGGTTACCGTGGGTATCATATGTATGTTTAAGATAATTTGTGTCAGCCACAATAATAGCTCCTCCAGACAAGTGTCCACAATTCTTTGCATGTGTGTGTGAAGGCGTCAATAGTAGTGTCAGATTCAACGATTATCTGAAAAAGTATCACTTCGCCTCAATTTATGACAATACGTATTCTTCGCTGGCCGATGTCTATACACTTTTTTGTTTGTTCGCAATTTTTTTTATCACTTTCTGTTTAAAATCATAATTTTTCTATAAAGTCCTCGTGTAACATTCAAATATACAGGGTGATCCAAAATCTTGCCGAAAAAATTAAACGCTTGCATCAATGTGAATATTTTTTGTTCTAGCACCACTGTTCTAACGGCTACCGTTTTCGAGCTATAGCGTCTCAAAAAATAATGCATTTCTAAATGCATTTAATTCATTTTAAAACAACTTGGTTTTTTGTAAAGATTTTTATCTGAGTTAAGTGTCAAAAAAAAAAAAAATTGTGTAAAGATATTTTTTTTTTTTAACAATTAATTCAAAGAAAATTTATTTAAAAATTTAAAGTTGTTTTTGAAATTTAAGAAATGCATTCACAAATGCATTTATCTTTGAGATGCAATAACTCGAAGATGGTAGGGGTTAGAACAGTGGTGCTAGAACCAAAAATATTCATATTGCTCCAAGCTATCGCGCATTTAATTTTTTCGTAAAGTTTTTGGAACACCCTGTATGTAGTTTCTCTTTAGCAGCAAAGCTTCTTATGAAAAATCGTATACATAGCTTTGTAACAAGTGTTTTTGCAACATAAACTAAATTATGGTTACAGTGACTAATATTTGAACTCGAATTCTAATATTGTACTTTTTATTAGTTGTATCTTACATTTCAGATGCGTGAGGTTTTTTGAAATACTTAAATTGGTTAATACAACTAAAGTTCGATAGTAGCAACTTGTATTTAGTAAGACCGATTTTGAATCTATCAATAACATCGACAAATAATTCTGATGTTTGACAATTACGGATTCTGATCAAAATGGAGACTTTATCATGGAATTTCCAATGCCTGAATTGATTTCCAACTGATCTTTTCCCTGTGTGTGGTTGTGTGGAAATTCATCAAACTAAATGCAAACGAAAACTCATCTGAATTGAGAATTTTCCACTATGCAAGTGTTCGAAAAGTATCGCAAGCAAAACACACATGAAAACGTTTGCAAATTCTAAGATTTTCGCTAAAGGAAAAAAAATTTCGTGATGGTTCCTTAAAATATTTTACACATATATGTTAGGGTGTCGCAAAAAATTTATATTTTTCAATTTTAATGGTTGCTCAACCTTAGGTGGAAAGCTTGTAGGGTAAAGTACTCATATTTTGGTTCTCTTTCAGATATTTCGGAAGCGATTTAGAGGTCTCTCAAACCTAATTTTCCCCATAAATCTGGCTTTCCGCAAGTTTGTTGGATTTTACCTAAAACTCGGTCAATAACTACCATTTTCTTGATTTTTCAGTCAACATTTTTAAAGAAAACCTAACAAAATTTGTTTGTAAATGCATAAATTACCAGTTTTTGGCATTGGCTAAATAGGGTACCATATATTACAATTTTTCGTAAATTTGCCATAAATTTTTTAAAACTTTTAAATTTTCTACAAAACTAATTACGCAGTGAAAAATATTATCAATATCAATTTGCGGTTACTGTTCGAGAGATATTTATGCCATTTTAAATCTTTTTACCCATTGTATGAAGCTAATAATATTATGACCTCTTTGCCGCTTTGGCATCGATTAATGAACACTTTCGCGTTTAGATTTATTTTTTTTTTCGCTCAAGACACCACAATTACTGTAATTTTTTTCATTTACCCAGAATTCTGCTAATGTGGGTTTTAATTTTACAAATAAAGTTATTCAATTATAATATATATTTATACCTTCAGAACTCCAGCTACCTTACCAATCATACCCAAGGAAAGAAATAACAAAATTCAAATACGTGTCCCTGCATTGGGAAACCCACCTAGTGTGTCAAAACAATTTTTTTTTAGAAAACGCGATGAAACTTCCTCCTCTGTGTTGCATTTCCATAGTTTGCTGTTGTATATAATTGTATTTTTAAATTACTTTCCGATGTTGTTGAAACTTGCGGGCGGTTTCATATGGAATTTAAGATTTTTTAAATGCAAATACAAAAAAAGATTGAATTAATGATATTTGACACACTACGTGGGTTTTCGTAAGCAGGGTCACATATATTATTTTCATTGAAAATAATTTATTGGGGATCTTGCGGTGAAGCTCTATGCACTGCAATAAATTCTGAAACTCTGTTTTAGAAGTTGTGATGTTAATGTAACTGTTCGCCAAGGCCACTCCAAGTTCTGGAGCGTTACTTACCACATGCAATTGTGGAACTTTGTACTTTGCTTCGTGAAATAATTTGGTGGTTTCCCACTATTCTAGTCATTAGAAATGTGCAGGCTTCAAAGAATAAGGCTGAAACATTAGGTTTTGGCACGCCTTTTGTTAAATCTGATTTTACTACATGCTCAAATATCTGTGTTGTTTTGCGATTTGGATGCCAATATAACGTATCCTTAGATTGTCGCAAATATAGTATACTTGTGTAAAAACACATTGTGTTGGCTAATCAGTATTACAATATTACAAGTTGGAGACACAATGTTTAAAAGGATATAATACAAGGTGGCTCAAAAGTAAACTGCCGATGTTTTTTGGCTGTAATTTAAAAAAAAATGAAAAACTTTGATTCTTCTTGTGGATTATTTTTATTTGGTCTTTTAGTTTTTTTTACATCAAGTCGAGAATATGATGTCATGTAAATGGCCGCCGCCACAGTTGATTGTCATTTGAGCCTTTTTTATGGCATTTTCCATCACTTTGGCCAAAACTTCCAGCGATACGTCCTCACATTCTTGACGGATATTGTCTTTAAGAGCTGCAAGAGCCTGAGGCTTGTTGACATAAACCCGCGACTTCAAAAAGCCCCACAAAAAGAAGTCTGGAGCGGTCAAATCAGGAGATCTTGCTGGCCAGTGCAAATCGCCAAAACGGGAGATTAGGCGCCCGGGAAATGCATCCTTCAGTATATCGGTTGTGGCACGTGCAGTGTGTGCCGTTGCACCGTCCTGTTGGAACCACATGTTTTCCAATCCCAATTCATCAAGTTGCGGAAAAAAGAACTCGTTGATCATTGCTCTGTAGCGCTCACCATTCACAGTAACCGTTTCGCCCGCGACGTCTTCCAAGAAAAAAGGTCCGATGACTCCTCCAGCGAAAACAGCACACCATACAGTGACTTTGAGCGGGTGTAATGGCTCTTCGTGGGTTACACGCGGATTTTCAGTGCCCCAGAAGCGTAAATTTTGCTTATTCACGTACCCGCTAAGATGGAAATGGGCCTCATCACTCATGATTATTTTTGATGAAAAATCATCTTCCTCTTGGTAGTGATTAAGGATGGCTTGAGCGTATATTAGACGCGATTGGCGGTCTGCAGCTAACAGCTGATGCACCGTCTGGACTTTGTATGGAAACATCTTCAAATCTTGTACCAAAATTCGCTGTAAAGACCGTCGGCTGATACCCATTTGCGTGGCACGTCGTCTGGTCGATGTCGACGGCGCATCCATGACATCCTCGGCTACATCAGCAAGATTCTCTGCAGAACGGTTACTCCGGGGTCTGCCACGCCTGGCAGCATCTCGTGTTGTGCCAGTCTCTTCGAGGCGAGCGGCTAAACGTCGCAGTGTTTCACCAGTAGGCGTTGGACGGCCAGGAAATCTGCGACGAAATTCACGTTGTGCCAAAGTCAAATAAATAGTCAGCAATATTCCGCGTTCTGGAGCAGTGTAGCGTAACATTGTTTATTAACGTGTATTTCGCATGTGTTTACTACACAAATGTCAAAACAGAACTAACATTAGGGGCCAATCGCAAAATTTATATCATTTTCTGATAGGAGGATTACTTTTGCGCCACCTTGTATATGTTTTTCTGATCTGTTGATCTGATTCATGAAACAAATGCTTGCTAACATATGCATGATGCCTGCAATATGTTGCTGGGCCGTTTTTTTCTGCGTGTCGTCCCGATTTTATTCAAGTGAACCAGAAAAAATAGCATATTTTTTGACTTCTTTTTATAAATTGCTCAGAAAAAGTTCTTTAGTTAAGAAACCACTGTTGTCATGATTTTTTATATATTTCAAGATGTCTAGCTTACATTTCCATTTTAAAATTCTGCAATCGGTTACAAATTACAAAAGCTACAGGCTGCTGAATATTGAATTGTTAGTGCCTTTAAATAAGTGAACCGGAGTGTAACATGGCAAACATTTCACATTTCACACAACACACTTGACTGTCAAATCTCAAAATTAACTTTTAATATATTAAGTAAATGTCAGAATGAGCTATGCTCAATTGAAAATGCAGTTTGATATTAATTCAGAACACAGACACAAGTTTCTCTACAGCCTTTGACATTTCTAAGAATACATTTCATATTAGTCTCTATGTCACTTGTAATGATTCCATATTTAAAACAATTTCTGGACAACTTAAATCCTCTCAAAGGTGTTGAATGAACATTACGAGCTGCATTATGAGTGGATTTCCACAAAAAAAAACAAGATTGTAGCCACCCGAATATAATGCATTCACCACCTTTTGAATAGTGAATGCAAATACTAGATGTAGATATGCAAATAGTTTGTACTTTTTGTGCGCAACGCAATGCATTTCGAATGAATGTCGCAAACAGGATTACAAACTATGAACGACAACATGAAGAGAAACAAAATATGTATTGTGTAAATACACAACAGCATTATGGATGTGGTGGTGTGTCAAGCATGTACTTTAGTATACGCCTACATATTTATTTTGAAGTTACGTAGCGTATACGCGATATTCCACGTATATTATGTATACGTTGCATGGACTTAAGTTGGGCTTACATAAAATATTTTAAAATACATAATACAGATCACAACGCCGTTAAATGTCGCCTAACTCAGTTTTAAATTTATAAGTATAATTGTTTAGGAAATATATTAAAATCTCCGGCACTGTGGATAAGGTCGATGGGACAAATCTAAATACGTTTCTCTCAAAATAGCAAATCGGTTGAATTAGCTATTGCTTGAATTACAACTCATATTTGTATCAATCACTTAACATTTATAAGGGATTAGATGAATTTTTGGTCACGGTTACACTTAATTTAACATTTGTAATTTTTATATAGTTTTGTTTTTTTATTGAAATATTGAACCCCAGCGCAATTCCAATTCTGAAGGCAATAGAAACGATTCTCAGGAAGTGGGTTTCCAAAGGTTGAGTTAAAAACAGCCTTAAATGAAGTTCAAGAATATTCTCAATTGCAGTTCATTGGCTCATCAGGAGACGTGTCATGCCCGTATTAGGCTCTTCGATCTCTACGAGGTATTGTATCAGAGGCAAACCTCTAGAAGGAGTCTTGCCTCCACTTCTATGGAACCTTGCGCTGAAATGAATGATGATCACTCTCGAAAACGCGGGAGCGAAAATTATTGATTTTGCAGACGTCGGGGTAGTAGCTACAAGGGACAACTATCCTAGCACCTTAAGGAACATTTTACGGACTTTCAGCAGACGGTCGCGTAAAAATGGTTTAGGTGTAAAGACAGCCAAATTCGAGTTGGTCCGCTTGACCCGAATGTATTAAAAAGCTCCACAAAATACTACTTACTGAGTATAAAATTAATTACTGAGTATAAAATTATAAATCGCAGAGTTCACTGGTTGCCAGAAGCCATCCCCAGTCCATTCACGGGATATAATGGAAAACAATTTTCATAATTAAATAGCTACCATGAAATCTATCACGTTGAATGATCCTGACAATAAGATTGCAGAGAGTGCCACATCTATACATATATAAGTATATATATATTGCACACAGAGAAGAGATACGTTGTCACAACTATATTTATAGCCAACTAAAATTTGGCGATTCCTTGGACTATCACATTATTCAGTTGTGATTGCCAATAATTGTGTTACGTATCACCAAATGTTGTACATACCAATTGATTTGTAATTCCGTTTTTGGTTGCAAGAACTGAAATATTTAGTTGAAACCACAGCAACAATAAATAAATGTGATCTGTCAATAGAGTTTTAGTTGTAGCAATCAAATTGTCCTGTAGTGGTGAATATTCTATTAGTTGTATGAACGAAAAATGTAAAAACTAATTCGGTTGTACCAAATAATATATTGGTATGCTCAGCTAAAGGTGACCGTCGGTGGTGCAATGGGTAGTGTGCGCGCCTCTTGTACAGGAGATCCTGGGTTCGATCCCTGCTCCCAACCACCTTAAAATTTCTTTCGGCGGCGGTCACCTCGCATAGTGGCGGCGACACTATCGAGTATATAGCCATGAAAAAGCTTCTCAAAATACCTTTCGGAATCGGTGTAAAACTGTAGGTCCCAATCAGTGAGTGAAAACTGGAAAGCGCACAGCTCAGTGATTGTCCCTTCATGGGATGTAATGGGAAACCATTTAATTTTTTTTTTATGCTCAGCTAAAGTATTTACTTGAATTTGGTAGCTGTCACAACTATTTGATGATGCTTTAACCCATTATGAATTTTATAGAAAAACAGGAAAACAAATAATTTTTTATTAAAATTGTGTATTTTATATTTAAATATAAACAAAATTAATAAAATTTGTTATTTTTGCGATTGGACGCACCGTTTCCAAGATATAGCCATTTTTTTTTCTTTTATTGCGATTTTCTTATTTTGGAGATTTTATGAAAATCAAATTATTTCATGCGAATTGGAACGCTTTGTGAGAAATCCTTAGAAACCCGTAAAAAATTGTTATTTTTTCGATTGGACGCTTCGTTTTCCAGATACAGAGAGTTTTCTACATTACATACATAAATGGGGATGGGTTACCCTGGGTATCATATGTATGTTTAAGTTAATTTGTGTCATCCACAATAATAGTTCCTCCAGCCAAGTGTCCACAATTGTCTGGATGTGTTTGTGAAGGCGTCAATGGTGGCGTCAGATTCAACAATTGTGTTTAAAAATCTCACTTCACCACAATTTATGATAACATGTATTCTTCGCAGGCTGATATCTACACACTTTATTGTTTTTCACTCCTTTGTTTATCACTTTCTGCTTAAAATATTAGTTTTTTTTGTAAATTCCTCGTGTAACATTCCAATATACGTAGTTTCTCTTTAACAACAACGCCTCTTGTGAAAATCGAATACATAACTTGTTAACAAGAACTAAAGTATGATTACATAAACTAAATTATAATATTTGAACACGAATTCTAATATTGTACTTTTTATTAGTTGTATCTTCCATTTCAGATGAAAGAGGTTTTTGAAATACTCAAATTGGTTAATACAACTAAAATTCGGTAGTAGCAACTTGTATTTAGTAAGACTGATTTTTAATCTATCAATAACATCCAGAAATAATTCTGATGTTTGACAATTACGAATTCTGATCAAAATATAGACTTTATCAAGGAATTTCCAATGCCTGAATTGATATCCAACTAATCTTTTCCCTGTGTGTGGTTCGGCCCGTTACAAGTAGTATTCACTTTATTTTATCTAAAGATAAATTCTTAAATTCATGCCATGTATAGCCTGCTTATAATGCCTGTGCGCCTACTAGTCGCCTCTACATTTTGGCCGGTCTTCTCCTTCTGCGACTGCCCTGAGTATTCATATCAAGAGCCGAGCGTGTAATACCATCTTGGGGCTTCCTTGCGTTTTCGGAATTCCAAGGCTATTCCTGTTCGTGGTGCATGTTCGGCTAGAAGATGCGTATGATTTTTCGTAAACAGCGGTTTATTAAAGCTTTCAAGGCCTGCAATTCGTTTTTGGCTGTGTTCCATATCTCGTAGCCGTAAAGAGCCACAGATGTTAAGCTTGTATTAAACAGCTTAATTTTGATGTTTCTTGTGATACATGTGGACCTCCATATTTTCTCAAGAGATCTCAATGCCGCAAACCCTTTATTAACTCGGCACCTGATATCTTCGAATGTTCCATCCTTGGCAGTAATGAGGCTGCCTGCATAACAAAATGGGTCCACATTATTTATTGAGTCGGCACCTCTGGAAATTATTTGTGCGTTATTTATGGGCATTACTTTAGTTTTGGGTACATTTTTTAACAACCCTGCTAACGCAGCATACGGTTTGACATCGGTCGGCGTACCAGCTACATCCGTGTGCTATTGTGCAAGGAGGCAGGTGTCATCGGAATATGCTAGATCTCCAAGGTTACCCTGTAGTCTCCACATAATTCTCCAGTTATCTTGAGATACATGGATCATTGCGGCGTCAAGTACGATGTTGAAAAGCAGTGGAGATAGAACTTCTCCACTGGAATTCAGCCACTTAGTTGTTGTTCGTGCCGTATTCGGCAGGTGGCACCGTCAGACGGATGAGTTTGCTCGGCACTCCTTTCAATTCCAGTGATTTCAAGATGACATTCTGGTACGTAGTGTCATACGCTTTCTCGAAATCTAAAAACCACAGGTAGAGAGTTGTGCGGCATTCGACGAATTGCTCCACTACTATGCGGAATGTGTTGACATGGTCGACGCAGGACCGATGTGCTCTAAAACCACACTGCTCGTTCCTCCGACTTGGTGCCACATGATCTGATAGTCGCGTATTTACGATGTGTGCGATGTGATTCCTCTCCTATTCTTTCAATCAGAGTGGTTGCCTTCTTTGGCAGCAGAGTTATGATTCCTTCCGTGAATTCCGACGGCAGTGTATCGCTATCCCACAAGTGTGATATGATCCGATGTAGGAGTTCAGCGCTTAGCATGCAGTCTTTCAGTAACTCTGGAGATTTGTTGGCAGAAACAGTGGCTTTGCCGGACTCCAGGGATGAAACACCGAATGATATTTCGGTTATGGGGGCATGTACATATTAGGGTGTACTGAAAACTTTTGCTATATTTTTCATAAATATTCCAGCAAATAGTTAAATTTTCAAAATGTTTCATTTGATTCGCAGGTTTGTCTTTCTGTTTTGCAAAATCACCTACAAATATATGTATTTTATATAGTTGATGGAATATTTATTTATAATACAGCTAGAGATTTCAAATTGACGTCGTGAAAAAAATGCTCTGTCAAAAATTCGAAAATATTTTGTTCTATATATGTTTATCATGACACGTCGTTTGAGTCAAAATTTTTTTTTTTTCGAAAATATTCTAGGAATCGATGCTCCAACAGCCGGTACCATAGTATAAAAAAGTTTTACGCTCCCGTAATCACCTCTTTAATATGCGTCGTTTGATCCACCCACATTCGGTATTCCAAAAAAGGGGTTTTCAGTACAGCTGCATATGCCTGCTGTCGACGAGTGAGGTGGTGCTGAAAGAAGTTTCTTTTTCAACGCAGTCATTTCAGTGTTGCAATCCATTAAAGGATTGCTGGTAGAGAATGTGGAGTTCCTTAATTGACGCACTGATCTTTAGTTGCAATTTGTTTACTCCATAGCCTATTATCCTCCCTTGGACGGTTCTTCACCACCTCGTCCTGTCTGGCGTGTTCTTGTTGATCGAAAGCTTCGCAGTCCTAGATTTTGGCACTGTTTGCGCCATTTTTTGCCTTTGCTCCCTGATTTATAAGATCCAATGTGTTTTTGGTATTCCGTGGGTACTTGTGCGTGGTCCTGTACCCTACATGGTTTTCTGCTGCCTTGGTCAAGATATTTTTGGGGAGGGGCCCAATTTACACTGACTTAGGGCTAGCGGGGGACTGGTCCACACATGCGAGCAGGTGTAATGAACCACCTCAATTGTAAGAAATTTGATGCTTCAGAGGAGACATACAATGTGTGTGTATTAGTAATGTCTGAAATACAGACATAAAATATGCCTTAAATGGCAAAAAAAATTAATCCAACAGAGTGAATATTTATTGAAAAATAAGGGAATTTTTTTTTCATATTTGAATATTTATTATAAAATAAAACAAAATTACCCAAATTATAAGTAAAGCATATTCTCGGGTGAAACTTCTAATTTCCTACATGCAATTCGTTTGCTCTCCCATCAGTTCGCATTACATTCACCTACACTCAGACAAAAATATTTCCCATACTTGAGTTCAAAACTTTCTCAAATTTAGTGAAAGAGATTTACCCAACTGTAGTAGATATGTATCTAATATTAGGAAATTGAACTAAATCTGAGGAATAAAAATTGCATGAACTCGAAAAAACAATATCCTCAATTTTTCGAGGAAAAATTTCCTACTAATTAGTACTGAAATTGAAGAAACATTTAATCAGTTCACGCAAGAACGTTTTAAAATTCAGTTCACAAAGTCCTAGAAAATAATAGTGTACAAGAATAGAATACACTTACAGCCAAAGTCACGATGTCGAACGTTAACGTTCGCTTTCTTTCTATGCGACAAACAGCTGATTCGGGAGTCACTAACAAGCGAACGAAAACATATACAATTCAGTACAAAATCGGACCCCACTTACACTCTCTCCTACAAAATCAAAGCGACGAAGTCAGTCACTCACTTTCGTTTCAAAAAGCAAGTCACTATCTTTCGACTTGTAGTTCGCATGGATTTACGTGTGTTTGTGTGGTTGTTGTTCAAAGCAATAACATAAACTTGACGTTCGCCATTTACTTTCCGAGCGAAAGAGAAGAGTACGAAGAACCAGTATCTGCAGGTGCCTCAAAGTTGGCGTTTTTATGCTGAAATGGAAATATATTTTATTATAACAAATTTATTATAATGACATTATTTCTATCCATTGTGTTTCGTCCATTGAATTCTATATAAATTGTTTTTTGGTTTAAAGCTTTTATTTGGTTTCCAGCTATGCGACAACCAAAAGACAAGTGACAGGTTTTGTCATTTTCGTTCGCATAGATGACAGCGATAATAGTTAGTGGCTTCCGATTTTGCAAACACACAATCACACAATAACATTTAAAGCCTGAGATAAGAACGAAAGTGAGTGACTGGCTTTCGTTCGCTTAGGTTTTCTTTCGAGATCGTGACTTTGGCTGTTAAAGTCACGACGTAATAAGAAGAACGCGAACTTTCATTCTGAGATATTAACGAGGATACGTTATGTTATTCGGAATTGCGAAAAGCTTTTGATGAAATATCATTCCAAGCCAAATTTAAAATTATATCAGAATGAAAAAGGACAAATTTGGGAATTTGTGGCCAAAGTGGACTGAATATAGACGGCAACACTGCATCCAGAAACAGCTGCCAAAGTCACTGGTATTGATCAAAATTGTACTAGAAGCTTCAAAGTTTTATTAGCTGTTATTAATAGCAAACATATGAGTAATGCTGCAAAATTTGGCGAATATGCGAACGATATGCAGAATATAATATCTACCTTAAATACATCGAAACCGGTAACACCTACAGTCCACCAAGTTATATGTCACGGCAAAGAAATTGTGCAAAACAGCATAGTTGAAAAGAACTTCGCCAAAATTAGGCAAGTTCCATGAATTGTATGATCACAAACCATAGTTTCATAAAATAATGACATCACGTAAAAATATGAAGTATGTGTCAATGCCATAGTGTAGTTGACCACGTGAACGATGCCATCGGCAGGGTACGGAAATGGCAAAATTAGGTTAAAGTGTTTGGTTTGCGAGTGATACTTCCACATCGTGTAAGAGCTTGCATTAATGTATTATAAACCGTTAGAAAGGTAAACTCCAATCCAATAAAATTGTGTTCAGAAGTGGGCTAATTTTTATGGGACCAAAATACTTGTCAAAGAGTATAGCAGTGACGTAATCTACGGCAAATTCTAAGAAAATGTTCCCAAGAAACCATAGTTCTAAAATCAAAATCGAGCCAACGATTTTTCACTTGAAAATTTGTATATCAGCATAAAAAATCGACCCAACAGCCATACTTGACCCAACAGCCATACTTGTTACTCTTCGATTTCGTTGAAATTTCACATAAATATTCTAGTCTTTGCTGCCTTTACAACTACTCTTATTTTATCATGTTCATGTTTTATAGCTGTATAAAGTTGGTCATCTCCAGCATTTTTGTGAAGAGATAACCGTGTTAATATTAGAACTTTTGAATGTGATATCAGATTGTAACGGTCAGGGTATCGCCTGATAGGTTTTAGCCTTCTCTTTACAAATAAAAATACAAATAGCAGATCTGGTAGTTCAAGTATAAAGTATGGTTTTTGGGTCGATTTTTTACGCTAATATACAAATTTTCAAGTGAAAAATCGTGGGCTCGATTTTGATTTTAGAACCGTGGTTTCGTGAGAACATTTTCTTAGAATTTGCCGTAGATTACGTTTCTGCTATATACTCTTGGTTGGCAAAAAAATTAAACCACCCTAGGGTGCATATTTTAAAAATTTCTTTAACACATTTGGGGGAAAATATGCAAAAAAGAACACATGAAATTATTTTGAGAAAAATCTTTTAAAAATTTAATGTCAAGTATATCTTACTAATTTATTTGTATGTTATAGATCAATAGTACAAGAACTTAGATATTTGTAATCCCATATAAATCTCCTATCTATGAAATTTCAACTTTATTTACATATTATGATATTGATTGTTGACCTTTTATATTATCTCTATTTAATTGTGACCGTCGGTGACCGTCGGTGGTGCAATGGGTAGTGTGTGCGCCTCTTGTACAGGAGATCCTGGGTTCGATCCCTGCTCCAACCACCTTAAAATTTCTTTCGACGACGGTCACCTCGCTTAGTGACGGCGACACTATCGAGTATATAGCCATGAAAAAGCTTCTCAAAATACCGTTCGGAATCGGTGTAAAACTGTAGGTCCCAATCAGTGAGTGAAAACTAGAAAGCGCACAGCTCAGTGATTGTGAGAAGTTCTCCCCGGTCCCTTCATGGGATGTAATGGGAAACCATTTATTTTTTTTTTTTCTATTTAATTAGTTTGGCTTGAGGTCGTAAAATGAAAACTACCAGCGGGTTCGACGTTTTTTTCAAGATTTATTAAATTTTCTCAATATTTCGATTAGCATCGCTAATCATCCTCAGGGTTCTATATACAAAAGTATTTAACATTAATAACACATTGATCACAAAACGATTGCCAATAATTACATGAAAAACACAAAAAACAAATTACTCGTACGCAGTGTGCCAGCTTTCGTCAACTATTGTCTGTTTTCCCTGTGTTTGCTTATTGTGTGTCGATACATTTGAGCGCTTCGGTCAGTGTCGGTCTTGTAATTGAGTCTTTTCTGTGAGGGAACGCTAATTATATGCAACATTTCGAGAGTGAGTTGGCGTGAGAAATGTGTCTCTTCCTCTAAAATGTCAACGTCGTCAAAGTTAGGATTATGTCCCGTCACAGCACAGTGGGCCGCTAATGCCGTTTTCTGTTCCATAGGTTTAGAGGTGGCCCTTAAATCTTATTTATGGGAAGACAGTCTTGTCTTCAGTTTTGTCATCGTGGTGCTAACATACGTCAGTCTTATCCCCATTGCATTTTATTTGACATAAAATATTAGACTTATCCTTTTCCGTCACTTTGGACTTTATACAGCTCAGGGTATTATGTGATTTCAACGCCAACTCATATGACCCTTTGTCATAGATATCGGAATGCTTCAATCTCTCGTTATAACCAGGTATATAAGTCAGGGATTTGTAAATTGTGTTTCGTCTGGTTGATCTTGCCCTCGTTCCATAAATTGTCCTGTGTGCCTATTACGATCCATTAGACCATTTACTGTTCTGGCCGGGACATAATTTTTGCGAAGAATTTCCCTTATTCTCCTTTTATTCTCCACGTGAAACTCCTTTTCGCTGATCTTCAGAACTCTGTTCCCGAAATTTGTCGCCGTATTGATAATAATTCTTCTAGGATGCTTAGAATTGAAGTTAGTTAGAGCAGATTGCCTTATCGAACTACGACAGAGTCCAGATATAGTAATCTTTTGTCCTTTTCCACTTCCATCGTGAATTTTATTTGTCCGTTGTATGTGTTAAGAACCTTAAGTGCGTTATGCACTTCATTCCTCATTATCACAACAAATAAGTCGTCAACATACTTTGTCAAGATTTTCGGCTTCATTTCCAACCTCGTCAAAGTTTCGTCAAGTAGCTCCTCCGTTATTATGTCAGCTATCACTGATGAAGCTGGTGATCCCATAGGCATACCTTTTTGTTGCACATACAATTTGTTCTCGTATTTCAAATATCTCGTATTTTTTATGCAAAATTTCAGCAATTCAATGAATGAGTCTTGTGGTGTTTGTGTACATTTTTCCAGTAGACTCCACTTCTTCTCTTCCGTCTTAATGGCCAAATGTATCGGTATACATCAGTATACATTTTTACAAATTAAACTCTTCTGAGCTCATGTCTTTGTAGAATCTTTTTTTTTCTTGCGTGCATTTAAAATCATATTAGTTTAAAAGATCAATGAAACAAATATATAGCATTTATATATGATGAACATCATTCTGCTAGAACACCTCGGTAGGCGATATGCGGCAGTCGTGGTGAATTCATTACATTTAGTGCACTAGTGGCAGTTATAACCCCTGTCAGTAGTGGACAGCAGGTAAGATCCTCAATCCTGCCACGACACGATAGCTCCATAGACCGTTTTCGGTGCCACCGCCACTATATAGAATCCGTGAACAAACCTTAGAAAAAGTCCCCATCTACAAGTTTTGGACCAATTGCAAGTATCGATTCTGTTCCCCTTTTCACTAAGTTGGGTCCGAAACTAATCTTGTTATTCAAAATAACAACCTGGTATGTGGGGAGCATGGGGAAGTGACGCGCATCTCATAGCCATTTCTTCTCAACAGACAACCGCAACCACTGCTTCATAGCCTGTTATACAAATGAGGCTCTGTCGACCCACCACGGCCGATATAACCCCAATAACATCATAGCATAAATGCTAAACTAACGGGTTTTTCACTAAGAGCGCTACAAAAGTTTTTTTAAATAAAACAAAACCATTATGCCATTATGTATGGAAGAAGTCCAGACGCTGAACCCACTTTTCGTCGGTTTTCAAGCATAAATCGACCGATAGTTCATCAATCGTCGCTGGCTTGTTGGCATAGACCATAGACTTGACGTAGCCCCACAGGAAATAATCTTATGGCGTCAAATCGCACGACCGAGGCGGCCAATCGACTGGGCCATTTCGGGAGATAACACGTTCACCAAACTTGGTTTCCAACAAATTGATTGTGGCATTCGCTGTGTGGCTTGTGGCGCTGTCTTGTTGGAACCACATGTCCTCCAAGTCCATATTATCCAATTGGGGCCAAAAATATTCGGTTATCATTGAACGGTAGCGATTCGTATTCACAGTAATGTGCCGGTCTTAATCATAATGGAAGAAGTACGGCTCAATGACGCCGCCGGCCCATAAACCGCACCAAACCATAATTTTTTCGGGATGCTATGATGACTCATGGATTACTGTGGATTGCTGTCGGACCAATAACGCATATTTTGCTTATTGACGAAGCCATTCAGCCAGAAATGAGCCTCATCGCTGAAGATGATTTTCCGATGAAAATCCGAATCATTTTCAAGTTGTTGCTCAGCCCAATTCACGAACATACGACGCTTATGGTGGTCAAGCGGCTTCAGTTCCTGTGTCAATTTGATCCTGTAAGGATGTAGGCCAAGATCTTTTCGCAAAATTCGCCACAACGACGTCACAGAGATGCCCAACGCTTGAGAACGATGTGTGAGAGACACATTTGGTATTTTTGGAACTGAAGCCTCAGCGGCAGCAATATTCTCTTTATCTCACTGGCATGGGAACATTTTGTACTGTGCCTGTGGATTCAAATTTTTCCACTCGATGCTCAATTGTTGATCTGGTAGGACGATTAGGACGACCATAAATAGGACGTAGCGCTCTTAAAGTCGAGGCCACTGACTCCAAATTTCGGTAGTAAATTTTAATAATTTCGACTCGTTGTTGGCTCGTATATCTTTCCAAGATGAAATGGCAAACCTTACTGAAGAGAAATGTCAAAAGAGCGGGAAAAAATATGGCGTCGTTTGCTGTCCCTATCGATTTACTTTTGTAGCGTCTCTGTTGAAAAACCCGTTATAGTAAGCCAAATTTGCAACTGTGGATCATTAAAAATTTATGGTTTTGGGGTCAAGCACCATCTTATGCTTTAGCCTTGAAATCTAACTACATCTCACGACGAAATCTCATAGATATTTGCTTACCTTTTTTCCGCTCTCAGCTAATAGCATATACATATTGTTTATTGTCCATCCGTCTTGAATGCCAATGAAGTATAAACAAAATATCGATAAAATGAACGATTTATTAATTTATTATGAAAATACCATTGATAGGAAAATAATTTCAAATTATCATAAGCGAAAAACAAACAAACCGGTTCTGTGCTTCGGCACCTATCCGACCATCGGATACAATGTTTGCCACAGAAACGGTTTAACGCTAACGAGTAAAAACTATTTGCCTTTAGTATTTACTACTCTCAGCGCTGATTGTATGATATGTTAGCCAAAATGTAAGGGTGCCAGGTTGAAGAAACGATTATGGGGAGTATGGAGAGGAGATGAATACCAACTATTGATAGACCTCAGGATACTGCTTGAGTCAATATTAAGTTATAAACTCAAACTATAACAAGATATTTGCTTATACACAAACACAAACATTATCATTTCGATAGCCTCTGCATCGCCAAAAACATCTATATCCGTTCAGGCAACATCAATTTACATCCCCATGCTTCGCATTATGCGCAGAAACTTGTGGTCGTTCTTGGTATCATTAAAGTAATAAACAACAAACGCACCCAGACATTTGTAACATGATTATGGTTAACAACAAATTCCCCACATGGTTATTCAAACTATGAAATGAATGCCTATGAAGGAAATGACTGTGTATACTTGGTCAGGCAGGGTCGGATTGCAGCGTGCGAAAGTTTAGTTCATATTTGGTATTAAAGCTCATTTGTTAGAAATATTTTAAATGCGACTGAGCACACACACACTCGAACCATGTCAAACTGAGTGGGACAACCACTATGATATTAATTGGATTTCACACCCTATCACTTATATGCCAGGTTTTTAGTTCGACACAAAACACGAAATCGATGTCATCAATTGTGGTGACAGGTCTTTGAATGAAAATGTTTAGTAGAGCAGACAATGTCGACAGTATTGGGACAATAAATTGAGAAAATATTAGTGTTTCAGTTATGCTGCTAAAATCAAGGTTTCTAGTTCTATTCCATTGCTATATCTTCCCCAGCGAATTTGAATATTTTACACCCTACACCTGGAATGTATGAAGCTAATGCCGAAAGGTTAAGTGCACACACAGAAGAGATTCGTGGTCACAACTATATTTACAGCCAACTAAAATTTGGTGGTACCTTGGTGGTAAGTGAAAATGTACACTACAGCCTTAAGAATGGCAGCAGAAGAACGACTGGGAGCAGGAGAAACAACAACAAACGTTTGCAAGGAGATAGTTACGTGATGCGATGAATTCACTGGAGCTGCCGCAAACTTTGTAAGTAAATAAGGGAACGTACATATTTACTTCACCTAGCTCTAGTTCAGGGGCATTTCTTGGAATGGAATCAAAATTTCATCATCAATATAGATTTTTAGATTTTTTTTGTACGATCGGCTCATCTTCTTGAGATATGGGCTTGCAAAGTTTGAGTGTATAGTCGGCTATATCTCTGAAACTACTTTTCTGAAATTGTTTAAAAATAGACCTTGGTGTTGCTACATTTTTTCTATACACCGGTAATAGAGAAGTTTTCAGGCTTTCTTTCAAGGTATAATACCGCTCAGTAGCCCTTGAAAGACCGGGGATATAAAAAGTTAAAGTTTTGTTATCAAACTTTCAACATAATATGAGGACCTGTTCTCATTAAAATATCAAAAATTATTTTAAAACAATCGTGCGATTTTACTGATTTTGACACACATCGACTTAAGGTACAGAGGGAATTTGTACCCCCGAGCCAAGGTGAAATATAAATTTAACGTTTTTCAAAAATTTATTTTCATTTCGACGTTACGGAAAAGAGATTAAAAAGAGGGCGCTGGTCCATATTTTCCGAAATGTAGACCTCCAAAGCTCGAATATATAATTGGGCATAAGTCATCCCTTTATTATCCGATCTAGTTGGAATCAGTACCATTACAAAGGCCGGAGATATTAAAGTTCAAATTAAAGTTCATAGTATTTTTGTGTCGGATAAGAAATGGGTGAGATATAAGCGATTATACTATATAATCAAGCTATAAAGGCCTATTTCTCAAGAAGTTGGATCGGCCTCCTTAAAAAAACTTTCAGGTTTTAATCAGCGCTGTAAGCCCTACCAGTAAAAGCGGAAAATAAAAAAAACGCTTTTTGGGCGACTTTTCGCTAATCTTTTAAAGTTTTTCGCGATTTGACCTTGAAGATGAAGTTTTTTTTTTGACTTTATATGTTAACATAAAAAAAAAACCTGGAGGACTTTGGGCAAAACTGGGAGACAGGGGTCTTTTTTTTGGTCTTTTATCACGTAGTGGTGTCCGTATATGGTTATATTTTTTCGTGTTGCACTGTGTTATTAGACTCCAGACTCATATTAAAAGACTCCAAACTCTTCAGAGTAAACTTTTAAAGTTAATATTTAATCTTCCCAGATCTTACTCTACTATACGACTCCATCAGATCGCAAATGTTGATCTTGTGGCAGTCAGGCTGGACAGACTGTTTGAAAATGTTACTGTCAGATGTTCGTATTCTGAATACAATCATATTGTCAGCAATCATATCTTAGCTTGTTAAATAGTTTTAAGTAGTTCATAAAATTTTACGTATCTTATACCTAAATATTTGAAATAGGATTTTTGGAAATTGTTTGCCTCCATTTTCAATATTAAATAAAAATAATATTTTAAGAAATAATTTATGATATCTAAGCAGATAAAGGGAAACATCCTTAAACTCTTTAAACTGTGTATATTATATGTACAAACAAATTTGTAATATCATGAAATAATAAACTGAATTGAATTGTAACCGGATTGAAACAAGTATTCGGTTGCACCAACAGAATTCATGAGAGATTCGGTTACAGCAACCGCATTGACGCCAAATTCGATCGTAGCCACCGATCTAAGGCTAAATTCGATTATTCCGACCAAATTGATACCAAATTCCTCACCTGCAACCGAATTGATGCGAGAGTCGGTTGTTGGACCTGATTTGACGCCACATTCGGTTGTTGCAACCGAATTCGTGTACCAATTTCGCTTGTTGCAGCCGATTTAATTCCAAATTCGGTTGTTGTAACCGAATTTATAGAAAATGCAATTGAAAGAACAAATATAATTGGAAATTCAGTTGTAACAACCGAATCAATTATGAAACGAGTTAACTTTCAGTTGTGGGACTAAATTCAGTTCTCCGGTTATGATTTACTGTTGCTACAATCTCTTTTCGAACATTTAGTTATCTGACTGTACAGAAGAATAATAACAAAACTATAATCTTCTTGTTTCTAACTAAATTCAACTGAGTTTACACCGCACAATTTTGAATTCCTTAAGAAAACAAAATAACAGGAGGCAATGAAAAAAAATCAGTGAGTTTTCGAACTCAAGGACGATGTGTTAACACCATTTTGTTACACGGTACCTGGTCGATTTCGATGAACACATTAGTAAATGTTACATTGAAAAATAAAAAAAGAATAGTTTTTGTGCTGAAGACTCTTTTACTATTGCACTTCCTTTTTTCTTACATCTGCTTTAACATTAGGTGTAATATTGTTAAAATAAATAAAGCAATATTCAGCTCACTGAAAACATTGTTTATGTGTTGTCATAAACAGAGCGACGATACAAAGTACACTTTTTTATTGTTGTAGGCAGCAACAACAGGCATTTTGATTTTGTATCAATCGCTTAAGCTGTCAATCTATACACATAAGTATACCAACATCACAGGAATATAAAAAAGTAATAAGACAAAGTATATACGAGTTTGACAACTTAAACGATTAATGCCATAAAACAAATTAAATCAGCCATTCAAACCAGTTTACATTACTTATTCTACCATAAGTATAAAGAATTTGTTACACTCTTTTTCCGCTCTCACGTGGAGGAGTTTGAGTAAAGAGCATAAACGAGTCGTATCCCCTTTATAGAATATTTTAAGATAAATTCCCAATGTTTACAATGGTATTACATAAAACAATACAAAAAGCATAAATATTTCAGAAGGCATCAATGTTTTATATCAAAATTATGAATGGACCAAGTTATGCTTTCGAGTCATACAAATCGTTCCAGGAGTTCTCTACACTATTCAATACTCTTTGGCGACGACGACCTGGTTGCTTGTTCGCTGCCGCTAGATCAATACTATCATACTTATTTTGAGGCAGAGACTATTGTTGTACAACAACCACGTATGTGATGTTAACGCTGTGTGTTGTTTGCTTGTGTTAACTTTGATAGATTGCTCTACCCGTGCCTGTAGTTGTTAACATATACAATGTCAATGAGTGTTCGAACTCACGGGCAATGTGTTAACACCTTTTTGTTACACGGTACCTGTTCGATTTCTATGAACACATTATCTAATGTTACAGTGAAAAATAAAAAAATAATAGTTTCTGTGCTGAAGGCTCTTTGGTTATTGCACTTCCTTTTTTCTTACATCTGCTTTAATATTAGATGTAATATTGTTAAAATAAATAAACAATATTTAGCTCATTGAAATAATTCTTTTTGTTTTGTCATAAATAGACGAAGACGACCTGCTGTTTGAATGCTGGCATACAACTGAATAAAAAGCAATTCTAGCTCACTGAAATAATTATTTTTGTTTTGTCATAAACAGAGCGACGACAAAAAGAATTGAATATTATAGAGAACTTATTGCACTCTCTTTTCGCGTCTCTCATATAGACATTTCGACAATGTTGAACAATGTTATTACATAAAACAATATAAAGAGCATAAATGTTTCAAAAGGCATCAATGTTTCACATCACTATTATGAATGGACCGAGTTATGACAACCAGAGAGTAATACGTTTTGAATCATTCGCCAGATGTCGGCAGTGCTTTTGAGTCATACAATTCGTTCCAGGAGTTCTCTATACTATTCAATACTCTTTGGCGACGACGACCTGGTTGTTTGTTCGCTGCCGCTATATCAATACCATCATACTTATTTTCAGGCAGAGACTATTGTTGTACAACACCCCTGTATGTCATGTTAACGCTGTGTGTTGTTTGCATGTGTTCGCTTTGATAGATTGCTCTACCCGTGCCTATAGGGCAAAAATTGCGACTGTCGGTGGTGCGATGGTTAGTGTGCGCGGCTCCTGTACGAAATAATTTGGGTTCGATCCCTGCTCATACCATTTTACATTTCTTCCGACGACAGTCACCTCGCTTAGTGATGGCCGGTGTTTTACGAAATTTAACAGAATATATATACATAAGTCAGTTCAAAATCCTCTCTCAGTGAATAGGTTATATTCTTATGCTAAGTAGTGCCCGAAGTCGGCGTCCCATGAAGTGCTAATACTCTTTGAATGACTTGCACAAAACCCATTTGGAGTCGAATTTAAAATGTAGTCAAAATCTTGCTTCACAGTATGTGTATATTGGTGTTCTTTGTATTTTTAGAGCAAACAAAAAGTTTTAGCCATAGAGTAAATTTAAGTAGAGCCGCCATTTGTATCATCTGGCGTTTCCTTTCACACTCTTCTTGATGCGGTCGGTGTGATAGAGAGATGTTTGACGAAAAGTGACATACACCAGGTGGAATTACAATAACTTCTTGCTTTAATTTGTCATGTCGTTTTGATGAAAAACTGTGAAATTTAGATGTGTTTTACACTTTATTATTGACTGTTATTGTTAGCATACATTTGTGTTGTATTTAACACAATAATTTTAAAACACAAAACGAAATGCCGTTGTTGTTATTTTGTTCGTTGTTTTGAACCATTGCCTCTATCTGGTATTAGTAAAGCAATTGTTTTCAACATCGAACGTAAATATCACACCAGGTCAAATGTCATAAATTTGGTGGGAGAACTAGTAGATCTACTATAAGTATTAATCTATGGTTTTAGCTCTCAGTGTGTATGGAATTTATAATTTTTAACTGTCAGTTAGCTTTAAATTTTTTTTTGTGAAATTGGATGTGAGTAGGTTCAAATTGAAAACAAAATTAATGTCAGAGCTTTCACTTAAGAATTTCACAAAGACCAATAAATGAAGAAACTATGAGTGCTATACATTTCTAGACGGAGAATAATCGACACGCTTGCAGGTATCTGCTACGTGTTTCAAATGACGCACGTTAAATCCTGCACGAATATAACTTTGTATAAACAAAATGTACAGAATGGAGAATAATCTTCTCAGTTGCCAGCACTATTAAGAAACTCTGGGAAGGAAATGATAGCGTATATTTTTTTTGGAGGATGTCGTTCTTACGAATTTTAAAGGTACATATACATTTGGACATGTCTAAGCGCAAACAATTAGGTTGAATAAACAATTAGGTTGAATCAAACATGTCACGTCTTTTGTCCACATTCGTGAGGTCGGGAAGCATGATTTCCAAAAGCGACCATCCTTGGTGCAAGATAAGCTTATATATCAGTTTATATTTCTAGCCTATGGAGTTAATAGTAAAATGATTGGTTGTTTGGTTGTATCAAAAACAATTCCGTTGCGCCCAATAGATACAACTGTGGTTTTCGTTGAATTAGATGTTGTCACAAGCGCATTAGATGTTGTCACAACGGCAGTAGAAGTTGTCACACCAACGTTAAAGGTTGTCACAACCTACTAGAGGTTGGTTCACCCGAATTTTAGTTGTGGGGACTAAAAAGTGAGACTTGTCAACCTCAAATCGGTTGTGACAACTGCAGTTTGGTGGCAGCAGCCGAACTTAGGGTTGCTGAAACCTCTCGTCATAAAATTAGTTCAGAGAGTGTGTCAATGAGTATTACGGAAAAACTTATATAATTTTCTTGCAACTAAAGACAACGACTTATGGTGAAGTGAGCAGTGTGCTTTCTAGTTTCTACATTCCTTTGCATAAAATATGATTTTGTTAAAGTAATTAGACTCCCGACGGTTGACAATTATATTCCGCAATTTCTATATGACTAATTGTTGGTTTCCAAATACCAAATCATCAGGTTTTGCACCAAATTAACGTGAAATTGTCAGAAAGTTTTTTGATTTTTTATACATGCGCTGATTTTTTATCACTGAGGATTCTGTGATAATCACTATCCATGGGCTTGACAGTGATACCGAGTGTCTTCTTTGCGGTCTATTAGGGTGTCACTACGACAGTTTAATTGTATCCATTCTTTTTACTCTTTTGATAATTTAATCTGCTACCGTGTCCGAATACAACAACATATGAGTACATCCTTTTGATGTCATTGAGGCATTTAAAATGTTTCTCTATTCATTGGTTTTACACTTTGAACTCACGCGACAGAAGGCATTTTATGGCACGGAGACCATATGAATTTCTTTTTTCAAATTTCCTGTGCTGGAGCTTCAGTCGGCTGTTTCTTACAAAGTGACAATGGCTAGCATGTGTCGTTTTGTTTCGCATTGTTCGCTTTGTTTCGAATCATCTTTTGTTGTTCTTGCCACCACAACTCATGGTGTTTCATCGATGAGCGTTGCAGTACTTGGGCCTCAACTAGTTTTTGCAACAAAGCCATTGTGGTGATGGCTATTGAAGATGCAACTCAACAAATGTCACATAAACTTCACAAAGCAGAAGCAGCAAAAGCAATAACAATATAAACTCATCGCCAGCAACTAAGGCGGTATATTAGCGTTGGGTTATTGTTTCAATTACGAATAGTACCCTAGAGAAATTTACATACTACATTTGCAATTGTGTTAACACGTACAGTGATATCTTTAATGGTATGAGTAATCTCGTCAACACGAAACATTTCCATGCCATTTTTAATTTCAATGGAGTTGCTCTGAGCTTCACTGCTCACTAAGTTTAATAAAATCAAATGATACAATATAGTATCAATCACTATATGTGTTGATATATGTGATTATATCGAAACCCATTTCTTTACCAATGTATCCCTGAATTTGAGTGACGATGGCACAATGTGACTCTTTCACATGACATCGTAAGGACTTGCTCAGCAGTGATTACCTTGAAAAATACCCCGTTTAGAGCCCGTTTGTCACAAACATATTTATTTTGCTTTAGAAATGTTTCATCTGTTAGTTAGTCTCTTGGCAGGCGGCAAAAGTTTATACTTTTCCTGAACAAAAAAAAAAACAAAATGGATCCGTTATAGTGGAAGTCGATTCTTTTGTTCGTTTCGAGATCGCATCCGATTTGGTTTAGAGATCAGTTCCGTTCTAGTTCCGAGAATTTTTCGAGGTTTCGAGATCAAGAGAGGAATTACGGCCGCTCGAGTATCTGATCTCGAATCGAGAACGGACGCGATCTCGAAATCAAATCAGACAAGTCGGATCCGATTCGGGGCTGATTCGCATACGATGTGCTTACTTTTGATGATCAATCTCATGCCCTTTTTCGCTCTTCTTTAAGAGAAATCAAGTTTATACAAACACACACATATACACTCCGGTTCACTTATTTAAAGCCACTAAAAATTCCATATTCAGCAGCCTGTATCTTTTGCAATTTGTAACCGATTGCAGAATTTTAAAATGGAAATGGAAGTTAGACATCTTGGGATACAAACTTAGATGAGGTGTCAGGGGACACCCGGTTGGAACGATGTATTAGTTAGTTCCAACACACCTAAGGCGCCTTTTGAAAAATACTGTAATTTAAATGGATCTTGTACAATGATAAACTTTTGTTAAGAAATTTTTTATTTATTGAATGCATTTTTTAAAAAAAAAGTATATTTTTAGGTCCCTTATGTAAGAATGTGTATTATATTTTCCCGAAAATGTCCTTTCTTTGATGAGAGGTACTTCTTTTATTAAAATACAAAAAATGGTTTCCCGTTACATCCCGTGAAAGGATTAGGAAGAGCTTCTCACAAACCAGTAAGCTGTGCGCGTTCTAGTTTTACACTCACTGATTGGGTCCTACAGTTTTACACCGGTTCCGAACGGTAGTTTTAGAAGCTTTTTCATGACTGAATACTCGATAGTGTCGTCGTCATTAAGCTAAGAAAAAGCCTAAGAGTATGAATTTTTTTCACAAAAAATACTTTTTAAAGAACAGGTACTTTTTAAAGAAGTGGTACTCTTTTTAGGATAAGGTTATTTTTTTAAGAAAATTTACTAATTTTCAGGAAGGCTACTTATATCAAGAAAATGTGGTACTTTATTTTTAAGAAATGGTACTTTTACGAAAAGGAATTTTTGTAAGAAAAGGTATTTTTGGTAAGAGAAGGTATTTTTTTTTTGAAGAAAAGATTTTTTTTTACGAAAGAACAGATACAGTTTGAAGAGTAGGTACTTATCTCAAGAAAGTTATTATGTTTTCCCAAAAAGGTACTCTTTAAAGAAAATGTAGTTTTTTAAGAAAAGGCAATTTATTGTACGATAATGTAGTTTTTTAAGAAAAGGTACTTATTTAAAAAATTACTTTTTTAAGAAAATGTACTTTTTGTAAGAACATTTACTTTTTTAAGCCAAGGTACTTCTTTAAGATGTTTCTTTTTCAAACTTCTTTCACTTTGGCTTTTCTAAAGTTACTTTTTATTCGGTTCAAACTACAATATGTAATAAACAGGCTCCACCTAGAAAATTTCCCATTAAACAAGAAATATGATAGTCCCCTTTTCCACGTGCAAACTTTTGTTTGCAAACTCTTGAGTTTGTATGCGAGAGGGGACGAGAAACAAAAAAGTTTCGGTACGTGTTTGCCGTTCATGTAAACTCTGCTTTGCTCTCTTCGTTGAAACAAATGTTTTTGACATTTTGTTTTTAACGCATTCGTTGCTAATGTCGAGTTTTCTTACAAATAATTTGATTTGTGATTTGTTTTAATAAAGTAAAGCATTTGATTAATTAAAAATGACTTGTAAATGGATTTTTGGACTCCTTGTCCATTTTTACACCGCATTTATTAAATTATTTTCACACTGTTTACATAGACTTTGACATTTTTGACGTTTCTTTCTTTATTTTGTATTTTCATTCGCAAGACTTTGCAAACAAAAGTTTGCGTGTGGAAAACCGATCGCAAACTACAATACAAAAAAGTTTGCAAACAAAAGTTTGTACGTGGTAAAGGGGACTTAGTCTAGACACAAACCAAAAGTACGATTGTGAAAGTGCTGCCAAATATAATTCCATGCTGAGGGTTGTGTTGTATGGATTTGCCAGTCTTGCACTTTGGCTTTCCTAAGTTAACTTTTTATTGGGTACAAAACTACAATATGTAATACACGGGCCCCACCTAGAAAACTTACCTTTAAAGCAAACCAAACCAAAAGTACCCAATATAGTTGATAATAATGGGTTGTACTAAAGTAGTTAAAAAAAAGTTGTTTAAAAGTTGTTCATTTAGCCCCCATCCCGCAACGTGCGATAAGGAACATCGTTCCAAAAAAAATTCTTTATAATAGTGGTTCTTAACTAAAAAACTTTTTTTGAGCAATTTATAAAAAAAAGTCCAAAAACGTGCTATTTTTTGGTTGACTTGAATAAAGGCACTTTAGCTAATTTTAATGGAAAACAGTTTTTCTTATTTTGGCGTAGAATACGTCTTACCTTACGGTATAGGGAGTCATGTCAGATTGTTATTGTTGTAATCTTTATTACATTGATTATGAGGAAACGGCGAGGTAACTTTTTTTAAAAAGTTTTTTTGTAGGTAAATGAAGATGTTATCTTTCGTTTGATATACATTTCATATTGGTTGATATCTTCCTAATATTTAAATTTCTTAAATGAAAATTGTTTAAACACACACACTCAAACATATGTGTGGTGTTTGGTTGAGTGTTTGAGTTTGTAGCGTGAACACAAACTATGCTGCTGTTTCAGTGTGGACACAAACCTTCGGCTGTTGTTTTGATTGATGAAATATTGAAATTTCGTATATTTACTTATGTATTTAAGTGAAACAAAATGTTAAATGTGAATTTGAATTTAACATGGATATATAATTATAAAAAATATATGAAAAAATTAATTCATACATTTTTATGTTAAATGAAAGTGCTGCTAAGTAAGCAAAATAACAATGCTGCTTGATGCTGTTTGACAGCAGCTGACAGTTGACGTTTAGTAAATTAAAATAAAAAAACATACTTCTCCTATTTTTCCTACCATAAGCTTATGTATATTACCAAAAGTAAGTATCAAATAAATAAATTCATTTGCTTATGTTATTTATCATTTATTGTCATATATGTTTTCTGTCTTATCGGATGGCGTATTCTACGTTAAACTGCTGTTTTTCTGCTGCTGTTTTTGTAATTTATTTTACTTTATTTAAGAACTATTAATAATGGGTACAACCCCCTTTGTTTTTAATAACTTCAAATATACGGTTTTTCATTGAGAGAGAAAGAGAATTTATGTAATCCAACGAAATTTGATTCCAAGCATGCTTAATGGCCAGAATTAGTGACTGCTTGTCATCAAATTGTCTACCTCCTTCATAGACGTTACGAGATAACCAACTGCATACATTTCCAATAATGTATAGATCTGGCGAATAGGGTGCCAGTCAAGAATATTAACATTTTGGCTTGCAATGAACTCGTTTACTATTCTGGCATTGTGTATAGGGGCATTATCCTGTTGCAATATCCAAGATAAGGGACCAGTTAGTTCACTGAACTTTGGAAAAGCCGACTCCAATAACATTTTATTGCTTACACCATTAATTTTTGCACTTTGAAATTCAAGATCGATGGTGCCATTGTACGTAATAGCACCCCACACCATAACGCCGCCCTCTCGGCTGTGATGTCAATTCAAAAAACGCTTTTCTTTGCGCAGATCATAGAAATAATAGTTGGAGCCATCAGGCCCATCCAAATACAACTTCTTCTCATTCGCAGATACAACGGTTCTCCAGTCATTTTCATGACCTCTTGGCTACACATCCCATACCATGTAGTCTCTTGCGAATTGAAGCCGCTTTTCCTTACGAGGAGCATTAAGTTACGGCTTTATTTGTAATTTCAGGTATTTAAGATACTCACAGCTCTTCATTACTCTGCGTACTGATGACTTGCTCGCTTCCACTCCAGCTTGAGCTCTTATTTTTGACAAGGATTAGGCAGAATTCGAAGCAATTCTGATGATTTTTCTTGTCTCATACGCATATAAAGACAATGAAACCCTTCCATTAAATTGTTTTCCATACCCCTAGGGGTCCTTGATGTAATTGTCGACAACTGCTGGGCTCCGTCCAATTTTTCCGATAGATTTTAGATTTTGTTTTGCCATTTTGACTCGTAAAATGATGAAGATGTAATAAATTGAAATAAACAAACGCTCCCTACAAAAAATCGTCGCTTACTTTAAAAATAATAAAAAAAATAATAAAGCGCCTTTATTCAAACCTCTCATAACTTTTTATGAATACGGTCGTGAATCTTTCGATCATATACGTATATAGGATTTTTTTCTTTCGCGGTGAATAATTTTGCCATTAGAAGAAAGTACTAAATAACTTAGTGGTATTCCCGAATGCTTTGGCGCTGATGAGTCAGAATTTTTTGTTTTGCTTGCTGGAAAAAAATATTGAAAAAATATATCAGACTGTGTTAATTCTTGTAAAGTGAAATTGTTCAAGGTTTGTTTTCATGTTAATACATTACAGTCCATTCTACTCGAATGGAATATCTACTGCAGAGGCGATGAGAGGTTAGGTTAGGTGGAAGTATCCGCCACTGCAGGCAGACTTAGTTCAATGTAACCCATGTGATACCACGCACAGTGGGGCCGATTGGAAAAAACACGGTAATAATATCACAACTTGTAAAGAATGTACCACCAGACATTTCTAGAGAAAGATTCAGGCTTTTCGGATATTGTATTCGGAGGTACCCTGTTTCAACACAATTGGTGAGACAGGGTCTCACACTAGAGCAGATTGGCGCTGTTGAAAATTTAAAAGCCTGATAGTTCCACACTTAAAGACCGATAACAAAGATTTTATACTTTCGAGAATCAACTAGGCAAGACAAACAAGAAATACCCGAAGTGTTGTGGAATATCTTTTACCGTTATAAAGATATTCTCAATCAAAGTTTAAAGTTCGAAATTTTTTCATTGACTGACATTGATTTTTCAGGTTTCCTTAATAACTCAGCCAATTGAGGGAAAAGAATATTACGGAAAACACAAATTCTTCAATAAAGGTACAGGACGAAACAATGATACAAACAATTCTGTGCAAAAATATTTAAGTTAATCGTGTTTGAAAATGCCGAATTCACAAAGTTTGAATTATTGTGCAACCTGTAAAAAAAGGTACCATGATTCATTCAGTACACGCTGAAAAATAACAGTCTCTCTTATATATCAACCTCTCTAATATATTCTCTCTAACATATTCTGCAGGAATGATGTATATGTTTGGATCACACGCCAAATATTCATACGTTTGCAAGTCCCAAACTCATTTGTATTTAAATGTAAACAGTATCATGTTTACTGACAAATATGTATGCTTTTACGTGGAAATATGTGCGTTCTTCATCCCAAACATCTATATACTTACGTGGAAGCATTCACCTGTTTCCCCCAAATCTACATATGCTTACGCGGAAACATATGCGTATTTCCTCCCAAATATAATAATATTTAAAAAGGAATTATTCTTTGATTTCAATATACATGTATTATTTATTATAATTAATCTTATCAATATAAATCCCCATGTATAAATAATTAATACAAAAAATTAAAAGATTTACAGATTTAAATTTTTTAAGTTTACTTACATTGAATGCATTATACTTTTTTTTTTTCATGAAATGGGAATCTGCTGTTCTTTTGCTTCTGTTTTCTTTGATGTCTCTCACGTTTTTGTGTTCAGAAGGTTTCAACTATGCGTTGATTTCCACTATGCATTCGTACACAAACAATATATTTATATACAAATCTATTTCATGCAAGTCAAGCGTGGATTAATTATTTGTGTGCCGTCCCGATTTTCTGAGTAAATGTTCGGACAGACAAAGGGCTTCACGTTGTTACCCTTTCTAGGTTCTATTCTCAAATTCGTTTCTCACCTTGGTTGCGCACATACATATATACGAAACATATACACAAAAACCAAGGCAACATCACAAACTATTTAACCCTCAAAGCTTTCGTTTATTCGTTTTTCACTGATCAAGCGCTTTTGATATCCGCTGCCCGATGAACAATTGACGACTGAATACACGAAACTAAAACGCAATACATAGTGACAAAATAAAAACCACTGACTTCATTTGCAATTTACACGCACATTCAGGAATATAAAGATATATAATTACAAAATAGACTCTCTCGTTGTCCCTATAATTGTCTTGTTCTCGAGAGAGCAAACACAGACATATTTGGGTCGTAAACACATATATTATAATATATTAATCATTTTGTCTCAAACATGTATTATTGAATAGCAAACACAATGTGGGTGGACACAAGTATATTATATTTGCGACAAGCTGCAAACACCCTTTATATTTGCATCCAAACAACAAAAAAGACACATTGTTTAGCCTTCTTCCAAGAATCCTATAAAATTAAAAATAAATGGTTTCCCATTACATCCCATGAAGGGACCGGGGACAACTTCTTACAATCACTGAGCTGTGCGCTTTCCAGTTTACACTCACCGATTTGGGACCTACAGTTTTACACCGATTCCGAACGGTATTTTGAGAAGCTTTTTCATGGCTATATACTCGATAGTGTCGCCGTCATTATGCGAGGTGACCGCCGCCGAAAGAAATTTGAAGGTGGTCATAGCAGGGTTCGAAACCAGGATCTCATGTACAAGGGCCGCGCACACTAACCATTGCACCACCGATGGCCACATACTTTTCTTATTTTCTAAATTTATTCTAAATTTTAAAAAATCGACCATGTATGTTTTTCTAAAACGAAAAAAATAATTAAATTTGTGTGCATTATGAACAGTTGCATCAAAATACGTCAAAAATCAGTTGTTAGCTTTATCGACCGCGTCAAAAATGATAAGGTATGGTTTAACAAAAGGCATAAGGGAAGAAAAGTTATCGTTACTCTTTGAACAATTGACCGAAAGCTCCTGTTCCCCTTAGGATAAGAAACAATTTTCCACCTATACGCTTTTCGTGCGAAATTCTTTGCTTCATTTCCCACTTACCCTCATTGTGTACCACATCCTTACTTGGATTTTTATTGAAATTGTAATTTACGAGAGCTTTACCTAGATTAAATCAAAATTAATTGGAAGATTTAAACGAAATTATTTTGGAAATTCTTTTTCTACCATATTTTCTATCAATTCTTTCGCAACATCAATATTGTCGCTGATGCAATATGAAGGTCTAAAGAAGAAAAAATTCGTATATTTTATAGTGATGCGAATTACCAAGAAGTGAAAGGATACTAACTTCATACATGTCAGGATATAGTGTTCGAAAAGTATCTAGTGGGTTTAAAAACTACCCTTCAACACACGGAATGTGTGTTGCCGATTTACTAATTGCACAAGATGGTTGTCTATTACATTTTTTTTTTGAAGTTTTGAAAAATTGTACTCTGGTCAAATTTATCTATCATGTTGGTCTATCCTGGTGAAGGCAAGAACATTTGGAAGTTGATTTACTTTGGTTGAATGCAATGAGGTATTGCATTCAACATTTTATCAGGGATAATTTTGAATTCAGTTTTATATCGTGAGAGTGGTGTATTAAAGAACCGCTTTTCACAATTATTGTTTTCGGCATCATCGAATATTCCGATTTTGCAGAAACCGAGGTGCAGAGACCGGTGCAGGAACCGGTTAATAAACGGTTTCGGATTTTATTACAAAATGGAAAACTATGGGTTTTATAAACATCGTTTATTTTTAAGTCATCTCTTTGAATTTTGAGATCGAGTATCGAGTACACGCTGAAAAGTCGGTCACATTGTGTTTGCTATTCAATATTAAATATTTGGGACACAGTGATTAATATGTTACAATATATGTGTTTGCGACCCAAATATATATGAGTTTGTGATAGAAATATATCAGTGTTTGTGCTTTCTCGAGAGCAACAGAGTAAGAGAAAAGAAGGACAACGGGAGTGTCTATCTTGTAAGTGTGGATCGGTGTTGCATTATTCTCTCAGTCAGTGATTCATAAATATCCCTGAATAATAGTGTATATTGCAGATAAAGTTTCATGTATTCAGTCGTCAATGGTTCATCGGACAGAGGATATCATAAGCGCTTGACCAGTGAATAAGGAATGGACAAGGGCTTGGACAGTTGTTTATGATGTTGCTTTTGTTTTTGTGTTTCGTGTATACGAATGTGTGCTACGATTTTGAGGAAAGAAACTCGAAAAGGCAACAACGTGAATCCTTTTGTCTGTCCGAGCCTTTACTGCGAAAAGCAGAACGGCGGACCATTTGTGAAATATAATAAAAAAACACAAGTAATTAATACAAGCTTGGCTTACGTGAACTTCATTTGTATATAATTATATTGTTTGTGTACCAGAGCGTAGTGATACCAAACGCATAGTTGAAACCTTCTGAAAACAAAAACGTGACAGACAACTAAGGAAAGAGAAGAAAAAGAGCAGCATATTCTCATTTCATGAAAAAAATAACAAATAATGCATTCAACGCAAGTAACGGTAAAAATGGCCGTTTTGAATCTTTTAGGTTTTTGTATTAATTATTTATGAATGTGGAATTATATTGACAAAATTAATTATTAGAAATAATACAAATATGTTGAATTCAATGAATAATTCGTTTCTAAATATTAACACATTTGGAAGCATATACGCACATGATTCCACATACATAAGTATATGGAGTTTTGGGGGAAACACTATAATGCTTCCACGTAACAATAAGTATATACTATGTAGATGTTAGGAATGAAGCAAGCATATGTGTTCACGTAAAACCATACATGTTTGCCAGTAAGTGTGCTACTGATTGCAGTTAATTACAATTGCGTTTGGGACTTGCAAACATACGAATGTTTGGAGTGTGATCCAAACATATAAATGGTTCCTGCAGAATATGTTCGGGAGAATATGTTACAGATGCCGGGTTTTTTCAGCGTGGACATATCCATGAAATGTTTGTTAAAATACCGTTCGGAAACCGTGTAAAATATGCGTCAGAATGTGTGAGCCTATGCACGAACGTTTATGAGGATTTCCATAATCAGAATGTGTGAGCCTATGCCTTGATGGGATATAATGGAAGCCATGTAAAATTTCACACTTCATTTCGCTTTCAAAAAAATACTAATAGAAATTTATTTCAAAATTCTTTGACGTTTGGGAATAAGGTCTTAAGTCAAAAAAATGCATTTTTGGTTTTTGATTGGGTTTAACTCAATTTTTTTTTCTCTTTCGTTTGGTATTAATAACTTAAATCTAGCACAACTCCATCCAATCGTAATCATTTGATCTTTAGGCAATAAGTCAGAAAATTTCATATATAAATAATTTTCAATTTAAAATTACGAAAAACTACAGTTTCTGACTTAAGACCTTATTCCCAAACGTCAAAGAATTATGAGTTTATTTTTAGTTATGAATGAGCATGACTTGTATTCCAGTACCTCATTCGGCCCTACTCAATTTTTCAGTACAGTCAAAGGACTCGGGATTGTTCGCGTAATATTTATATTTCACGGCGCTCTAGCAATAATGCCTAACTGGTTCAAATCGCAGCTGCGAGGCGGCCGATGGACTTCTGAGTTGCGACTGATATATTTTAAATAATATTTCCCAATATTTTTGCGAGCACAAAGCGACACAGTTTGTAAATTTCTAGCCCTTAAGAAGTAACCTGACACTTCATAGATTTCAAATTAGTCATCTGCTTGTTAATAATGGGGGGGGGGGGAGTTCAAATACCAAATTTTATAACTTATCTGTTCTAATATCTGACTTACCCAATTGGACAAAATCATCGTTGAGAAAACATTCCTTTGGACATTTTGTACTTCGTTTTTGAGTGTGAATACTGTTTTGTATGCATTTATGTTAACATACCCACCTGTGTTGTAATTAGTTCTTGAATTTACATCTAAATCCGAGTTGGCAGATATGACTTCTATTGCCGTTGGACAACCAATTTCAGCATTTTATCGGCGAAGTAATTCGTTGGCAAAGTCGTCTGTGTCCGTCTGATGGGGTCAGTAATCATAGAAAAATGCATTAGGTGTGTAATCCTGCGGCGTTATATGAGTTATGTAAAAACCAAAAAACCGGTTAATCCACTTGAAATATCCGGTGAAACCAATTATTAAAAATTAAAAATTTTTACAAAACCGGCTGCAATTTGTTTAACCGATTGACCGATTTCGGTTTTGAATACACGACAAGAGAGGTACAAATTGTGCTGTAGAATATGAGTATAGAAAATATTATTTAGAGATGCCGTGAAATATTTTAGACGCCAATATGTTCAAGCCTTGTATAAATATAATATTGATACATGTTGTCTTAATAAACTTTTTCATAACATAATAAGTTTATAAGTAGAAACTTTAAACCGGCAATTGAAATTGTTCAATTGTTCTACAGCCCTGGCTAAAAAAGTACCCGTAGGAGCTTTTCTGATTCTTTGCTAACTAATTAACACTTGATTAACACTTTGCTAACACTTGTCTTCTAAATTTTGTGAAGGAAATTTCCACTTATCCTAAATAACGTCGCCTTTTTATTAATTAAATCTTACAAAGTCGATAAGAACCTTAAAACTAAGCTAAAGAAATACCTCACCGTAACAATAAACGACATCGCTTATTACAAATAATCCGATTATTCTTAATTGCATCAATAATTTCGGTGTCAATGAAACATAATCCTTGTAGAAGTATGCAATATCGTTGTATAAAGGACTCATTCCCGTTTTTCTAAATTTTTTTAAATCAGGTTTAATGATTTTATCATGGAATCGTTGCCGTGATACGACTTAAATTGTAAATCCCGATAAACGTAACTGCAAAAAATCATTTATTTGAATTGTGGTTGTTTCCTAAAACTATTACTCTTATCTATTATTTAATTCTCCAGGTATTCTACTAATAATTCTATATTTATTAAAAGATTAATTTGCTGCTCCCTCTCTAATATCTAAAACTAATAACAAAAGCGTTTGTAAGTATTTTCAATAACTGCATTGATTCCCATCAATAATTCTCCAATCTCTGGAGTTTAAATGTTTACATACCTTCAAAGCAGTGGCAAACCATAACTCTCAGCTCAATTTCAGTAAAAGGCAGGGGAAAATTCAGGATTTTTAACATAAATCCCTAATGTCATGGCAACTCATGGCTATACTGGACGCAATAATAAAGTATATTGCGACGAAGCGAATAAATAGGAGATTGTGTATGTATATTAGGGTGTAGTGAAAACATTTTTTTTGGAGGGTATCTCAAAAGGTAGGTATTGACGACCTGACCCCAGGAACGTTAAACTTATTTTCACACAATGTGTCATGGTGAGCATAATTAGAAAAATATATTTTCCAAATTTTACTCAGGATGTTTTTTCAGGGCGACATTTTCAAGACTTCATCAAGCATATTTCTGCCGTTTTTCCCGGTATTTTTCAAGATATTTCGCGAATTCGATGTACTTATATTTATTTTATATACACCATGAAAAATATGTATATTTTTGTTGTTTGGATGCATATATGGGCTATTTCAATAATTTTCAACATTTGTTGAAACTGAGTTCAGATGCTTATTATTTCTCCAGTTTTTCGAATTGACCAAAACGGTAAAAAGGGAATGGTAGGGCACACTAGAAAACTCGGAAATTCACAATTTCAGACCATCAGTTCTTTATCTCTAAAAGTTATGGGCACTCAAAACTCAAAAAAAGGCTTGAAATTTACAAGATTTTTTTCATATTTCATCACTTTTGAACTTTTAGTTTTAAACTTCCGATGCCCACTGATATAAAATAAAGTCACTAGACTTAGTAGATATTTACACTATAAAAGTTATGCCCGTACTACTATTTGGAAAAAAATTTGTACCGCGGTTCATTTTTGAAACCAAAATTTTCCGATTTTTCAATTTTCGCAGTTTTTTCTATTGCGTTTCTGCGCCGTTCAAGAAAATTACATTTCGTCAACTGTATTTAATAGACGGTGTAATTTGCTAAAATTTGCGCCATATCACGTCGATGTCAGGCTGGTAGTTGCTGAGAACGATGACCTCAAACTTTTATAGAATTGGCGTAAATTTGTCAAAAATTACAGTTTTTCGCGACTGACATTTCCAATATTATTTAAAACTGGTTTATGTACTGCGTGATCTAAACTTCTTAGTAAATGGCACCTCAACGTCAAGAAGGCGTTAAAATATTTTGAAACGAAAAAATTTTATAAAGAAAATAAAAATTTTGCGAAATTTCATGATTTTGTTTCGCGTTTTTTTTAATTAATCCGTGGTTTAAAATCAATGTAAGGTATTGGAAATGAAGTGCGGCGATAAACTAAAGATCATATATGAATATAGTTCAATTCGGTCCATATTTAGCGGGTACAGCGGCATTTTTCTTCAAACACATTTTGCTTTGTGACATCTGCAGTTATGTATAGATTCCGCCGCGATTGACACCAAATGAAAGGTTTTTTTAAGCTTGATAATAAAACCGAATAGCCATTAAAAAATTTTCATGATTTTAAATTTTACAGATAAAAAAAAATCCTAACCTCAAAAATAATTCTTATATAATTAAAACCTCCATAACTTTCGCGCCGTTTGCAATAAATGATTAACGCGAACTGTTTCGGTATGCTAAAATATTACCCTTCACTTGATCTAAGCGTAATTCGTGTCATCCAAAAAAAAATTTGGAAAAAAAAAAAATATCAAAATGTCGATAATGTTTGAAAAAGCCCATATATCGTGTTTGTAGCTTGTGGCAAATATACTATACTTGTGCCAAAACACATTTTGTGTGCTATTCAATATAACATGTTTGAGACACAATGATTAATAGGCTATAATATATGTTTGTGAGACCAACATGTGGCTTTGTGTGTTGAAAACCGTTAAAAACAAAAACGAGACAGACAACAAAGAAATAAAAGGGCAACCAAAGCTTGCAAACATGTGCATGTTTTCTGCAATATGTTGCTGGGGCTATATTTTTCAGCGTGTATAAATGTTTAATACAAATTTCATGTAAAACTAATAATAAAGTGAGTTAAAAAGCTAAGTGAAAATTTGAGAAGGAAAATGTCCTTTATTTCAAAAATCCTTTATTCAAAATGCTGCCGAGTAAAAAGGTATTCTATCAAAATTTTAAAAATATTTTTTGCCAGGTTGATCATAAAAAAATATTGGTTTTTGACAAAATGCGCTAATAATCGAAACTTACACGGCCAGTAGGAGACTATAAGTACCGTTGTATAAAAAAGTTTGACGTTGAATTAATCAATTGTTCATTGCGCACTCACTGAAAAATTTCTATTATTTTATTGTTTGGATGCAAATATAACGTGTTTGTAGCTTACCGCAAACATAGTATACTTGTGTCCACATAAATTGTGTTTGTTATTCAATATAACATCTTTGGAACAAAATGATTAATAGGTTAAAATACATGTATTTGTGAGCCAAATTTGGATTTGTTTGTTGAAATCTGCTGAAAACACTGGTGTCTGTCACAATAAAGAAACAAACAGCTACAGAAAAACAATTCTTGCAAACATGTACATGGTTCCTGCAATATGTTGCGGGGGCCGTTATTTTTCAGCGTGCATCTTTCGAGACCCCCCGTGTTTCAGATTTCAGTACACCCTAACATGTACATATATCTACCAAAATGTGCATCTGAAGACATTTGTATTACTGTAATTTGATTTTAATATTTTCATTCGAAATAAATTCAAAATTATTGGTCTTCCATCTACTAAATCTAATCCACGAAAACTCCAATTGCGTATAAGCCTAAAGAGGTTTGGGAAAAATATCCATAATGTAAGGGGTGATCCAAGTAGACATACTTTCAATTAGCCTTTTTTTGACAGTGTCATACTGTCATGTTTTTTTTGTTTAGTATGGTTTGGCATTTCATCATGGAAATACTTACGCCTTAACAACGTTTACAAATCGTTCAACTTTATTACGAAAATGCACGTACTGTTCCGTGCACTTCGCTCAACTTATGGTCAACATAATCGGCATACTGAGCATACTATTCGCAACACCATCACCCATCTTGAGATCCAGCATTCATTATTGGATAATATTCGACTGAATACACCACGTCCAGCACGCAGTGAAGAAAATATAGCGGCCGTAGCTGAGAGTGTACACGAAGACCGTGGAGAGTCGATTCGTTCGCAGCAACTCGGACTGACGTATGGAACGACTTGGCGCATTTTACGTTGAGATCTTAAATTGAAAGCCTACAAAATACATCGCTTCGCTCTATCGGCTCTTGAAAAGTTCCAAGAAGATCCGACGTTTTCGAGCCAAATTTTGTTCAGCGATGGTGCCAATTTCTGGCTCAATGGCTCTGGAAGAGCAACCTGAAGAGATTCAACAGCTGCCGTTTCATCCAGAAAAAACAACGGTTTGGTGTGGTTTGTGGGCCGGTGGAATCATCGGTCCATATTTCTTCAAAAATGACGCCGGCGAGAACGTAACCGTCAATGACGACCGTTATCGTGCCATGAAAACCGACTATTTGATGCCTGAAATTGAAGCTCGTGATCTCGGCGACATTTGGCAAGACGGCGCCACTTCCCACACATCGCATCAATCAATGGATTTATTGAGAGAACACTTCGGTGAGCAGATAATTTCGCATTTTGGGCCGGTCGATTGGCTACCAAGATCGTGTGATATCACACCGTTAGACTTTTTCCTCTGGGGATATGTAAAGTCTAAAGTTTTTGAGGACAAACCTCATGACGAAGGTCAAACAGTCAGGCGGTGTCCCGTCAAAACTAAAACAAGCATTGATTTCGTGTGCCTGGATAGAGACAAAACCTACATGGGTCTTATCCTACCAGTTACCACTATTCGTCTTGTGCATCCATGTCTCCTGCATTATGACGTAACAGGGTTTCTGCAGCATATACATACAACGTTATATCGGGTTTTTCAATAAGAGCGCTACAAAAGTTTTTTTAAATAAAACAAACCCGGTTATAGATACCAATGAAATTCTTCATTCCTGTGAAAGCACGTTCGATGCCATTATGTATGGAACTCGATTTCTTTTGCATGGCCACCACGGGCACGCTTGCAGAAGTCCAGACGCTGAACCCAATTTTCGTCGGTTTTCAAGCATAAATCGGCCGATACTGCTGCAATTTCACGTTCGATATTCGTACGAAATTCATCAATCGTCGCTGGATTGTTGGCATAGACCATAGACTTGACGTAGCCCCACAGGAAATAACTAACGGCGTCAAATCGCACGACCGAGGCGGCCAATCGACTGGGCCATTTCGAGAGATAACACGTTCACCAAACTTGGTTTGCAATAAATTGATTGTGGCATTCGGTGTGTGGCTTGTGGCGCCGTCCTGTTGGAACCACATGTCCTCCAAGTCCATATTATCCAATTGGGGCCAAAAATATTCCGTTATCATTGAACTGTAGTGATTCGCATTCACAGAAATTTGGCGGTCTTGATCATTACGGAAGAAGTACGGCCCAATGACGCCGCCGTCCCATAAACCGCACCAAACCGTAATTTTTTCGGGATGCAATGATGACTCATGGATTATGTGTGGATTGCTGTCTGACCAATAAAGCATATTTTACTTATTGACGAAGCCGTTCAGCCAGAAATGAGCCTCATCGCTGAAAATGATTGAGGCCACTGAAGTTGAGGCCACTGACTCCAAATTTCGGTAGTAAATTTTGATAATTTCGACTCGTTGTTGGCTCGTATACCTTTCCATGATGAAATGGCAAACCTTACTGAAGAGAAATGTCAAAAGAGCGGGAAAAAATATGGCGTTGTTTGCTGTCCCTATCGATTTACTTTTGTAGCGTCTCTGTTGAAAAACCCTTTATATGTCTGTACTTACTATGAATATAAGCACTACTCCCCTATGCTTTCCTCCCTTAACATAGCACCACATCATTGTTTTCTTAAATCATGCAATTGTTGGTATGTCGATGGCTCTGATATTCAATTGTAGCGCCAAATCTCCCCGTCATTAAGCCAGTGATCGCTCTGCAAGCATTTTCTTCAACTGCACTTTTATTTATTTTAACCAAATTTGTTACAATTTCGAATTGTACATTTAGTTGTTTTTTTAATGTTCATCGTACTTGAAACACTTTGTTTCTTTGACTTCTTCGTTTTCATTGACTTCGACTACCCGCACAAATGTATCTATGGCTTTCGGTTTTTTTCTGAATCATAATACTTACACAACGAAACAGGCGCTACCGAATTACCCAGCGGACCAAAACTTCGTATACGATATCGCATACGAGAGTTACGCGAAACTTTTGCGGGTAAAACTCTCGAAAACAGATCCGAAAACAATCGGAAAATGAATTATCAGTCGCTCAGTTTGTGGCAGTAAAAGTTTCGTTTAGGATGTCTTGCAAGAGATTCGTTTGCGAGACTTTTGCAATATCTTTTGCGAGAACAACACGAAAAATAAAACAAAATGCAATACTTTGTTGTTGTGTCGTGTGCCTGCACGTTTGTGCCTCTGTTTGGCGCACGACACAACGACAACAATGTTTCTCTCTCTTTTTCGTCCGTTTAGCACCCGTTTTTAAACCAGTTTGCGAATATTTGGGCGAGTTTAATTTCTCCCCTGGGTTTGGTCCATTAAATATTCGCTTCTGAGCCCGTTTGCGAGCATGTAGCGTAACACTCGCTAAGGCTCGGTTTTTTGCCCGCTGGGTATGATTAAAACACAAAAAAACGAACATTTTGTTGCAATTTGTACAGTCACGCCCATACACACACAAATGTTCAGCTATATATTGTGGGGTAGTTTTTCTGCTATCGATGCGTCACTTTCTTTGCTGTTACGTTTCTCCTTGCATTCTGTATATTTATCTATTTTATTATCGATTCGCAAGTTACACAAACGATCACAGCAAACACGTAAATTCGCACAATTTAGTTTTCACAATAAAAGAGTATTACTAAGTATAACTAATTAGTCTGTTTTAACAAATTTATTTACATTATTCCGGCGGAGAAATATGTCTACGACTTTCGGCTGTTGCAATGGAACTGATTTGAGATGTGTACGTGACCCACCACACACGCTCACCATTTTCTCTTGCTGGCCTCTTTTTTACGCTCGCTCATTTATTCGACTGCTTTTCTCTCTTTATCTTCATAAAACTCAGTTTCATTGCAATAACGAAATTGTTTCGTCAACTATAAATGTTGGAAAAACTCCAAAATAAGTAAATAATAAAAATAATCAATAACAAGTAAGAGAATCACCAAATATCAATTTTAATTTTAAACCCATTTTTCTACACAATTCAAATTAAATAAAATTGTTGGAGGAACGACAAGTAAGTTGTTGCTGCAACGAAATTGTCAAAGAAGTCAAGTATAAAATTTGTCGTTGCAGCGACTACCAAATTGTCGGATATACGACACTTTTCACTATAACAACGTAAAAGCATTAACGAAAATGTTTCATCCATGCGACGAAGCGTTTTTCTTTCAGTGCAGTTTATAGAATGAATATTATTTGAAATTCAGCTGCCACAACTGAATCTATTATGAAACGACCTGAATTACAATTGTTGGGACATATTTGGGCTGTGACAATCACAATTCGGCTATGACAACTGCGATTGAAATTTACGGAAATTTACAGTTGCTATAACCTCTTTCAAACTGTTAGGTCTGCGAGTGTGGTGTGGTACCCCACAAGAAAACAAAAATCTGGTAGCTTTAATGGTACAGTTAGCTGAAAATCGCTCGTTTTGACATCTTTGAAGTGTTGATATTGTAATTTCATAAGAAGTACTTAAGAAATGTCATCCTAGGTATCGGCAGATCACTTCCTCCATTCAATCCGCCAGATATTTTTTTAAATCGAGCCACACTTATAAATCATGTTCATGGGATCATCACAATCATCATCTTCTCGAACGTCATGATATGAAACAAGTTGTTGTAGTTAGCAGCATTCGCTTGCTATGGTTTACATCATCATTTCCCAAAAACACATACAACGCGCAGTATTCGCTCATTCTCGTTGTATCTTCTCGTGTGTTCCATCAGGTGGTTTCAACTCTGAACTATAAATAAATTTGAAAAAATAAATTTAGTTCTGTAAGAATTTCTTGGCCTGTTTTTATGTTGCTATAAATATGTTATTTTTAGTTTATTTATCTTCGACGTCTGTTTTCTTTTTATTAAGCAAAAAATCGCTTGAGGTTGCGCTACAATATTTTAACAAATTGCAGACAAAGAAATTAATTTTTTGTGAACTTCATGCAAATACCATACTATTACCCTCGGATCTCGAAAGTCAGCTGCGATGTGGATGATACTGTTTTTCAGATGCTAATGATAGCGGTAATTTGTTCTCTTGTTGGATGTCCCTTTTTCTTCCCAGACAAATTTTATAGCGCATCATTGAAGTAAGAAGAAGAAATCTTCCCATAGTAACAAATAAACCAAAAACTGTATCATAGATTAACCTTGATGCTATAAATATTAAATGTTGGGATACTATGATTGCGTGGGCCGTCGGTGGTGCAATGTTTAGTGTGCGCGGCTCTTGTACATGAGAATGTGGGGTCGATCCCTGTTCTGACCACCTTAAATTTTTTTTCGGCGAAGGTCACCTCGCTACATGAAAAACTTTTCAAAATACCGTTCGGGTCTGTTATATCACCCCAATCAGTGAGTGTACAGCTATGTCTCCATTGGCGCAAAAACGCCATTTGTTTTTGAAAACAAATCAACCCGTCTCCACTGACGTATTGTGTTTTTATTGACATTTGCTTGTTTACAAAAACACAATATAAACATTCACCATTTTTTGCTTTCAAATGTTGAAATAGAATAAATAGACAACTTTGATTTAAATCATTTAATTTTAATAAAGATGCAATGAAAAACTTAAGTGTTTTGATTCAAAACGTCATCCGAAACTTTTAAGCAAAGTTACTGGTTTGTAGAATTACTCGATTCCATTTGGATTCACAAATTTATGTGACAAGTGTATGGGCTTGTCATAGAATAATACATACACAGATAAACTTATTCTCTCATCTGACGTTTCATTTCACACTCTTCATCGTAGGTTTGTGGAAATGAGAGCAATTAAATTTAAAATTAACTTACACCAGGAGGAGTTACAAAATATGTTCACTTAACTTTTTCATGTCGTTTTGGTGGAGAACTGAAAAATTTAAATGTATTTTACACTTTTTTGTTGACTTTTATCGTTGGTATACATTTGTATTGTATTTAACACAACTAGTTTGTCACAAAAACACAAAATTCGGTTGTTGTTCCTTTGTTGATCGTTGTATACTATTGCCACTATCTGGTATTATTGAACCCATACTGTCCACCATCCAATGTTTACTTTCCATCGTACCTATGACGTTTAATTTATTGAGCGAATAAAAGCTTCTATGGTGTGTATTATTCTATGGGGCTCTGGAACAAACGCCATGAAATTTCTGGCGCCGGAAACAGTTTCACAGAGTTGTATTTCATTGGTATGCTCATTTTCAAGGTGTATGCGAAAACATATATATTTTATCCACAAATACAAAAACTAGCTAAAGAACCTAACAGAGACGCCTCATAAAGTTAGAAAGCCCGTTGCTCACTGGTCCTAAAAATCTTTCGCCAATCCCTTCATGGAATGTACTTTAATGGGAAACGATTTTTTTAATATGATTGCGAGCAAAAAATAGAAGGCTCCTTGTATGTCAGTGTATTATGGTTAAAAATCTGAAGGTATTGTAAGAGACCAGTCACAGGTTTAGGGCTACTAAACATCAAGAAATTCTAAACCACACTTGGTAATTTTTACGAGACAACCCGGAGTTCATATGGATATTAATCGTTAATACTCTTGACAGTTATGCAGGATAAGGTGGAACTGAAATTAGATCCGATTTAAACGTTTCGACAGCGATTCTTAATTCGCTTTATCTTAAGTCGGAAAAATAAACATAAATTATGTTAAAAAAATTACATGAGGTGTCAGGGGACACCCGCTGGGAACGAAGATCCTTTCGCTAGATATTTAGTACTGGTTAGTTCCAAAACGCCTAAGGCGCCCGTTGAAAAATACTATAATTTATATGGATCTTTAAGAAAATATACTTTTTGTAAAATGGCAAACTTTTTTTAAGAATTTTTTTTATAGAATGTATTTAAAAAAAATATATGTGACGTGCTGCACGAAAAGGGACCTCCGCGCCGAAAAGAAGTTATTGTTTTGCGCATGGTTATGGTTATGCAACTCGATCCCTGGTCCAACCACCTGAAAATTTCTTTCGACGACGGTCACCTCGCTTAGTGACGGCGACACTATCGAGTATATAGCCATGAAAAAGCTTCTCAAAATACCGTTCGGAATCGGTGTAAAACTGTAGGTCCCAATCAGTGAGTGAAAACTGGAAAGCGCACAGCTCAGTGATTGTGAGAAGTTCTCCCCGGTCCCTTCATGGGATGTTTTGGGAAACCATTTATTTATTTTTTTTAATGCAACTCTTCCTTCAACCTGATCAGACAAAGGTGAAAAACAACAAAATGCAGAAGAACCACCAAAAAAAGCGTGTTAGGACTAAAAAAGAGTAAAATTTTGATATTTTTGTAATTTTGTACCTTTGATATTGAACTTTTTTTAAATTTCATCTGTTCAGGTGATTCATCTTTACAGGTGATTTGTAAAAAACTAAAAGACATAGAAACTTGCGGTTTGCAGCATTTGAAAGAGCGTTTTTTTCCTATAAGAATCACTCAAAAAGTAAAAAAACTTTTATCGGCGCAGGTACTTCGTGGAGCAGGTCACATATATATTTTTAGTTCCCTTTTGTGAGAATATGTATTATATTTTTCCTAAAAGGTCCTTTTTAAAAGAGAGATACTTCTTTTATTAAAAGTTAATGTTTTTGTAAGAAAAGGTACCATTTTTTAATAAGAACTACTTTCTGAAAGAAAAAGCAATGAGTACGAATTTTTTTTACAAAGAAGTGCTTTTTTTACGAACAGGTTCTTTTCAAAGAAGTGGTGCTCTGTTTAGCAAAAGGTTATTTTTTTAAGAAAATCTACTTATTTTCAGAAAGGCTACTTATATCAAGGAAAGAAAAGAGAGGTATTAATTTATTTTTAACAAAAGGAATTTTTGGAAGAAAAGTTATTTTATTAAGAGAAGGTATTTTTTTGAAGAAAAAGTTTTTTTTAAGAAATGGGAATTTTATTTAGAATTGGTCCTTTTTTTAAGAATAGGTACATTTTAGGTAGCAGGTACTTATATCAAGCAGAGTTATTTTATTTCACAAAAAAACTTACTCTTTAAAGAAAAGTTAGTTTTTTAAGAAAAGGCAGAAGAAATGGCCTTTCTAAGACAATGTACTAATTTAAAAAAAAATATTTTTTAGGAGAGTGTACATTTGTATACAAATTTACTTTTTTTAAGCAACGGTTCTTCTTTAAGTAAACGTATTTTTTAAGAAAATGTACTTTGTTTAAGAATATGCATAGGTATTTTTCTAGAAAATTTACTTTTTTTAAGAAAAGGAACTTATTTAAGAAAGTGTTCTTTTTGAAAACTTTTTTCACTTTGGCTTTTGTGAATTTATTTTTATTGGGTTCAAAACTGTTTGAAATAACTTACAAATATTTTCAATTTCTATATGTTGAAGTCTTGAAAATGTAGGTATGTTTTTACACACTACTCAAAATGAGCGGTATTTCCAAAAACAGAAAATTTTGGATTCCAAATATCGTCGTAACGGTTAGAGATACCACACACAACTTTATACGCTTCGTCTCTAAGCTGTTTAGTAGATTCTCAGAAACAAAAAATCTTTGAAATTGGCTTACAAGTTTATATGTTACAGGCCATGAAATTTTGAACATCACCAAGGTGGTCTACTTTGACACTCTGCATCACAACGTACATTGAAAGCCGTACCATATTGTGAAAGCCTAACTCCTCCCCTACAAGCACCTGGTACATTGTAAAACAATCGGACCAATAGATTGCAATTTCAGATATTATTACCACTTTTTCCTCTCGGCCCCAATGTGCATATTCGTACAAAAGTTTCATAAAATATTTTTCGTTAATTGAGTTAAAAATGAAAATTGGCAGTATCTTGTGTTTGGTTGCAAGATTTATTTTTTGAGGAATTTTATACTAAAGAATTCTCATTGTATTAAGAGATTTCCTTACATGTGTCCATATTCATTTTTTTAATAGCATCATTGAGAATAGTAGCTGATCATGATTTGTGACTTGATTTCAAATAGTTGAACGGGTTGCCAGGAATCATAAAGATGCATTCTAATGCTATGATACACTCTATAAAGTATATGAGAAAATTATGAAAATATTTAATAATTTCCGTTTTATAGAATCAATGAAAAAGTTTAATAGAAGTTATCAACAAATTTCACAAATTATAAAGATGCATTTTAATGCTGTGTCAAACTTCATTAGATCTATGAGGAAAACTTGAAAAAATTTAATAATTTAAATTAAATAATAAAAGTTTCATAGAAACAATGAAAAGTTTAAGAGAAGTTATCAACAAATTTCATGAATCATAAATGCTATGACAAACTTCATAAAATCTATGAGTAAATTGTGAAAAAAATTTTCCATGTCATAGAATCTAAGAAAAAGTTTAATAGATGTTATGAAAAAATTTCATAAATTTATTTTCATTGAATCTTGGAACATCTTTCATAGAAGTTATGAAAACACTGCATTAGTATATTTTCGTGGAATCGTTGAAAATATTTCATAGCCGTTATGAAATGTTTCTTTAGCTGAAAATGGATGATGGAATTCATGCAATCTATGAAAGATTGCCTAAAGATTTCATATTTCTCTTATATTATTATTAGATTTTACCCGCTACAATTATCTAAAATAAATTAAAAATTAAGTTATCGTTTGATGTGTTGCTAATTAAAGTTGTTCTAAGTTGATTCGTAGCCTACTAGCTACTTCTATAAGGGTATCTCGTGGATTACCCCCTAATGCTACGTATTTCTCCACGATTTACAATTCGTCAAATTTCCAAAATAATAAAGAGTAGATCTACGTAAGAACGACTATTTTTATGTGTCGTCAATCCGATGAATACAAATGTCGCTATAATTTTGTGTTCACATATAGATTTAAATTTCACCATTCACTTTTTATAAAAACTATTTTTGTTTTACTTTTTACAGACTCTGTGGATCGTGTGGAAAATATCACTAGATATATCATTGGGGTAGGTAAGAGAATGACCATAATAACCATATCGTCATGAATCTATTTTAAAATTACCAAAACAATCTGTTTTGAATTTTCAAAATATTTATACGCCTTCATATTAAAATAAATGTTCATAGATGTTCTTATTTACCAAACACTTTCGATTCGTTAAATTTGTTATGAATTTTTGTATAACAAACATAGATACATAATCATATAAATAAGACCATATTATAAAATGTATAAGAGAAAGGGGCCTGCAATAAGGAGCCTATGAATATAATGAATTTGGTTTAATATAACGCAACGATGAGAGATGTTTCTGGTATAATCTGGCAGAGAGTCTATAATTCTGTATACTATATTCAAACAGCTCGAACTTAAGTATTTTTAACTCCAAATATTATTTTCTATGATAGTACAATTTCGTCCATCATCTGAAATTCTATCAAATGCGCATCATGTTCCCCAAAAATCATTGAATCTCCACACTGTTGGGAGAAACGTCGTCACGAAACAGACCACGAAAAGTGTGACATAGTGGGTCAGGGATTTTGACCTTTGGTCCATATATCGAAAGGGTGTGTCAATTAACAAAAATTCACAAAAAATTAAAGTAAAATTCCTGAGGTTGTTGTTGTAGTTGCAATTTCAAAATTGAGAATTTCAGAAATTTAGTATTTTTCTGAATTATTCAAAATTTTATATCTCGAAACGGACTTGAGATGTTTAAAAATGTTTTTTTTTAAATTTTTTAGGGACAATTAAGGAAAACATATCAGAAAATAGCTTACACTGAAAAAAATTTTCGAAAATGTATATAACAAAAGAAAACAATCGCATTTTAAATAAAGAGCCGGAGCAAAAAAAATAACAAGTCAATCATGAGAAGTTAGGAAATTTAATAACCTTTCCGAAACAGAATAAAATCCACAATTTTTTGTGAGACGACCTTTACTCCTATAAAGCGAAAATACAATGTTCACAACTGTTTCTCTTTATTGTTCTTCTGTAGTTATGCATTAAACTTTGCCGCACTTAGCATTTAAGTCCATATATACGTATCTGTATATAAACTTTGAATTTTCGCTTTTTAGGCGTAAAGGTCGACCCACAAAAAAGGGCGTATCTGAGAAACTACTTGAAAATGCCAATTTTTGGGTTGTTTCTGAAATATAATTAAATTTCCTAAATTCGCTTGGATGATTGATTATTTTGCTTGCTCCGGCTCTTTATTTAAAATGCGATTGTTTTCTTTAAACTACATTTCCCAAACATTTGTTCAGTGTAGGCTATTTTCTGATTTTTTCCTTAAAAAATTAAAAAAAAATTTTAATATCTCAAGTCGTTTCCTAGATACACAATTTTGAATATTTGAGAAAAATACTAAATTTTTGAAATTTTAAATTTTGAAATTGCAACAACAACCACTTCAGGAATTTTACTTTAATTTTCGACGTAGAATACGTCTTACCTTACGGTATGAGGAGTCATGTCAGGTTTTTATTGTTGTAATCTTTATTTCGTTGAATTTGAGGAAAAGGCTAAATGAATTTTTTAAAATATTTTTTGTAGGTAAATGAAGATGTTATCTTTCGTTTGATATACAGTTCATATTGGTTGATATATTTGTAGTATTTTAATTTCTCAAATGAAAATTGTTTAAACACATACACTCAAACATATGTGTGGTGTTTGGTTGAGTGTTTTTGGTTGCTCAACATTGCTTAGGAACATGTATCTAGTAAAAAGTGAAACGAACAGCAAGCTAATGTTGCTTGGCAACATGTATCTAGTAAAAAGTGAAACAAACAGTAAGCTAACGTAATAAAGTTTTTTTGCGAAAGCTTCAATAAAGCTGTTGTAACATTAATTTTGAATTGTAAAGCGTAAAGCTTTCACACAACGCTCGAATGCTAATGCGAAGACTCGATAAGGTAAACCTTTTTTAATATTAGGGCAGCCCTCTCACATTCGCAGAACTTATTTCAATAAAAATATTAATTAAAATACATAAATTAAATTAAGTTTAAAAAAATTTAACAAAATTTTTTTTTTTTTAAACCGTCTTGATTCAAATGCCGTTGGTAAATATAAAAATTACAGCAGACAGTTGTCCGAGGCCTTCGGCCACGGACAACTGTCTGCTGTAATTTTTTTAATAATTCTTCTTTTTGTTCAGCTGATGTCATAACTGCCTTATATATAGCTGGTTGCGAAGGTGTGGAGATTTTAATTCCAGATTGAGCCAATTCCTCACAAATTTTTGCAGCCTTTCTTGTACTTATATGAACTTTGTTCACAAGCTCCACAGCTGGAACTGTAGATTGTGGATTCCGTGTTAGTCGTGCTGGAGGTTTATAATTATCCGATTCTGATGAGGAAATGTTGTCTTCAAATGTATAACTTGATAATGATTCCAAATCTATTTCTTTTGATTGGAAATCTAGATCTTCAGATTTAAAATCTGCCACTTCGTTAGTTATATTAAAAATGTCTTCAAAATTAACACCACTTTTTTGCTTTCGTGAATATTTATGATAAAGTTGAATTAAGTTTTCCACTTTTCTTTTCACTGATCTTTTAGTAAGTTTTGGAATACTCATCTTTCTCCATAATGTGTGTAATTCACCAGATATTGTAACATATCTTTTATTTTTACTTTTTACTGATTTTGCTAAAGCATTAGATCTTCCAATTATTATCTTTTGACTAGGCATTTTGTTCAATTCGTATAATTGGGTCTCTATATTGGGAATCATTCGAGACATTGATAAACTGTTTTGGAATGTGACTAATTGTTTCTCCCAGATTTTGGAATTTTTTTTGAACCACTATTACACTTTTCTTATAAGACATATTGAAATGCAATGAATCACGAAGCCAAATTATTAACAATAAAGGTGACTATACTCGAAAACGCGTCGAAGAAGCTAAAATTTCCATTAAAACTAAAATAAAGTTTGACAAAATTGTTTTTTGTTTTCATATTCATATTCTAAACTTCATCGCTATTGGTGGGTGAACTTTTTTGACGCTAGCGAAAAAGTAAAAACGTATTTCTTCATAGTTTTTAATGGCCTATTGGACTATAGTATGCCAATTTTGAAATTCGCAAAAATTGTTAAAAAGTTATAGCCCTAATATACATATATCCGCACTAATTTCAGTTGATAATAAAAATCCTTACCGTATCCCGAAATGGGACATAATGGAAAGGAAACTAAAGAAATTTCGACAATCGTGAAAATAGGCATCGATTAATTTACATATATCTATGATTTGAGTGAGAAGCCTCCCCACAACCCCTTCATGGGATGTAATGGGAACCATTTTTATTATTTTGTGAAATTTGTAGGAAAAAGTTTGAAAAATCGGACAGAGAAAGTATACGAGATTTAAACTATTTTATTTGGTTTATCTGTTCCTTGTTCAGTACTTTATTTATTTATATATTATTTTCTTATTTTGTAGGTTTTCCAACATTTATAGTTGAAGAAAGAGTCTCGTTTCTGCCACGTCTCTGTGGCTAATACAGCGAAACTTAAAAAAATTTACTATTATTCATGATTAGCAAAACTCCTCTAGTTAAGGAGGGCTAATATACATATATTGTTTAGCGCGATTTCTTTAGTTTAAGAAGGGCTAATGAATATCGCGACTCCTTTAGTTAAGGAGGGCTAATATGTTGTTTAGAAATTAAGAACAAATAGGGTTTGATTTTCAGAAGGGTCACAGTTGGACCGGCGGCAGATGCCATAGATTTTAATGATGTTAAAAAGAGATAAATATAGTGATTTAATTTTACATTTAAAGAAAAAAGATTAAAAAGAAATGTCAAACTATGTAAATGAATAATACGGGTTAACCCTTGTTGGACGGTGCGGTGCGTTCAACAATTCAAATAAATAAAGTAAATATTAATTTGTATTATTCCAAATATTTATTTATATTACTTATATATTTATTCGTTGGCCAACCTTTAGTTATTAAATTTAGCAAATAGACTAATTAAAGATATTTCAAACAAAAGTATAAATGAAAACTATTAATTTATATTTAAAACATTACTACAGCAGTGACACAATTTCATTGAGTAATTAAACTAATACACTGCAGCAATGAAATATACTCACTGCTGCAACAACCACAACTTTTGTCCCAGCAATAAATCATTTTCAGGTTCAAGATCAATTGTAATGACCATAGTTGTTAGGGCGTTGAACATTTACATTCCCGGGTCAGGCCAAGAGAATTGTAACATATTGGTTCAGGGATTTAGATCTATGGTCCATATATCGAAAGGTTATGTGAATATATTAAACTCCATAAAAAAATTACAGCAGACAGTTGTCCGAGGCCTTCGGCCACGGACTGTCCCTGCAGGCTGTATCAGAGACACGGCCATTAAGTTTAACGTAGAATACGCCATCCGATAAGACAGAAAACATATATAACAATAAATTCATTTGCTTATATTATTTATCATTTATTGTTATATATGTTTTCTGTCTTATCGGATGGCGTATTCTACGTTAAACTTAATGGCCGTGTCTCTGACACAGCCTGCAGGGACAGTCCGTGGCCGAAGGCCTCGGACAACTGTCTGCTGTAATTTTTATATTTACCAACGGCATTTGATTCAAGTCCGTTTAAAAAAAAAATATTATGTTCAATTTTTTTAAACTTAATTTAATTTATGTATTTTAATTAATATTTTTATTGAAATAAGTTCTGCGAACGTTGAGAGGGCCGCCCTAATATTAAAAAAGGTTTACCTTATCGAGTCTTCGCATTAGCATTCGAGCGTTGTGTGAAAGCTTTACGCGTTACAATTCAAAATTAATGTTACAACAGCTTTATTGAAGCTTTCGCAAAAAAGCTTTATTACGTTAGCTAACTGTTTGTTTCACTTTTTACTAGATACATGTTGCCAAGCAACATTAGCTTGCTGTTCGTTTCACTTTTTACTAGATACATGTTCCTAAGCAATGTTGAGCAACCAAAAACACTCAACCAAACACCACACATATGTTTGAGTGTATGTGTTTAAACAATTTTCATTTGAGAAATTAAAATACTACAAATATATCAACCAATATGAACTGTATATCAAACGAAAGATAACATCTTCATTTACCTACAAAAAAAATTTTAAAAAAATTCATCTAGCCGTTTCCTCAAATTCAATGAAATAAAGATTACAACAATAAAAACCTGACATGACTCCTCATACCGTAAGGTAAGACGTGTTCTACGTCAAAAAGCAGTTAAAGAAGAAAATTGGTGTCTGCACTTTGATGGCAAAAAAATAAATGGTAAAGAAGTTCAGGTGATAGTTTTAAAAAATGAAAGTAAAGAAATCTACCTTGGAGTACTGGTTTTGGATGATGGAAAAGCGAATTCTATATCTCATGGAAAAAAAGATATTCTTAGTAAGTTAGAACTTTACGAATGCATAAAAATGATAATTTGCGATACAACAGCAGTAAACACAGGGAATAAAAATGGAGTAGTTATTCAATTGCAAAACTATTTTAAATCAATTAAATTGAATACGCCGCAATACGTTGGTTGTCAAGACCATATTTTAGATTTAATATTAAGGCACGTTATGGATGAGTTGCTCGGAGGAAAAACGTCATCTCCCGAAATATGTTACAATTTTATACCGGAATTAATCAACAATTACAACGAACTCAAGATAAGCTATACCCAAAATAAAGAAATAATAGTCACCAAAAACATAAAGTGGCGCGATGATATGCAGTATCTGTTTGAATTAGGAAATGCATTCAGATATTTTCAAAAATACCAAAAGTTTCCATTTATAAAATTTAAAACTATTCCGCCGATCAGCAATGCACGATGGAATTCGAGGGCCATCCTTGCACTTTTAGCTTTTATACTAATACCAAAATATCGGTCTGAGTTATACCCAATATGTGATTTTATTTGCGGTCAATGGTACGATATATGGTTCTCAGATCACCAATTCAACGAAGATAATTTTCAGCTTTTAAACTTATCATTAGCAAGATTCGAAAATGCCAAGAAATGCTTTCTTAAACATTGGGTACAAGATGATTCATTCATCAAAAATCAGCAAAGGAGCAATATTTGTGCAGAACGTGCAATAAAAATTGTCCAGGATATATACCCATTTTGCAAATCTACACGTACTTTAAACTTAAAATTTGTATCCTACAATAGTAATTAAATGGATGCTATGATATTGTTGTGTTTTGTTTTTAATATAACCATTGTATATGAAGTTTAATAACTCGTTATGATATGAAATAAAATTACTTAAATTTTAATTTTTTTTGTATTGATTTAGAAAATGCGTTTGGTGGGTGAAGTTTTTTTCTTAAAATGATGCAAGATAATGCTTTTCATTAATAAAACATCATGGCGCATCTCGTGGTACTATGCCAAAAAATTGGTTATAGCCCTAATGTATATCTGTGTCAAAAAGGAAAAACTCTTAAGTGCACTTAGGAAAATATTGACTAAGTTCACTACGGTAACCACTGGCATCTCAATTACCTCCAGATCCAGTTTTTGTTTAATTTGAATTCTGTATCAGGAAGTCATACACCGCAAATGGTTTACATATCAAATTAAATGTCAGAACTTGTCATGGAAAGTACCTCCTAAAGATGCTCACCTAAAAATTTTGGAAATGCACATAAGGCGTTTCTCCTTTTCGGCACAGATAATATATATACTTGAAGAACTGTGTAAAATTCGTTAAAATCCACCAATCATACTACAGTTTTACAAATCAGTAATTGCCTAGCCCTATCCGTTTACCGAAATTGTGTCTCCAGTATGATTTTTGAAAAAAAATGGTTAACGACGCGGACCTATCTATCTCTTCTTAAGTTTCCGGGATATTTTCTTACTTTCCTATTTCGATGAAATATCAAAATGTCCTGTTCTTCATCTGATAGATGAGGCGACATACAAGTTGTTTCACTATTTTGTATCATTGTTCTCTAAATTGCAAAATAAATTATTTTGTTGCATTCAACATTTAAGTATGTTCTCGGAGCCATTTTGTACTCTCCCTCTCGAACCTCCAACACAAATATACGGGTAAAATTAAGAACCTTGAATCATTATTACCATGTAAACGACGTCAGTGTGTACGTCAATATTACCATATATGCACCAATAAGTACGTCGTATACTAAAAAGTACGTAAACTGCAGCAAGAAGTGCATACAAGTACTACAATATATGCCAAAAAGTACATAAAGTGGAAATGTAATTTAAAAATTCCCTTACTGTTCAATATAATTAAAATATAAAATAAATTTTACTAAGGTTCACAACTTTTTTATTTCATTCCCAAATAAAGCAATTACCGTGCTCCACCCTATATTAAGGCGCACTTAGTTTTTGTTTGTCTCTTTAAGATTTGTATTAATTTTCACTTTTATAACATTGAACAGAAAATTCGATTAATTAAAACAGTAAATTATTTAGAAAATTATTTAGAATTAAATTTTTATTGGTTGCACAATGAAATAACGTTTTGCATCCAAAATAAATTGGATGAAAACATGATTTAATATACACAGTTTTTTCACTTTGAATGGGATTTAAAATGTCAGAAATTTACATATTTACTTAGTTTTGCTTTAAAATAATCTGCCAGAGCAGTTCGATTTGGAATTCACAATATAACCACTTTTACAAAAATTGTACGCGACGTTATTCGCGAGAAGGCTTCAGTCTATGTTAACAATCCTTGCACGTAATAAAATGATTGTTCCAAATATATACATAGTTCCTGCATAATGTTACAGGGTCCGTTTTTCCAACGTATGGATATGTGGGTATAAAATCATTCGGTCCGTTTTTTTATCGTGTAGATACGTGGGTATAAAATCATTCGGTCCTGCCAAACTTAAGGTTAAGTTAATTTTCCCCATGTTCACTTTGTTATTGCGTATAAAGGCCAATTAAAACAACATTAAATGGTAATTTGACCTCCACTTAAATTAGAATGAACGTAGCTAACGCAAAACCCTTTATAGATTACATGTGTGCACCGATGACTTCATTCGACGAATATCAATGCTACACTGGTGGTAATGATGATGGCGACGGCGTTGGCACGTTGCACACGAACGAGCTAACAATGACGTTATGAGTATTTAGGCCTAACGAATTCATTCCCCATGATACGTGATGCCTCACCGATCGGCGTATGCGGTTTCACAAGGTTCAATTTCGTGGCGTTTTATTTTCGTTGCATTCGGGGGATTCAAAAAATAATGATGCAGTCATCGTTATGGCATACATGTGGCTGGTTGAGAACGAAATCAACAAAAGAAGGTCATTGCATTCGCTCTGATATTCAACGGATCGTGTATACTTTCTTGGCTAGTAAATGCACGTTTTCTATAAAAATGCATCGCGTCCATGAGCGGGCGTCAGTGGGCGATGTATTTTTTTTAAGCGAAAAAAATAAAACATAATCACGCACTATTTATATGAGCAATTTTTCTTTTTATGATGTGTTACCAAAATAGGATTCTAATTTAGTTTTGTTCCGGATTTAGTGTGTGATTTGTGAGATGAGTGTTAATACGTCTGGGGGAAAGTATCATACAGCATTATTGATTTTGAAAGAAATATTTTAAGAATGGATATCAATATTATTGTTGCAATATTATAATGTTTTAATATATGTAAATAGTTGTCGAATCAACCAAAGGTGTGTTAACCCCAAGATTTAGAATTTTTTAAAATCTACTTCAAGTGTGATATTTGTTCCGCCATTTCTATGAGCTCGAAATAAATACAGAGAAGATATTGAAGCACTTAAATATATCATACACTAAGAATGACAAAATTCATCTTGCTAATAATTTGACCTTAAATCAAGGCAGAGCGGATCGCTTTATATTTTGGCTTAATATATGATAAAGTATATACGAAAAATTCTGCGTAAAAGGGTAGCACTGTTCCATCGCCAGATATGGAGATTGTAGAAAAAACATCTACAACTTCTGATACATTTACGTAATTTTCTAGGCATTCATGACAACAAGTATCGAGAAATTTTAACGTTTTTGTTTAATACTTTAACATAGTTTTCAACCAAAATTTGATCCAATAGAGATTATATATTTTATATCAAAAATTATTCCAAAAAATTGTTCAAACTGTAAGCGAAATTGATTATGGTTTATGTATGAACCCTATCTTCTTCTACTATTAATTGGAAGTATCTTTTGTAGGAGTTTAGGTATCTAATTGTGTTGTACACGTCAGTTTGTTGAACGATCACAAATATTACAATAGCATCTTCTGTCAAAATGTTAGCCTTTTCAGCTAATGTGTTATCTGTAGTATCCAAAAACCCCAATTTCAATAACCGGTACTATTGGTAATGGTTGAGAGACTAATTGCGTTAGGGTGGGTCAAAATCGTACGCGATTTCATAGCTTTACGCTAATCTATATCGCTACCTTTAGTACCAAGTAGACTGTACACAAATACAAGTACATGAAAACAGATATTACCAATATATATGTTATTTGGAATTCAGTCAAGTCGCGAATGAAACATGAACAATATGCAACTGTGCCATATGAATCCGTAACGAACTCGAGACGGATGCGTTTCTTCTTAAATTTTATCCGAAACGGACATCCGTTAATGACCCATATCGAATCCGTTCACATATTCAAATTCCTCTCGAAAACGCTAATCGTTTTTTGTACTTTTGCGGATCCGTCTCTAAGGCGCAACAGACTTCATATTCGAATCCATTTCGGGTTCGTTTTTTGTAAATAAAGTCGGTTCCGCTTTTATCAATTTTTACTGATTCGAAAGGGATTCGTTCTGATATTTAAAATTATAATATGTAATGAACTTCTTTATTTTATTATTCCAGCTCAAGACCATTCTATATCGCTATAAATAGAGACATAGTTTTTAAAAAAGAAAAAAATCAACCCTGATGAACGTAGAGCAGGACGAAACTGCAGGCAATTGTTATTGAAGTTCGTCGCTGTGTTGATAATTGTACGTCTGGGTTGTTTTGAGTCGAAGTTTAACAGACGCCCCGAAACCGTGGTACCAATTAATTTTAGGGCATTTCCCTGTCTCATCACCACTGAATCCAAATATGCTAGCCTCTTGTCACTTTCGACCTCCATCGTGAATTGTATTAGTCTATGAAAAGCGATCAGTATTGCCAAGGTATTGTCGATTTCATCTTTCAAACTAATCACTACACACAAAGAAGAGATTCGTTGTCACAACTATATTTTCAGCCAACTAAAATTTGGCGGTTCCGTGGACTATCACATTATTCAGTTGTGAAAACCAATAATTTATTTGAAGCCACAGCAACAAGAAGTATATTGATCTGTCAATCGAGTTTTAGTTCTAGCAATCAAATTATATTCAATTAGTTGGATGAATGAAAAATGTAAAAGCAAATTCGGTTGTACCAAATAATATATTGGTATGATCAACTAATTATGTACTTGAATCTGATGGCTGTCACAGCCATTTTCTGATGCTTTAACCCCTTATGAATTTTATAGAAAAAAAAGTAAAAATAGAAATTTTTTTTAAATATGTAACCAGAGTTCGTATTTCGTGCCCATTTTTTTGTTATCGAAAATATAAAAAAATGTCTATATCTCGAAAACGGAGCGCCCAACGAAAATCAAATATAGACAGCGTTTCTAAATTTTTCATATTTTCGATCAAAAATGGGGATGGGTTACCGTGGGTAGCATATAAACATACAGCTTTGGCACCAATCATTTACTACGTAATCTGGCACTATTTACATTTGTAAATATTTTTGGTTTCATATGATTTGTGTGGGAAATTTTGACGTACATATGTTTTTTTCGCGTTTTTTCGCATAATAACAAACAATATTAAATGAAATTGGACTTATTGTTTTTCAAAATATTCCCTTTGATGATCAATACACTTTTGCATTAGTTCAAACCATTTGAATCCAATGATTCGTCTTTGGCGGTTGGTTTTACGAATGTCTCCGAAGACTTCCTGCAAGGAAATGGTCGTGTACCAGTCAGTATTGACCGTCCTATGTTGCTCAAGCGGAACAGTGACCACATGACCCATTCTTCCACAATCAACTTTTGTTGGATTTAGCTCGTCTTGAAAGACCTGCACGGCCACATGCTGTTTTGTTTCCGGTTCATACGCATATATCCGTGATTCGTCACCTGTCACGATTTTATACACATCTTTTGAAGCACCACGGTAATTCTCTTACACTAATTGGCACAAGCCTATTTTTGAGCGATTGTCAAATTATGAGAGATCCAACGCGAACAACTCTTTTTAACAGACAAATTTTGATGCAAAATCGAATGTATTCTAGTGGGAGGTGGTCTGTCTCACGATATGTCATATGACGATCTTGCAGTATCACTTCAGTAGAAAATTTATTTGATTTTTCCATTCTTGACCGAGATTAATTTTTTAACACACTGTAATACAACAAACAGTGCTCGTAAGTGAAACCCTTCTATGTATATTTATGCTAAAAAATTTCAAAGGTTCCAATGGAAGTTCCAGTATGCATCTGTGAACACTAGTATTTCCAGTTCCCGAAATGTAAGTAGTAACCCTCGTACTTGAATGTATTCTTTCTTTTTGGAAATACCTTTATAATTGTGATTCTCACAGAGTAGTGACGCATAGAGTAGCCAACTCTATCAGTAAATTGATGACATTTGGTGTGTTGCAGATGTGCGGTTGGATGTTGGAAAGTATTGCTTTAATAATACCAGATAGAGGCAATGGCTCAAATCAAACAACAATAAATCAGCACCGCCATTTCGTTTTATGCGTTAACATTTTTGTGCAAATACACCACAAATACGATATATACTAACAATAAAATAAAACAAAAGAGGTCCAAATACGTATAAATTTTACAGTCTTTAATCAAAACGACATGAAACTTTTAAGTCAGAAATTTTTTGAATTCCACCTGGTGTAATACAATTTACGTCAAATAACTCTCTATTGCACCGACCACACCACGAATAGTGTGAAAGGAAAGATGAGAAGAATGGCAGCTCTATATGACATTACTCTATGATGTTTCTATTTGATGGAATGGACAGCCCATTTGTTACTTTTTAGTAATTCCTTGTAATTATGGGAACTAATACAACAAAATCTAAAATTTTATGTGCGTCTTCAGAGGTTCCGAAAGAATATTTTAAGTGTTTATGCACCGAAGAGAATAGATTTTAAAATTATGTTTATAGGCTATCAAATGGCATGCAGTCAGTTAAAGTACTTTGAAAATTGTTTACCAATATAGACACTGATGAGGACGAAATTTTAGCAGAACCAAATACATGTAAGACCATTATATTGATAGAGGTGGATGTAGAAGCATCTGACGCTGAACTAGATTCGCATCCTATTAAGCTGGGACACGAAGGTTACTCAGAAAATGAGTCGGATATTGCTGATAATGCAAAGAAGAAGACACAGTACCGGATGAGACTGGCACTCAAGGCGAAATTTATTTCTATAAAATGGAGTAAAACACATCGAGGAATACAGCCATAACCCTAATACGAAGAACTTGAGCGATTTGGACACTTTTTTTTGCTCTTCTTTTGGAAGTTTTTTTGCTCTTATTTTGAAGTGTGTGTTATCAAGAGGAAAGTAATAGGAAATGCTCCACTCGGAAGATATGCATACAATGTGCAAAACCAGTCTGTGTTGAGCATGGCCAAGTTCAAGCAAAATGTAATAGTTAGTTCCTTCAAAACTTTATTTTGTAATTTTTAGTTTTTTATAAACAAATGCAACAATATAAATCTGGTGGCGAATGTGATCGCAGAAAGTTTCAACTTGCCCGTAAGTAATTTACTTTTCTTAGAGATTTCCTTTATAAAAACTATATTTTTAATATTGAAAATTAAATTAAATTAAACTCGGCTATGTTCTGGAATTATATCAATTCCAGAAAAGATAACAGCAATCGTATTCCGAAACATATGTATTATGGGGTTATGAAATCTGACGGAAATGAGGAATCATGTGATTTGTTGGCACAATTTTTTTAATCCACATTTATTAGACCGAATTCAAATATTTCTGAAATTTTTCCTCGAAATTATGTAACCGCACCAAATTTTAAATTGAATATCGAAGATGTATCAACAGTAGTCAGCAGTTTCAGTGTTCATTGAATATTTCCGTGGCAATTTTAATACTTTTTAGAAGGTTTGTAATATTTTTCCGATTTTTAAGTCGGGTGATCGTAGCCTAGTTACAAACTACAGACCAATAGTTATGCAATGCTCATTCGCTAAAACATTTGACATTATATTCAAAAATAAACTTTTTGAACTTACTAATGATACAATCTCACCATATCAACATGGCTTTATGCCTGGTAGATCTACTACGACAAATTTAGTGCTATTAACTCGTGACATTATTCATTCCATGGAAGGAGGGTTCCAATGTGATGTTAATTACACAGAATTTTCTAAAGCGTCATAAGCTATGTAAAATATGTATGATTGGCTTACCCCATAATTTGTGCTTGGTTTTAATAAACTTTTTACAGTTGAGAGTTTCTATAGCAAACTCTTCCTCTAAACAGTACATAAATAGTTATTCGGGAATCCCGCAGGGAACCCATATTGGTCCATTAATTTTTATATTATTTATAAACGATTTGCCGAATATTTTAAAATTTTCAAAATGTCTGCTGTTTGCGGATGACTTAAAACTTTAATCTTCAGTATCTACGATCGGCGATTGCCAGGAAATAAAAAATCCAATGAGTGTTCGAACTCACGGGCGATGTGTTAACACCTTTTTGCTACACGGTACCTGTTCGATTTCTATGAACACATTCGTAAATGTTACATTGGAAAATAAAAAACAGCGTTCAATCATATGATGACGTTACAGTTAAATACTATTAATACTTAAAATTATTTAAAGACCCAGTGCAAGCACATGTGTCATTATTTTTTTGCTCAATACTTTTTGTTTTATTCCCACAAAAGTCAAAGAATGCAAAGCAACAGACACGTGTACATACATACATACATTGTTATATTCGTACGATATAACCGAAGATCAACATAAAATACTTTTTTAATATTACTCCAAATTAATACTCCAAATTAAAACACTTCAATCTCGGCTCGCCGATATCGGATCGCCTTAATTTTTGGCCTAAACTCTTCGTCGAAACCCGCACTAGCTTTTTAATCCAAAAATTAATAAAATCGGCTATGAATTTCCGGAGAAAATCGCGTGGGAAAATTATATGAAAATCGCCCAATAATCACTTTCAATACCGACTGCCAAGCAACGAACAAACAAACGATGATAAGACAAAACCGAAGATCAACATAAAACACTTTTTTAATATTACTCCAAATTAATACTCCAAATTAAAACACTTAAATCTCGGCTCGCCGATATCGGATCGCCTTAATTTTTAGCCTAAACTCTTCGTCGAAACCCGCACTAGCTTTTTAATCCAAAAATTAATAAAATCGGCTATGAATTTCCGGAGAAAATCGCGTGGGAAAATTATATGAAAATCGCCCAATAATCACTTTCAATACCGACTGCCAAGCAACGAACAAACAAACGATGATAAGACAAAACCGAAGATCAACATAAAACACTTTTTTAATATTACTCCAAATTAATACTCCAAATTAAAACACTTAAATCTCGGCTCGCCGATATCGGATCGCCTTAATTTTTGGCCTAAACTCTTCGTCGAAACCCGCACTAGCTTTTTAATCCAAAAATTAATAAAATCGGCTATGAATTTCCGGAGAAAATCGCGTGGGAAAATTATATGAAAATCGCCCAATAATCACTTTCAATACCGACTGCCAAGCAGCGAACAAACAAACGATGATTTACTCTTCCAAACCTAACACTTGTGTGTGTATTAAGTTTATAGTTTACTGCCCTAGAGGCGCGCGTATAGATGTTAACACATCAAAAATAAATGGTTTCCCATTACATCCCATGAAGGGACTGGGGAGAACTTCTCACAATCACTGAGCTGTGCGCTTTCCAGTTTTCACTCACTGATTGGGACCTACAGTTTTACACCGATTCCGAACGGTATTTTGAGAAGCTTTTTCATGGGTATATACTCGATAGTGTCGCCGTCACTATGCGAGGTGACCGCCGCCGAAAGAAATTTTAAGGTGGTCAGAGCCGGGTTCGAACCCAGGATCTCATGTACAAGAGCCGCGCACACTAATCATTGCACCACCGACAAGCTGATATAAACTCACTTAGCGAATGGTGCATGGAAAACCAAATTATGATAAATGTATCAAAGTGTAGTTCTGTTACAAGGATCATCTTTAAAAATTTAAATTTGCCTGAGGCAGTTCCTTACATATCAAGAAGAAAGCTTTTGGGCTTGCAATCATTAAGTAACCCTACGGTAATTTTTGTTTAATGTTTGTTTTTAACGTGTTGTCTGGAGATATAAATTGTTCGGAATTAAAAGAACTTATTAATTTGTATGAACCTCCAAGGGAATTACGATGCAACCGTATATTTGAGGTGGCTCTGTACAGGTCAAATTATGCGCTAAATGAGCCTATATCCAAGATGTTTAAAACTGTGTAATAATTTTGCATAAATTAAACCTATTTATATTGTACAATTAGTATTAAGTCTTTATGTAGCTATAATCTGTAAGAAATTCTGTAGATGATTGAATAAATAAATAAATAAAATATACCACTCTTATCCTTCCAGTGGCACAAACATTTATTATATCAAACCAAAATGCAAAAATAAGGAAATATTTACAAATGTAAATAGTGCCAGATTATGAAGAAAACTAGAAAAAATTTTAAAAAATAACGGTTAACTATTTTTTAAATATCGAGAAATTAGTCACTGAGTGTAAAGGATTTCAAATTGGATTGGATTTCAAATAAATAAGGTACAGCCTATTAAAATTTACAATATTTACATATGTTAATAGTGCCAAAGCTAGGGTTAAGTTAATTTGTGTCAACCACAATAATACTTCTTCCAGCCAAGTGTCCACATTTGTCTGCATGTGTTTGTGAAGGCTTCAATAGTGGCGTCAGATTCAACGATTGTGTTTAAACGCCACTTCACCTCAATTTATGATAATATATATTCTTCGCTGGTAGACATCTATACACTTTATTGATTTTTCACAACTTTCTTTATCACTTTCTGCTTAAAATAATAGTTTTTCTGTAAAGTCCTCGTGTAACATTTAAATAAATGTAGATTCTCTTTGCCAGCAAAGCCTCTTATGAAAAATCGAATACATAACTTTTTAACAAGTGTTTTTGTAACAGAAACTAAATTATGATCACAGTGACTAATATTTGAACACGAATTCTAATATTTTACTTTTTATTAGTTGTATCTTCAATTTCACACGAATGAGGTTTTAGAAATGCCCAGATTGGTTAATACAACTTAAGTTCGGTAATAGCAACTTGTAGACCTATTTTTAATCTGTCAATAACATCAACAAACAATTCTGATGTGTGAGCATTATGAATTCCAATCAAACTATAGACTTTATTATGGAATTTCCGATGTCTGAATTGATTTCCAACTAATCTGTTCCCTGTGTGTAGAGCACAATCGAGAAGATTACAGGTCAACTATACATAAATATTAATTACGTATGAAGGAATATATAAGGTAAATATTGTGTCTAAACATCTAAACTCGTAATTTGGGTTGGTCTACATTATTGATTTCTAAACATACGCACAGTGAAAGGTGACATCCCAATTTATTAGGATTCTTCAGGTTCGGTGTAAGTCTTTTTATTCAAGAACTACGAGTTACGAACTGCCATACTACAGTTGTGGACCAATAAATCAATTTCCAGAGTTTAGCTCACAATTGGCCACTGGTAAAATATTTTACAACGATTTATACTAGTGCCGAATTTAATTTTCAACTTCGTGTGGTGAGTTGGTCTATCGGTCTCATGTGTCGATATATTTCGACTTCTATCTTATATGCGTTTGTAAATTAATCAGCTATGAAAAACTAGTGCGCCTATTAATATGTGTAAGCATTTTCTGTGCAGTGTAGAGACATTCGGGTACAATCATTGATAGACCGATAGACAGCCTTTACTCTTGAACTATATTTACTTAACACCGACAAGACGAAAACACATCGTCTAAAGATTAAAATAACTAGACTTTTAAGATAATATGAGAATGTTGTTGTAATTCCGATACGAAATCAACAGCCAGCAAAAATAAAGGTTGCAACAATGATTATTGCATTTGGCAATGCCAAAATGTGTGAACGTCCAAAGGGTGCCATTTGCCATTGATCGGTTCATCACACAAAAATATCAACATCACAGCAGTTGTGATGCTGCCACTAGCAAGAGCAGCGCTAGCAAAAACATCAATTGCAACGATAAGAGATCAAAGAATAACAACATTGAATATTACCATAGCATTTGCAATTGGGTGTGAGTTTGTCTGCCCTCAGTAGAAGGGAGAACAATAACACAACGATAATAAAATGAACAAGGACATTTTTCATAAACAAAAGAAAATTTGCTTATTGACAGTGTGTGTGGGGAATCAAGTTGATTAGGTTTAAAAAATGAAAACCATACTAAACTGTATTGGCCCCTGCATTGTGTTAGTTTTTTTAATGATATTAAGTAATTAGAATTTTGTTTGTTATGGAACAAATAAAATTAATTACAAAACAAATACAATATAAAACTGTTAGCCTTGAAATGAGTTTTTTTTTGCTCTTTATGTTATTGTTATTATTATATCTCATCACTTCTTGTTCAATACGCGAATTAATCATGTACGCATAGTATAACTAAATGTGTGCTACTTTTTTTTAATTATAGGCATAGGATGTGGGAGGAAAAAGGGAACAGAATCCGTTGATGTAGAACTTCAACTGGTGTATATCATAAGTAGTAGGGCATACACTCTTCGGAGGCTTATTCCACATACGGACTGTTTTGCTGAAGAAGGAATTTCTGTGTTGTTTGTAGGCCGTTCTACTGGCTAATTGACAATAAATGGATGTGAATCTCTAAAGAACCGTGCTGTTCGGTTAAATATTCCAACCTCCGTTTTGAGGTCATATAACAAATGGTTTAACATTACATCCCATGAATGGAGTGGAGGGATCTTCTCACAACCAATGATGTGGGCGGCATTCTAGTTTTCCACTCACTGATTGGGACCTACAGTTTTACACCGGTTTTGAACGGTTTTTTGAAGAGCTCTTTATGTCCAACTACTCCATAGTAGGTACTAAGCAAGGCGACATTCGTCGAAAGAAATATCAGAAAAGGGATAGAACCCTGGTTATCATGAACAGGAGAAACGCACGCTACCCATTGTACCACCGATGGCCATGTATCTCGGAAGAACGCTTCCATGTAAATATCAACAAATGAGTGACAAATATCTTTCATGTCGCCCATGCTTCAAGTAGATAAAGGAGTTTGATGCACTGGTTGTACCTATCAGAATCAGCGCTCCTTTTGTGTCTAGTCTACAAGTTCCACTGTGGTCTTAGGGACACAGTAATAAATATGAGAGTTATGTTCGCTCGAATGTACGTGATGTAGATATTGAGAAGGTCAGCTGGGGTGACGAATCTCCCACACCCATTTAAAACCCTGAAACATATGAAAGCTTATTTCGATACCTTATAAAAAATATGTGAATGGTTTCCCAGTACATCCCATGAAAGAATTGGTGAGAGCTTCTCACAAACACTGATCTGTGCGCTTTCTAGTTTTATTCTCACTGATTGGGACCTATTTCATGACCAAATACTCGATAGTGGCGCCGTCGCTATACGAGGTGACCGCCGCGGAATGAAATTTAAGGTGGTCAGAGCAGGGATCGAACCCAGGATCTTAGTGAACAAGAGGCGCGCACAATAACTATTGCACCACCAATGGTCACATACCTCTGGTATAAAAGAATAACTGGTTTCCCATTACATCCCATGACGGAATTGGGGAGAGCTTGTCACAGCCAGTGAACTGTGCGCTTTTTAGTTTTACTCTCACTTATTGGAACATACAGAGCAGGGATCGAACCCAGGATCTCATGAACAAGAGGCGCGCACAATAACTATTGCACCAACGACGATGCATTGCACCGGCCGACAACCTTAAGTGTAAGTATGTATTTATTTCAGCGGAGAACACACAGTATTTGTATGCCCAGAACATCAACAGCTTCCGATTCTTCAATCTCTGTACCACCCATAGAAATTGAGGTTGGTTAGAGGTTACATTCTCCCGGAATTTTATCCGAAGTAGTTCCGGCAATTTCCTCGTTCCCATTGTTATTTACCGTATTTTCATTCGGGTTTTCTTGGCATGACATTACAATTTCTGATTACAATTTTATCATTTAGATATTTTATCTTGTATAGCGTATCTTCTTTTGAAGTGCAACTTTTATAATAGAGTATTAAAATTTGAGTCGGTAAGTCGCATTAGACAAAAAACTGCACATTCATAAAAAAATTTACACAATCTTTTACCTTTGCGTACACAAAAGAATTAAAGGTTTGCACAAAAGTACAGAAAGTGTACAAAAAGTTTCAGAACAGTACAAAAATTGCAACTAAAAGTGTAAAAACTCAAGGAAGGTAAAAATAACATAAGGTGCCAGAGGGGACACCCGGTTGGAATGAAGTTCCTTTCGCTATACATAGTTAGTTTCAACACGCCTAAAGCGTCTGTTGAAAAATACTGTAATTTAAATGGATGTTTAAGATAAGATACTTTTTGTAAAATTTTAAAAAAAAAATTTTTATTGAATGTTTTTTTTTAAAAAAAAGCATACTTTTAGGGCACTTTTGTAAGAATATGTATTATATTTTCCCGAAAAGGTCCTCTCTTTAAGGAGAGGTACTTCTTTTATTAAAAGCTAATGTTTTTCTTAAGAAAAACTACAATTTCTGTAAGAAAAAGCCTAAGAGTATTAGTTTTTTTTTACAAAGAAGTACTTTTTTGACGTAGAATACGTCTTACCTTACGGTATGAGGAGTCATGTCAGGTTTTTATTGTTGTAATCTTTATTTCATTGAATTTGAGGAAACGGCTAGATGAATTTTTTTAAAATTTTTTTTGTAGGTAAATGAAGTTGTTATCTTTCGTTTGATATACATTTCATATTGGTTGATATATTTCTAGTATTTTAATTTCTCAAATGAAAATTGTTTAAACACATACACTCAAACATATGTGTGGTGTTTGGTTGAGTGTTTTTGGTTGCTCAACATTGCTTAGGAACATGTATCTAGTAAAAAGTGAAACGAACAGCAAGCTAATGTTGCTTGGCAACATGTATCTAGTAAAAAGTGAAACAAACAGTAAGCTAACGTAATAAAGCTTTTTTGCGAAAGCTTCAATAAAGCTGTTGTAACATTAATTTTGAATTGTAAAGCGTAAAGCTTTCACACAACGCTCGAATGCTAATGCGAAGACTCGATAAGGTAAACCTTTTTTAATATTAGGGCGGCCCTCTCAACATTCGCAGAACTTAGTTCAATAAAAATATTAATTAAAATACATAAGTTAAATTAAGTTTAAAAAAATTGAACATAATATTTTTTTTTTTAAACGGACTTGAATCAAATGCCGTTGGTAAATATAAAAATTACAGCAGACAGTTGTCTGTCCCTGCAGGTACTTTTTAAAGAAGTGGTACTCTTTTTAGGAAAAGGTTACTTTTTAAGAAAATTTGCTTATTTTCAGAAAAGAAAAGAAAAGGTATTATTTTTTTTTACTTTTTAGAAAGGAATTTTTGTAAGAAAAGGTACTTTTTTTAAAAGAAGGTATATTTTTTGAAGCAAAGCTTTTTTTTACGAAAGAATATGTAAAATTTGATGAGTAGGCACTTATCTCAAGACAAGTTATTTTGATTTACAAAGAAAATGTAGTTTTTTAAGAAAAGGATTTTGTTGTAAGATAATGTACTCTTTTAAGAGAAGGTACTTATTTTAAAAAATAACTTTTTTTAAGAAAAGATACTTTTTGTAAGAATATTTAATTTTTTAAGCAAAGGTACTTCTTTGAGATAAGGTATTTTTTTAAGAAAAGCTAGATTGTTTAAGAATATAAATAGGTTTTTTTTTTTTGAGAAAAGTTACTTTTAGTATTTTTATTCTGTTTTTCGACCTTTTCCTTATCAATAAATAATCAATATTCTTCGAGCTTGAGGTCAGATTTGCTGTTGTTGTATTTATTTTATTTTCCTCGATATTTCGCTACTCCTTTGTGTAGCATCATCAGGAGATATAAACAATATTCAACAATTAAAAAAACAATTAAAAAAAAATAAAAAAATTGTTGAATATTGTTTATATCTCCTGATGATGCTACACAAAGGAGTAGCGAAATATCGAGGAAAATAAAACAAAATAAAAAATCTGACCTCAAGCTCGAAGAATATTGATTATTTATTAAAATTTACTTTTTTTAAGAAAACGCACTTACTTAAATATATGTTATTTTTTTTGAAGTTTTTTCACTTTAGCTTTTCTAAATTTACTTTTTATTCAGTTCAAAACTACAATATGTAATAAACAGGCTTCATCTAGAAAATTTCCCATTAAACAAAAAATATCGCCCGATGTGTTAGTCTAGACACAAACCAAACCAAAAGTACGAGTGTAAGAGTAAGTGTGATTCCAAATGTAAATCCATACTCAGGGTTGTATTTCAGGGATTTGCCAGTCTTGCACTTTGGGTTTTCGAAATTTGCTTTTTATTTGGTTCAAAACTACAATATGTAATACACAGGCTCCACCTAGAAAACTTCCATTTAAAGCATCCAAACCAAAAGTTCCCAATATAGTTGATACTAATGGGTTGTAACAAAGTAGTAAAAAAAAGTTGTTTAAAATTTTTTCATTTAGCCCCCATCCCGCAACGTTTGATAAGGAACTTCGTTCCAAAACACCTGTTCTGAGGTACGAAAATGGTATACAAAAGTACGAAATACGTACACTAAAGCACAAAACGTGTACAAATAGGAATAAAACGTATACACAAGTATGCAAAAAGTGAATACAAATCTATTAGAGTTCGTACTTCGTGGGTAATATGTTGCTCTGGATAACCTATCAACCATCGTCGTGGGGAATAAACGACGACCGGTTACCCATTACCAGCAGATTATGAGGAAAATAATAGGTAATTACCCATCCCAACCTGTGAACAAATTAATCATTAGTTACCCATACCGATGCGTATTTACACTTTTCTGTTACCCATTACCCAGAAGTTATGGAGAAAACAATGGGTAGTTGCCCACGACGATGGAGAAATACCCATCCTGTAATTACCGTCGTGTACACATTAGCCGCAGCGATGTTCAATGGCTTACCCAGGGTAACCCATCCCCATTTTTGATCGAAAATATGAAAAATTTAGTAAAAGCGGCTATATCTCAAAAACGGAGATACGTTTTTCGGGATTCTAAGGTTTTTCAATAAAGTGGTCACATTCATATAGAAATCACTTTTTTCAAAAAAATCACCGAAGTAAGAAAATCACAAAAATGAAAATATGTCTTTAACTCAGAAAGAGTACTTCCAATCGCAAAACTAAGGAAACGTGTGATCTCTGTAAGATGCTGTAACCAACGGATGTCTTTAATATGGCATCAATAATTTTTTTGTAATTCGCTAAAATTATAACATTCTCAAATAAAAAAACGCTAAACAAATCGCCACATATATTTATATCCCGGAAACTGAGCTTCCAATGCAAATAAATATATAATTTTTGCTGGTTTCTAATCGGGTTTCATAAGGTGGGCGGGCGGTCACATTCGTAAGGAAGATATTTTTTCAAAAAATCGCCAAAATAAGAAAATCGCTATAATATAAATATAGCGATTACTGGGAAACGGTGCGCCCAATCGCAAAATAACTGAATTATTTAACCTCTTTAACATGGAATAATTAAAAAAAATGCTGAAATGCCCTTTTGTATATTTTTCAGAAATGGAGCGTCCAAGTAAATGTAGGTATTTGTTGTTTTGCTGACTTATGGAACATTTTGGCCCCTATTTTTCATGACAATGTTATATAAACCGAATAAAATAATTTTTCTTGCGCATGAGTGCCAATTATTATAAGGGAGGAAATGCACACATTTAAGATAGAGGATTGTCCGCTTTAACGACCCCTCTGTGGTAAGGCTACATTTTTTAATAATAAAGAACTTAAAGTTCATTCTGAGACCTGACTTTTCTGAGACCTGGCGTTATTACTATTTCTGTGTACACATTGAAGAGAATCACGGTATTGTTTCGTAAATAATAGGCTCGTTCTTTTCGTTCAGTATATGCTAGAAGTGTATACTGGCCGAAAAGAACACATCGCCTTTAAGCAAAATTTATTTGACAGCACTTTTGTCGACTGTCAACTCTAGCAGTTGAAAAATAGAAATATTGAACATATACCCGAATGTATATGTTACTTTATTTGTCACCTTAGCTGTGTCATACATTTTTGCCTAAAAATCGACAGAACGTGACTTCCAACCTCAGAGAAGGCTCAAAATTAAAATATTTTTTTTAATTATTTCTCGTACTAATTACTCTATTTTTTAACATAACTCATTTACCAGCAATATTAAAAAAATTAAATCTTTAAAATATAGTTAAAAATTAAACATATAATGTGAAATATATATTCGACTAACCAGGATTCGAACCGCAATCCCGCGGTTGTTAGTTGCATGCACTACCAATCATGCCACCTTTAAATTTCAAACGGCGAAACAATACTTGGGTACAGTAACATTTGATTCTGTCTCAGGGAACGCTGAAAATCTTGAAACTAAAAAATTTTGACAAGTTCACATTTTCGTTTATTTTAATTTTTTGAAACCCGACAACTCTACTATCCACTGCTCGACTTATAGGGGAAAATTATCGTCTGTACCGTATACACTTTTCCTTTGTATGGGGAAACGCCCATACTGGACGGAAAGAACGAGGCTAACATTGTTTTGTTTTTATACCGAAATTATTTCATATGAAAACAATTCTTTGATAACACAGTGCGACAAATAAAGACCTTTTGGAAAATATACGGACTTGCTCATATAGGTTCGATTCTACCGCCGATGGGTAGTAAAACTCTATATTCGGTTTGTCGGGTTTGGTTGTGGTGCTGTTTATGGGCCGGTGGCGTCATTGGGCCGTACTCTTCCGTGATGATCAAGACCGGCACATTACTGTGATTGCGAATCGCCACCGTTCAATGATAACCGAATATTTTTGGCCCCAATTGGATAATATGGACTTAGAGGACATGTGGTCCAACAGGACGGCGCCACAAGCCACACAGCGAATACCACAATCAATTTGTTGGAATCCAAGTTTGGTGAACATGTTATCTCACGAAATGGCCAAGTCGATTGACCGCCTCGGTCGTGCGATTTGACGTTGTTAGATTATTTCCTGTCGGGCTACGTCAAGTCTATGGTCTATGCCAACAAGCCAGCGACGATTGATGAACTTCGTACGAATATCGAACGTGAAATTGCAGCAGAATCGGCCGATTTATGCTTGAAAACCGTCGAAAATTGGGTTCACCGCCTGGACTTCTGCAAGCGTGCCCGTGGTGGCCATGCAAAAGAAATCGAGTTCCATACATAATGGCATCGAATGTACTTTCACAGGAATAAAGAATTTCATTGGTATCTAAAACCGGTTTTGTTGTATTTAAAAAAAATTTTGTAGCGCTCTTATTGAAAAACCCGTTACCAAAGAAATTTGCGGTGCACTGCAAAAATCGAGGTGGTGGAAAACTACGGTTGCGATAAGTTGCGGTGGTTAAAAATTGCGGTGGTCAAAATGGGGCTGATGATTCGCCTTGGGGGTCAATCTTTATGCCCACCATCCACCATAAATACAAGTTTCGCAGAATCTTTAGGTAAATAGTTTCTATTAAAATTTAATATTTTGATAGAAATTGAATTTAAACCGAAAATATCCTTTGAAAAACTTATTCAAAGTCTTTTAAATGCGACTAAGTCGGCGAATGAATATTACAAAAACATAATAGTTGTGTTCGTTAACTTTCCCAACAATAATTTGCAAGATTGTAGTTTGAGAGAGTAAGAAAGATTTTACGCTCTTTTTGAAAATTTACAGAAAAAAAATTTCCAAGAAAACAGCTGATGAGTTTATGTTTGTTTTTTAATTGCGATTAAAAAATGGAAAGGAAGCCACAGTTGACTACTGATGACGTCGTCGGCTCACCAGAATTTGCGGAATCACTCTGCACATCAATATTATTCATATTAGTTACAAATTGCTATAAAATATTAAAGAAATATTAAAGAAAACAAGAAAAAAAAAACAAACATGATTCTACTTACTTGTCTTTGATAATTTATTTTGCATTTGCCTTGTTTACAAAACAGCCGATTTTAAACAGCAGTTCTATCTTGCAAATTTTGGTTGGCTAAAATTTATCCAACCAAAATTTGCAAACTCTCGAACATCGAACTGTCAAAATTTACGTTCTCTAGTTTCCTGTTCGTTTACTCCACAAAACCAGCAAAAATTTGCAAGAATGCAGGTAAAGGAACAAACTTAATGACTACGGTGGCAATGAAGTGTATGGAATATTTTTGTTTGAATTTTATTGAATCCCAAGAGGTGGTGCAATGGTTAGTGTTCGCGGCTCTTGTGAATGAGATCGTGGGTTGGATCCCTGCTCAGACCACCTTACATTTCTTTCGACGACGGTCACCTCGCTTAGTGATGGCGACATTATCGAGTACATAGCCCCAGAAAGTGCACATCTCACTGATTGTGAGAAGCTCTTCCCAATTCCTTCATGGGATTTAATTTGTATGTTTTTATATTGAGGAAATTGGGAAACAATTCTACATTATGTTGCATGTTAATGATGATAAAGAAATGTGATAATTAGATTCTAGGATGTGTCATAATGAAATATTAAATAAATGGTTTCCCATTACATTCCGTGAAGGGACCGGGGAGAACTTCTCACAATCACTAAGCTGTGCGCATTCTAGTTTACACTCACTGATTTGGGATCTACAGTTTTACACCGATTCCGAACGGTATTTTGAGAAGCTTTTTCATGGCTATATACTCGATAGTGTCGCCGTGACTATGCGAGGTGACCGCCGCCGAAAGAAATTTTAAGGTGGTCAGAGCAGGGTTCGAACCCAGGATCTCATGTACAAGAGCCGCGCACACTAACCATTGCACCACCAACGAAATATGAATAATGAAATATTATATAAGTTTTTTTTTGTATTTATCATCCGCCACAATCAACATTTCCTTCGTTTTCTCGCAACATAAGATCCGCTCGCTTCGCTCGCTATACACTCGCTTCGCTCGCTATCCACTCGCTTCCAAAATATTTTCGGCTCGCTCGGGTTCGATCGTAATGAAGTAAAAGAATTTTAAAAGTATTAAATAAAAATCTTTAAAAAAAGTCTTTGTTACGAGTTCGAATCATTTCTACTCGTATTTCGACTTTTAAAACGAGCGAGTTATCGAAGATTGGGATGGCGAGTCGAGTGTTTCCGTGCCTTTCAAATTTGATACATTAAACAGCTATAATAAAAATATACTACACTGCTTTCACAAGTAATGTTAATAACCTTACTAAAGACGCTCCTAATTCTAATTTGAAATAAATCATTTACGAATACAGACAAGTAGACTTCAAAATTGAATAAACAAAGTTGACAGAGAGAGAATTGAGAAAGTTGAACTAGCAATGGAATTATATGCGGAATATGACATTGCTCAAATGGTTCCTGCGATGTGCCTGGATGGCGCGCATCCGAAAGGTTAAATTTTTGATGATTCTGTCGAATAGATCAGGCTGCATTTTAGCCATGGCACGGGTTATGTTGTCTTTAAGGGCACCATTCCTTTGTGGATTTTTGGCATATACCTGTGACCTAATGAATCCCATCCTAAATTATATATAATCTCTTCTATGCAATTAGTACAGGCTATAACATAGGGTAATGGCATATAGAGGTGCCATTTTCCTCATCAGACATTTCCTTTCACACTATTCGTGGTGCGGTTGACTTAAACCAGGTGAAATTAAAAAAAATTTTGACTTACATTTGTTATGTCGTTTTGACAAAAAGCTGTGAATTTTAAACGTATGTCGGACTTTTGTGTTATCTGTTATTGTTATACATATTTGTAATTGTGGCCGTCGGTGGTGCAATGCTTAGTGTGCGCGGAACTTGTACATGAGAACCTGGGTTCGAACCCTGCTCTGACCACCTTCAAATTTCTTTCGGTGGCGGTCACCTCGCATAGTGACGGCGACACTATCGAGTATATAGCCATGAAAAAGCTTCTCAAAATACCGTTCGGAATCGGTGTAAAACTGTAGGTCCCAAATCAGTGAGTGAAAACTGGAAAGCGCCCAACTCAATGATTGTGAGAAGTTCTCCCCGGTCCCTTCATAGGATGTAATGGGAAACCATTTATTTTTTTTAATTTGTCCTGTATTTAATTTTAAAATTTTTTCTTGTTGGTTGGTTTGAGTCATTGCCTCTATCTGGTATTATTAAAGCAATACTTTCCAACATCCAACTGGCAATCTGCAACACACCATACTCCAATTATTTACTGAGAGAGTTGGCTACTGTATACGTCATTAGTCTATGGCTATAATGTGAAGATTTAACTTTAGGTAAAATACTTTTTAATAACTTTTCATATACTTGAATAATTGTTTTGAAGAAATTGTGTGGTTCTGTTATTGAAATAGGTAAGTAAATAAATAGTTTACGACTAGACAAAAAAAAAATTTAAATCGACGAAAATCAGCTGATGACCATTTAAAAACAACTTTGAAAAGCATGCAATATCATTGAAATCTGACAATCCAATAAGACTGGCACGTACGCATAAGTATGATGGTATTGATGTAGCGGCAGCGAACAAAACAAGCACGTCATCATCGCCAAAGAGTATTGAATAGTATAGAGAACTCATGGAACAAATTGTATGATCAAAAGCACTGGCGACATCCGGCGAATGATTCGAAACTTAGTACTCTCGTTTTGTCATAACTTGGTGCATTTATAATTTTGATGTGAAACATTGATCCCTTTTGAAAAATTTATGCGTTTTGTATTGTTGTATGTAATAACATTGTTGAAATGGTGCATTTATATGGAAATCTATATATATAAAATACAATAGTATGTTTGTCCTCTATAGACTATAAAACTACTGGACCGATTTTGACCAAATTTTATATGGATGCTCTATGGGCCGTGAGTAGTGTTTCTGTGTGGTTTGAAGTTCGTCCGACAGATGGCGCAATATTTAGTTTTTTTGTGTTTTTGCACCGTAACTCAAGAACAACTGCACCGATTTTGACCAAACTTTATATACATGCTCTATGGGGCGTGAGGAGTGTTTCTGTGTAGTTTGAAATTCGTCCGACAGATGGCGCAATATTTAGTTTTTTTGTGTTTTTGCACCGTAACTCAAGAACAACTGCACCGATTTTGACCAAACTTTATATACATGCTCTATGGGGCGTGAGGAGTGTTTCTGTGTAGTTCGTCCGACAGATGGCGCATCTTAGAAATGTGTACACATTGATTATTTGTTAACATTTTTCAATAGATGGCGCTTTACTCTTCTTAATGGGCAACACTGTATTGTAAATATTAAATCGAGGTGACAGACAAGCTGTCATGAGAAGACAGATAACGAAGAAAAAGGTGTTAGATAAGTTGGAGGAGCAGCGCGGTCACTAAGTAAGAAAAGGAGAAACAGCGAACTATAAAGCTATGTGCAACGGAACAAGACTTGCAGTTAAAAAACTATCTCCAAATTTAATCGAAGCCACAATCATCAGCGGCAAATGTAAAGGAGAAGAAGTGCTGATACCACGAATTCCTATGATTTCAACAGATTTACCATTCGATTTCAAGCGATTACAGTTTCCAGTGCGTCTTGCTTTCGCCATAACCATCAATAAGGCTCAAGGCCAATCGCTAAGTGTTGCTGGTTTGAACTTAGAAAATTCCTGTTTTTCGCACGGCCAATTATATGTTGCTTGCTCTAGAGTTGGAACGCCAAAAAATCTTTATGTTTACACACCTACCCAAAAAACTCAAAATATTGTTTATCCGCTAGCATTAAGATAAAGAAGTTAATAAATAAACAAAATTTTCTTTTTTTTCAAACACACCTATTTAATTTTATTAGCGGAACAAGACTTGCAGTGAAAATAAAATTTGAAGGCAAAACAACGTTTGCCCGGGTCGGCTAGTATTCTATAAAGAGAGTAAGACTCGTTTATGATCTTTTACTCAGACTCTCTACATGAGATCGGAAAAAGAGTACAATAAGCTCTCTATACTATTCAATACTTTTTGTCGGCGCTCTGTTTATGACAAAACAAAAACAATTATTTCCGTGGCTAAATGTTGCTTTATTTGTTTTAACAATATTATATCTAATGTTAAAACAGATGTAAGAAGAAATAAAGTGCAAAGCAAAAGAGCCTTCAGCACAAACACTTTTATTTTTTTTAATTACCAATGTAACATTTACTAATATGTTCATAGCAATCGAACAGGTACCGTGTAACAAAAAGGTGTTACCACATCGCCAGTGAGTTCGAATACTCATTGATTTTTTTATATTTTAAATATAGAGACATCATAATTAACACCACAATAGGATTCTGCGCTACCTTCCAAATTGCGGATTTGTCGTATCTTAATTATGATAATCCCATTCACGTTAAGCAAATACAAGGTGGCGCAAAAGTAAACTTCCGATGTTTTTTGGCTGTAATTTAAAAAAAAAATTGAAAACTTTGATTCTTCTTGTGGATTATTTTTATTTAGTATTTTAGTTTTTTTTACATCAAGTCGAGAATATGATGTCTGTAAACGGCCGCCGCCACAGTTGATTGTCATTTGAGCCCTTTTTATGGCATTTTCCATCACTTTGGCCAAAACTTCCGGCGATATGTCCTCACATTCTTGACGGATACTGTCTTTAGGAGCTGCAAGAGTCTGAGGCTTGTTGACATAAACCCGCGACTTCAAAAAGCCCCACAAAAAGAAGTCTGGAGCAGTCAAATCAGGCGATCTTGCTGGCCAGTGCAAATCGCCAAAACGGGAGATTAGGCGCCCGGGAAATGCATCCTTCAGCATATCGGTTGTGGCACGTGCAGTGTGTGCCGTTGCACCGTCCTGTTGGAACCACATGTTTTCCAATCCCAATTCATCAAGTTGCGGCAAAAAGAACTCGTTGATCATTGCTCTGTAGCGCTCACGCCACTTCCATGGCATCGACGGCGCTTCCATGACATCCTCGGCTACAGCAGCAATATTCTCTGCAGAACGGCTACTCCGGAGTCTGCCACGCCTGGCAGCATCTCGTGTTGTGCCAGTCTCTTCGAGGCGAGCGGCTACACATCGCAGTGTTTCACCAGTATGCGTTGGACGGCCAGGAAATCTGCGACGAAATTCACGTTGTGCCAAAGTCACCGGCCGATTATTGGTCAAATAAATAGTCAGCAATACTCCGCGCTCTGGAGCAGTGTAGCGTAACATTGTTTATTAACGTGTATTTCGCATGTGTTTACTACACAAATGTCAAAACAGAACTGACATTAGGGGCAAATCGCAAAATGTATAGCATTTTCTGATAGGAGGATTCCTTTTGCGCCACCTTGTACCTTATCTAGCTACATACCTAGTATTGCTTAATGCTACGCGTGTAAACTCTTTCTATCTTTCCACTTAGACATGTACTAGACATGCCTCTGTCTGTAATCGAGTTGAAACAATTAAATGGAACACCTGACCCGCATATCGTGTGAATTTAAACACAAATTAATTTAATTAAAAATTATTGTGACAAAACATAGAGGCGGGTTTCCATGAGTGGCCTGCCTAACACAGTACCCGATAACATCTATCGTGGGATTAAAAACAAATATTTGACAAATATATACATTTCTTGTTGTCATTAAACACGTGCATATTTCACGCGAACTACAATTGTTGTTTTAAACAAAAAAGGAATATATACAAATATTTTCACTGCTACTGGTGTGAGTGTAGTAATACATACGAAGCCAGTTTAACAATTTCGATGCAATTTTTTGAATAGCAGTCCAGTTGAACTCGAACATGCAGAAATGCCACTAAAAATTTTTTGCTGCAAAAACAAAGTACTTTTCCCGAAGATAAAATTCGATTGCTACTTATACACAGTCTAGAGCACAAAAGTTACAACTTTTCTGCCATCCAAAAAACATTTGTCGTAAAAGCCTTTTACTCTGTTGTAAACGAACTTGAACTTACCCTAAATCTGTTTTTAATTACTTTTACGGCAAATACATGTCGCACCCTAACTACGACAAAGTCATATCTCAAAATTTAAAAATTTCAGTAGATTTCGTTTGAATAAGTTTAAATATGTATGCAAATTCTCAATATTGACAGTTCCATTTTGTATTACTTTTGACGAAAGCAAAGAGGAAATGGCAGCATATTTTCACAGTAGATAGAAATAGTTATTGGTTATGGTTTTTAAGAGAAAAATTAAAATGTGACAATTTTGAGTTTTAACTTTTTGCAGATAGGGTGCGATATGTAACAGAAACCTATGCATATATGCCCACAATATAAAAGGAGAGAAAATTATCTCTCTTTTCTTCTTTCAACAATAAGAAATATTCAAAACAGAACATTTGCGATAGCTCGATGAGGGTATGCAGTCATGGTGTCTGTATTCAGCTACATTTCAGAGAAGGTGTATGCACACACAAATTATTACGGGTCCTATACACGGAAATTGAAAATTTTATAGTCGCAAATAAATTGCAAAATATTTGGGTAAATGGAAGTTCGTTTACCAAATATAAATGAGTTTTATGATAAACATTTTTCAGTTGATGAGAACGTTTGGACATGTGCTCTTAACGCTGGGTATGCGCAGCAAAGAAAATATGTTTGCGGCAAAAGTATAACTTTTACGGCAAACGAACTGCAAACATTTTTCATTGTATACACTAAACCAAAATAAACATTTCTTCGTGGCTTTTAACCTGGGCCGCATACCAGCTCCAGGGTTCTAGTCCGAGGTGAACATCGTTTTTTGTTATAATAAAGTGAGAAATGCGCAGCAAAGAAAATATGTTTGCGGCAAATGTATAATTTTTACGGCAAACGGCATGCAAACATTTTTGTTGTGTACACTAAATCAAAATAAACAAAGTATCGCGGCTTTTAGCCTGGGCCACATACCAGATCAAGATTTCTAGTGGAAGGTGCACATGGTTTTTGTTATAATAAAGTGAGAAATGCGCAGCAAGGACAACTTGTTTGCGGCAAAAGTATAATTTTTACGGCAAACGGCCTGCAAACTTTTTCGTTGTGTACACTAAAAAAAACCTAAACAAATTTTTGTGGCTTTTAACCTGGCAGGTCAACTGAGACGGCTCTCCACTCTATAGTCAGCATAATAGAAAACTCTCTTGAGAATAACTTCTTCGGCCTAGGGACCTTCCTGGACATCGAGAGAGCCTTCAATAACACTCAACCTTCGGCGATTCTTAGGTCGTTACAGAATCTAGGAGTCGACAGCTTAGTGACACGTCTAATTGGGAAGCTTCTGGTGGATAGATCTATCAAAGCTGCTGCACTTAGTGCTGTCCTGAACAGCTGTACTCCTGATATCATGGCCGAATCGTCAACCGCTACATCCCTGGTGAGACTCAGAGATTGTGGCGTTTTGATATCGGGGCATTCCGAACACGCTGAATTACTACACCGAATCATCTCTATTCCCGTAAAAACGGACTACTGTTTCCCCTACCTTCTACCAGCGAAAAATCTAATGACCTCTATTCCCAACAGGAATACATGGGAAAAGTCACTGGAAGGGGACACTAGTAGTATCAGATATTTTCACGGAAGAATCAAAGTTGGTCGAGCAAGTAGGCTATGGGGTCCATTCACCCGACCTAAATGTAAATATCTCCTTCAAGCTGCCTGATCACTGTAGTGTATTTCAGGCGGATATTACCGCCATACTGGAGGTTGCTGAACTACTGAAAATTAGTGTCACAACACTCCGGAGAATATGTATCTACACAGCCAGCCAGGCTGCCATAAAATTCCTGGAAGCCATGTTTGCTTCGTCCGTGCCGTTGAAAAGAATCACGTAGGGTGATGGCAGAGTATTTTGATATCAGGCTCATCTGGGTACCGGGACACAGCGACATTCCAGGCAATTGCGTAGCGGATGCGTTAGCTAGACAGGGTACTACGGCACAGGTTCTTCCGGCAAAAGAAGGTGTGTTAGTATGCCAATCTCTACCTGCCGTTTGCAGATCAGGTAGTGGGCCGATAAGATGTTCAAGGACAAGTGGAGACTTACTCCAATTTGCAAACAAGCCAGGGTCCTCTGGCCACAGGTGGACAGGAAGAGGACTAGGCAGCTACTTAACTTGCCGAGAGGCACGTTATCCACAATGATAGGAACACTTACGGGACACTGTCTTGTAGGAAAACACGCCATAATATTGGGAGATGGAAACTCGACTCTCTGTAGATGATGCATGGAAGAGGACGAGGAAACGACGAAACACTTTCTCTTGGATTGCCCTGCTCTGGCAGGACTGAGAAGTAGGATATTCGGAACACATCTAGTTAGCACCGTAGACCTTAAGGATATTCCTGTTTGTCTTATAGACAAATTTATTGAAAGGGCAAATTGGCTAGACGACTAGTCAATAGTTGTTATAAAGGAAACTGCAGGTATCACAATGGGCTTCTTTGGCCTAAGTATGCTAGACAGCATGCTGTCTTCCAGCCTTTTGCAACCAACCAATCTGGGCCACATATCAGCTCCAGGGTTCTAGTCAGAGGTGCACATCGCATTTGTTCTAATAAAGTAAGAAATTCATTAAGCGGAAGTTAAAAAAATAAAAATGGTTTCCCATTACATCCCATGAAGGGACTGGGGAGAACTTCTCACAATCACTGAGCTGTGCGCTTTCCAGTTTCAACTCACTGATGGGGACCTACAGTTTTACACCGATTCCGAACGGTAATTTGAGAAGATTTTTCATGGCTAGATACTCGATAGTGTCGCCGTCACTATGCGAGGTGACCGCCGCCGAAAGAATTTTTTTTTTTTTTGAAGGTGGTCAGAGCCGGGTTCGAACCCAGGATCTCATGTACAAGAGCCGCGCACACTAACCATTGCACCACCGACGGCCTAAAATATCGTTTGAGGGCAATGACATTTATCTTTGCGTGTAGGAAATTTAAATTGGTTACGAAAATTTTAAGACTTAGGAAATAGAGATTGGAATAGGGATAGAACTTGGTGATATTTGACTTACATTTGTTGATTATCATTCGTTGATATATATACGGACTTGTAGGATGAAAAACATATTCTCTCTGTAGTGTGTGGTTCCATAAACTAACCAAGTGTTAACATTTGGATGTGAATGTCTAGACATCCTTGTGGCGGGTTTGGATGCCCTAACCTAATGTATAAGGTCATGTATCTCATAGGATTACACCGCTAGAAGAGCGTTACACAGCTCCATTTCGACGATGTTCCAAGAAAATAACAACTTGCTATCACCAATATATTACCACCTATTACCATCATCGCTTTAATTTATAAACAATCTACGAGATCCAAGGTGAATTTACGTGCTCCAGTGCAAATATATGAGTTATACTCAAGTCGATTGATGGACCCGCTTTCACCGACTTTTCGTCTTTGGTCTTGTTCATATTGAGCACATCACTTCACTGGTTTGTAGAAGTTCAGGAACACCCTTAAGATATTGGGCTAATCCGAAAATTAATTTTGATTGTAATTTGTTTGCTTTTATTTGTCAATTTCTAACCAGTTTCACGTTTCATGTCTTGCCATACATGCAAAGCACATAAAAAATGTATGCGGATTTTTTTATGAATATAACAATTTGCCCCCATTTCTCTACATCTTTTACTTTTGTATACATCTATGTATATCTGGTTTTAAACATAATTGTATTCTGAAATAAAGTTCATTGAAAATTGCACAAATTGTAGCTTATTTTAAAGGGGAAAATTTAGGTTATACATACACGGGAAAACAGACTGAAGCCCATAATATGTTTGATAGTAATAAATATATGTTTAATGAAATGGCACAAATATATTTATAATTGAAAATGTTTGTTGTAAGTATAGTCGACCTTTTGTAGATATATCGGTTTTCAGTTGTTTTGGCTTAAGGTCATAAGAATAAAAAGAAACCATTTCAAGTAGATCTTTTTAAAAATTTCAAGGATATTTTGAGATTACACAGAGGCGACCAAGTCTTTCCGCAGGCTTATTGAAAATGGAAAATATATGATACTTGACGCGGATTTGAATATAATTTTTGTATCATAAAGAATTTTGTTCCTTATGCGAAGTGTAGTATATTTAGTTAATCTGTAGATTAGGTTAGGCGACATCTCTATACGCAAAGAAAAACCACGTTCCTCCCAAACGAAATCTCAGATAATTGCAGTTCGTTTGGGGACCTAAGTTGAGAGAAACGAACTTCTGATAATCCATACATGCTATTTCGTTTGGGAAAACCGAAAAATGTTTGCAGTAAACGAGTAATGAAAATTAGAGGCTGAAAAAAACGTTTGCGAAAAACAAAAAACGGTTCCGCCAACTGTTGTTTCAGTTACAGCAACCGAGTTCTAGTTACTCCAAATAGATGACTCAAAACCGTTTGCAGTAATCGAATTCTGAAAAATTAGAGATGAAAAGGCGTTTGCGGGAAACTTTTCTTTTCTGCTCTTTCGGTTACAGTAAACGAGTTATGAAAAATTAGAGCTGAAGAAACGTTTGTGAGAAACGAAAAACCGTTTCACCAACTGCTGTTTCAGTTACAGTAACCGAGTGGTAATTAAAAATTTTTTTTATGGCTTCCATTAGCTTCTTTAAATTTTCAGCTTTTATAATATTGGTTTTATGCATAAAGTTTGTTTTAAAAAAGTTGGCGTGTTTGTATTTTTTTTCACTGTTTACTTACACATCTGTCTCGCCTTGCATTTAAATAACAACTAAAAGCGCAGCAAACTACAAGGCGTCAATTGTCCATCCAAGATATATTGACAAGGTAGAAGCATTAGAGTGTGTGATCAATTTTATGTGTATTTGCATGTGTAAGACTGTGTATACAGTCGACAGAATGAGAGAAATGTACGTTCTTCGTAATCTGTGCTCTCATAAGAAAAATGGCTAATTTCAGTTATCGCAAACGATTTTTAAACTTGCGGCAAATGTAATTTTGTACGCGTTTGATGCAAGCGAGAACTCGTTTGAAACAACATGATACACATTTGTGATATATGAGTTTATTTGGGAGAACTACATGAACGATTGTGATTAATAAATTAATACAAATCAATCAAAGTATTGTTGCAGCAACCGAGCAATAAACGTTTTTTTCTTTGCGAGTAGTGGACCCAGTTTGCTCTCAGCCTCATGCTTAATTTTTGGCGAACATGGTACACAACGGCGACGAAAATTGTTCACATAAGCAGTAACAATAATCGGACATTTTTCAAGTGAGTGTCGCTCCATTACTTATTGTTAAATAATTCTCTATCCGTCTACAACATAGATGTCAAAGCACAATAACATTTAATGCCACTTGCAAAAATTAAAGCACATTCACATTATGATACTAATTTTGCGCCACCGTCTGAAACCTTAAGCTCTCCATTAATTTTCTTCCTAAAACCGTTTAAAAAATAAAAGTCGGTCAAAAACACAATATGTAGTTTGGCATACATAAGTATTGGACCTCATCCGAAGACGGGGCTTTTAGAATATATAGAAATTTTGGGGGTACTTGTAACTTTTAAAATGCATATTCAATTTAAACAAGCTAACGCTCGTTTAATTCAGAATAAAGTTGTAATTTAAAATTAATATACTAATAAATACACTTTCATAAAACATCAGTAAAGAAAACTGAACAAAATTTAAATGTTCTTAGGAAATGCAGGTAGCATATAATAAAGGGTGTTTAAGTAAGATTACACTTTTTAAGTTTAGTGTAAGATTTTTTTTGTGCAAGTTGAAGCTATGAAGTTTGGCAGCTGTCATATATATTGTTATTCCGGTTATTGAAACTGAAGCGCTTTACGAAAGAACTTGTTACAAAAACTTGTTACAAAAATTTGGAATGTTATCCTGAGACCGCTCGCAAACTTCATAAAATTGTCAGTTGAGAAGCTCACCTAATGTGTCAACCATTCAAAGAGTGATCAAAAACCGAGGATCATGCGATTTAACGACGTGTGATTTCTTTCTTTGGGTATTTGTGAAATCTCGAGTTTATGCGAATAAACCAGAGTCACCTCCTCAGCTCAAATCCGAGATCCGACGAGTTATCGGTGAGATACAGCCACATCTCTGTGAAAGATCATGGAAAATTTCAAGAATTGACTAATGGCCTGTCATAAGAGCCGCGGTGGCCATTTGATGGATCTTTTATTCCATACTTAATCGGAACATGTCTTCTTTACAATCCACTCAAAAAGTCACAACTAAATAAATAAATAAATGGTTTCCCATTACATCCCATGAAGGGACCGGGGAGAACTTCTCACAATCACTGAGGTGTGCGCTTTCTAGTTTTCACTCACTGATTGGGACCTACAATTTTACAGCGATTCCGAACGGTATTTTGAGAAGCTTTTTCATGGCTACATACTCGATAGTGTCGCCGTCACTATGCGAGGTGACCGCCGCCGAAAGTAATTTAAGGTGGTCAGAGCAGGGATCGAACCCAGGATCTCAAGTACAAGAGACGCGCACACTACCCATTGTACCACCGAAAGTCACAACTATCTTAGAAAATACGTGTTTTTAATTTAAAATGAAAAAGTGCACTCTTCATGAGACACGCTTTATATATGTACGAACAGAGAAGTCTGCATTATTCTTCTATTCAAAATATTTAAAAAACTAAAACCAACTTTCTTTCTGAATAACGCGTTCTTTCTGAATAACTTAAAGTTTTGAGGTCATGGCAGTTATAACTTTCCCACATTATTCAATTAACCAACATATTAAATAACCCCCGTCGAGTGCGGATGTTGGTAGTGGCTGGATCATGAATATGCCATGTCTGGCTGGTCAACAGTTTTTTTTTTTAGTAATTTCTTTACATATGCAGGCAAAAATATGTCATGTCCACTGGATAAATATGTGCTTGCATGTCGTTGTATCGCCGTTTGTTTCTTTCGAAGCAACTGTGTCCATTGTCGCAGTTTTTGCCACTATTTGTATATGGAATATTTTGTTGCTCACACCTGCACAACGTGCAATTGGAGGCAACCTCAGTATTTCCGTATTGAAATTGGATTTTTTTGGCGTCTCTGCTTCCATATTTGTTGTTAAGTTTTAAAATGGTTAAATGGCTGATTTAACTTTTATTGAGGCGTGTCCTATACTGTAGAATTATATGTATGTATGCATGTCTTGTTTTCTAGTAATTTGCAATAATTTGGTTTAAACAAATTGAAAACAATTATGAAATGTAAAATATTCAAGTTATTTTTGCAAAAGGTATTTTCTAACAAATACGTACAGGCGTTAGTATTATATCTGCATATTTACACTTGTCCCAAAATGAGTTTGAGAACCTTCTTAACCCTTCTGCCGCCCTGACCCAATTTATATTTCAAATGCAAATTTGTTTCTTCCTCTAAATTACAAGATATACAGTTGATATCCTCAACGGCGTAGAAAATTAAGCTATGGCAAGAAAAAAATGTATTTAGGTATTTTAGGTTTTTCTCTGCATGCACATATGTAAAATAGTATATACACCAATTATCCTTTGGGTCAATTTGACCCATGAGGAATTACGATAAGTTCTGCTATACTTAAATATTTTTTGTTACCAATCTGAATGAGTTTGGGTTCGGGAAATACTAATTCTATATGAAACAAAGAACACCCTTTGGCACAAACTAAGATGCCCACGTTTCGTTATTGCCATTCCACTATGGGAACCTAGGAAACATTTGAACTCTTTATCACTAATTCTATAAATCGGGAACACCCCTTCTCACATCATATCAACCATTGCTACAGTTCAACTTTATCATTCCACGACCTTCCTTCCTTAAGTGGTCTCAAACAACTCAGAGGGGTCAAGTGTCGTACAAACTGAGGATAATATACTTCTGCAATCGGCTCGATCTTCAAGCACCTGCTTCATTTGGATTTCTTCCTAACTAGTATGCCGTTGGGTTCGATCCCTGCTCAGACCACCTTACATTTCTTCGACGACGGTCACCTCACTCAACGATGGCGACACTATCGAGTACTTAGCCATGAAAAAGCTTCTCAAAATACTGTGCGGAACCGGTGTAACACTGTAGGTCCCAATCATTGAGTCTCAAAAATCCCTTAATGGGATGTTTTGGGACACAATTTTTTTAGTGTGATATATTATTGGTCTTTATGGCTGTTGGCGGTGCATTGTTGTGTGGGCCACACTTGAACATGAGAACGTGGGTTCGATCCCTGCGTTACCCAGATTACATATCTGTCGACGACCGTCATTTGGCTTAGTGTTGAAAAACCTATCGAGTATTTAGCCATGAAAAGGCTGCTCTAAATACTGTTTAAAAACTGTAGGTCCCACTCAATCAATTTAAAACTTTAAAGCTCACGGTTGCTGGTTGTCAGAAGCTCTCCCCTATCCCTTCATGGGATGTAATAGGTATATATTAGGGCGGATCAAATTGTATGGAACGATTTTTTTGATGAAGCGTATAGCAACAACGTAATCTATAGGTGATTCTGAGACATTTTGCTCAAGAGACCATAGCTCTAAGTCGGATTTGGAGCCACCCAAAAGGTATTTTTATCACCTTTCAGAATCTGTATTGATACCTGTAGAAAAGGTTAATTTTAGGCTATTTTTCGACAAAAAATTCCTAATATCTCTACTAAAAATAATAAAAATATATTGGTATCAATACAGATTCCGAAAGGTGATAAAAATACCTTTCAAACAAGCCCACATTGAGAAATCGACTATAATTGTATCCGATTTTAAGCCGAATTGAATTAAATTATTCTATGTATATATGGAAAAATATCTAGTTTGGAATTTTGGAGGGCTCCAAATCCGACTTAGAGCTATGGTCTCTTGAAAATTTCTCAAAATCACTTATAGATAACGTTTTTGCTATACGCTTCACCAAAAAAAAATTAACCCGCCCTAGTATATATGTATATATAAAGGGTGTCTCAATAAGAATACACTTTTTAATTTTAAAATAAACACTCGTATTTTTTCAGACGGTTGTGATATTTTTACTGGATTGTAAAGCAGACATGTTCCGATTAAGTACTGAATAAAACATTCGCCAAATGGACCCCAAGGCTCTGACAATAGCCCATTACTCTTTTCATGAAATCTTCCATGACCTTTCACAGAGATGTGGATGTATCTCAGCGATGACGAGTTGGATCTCAGATTTGAGCTCAGGAATTGACTCTGGTTTATTCGCATTATCCCGAGATTTCACAAAACCCCAAAGAAAGAAATCACACGGTGTTAAATCGCATGAACTTGATGATCAGTTGACATCACAATTTTTTGAAATAATTTGTTGTGGATGTCATTGCTGCAATAAATCGATTGTTTCGTGCGAGGTGTGGTAGGTAGCGCCGTCTTGCTCCAGATCCATTATTTATTATTATTATTATTATTACTTTATTAGTATTTCAAATACTTTAATTATTTATACAAGAGAATTAAATTAACAATTTTACCTTATTGTACTATAATATTTAACAAAACATACACAATTTCTTTTAAAAGCATTTATATTTCTTTCGATTTTAACATTATCAGGTAACATGTTGTATAGTTGCAATCCTTTATAGAAGAGGGAGCGTTGCATTTTAGTTGTTGTTGTTCGTTGTAGTCTAAAATTTTCCATATTTCTTAGTTGATAGGGCTGTACTTCGCCAACATATCTTAATTGTTCGATTAAATATTCTGGAGCGTTTCCAATTTTCATTTTCTGAATAAAGTTCAACGTGTTAATTTCCAGTCTTTGTAGAATGTTGAGCCATTTTAACGATTCTAGCATAAATTGAATTGATGTGTATCTGTTGCATTTTAATATAGTGCGCATAGCTTTGTTTTGTAGTTTTTGGAGTCGGTCAATTTGTGTTTTTGTGCAGCATGTATAGAGAATTGTAGATCCAAATTCAAAATGTGGCTTTATAATTGTATTATATATATTTATTGCCGTCAAAGTTGATAGTTTTTTTCTCACTCGTTTAAAAAAACCAATTTTTTTACCAATTTTTTTGCATATGTAGTCAATATGCTCTTTAAAATTTAAATTTCTGTCTATTATAAATCCCAGATATTTGATTTGTGTTACTTTTTCGATTGTTTCGTCGATTATTTTAAATACTGAGTCGCTATTCATATTTATCTCCATTACTTTTGTTTTACTTTCGTTTAGTTTTAGTTTGTTCATTTTTAGCCAATTGTTAATATTTATCATATCTTGCGTAAGTGTGTCTTGACATTGTTTATCCGTGTCGCCTTCCGTAAATATCAACGTATCGTATGCGTACAGTATTATTTCGCATTTTTCTAGTACATTTGGAATATCATTAATATATATAATAAATAGTAATGCTCCCAGAATTGAGCCTTGGGGTACTCCAAAATCGTTATTGATTGTATTTGAAATTGCGTTATTCACTCTAGTTCTTTGTTTCCTACCAGTGAGATATGATTCGAACCAATTTAATTCGATGCCTTGTATACCATAAATATATAGTTTTTGTAGCATTATATCTTTATCTATTGTCTCAAATGCTCTTTTAAAATCCAAAAATATGGCCATAATTTTCTTATTTTTTTCTATATTTTTCCATCTGTTTATTACGTAATTAATTGCTGTTTCACACGAGAACTTTTTTCGAAAACCTGACTGATATTTTGATAGTATATTATTTTTTTCTATATATTTTTCTAATTGTTCTTTAACGACCTATTCGGTCAATTGAGGCTACAGGAACTCCGTTATAATGTTCCTGTAGCGAATGCCGTTCACGGTCACTGCAATTTCGGCCACCACTTCAAAAAGTAAGGCCTAATCACGCCGCCTGACTTAAATCCGCACCACACAGTTTCTCGTTGTGGGTGCATTTTTTTGTCATGGATTGCATGAGGATTTCCTGAGCCCCAAATTTGAGAATTTTGTGTATTCAAGAAACCAGTCAGATGCAAATGCGCTTCATAGGAGAAGAGGACTTTTTTTTGAAAAATTGTCTTTGACTTCGGTTCATTGAAATAAAGATGGCCACAACCGAATTTATAGGTATTCACAACCTAATAAAAATTTTGCTGAAAATTTGGCTAATTGAGTTTGTCCCAGCTGAATTTTTTTTCATAAATTAAAAACGCATTCTCAAAAACAATTATAAAGCGAGAGATTATTTAATTTCCATGAAAAAGCTTAAATTGGCATAGCAATTCCGACCCTTGTTTAATATTTGGATTTCAAAATTCGGAATTTAATTTCGCTTTAAAAAGAAATAATAAATCAATTTTTTTGAAAATCGTATTTTCATTGGTAAGGACAATCATTGGCATTTACAAATGAACACACAACATCGTTCAGAAATAATTGTCTAACGGAGTCAAATCGCAGCTACGAGGCAACCAATGGACGTCGAAGTTTCGGCTGATTGTGTAGTCTTCGAACACAGTGCGCAAACATTCGATTGTAATGTTGACGGTATGGTACATGGTGCAGTCCTGTGGAAATCATTCGTCGTCCATGTCATCTTCTGCATCTTTTAGGAACAAAACTTCACTGAGTATGGCACGGTAACGCTTACCATTGAAAATTAGCCTATGATGACGCCATGCTAAAACCCGCAACAAACAATCACTCTTTGTGGATACATTGGCTTCTCCTCGATGACGTGTGGATTTTTCGAGCCTCAGACGCGACAACTTTGTCCAATAAGGACGCCGATGATGACCTCGCTTCACAAATTGATCTACAAACTGCGTTGATGGCACTTTATTTCTATCGAATTGACTTCATACAGTTTGAGTTGAAGACTCAGAATTTTGGAAGAAAGTTTTAATTTTGTTCCAAATTTTACATGGCCTACCCGTATATACCCCTATACTACTCTTGTATAGGCAATCTAATTGAAATTTAATTCGGTTGTAACAGCACAGTTTGTGACAAGTTCGGTTATTGCAGCCGAAATTATAGCAAATTTGGTTGATAGATCGAATATGATAGGAAATTCAGTTGTCACAACCCAGTCAATTTTGAAAAGAGTACATTTCAACCCAATTTCAGTTGTCGAGACTAATTTCTAGCGATACCGCCTCACTGTGACAAAAGCAGAATTGGCGGTTGCTACACACAGAGAAGAGATTCGTTGTCACGACTATATTTACAGCCAACTAAAATTTGGCGGTTTCTTGGACTATCACATTATTCAGTTGTGATCACCAATAATTGTGTTCAGTATCACTAAATGTTGTTCATATCAATTGATTTGTAATTCAGTTTTGGTTGCAAGACATGAAATATTTAGTTGAAGCCACAGCAACAATAAATAAATGTGATCTGTCAATCGAGATGTAGTTGTAGCAATCAAATTATCCTGTTGTGGTGAATATTCTATTAGTTGGATGATCGGAAAATGTAAAAACTAATTCGGTTGAACCAAATAATATATTGGTATGCTAAACTAAAGTAATTACTTGAATTTGATGGCTGTCACAACCATTTGGTGATGCTTTAACCAATTATGAATTTTATAGAAAAAAGTAGGAAAAATTTAAAATTGTGTATTTTACATTAAACAAAATTATTATTATTTATAACCAGGGTTTGTATTTCGTGCCATTTTGGATCGAAAATATAAAAACAATTGCTTGAATGTGTTTGTGAAGGCGTCAATAGTGGCGTCATATTCAACGATTATGTTTAAAAGTCTCACTTCGCCTCAATTTATGATAACATGTATTCTTCGCTGGCTGATATCTATGCACTTATAATTAAAGTTTTGAAGCCACTTTATTTTTTTTTCACACCTGTGTTTCTCACTTTCTGTTTAAAATATTAGTTTTTCTGCAAAGCTCTCCTGTAATATTTAAATATACGTAGTTTCTCTTTAACAACAAAGCCTCTTGTGAAAAAAATCCAATGAGTGTTCGAACTCACGGGCGATGTGTTAACACCTTTTTGCTACACGGTACCTGTTCGATTTCTATGAACACATTCGTAAATGTTACATTGGAAAATAAAAAACAGCGTTCAATCATATGATGACGTTTCATTTAAATAATATTAATACTTAAAATTATTTAAAGACCCAGTGCAAGCACATGTGTCATTATTTTCTTGCTCAATACTTTTTGTTTTATTCCCACAAAAGTCAAAGAATGCAAAGCAACAGACACTTGTACATACATACATACATTGTTATATTCGTACGATATAACCGAAGATCAACATAAAATACTCTTTTAATATTACTCCAAATTAATACTCCAAATTAAAACACTTAAATCTCGGCTCGCCGATATCGGATCGCCTTAGTTTTTGGCCTAAACTCTTCGTCGAAACCCGCACTAGCTTTTTAATCCAAAAATTAATAAAATCGGCTATGAATTTCCGGAGAAAATCGCGTGGGAAAATTATATGAAAATCGCCCAATAATCACTTTCAATACCGACTGCCAAGCAACGAACAAACAAACGATGATAAGACAAAACCGAAGATCAACATAAAACACTTTTTTAATATTACTCCAAATTAAAACACTTAAATCTCGGCTCGCCGATATCGGATCGCCTTAATTTTTGGCCTAAACTCTTCGTCGAAACCCGCACTAGCTTTTTAATCCAAAAATTAATAAAATCGGCTATGAATTTCCGGAGAAAATCGCGTGGGAAAATTATATGAAAATCGCCCAATAATCACTTTCGATACCGACTGCCAGCAACGAACAAACAAACGATGATTTACTCTTTCAAACCTAACACTTGCGTATGTATTAGTTTGATAGTTTACTGCCCTAGAGGCGCGCGTATAGATGTTAACACATCAAAAACGAATACAAAGGAATTTAAACACTGGAAACGTGACAAAATGTATGTTACATAATAGCATTTATTTCTTATATAAGGTGTAAGATATCAATAGGAGAAATCCCGTAACACCGCCCAACGATAAACATCCCGGAACGCCTTTTTAATCTAAAAACTTCCCCCCCCCCCCCCCAAAAACTGTAGCAACTTCTGTGGTCGGAGATGCCAAACCTGTTAGAGTGTCTGAGGACTCTCAACAAGGAATGGTGGCTGAACCGGAGGAAGAACCAATTTAATAGGACATAGACGGTGGTGACATCGCTTTGCAATTCGATGGCCATAAGATATTCTACTTTAAGTAACGTGTTCTATTCTTGTGTTGTTGATATTTTTATTGAAAATTAGTTTCTTTTGATATGAAATTTTAGATTTTTATTGTCATATTTTTTTACTTTTTTTCGGGAACAAAAAAAATCCCATTTATTTCTTTCAACGACATCTAGAAAATTATCCATTACACTAAAATATTCCCAATACTTGTGCTTCATCTATTAGTTTACTTTATCTATCAAACCTGTATTTAGTCATCACAGTAGACTACAGTCGATGAGCGTATAATTGATATTGTGCTTAATAAAAATTACTTATAAATCATACGACACAATATAATTGACTGTGAAATTTGTATTCACTTATATTCATTCTACACATGACAGGTTTATTAGATGATTTTTGTATGAAAATTTAGGATTTTGGACGTTTCATATACTTTATGAATACGGACCAGTATATGTATGATTTATCGCTATATCCTATTCGATATTTATTTATAAACATTTATAACGTTAGATAATTTTGGGGAAAATCAATTATGCTTCTTTTTGAACACTGTTAAACAGTTAACACTTACATATAATATATTGTTCATTATGATAAATGTTAACTGATAGTTTTCAAAAAGACGAACATATTACTTATGTACATTTTGTTACAAAACTATTTACCACATTACACCCATGAAGGGATGATGAAGTGCTTCTCACGATCACTGAGCTGTACACTTTCTTTTTCAAAATTACTGATCTGTATTTTTTGTAGTTTGTTTGTTAATTTTCATTACTGGCTAAAACTCACACAAATAGACCGCACTATGCTCGTAGTAAAAAGAATATAGCGACCATAGCTGAGACTGTCCACGATGACCTGCGATGAATCGGTTTGGCGCCGCACAGTGGCTCATATGACGAAAACTCGTGCCAAAAATCAAATTTCGAGTTGTTTGCCTGGCCAAAAAGGTTTCTATTTTTCAGTTAAGAACTGATTAAAGTATCAAATTCTGAAATATCATCCATTTTGAGTGTATAGTTTAGTTTGTACAGCTGGTCAAAGTTGGGCTATTTTGAAAAAAAATGAAAAATGCCAAAAAAGAAATCAATATTAATGCAGAGCTAAACTAGTGTTTGTGTAAAATAGGTTGGAGATAAAACCATGCATTTTTTTCTCTTGATTTTGCGAACAATTTCATAGATATTGAAAAAATATATATACATTTTATAAAGGCCTAATTTTTATACATTTTTTTTTTAAACCTTTTTTTTGCTTAATTTTCAAACTTTGAGTTGAGTTTTAAAGAAAAGACTGGCCGTGCCAGAAAATTTGAAAATGTTGTATTATTGAGGGAACATCCGCGAAACAATTTAAAAAAAATCATTACCACAATCGTGCCCGATTGGAGATATTTGACCTTTTATGAGTCAACCCATGCCACATTACAGGTTGAGTAGTACCTATTCTACTAGCGTTATTACTTATTATCTTTGTTATTTGATTTGATAACTTCCTGAAAATTGGCAAACAACTTAATTACAAGAAATAATTTTGAATTTATGTTCACTGACTAAGCCACGCCCCCTAGAAGAGTACGCCCCCATACGAAAACACCAATTTTACGCTTTTATTGAAAAACTTTAATTTTCTACGAAACAATCATCAATGTTTTCAAACAAAGCAACCATTTCTGCCGACTATTCAGTTTTTAAGTCCGGTATTGATCTAACATGTCTGAGTGATGAAATTTTTGGGTCAGAGGACGCTAAGAGAACGTGATGTGCACATTATTGAAAAATCTTCTTGCAGTGTTGCCATCGTTACTGTTTCGAAACCTTGTTTCGGTTGATCTGCTAGGAGCCCAATTTCCTTGCGAAATTCGTGTTGAATTTTCCTTTTGGCATCCGCATTATCACCTTCTTTTTCAGGGAGAGTATACGCAAGCTTTAGGAAAAATGCCATGAACAGCATTCTGGCATGTAAGGGAGACATCCCATACTGGTAGTTGTGTTCATAAGCTATTGTTTCATTTAAATTTTGGAAGTTCTTTTGTGTCCTCTTACAAATTGCGCGTGTAGATTTTGTATTTGTGATTTCATTCAGGAATGCAAATTTCTGTTGGATGCAGTTCACCGATTTCATGTTTTATGTTGTCATCAGTGGTTGTTATTTGTGCAGGAGTTTCTTTAGCGTATTGAAACATTACTGGTCGACAAAAGTGAGTTGAAGATAGCCGAGGGTTTTTCCAATGTTCAGCCAAACTAGACTTTAACCTCAATGGAACAATTGAAACTATAAACATATTTGCGTCAGAAGACCTCTCATCGTTACATGTCGTAATTGTTTGTTTGTATGCACTTTGTCCTGAGGATCCGTCGCAGCGCCATTTTGTTAGTAATGTTGGATCACGTGGAAGTAAATCAAGTTCGTCCATGCTTTTCGTAGTAATTATCCGCTGAGCAGTGTGATTCAACATATCTTGAAGTTTAACTTTAGCTAGTACATCTGTTATCTTACAAGAAAGTGGCACAGTTTCCTTTTTGGCTGACGTTATTCCAGAATAGCTTGGCAGAATGTCGCCGTTCTTTGTTTTTGAGGAATTGCGCAATATTGTATATTTTTCTTTTGATAACCCCAAATCGAGAAACAAAGCTAGGGCCTCTGCATTATTATACTTTACAATTAATGTCTAGTTCGGTGGAGTAGGAATGGTTTTGTGTATTCTTTTGTTATATTGCCTTTAACCCTTTCCTTGTTCTTGTTATACTTTAGTGATAAGGCTGTGGAAAGATTTACCTTTGAGATATTTTCAGTAGCTCCAATAAGATTCCTCTTTCGGCTACATTTTGAGCACTCATCTATTGCAACTTCGGGCCTTCCTCTAGCGTATCTCCATTTGAATGTCATCAAAAGTCAACGTGTTGTTTTCAAGCCAGGTTCCATAACTTGCAATGAATCTATTTCGGAACCAATGTTTTGCAACCCACTTTGTTCTTAAATTCCTATAAAATCGTTTCAATGTATTTTCATGTTCCCGAATATTCTTGCAATTTAACTCTTTAGTTACAGCTATTATAAAGTTCTCAGTACTATCTCTCTTTAAAAATAGTTCAAATAGTTGGTAATACGACAAGGCCATATTCAATAAATTATGAAACACGTGTCGTTTGACGAAATATATAGTAGTACTAATTAATAGAATAAATAGAAGTAGCATAAAATAGTAGCAGTGTTGTAGCAAAAAGTAGAAGTATAGGAATAGAAACACAACCATGTCGCAACTCGGTACACGAAAATATATTAACATATGACTTCTAGAGGGGAGGTTAATATATATGGGGACTATATCTAAATCTGAACCGATTTCTCTCCATTTTAGTACAGATTGTATATTGCCAAAATACGAAGATGAGCCAACTTTCGTGAGGAAGGGAAGCCAAATGCGGCTTTTAAAGCTGTCAGAATGTAAATCGGTTGAATCATGTATAGGCTATATATTAATTAATCGCGATATGGCTGGCTTTTAACCCTGCTGTTAGATTAGAAAAAACTTACGAATCTTAGATTGAGGGACCATTTGGTCCATACTGCAATTTTCATCCAAAATAATAATTTTATCTTATTCTTTGTAACTATTTTGGTTCAAAAATTTCTAAAGCAAGTATTTGACATATCAAAAACATCCGCTAACATATCAAAAACATCTTCTAAATATTTGACATGAATTTACATTCGCTTGGTAATGAAAAAACTTACGAATCTTAGATTGAGGGACCATTTGGTCCATACTGGAATTTTCATCCAAAATAATAATTTTATCTTATCCTTTGTAACTATTTTGGTTCAATAATTTCTAAAGCAAGTATTTGACATATCAAAAACATCTTCTAAATATTTGACATGAATTTACATTCGCTTGGTAATGAAAAAATGTACTATTGACCAAATGGTCCTCTAATCTAAGATTCGTCATTTTGTATTTTTCTCAGTCCTGAATAAAGTTAGAAAATTTAATTTTCGCACATAACATTGTTTTATTAAAAGACCCCATTAGCAGAAAAATTTAGTCAGTATATATCACCGTTCCAAAGTTACAAGGGAAAACAGAAAAAATTTGGACCAAATGGTCCTAATCTAACAGCAGGGTTAACAAATGTACTTCTGGGCCAATTAGAATGCCACGTGCCTCATTTCGTAAAGATCAGTCGAAAAATATGACTTCTAGAGGGGTATTTAGTCAAATCGAGGAACAAATATATGGGGACTATATCTTAATCTGAACCGATTTCTCTCAATTTTAGTATAGATTGTCTCCAGCGCAAAAGACGAAGACATGGCAAATTTCATTTCGATTGCAGCAAAATTTCGATCTGTACTTCGAGAACAAAAGCAAAAAAAACAAAAGTCTGTAATCTACCACTTTCCCCGCCCTTTTGGTTTAGGCGTGGCACTCCCATTTTTACAGCACATAATCTTTGAAGTCTCAAGATTTATCAGTAAAAGTTTCAAATCGATATCTGCTGTAGTTCAAAAGTTATGATTTTTGGAACGTGTTTTCCCAAAATGAGACACTGTGCGCCTTTGTCAACAGTTCCACCTTATAGTGTTTTATCATGACATGGATCCATAAACTACTATGTTTTATTTTTTATGTTTATTAAATATTAAGTTTTCTACGATATTCGATTGAAATACTTATTAGTATTGAATCGAGCTTAAGATCATTTATAAGTATTGCTTATTGTTTTCCAATATTTCGTCTGCACATTGCGCGACTTGTTCAGGGAACAATTATAATTACATGTTTTAATAATTATTTAATAATTCAAAACCAATTCCAAAAACTCAATACCACAAATTTTTCCTGTCAAAAAAGAGCGGGAAATAAAAATTTTTCCTCGTCAATATGAAAAAATATCTCATAAAACATAAGTAAAAATACACTTAAAGACAGAAATAAATTAACAAAATTTATAATATTAACTTAAGTATTGAAAATATCTATCTTATTTAACATTAACGGGATTATCCTAATTCCTATTAACTAAATGTCTGTAATTTTGAGCAATATTCGCTTCCTTTGTGTTAATGGAACCTTCATGATTTGTAACATTTCTATTGTATATCTGCATTTGTAATGTTTTCTGTGTTCAAAATTGATGTATTGTCAAAATCAGGACAATGATTCAAATTACTGCAGTGTAATGATAATACGGTTTCATGTCCGTTTTGGGATTTCGGATTATTGTTGGGCTATTTTTCGTATCTACAATTATGAAATATGGCCCACAATGGGTCTGTTCTCATATTTAGTTTTATGAAAGAAAAGAAAATCCAAATGGGCATTTTTCACAAACGTAAATTTAAAAATGAAATATTGCCCACAATTTATGAAATAAGACCCACTTTTTCTGAGTGATATTTCGCCCACATTCGTATGGGTTTTTTTTGGGCAATTTTTCTTAAATTTTTTTGGCTGTTTTCCGTTGCACCATTTAGGATATACATACATTCTTTACATGTTCCTTTAATAAATTTCCAAACTAATTGTCTCATTTGACATAGGAAATCCTATTTATTTTGGTTTTAGTTTTGGTCTATTGTGGGTTTGTTCAAATACGTGACATAAAAAAGCCCTTTAAGTTTTAATTTATTGAGCTTTTATAACAAATTTGAAAGAATTATTAAAACTATAAATTTATGAGATCTTAAGTGAACCACAGACTTGTCATTCGTGAGAAGCAGCTTGGGCGATAACTTTCTATATGTCGAATAACATCGATTATATTCTTATTTGGTATCAAGAAGGACGGTAAACATTCAATATACATTGACAATAGCTGATATTCATGCTCATGAGTGACAAGTCTGTGGTTCGCATTAAGTATATAAGGTATCCTGAAATCTTATTGTACCAAAATATTAGACGCATTAAATGTTAGACTGACATAACCTTTGATGTAGACACCAATTTACGTTATTTTGGAAACCGCCACCTAATGTTTGTTTTTGTTTTTATAATGAGCCTGTTTTTCTATTCCCTGTTAAATTCGATTTTCGACCACTCTGTATGGAGAACTAAGCGATTCTAAGCGGTGCCCCATACAAAGTCGTCAAAATTTAGTTAGCATCTCTATCTAACGACCCGTTACATAAACGGTTTTTGTCATTTTTTTCCATTTCATTACGAGTGTGGAAATTCTTTAGCGCTTGGGAAAAAAGTTTTGAATTTCCCATGAACTTGTTTGTTACAATAAACGCCGTCGATGGTGCAATGGTTAGTGTGCGCGACTCTTGTACATGAGAACCTGGGTTCGAACCCTCCTCTGACCACCTTAAAATTTCTTTCGGCGGCGGTCACCTCGCATAGTGACGGCGACACTATCGAGTATATAGCCATGAAAAAGCTTCTTAAAATACCGTTCGGAATCGGTGTAAAACTGTAGGTCCCAATCAGTGAGTGTAAACTGGAAAGCGAACAGCTCAGAGATTGTGAGAAGCTCTCCCCTGTCCCATTATGGGATGTAATGGGAAAGTATTTATTTATTTTTAAACGAATTTACCACGATCGGTCTTGACCGATTTATTATGGATCGAATCCAAATTACTACACGCAAAGAAAAAACTCGTTCCTCCCAAACGAAATCTCAGATAACTGAAGTTAGTTTGGTGTCTGTAGTTGGGAGAAATGGACTTCTGTTAAGCCACACGTCTCATTTCGTTTGTGAGAACCTAAAAATGTTTGCAGCAAACGAGTTATGAAAAATTAGAGCTGAAAAAATGTTTGCGAGCAACGAAAAACGGTTCCACCAACTGTTCTTTCGGTTGCAGCAACCGAGTTGTAGTTGATCCGTTTATAGTAAACGAATTATGAAAAATTGGAGCTGAAAAAACGTTTGCGAGAAACGAAAAACGGTTCCCCCAACTATTTTTTCGGTTACAGCAACCGAGTTGTAATTAAAACTTTTATTTCTGGCTTCCACAAGCTCTTTTTTTTAAATAAATTTGGAATTTTTGTCTATTTTTTCACTGTCTATTTACACGTCTCTCTCGCCTTGCATTTAGAGGTCAACTGAACTCACAACAAACGACAACGCGTCAATTGTCCATCGAAGACATATTGACAAGGTAGAAGTATTGGAGTGTATGATCACTTTTATGTGTATGCGGGAGTGTGTAACTACAGTCGACAGAATGAGACAATGCGAGAAAAAATAGCGAGATAAATGGCTAATTTCAGTTATCGCAAACGTTTTTTAAACTTGCGGCAAATGTAATTTTGTACACGTTTGATGCAAACGAGAACTCATTTGCAACAACATCATATACATTTGCGATATATGAATTTATTTGGGAGAACTACATGAACGGTTGCGATTAATAAATTAATACAAATCAATCAAAGTATTGTTGTGGCAACCGAGCAATAACCGTTTTTTTTTCTTTGCGCGTAGATATGGGTGGTACATCTACAGCTAAAATTTATTAACCTTCCGATAAGTGATAACTTCGGTATTGATACCTGTGTGATAAGGTCCCTAGGGACCTGGAACAATAATGTATGATATCGTCAAGAATTATCATTATTGTGTTTTTAATTAAAATTTTTTGTGGAAAGATTTAACCAATAAGTAAAGTATTTAATTTTATTAATGCATATTTTTTTTTGAATTTCGAATTTAATTTAGAATTTAAATTCCAACAAAAGCTGTTTTCTCTCTCAATAACGTTGTTGCTAAATCTAAGCTTGAGAAGAAGTTATCAGCTTAAATTATCCGCCCTGTATTTAGGTATTGTTCAGCCAACTGAAGCACTACATTTTGGCCCTGATTTACTACCGCTCTTGAGCTGGTAATTTTCCAGCGTAAATTATGCCTTTTACGGGGTAAAATGTCTTTGCATCACAAAACCACCATACTTTTATTCCGTATTTCGCCGGTTTAGAAGGAATATACTGGGTAAAATGAGTCCGACCCCTATAAGCAAATAATTTTTCGTCTACTGTGAGAGATTCGTGTGGACCATAAGCTGCGGCCAAGTTTTGCTGCAACATCGTCCATACATCGTCAACAGCAGCCGTTTTACTGGTTTGTAACTTTTCAGAACGTGTCAAGGAGTATAAATCTTTTTATAGCCGAAAATATATCAAAAGACATTGCAGCTTTGTATAGCTGATCTCGAGTTTGCATCAAATTCCTTTAGGGTAAATGGTATCCACTCCTTTTTACTTGTGGAATTTGCTGAATTCCATAATGTCGTTTCTAGGTTTGCTTTTCGATTTGTTTCTCGAACTTTAATGCATGCAATTTCTTCGGTAATCAGAGAACGAAAAATTTTAAATGGATCATGTATATTTTTCGTAAGCCCCGGCTTGCTTTGTCCATAGTTGACTATATTATGCGCACGATTACGGTCACCAGTTGGTGGGAATTGGTTCCATTTCGTGCCGTTCTTAGAGGTAAAGTAGGCAAAATCTCTTTCGGTATCTTCATCAAGCAGTGGTTCGCTTCATCTTCATCATCGGTATCTTCATCATTGGCGTCGTTCATTTCTACGTGTACTTCGTTTTCTATATCGGATGCGTCTCCGGGCGGGTAGGTATATCAAGTTAGCATTATCATTGCCCTCAAAACGATCAATATCATCGTCTGCTTCTTCATCAAACATACTGGCAAATCTAGAATTTATTACTCGCATTTCTTCCTCCGGCATTCGCTCATAACGGGTAGTATCTCGAAGCACCACATCCGCGGCGTCCCAATCTGATTCAGCCATTTTTCTGTAAAAATGCTCTCACATAAAAACTAACCCATAAACAAAAGAATGCATTTATGACAAAACTTGCTTTCAGTCTCATTGTAAATTTCAAAACTTTTTCACTAATTTCAAAATACATTTTCACACGCGTTACTTCACTATCCACGAACAGCAGCAGACAATTTACTGCCTGGTAATAACCAATAAGAAAGGAGAAAATGAGACATATTCTATAAATAATGGTACTATCTTAGATAATATCATTGCTGGTAACTGTTCCGAAACAAAAATCGGCAAATTTTTAAAGCGATTTTTAAAATCATCATTGAATGGCGTTTGACGTTTTATGGCGTTAAATCGCTTCATACCGCTTAGCTCGCCCTACAAAGTGCTCGAAAAGTTAGTTTAGCAGGGAATAAAAAAACATACCTATTATTATGTTTTTCAACTACGCCTCCATCATTTTAGTCCAACGTCGAGACGTTGGAACTTAGTTACCGATGACTTCTTCAAATACCAACGTTATGTCGGTCTAATGCATATGAGTATCGTTTCATTTTTCAAATCTTAATCTAGAATGCACATGTTGCTGAATAAATAAGTATACTCGTGCTCAATCAATTCAAAGTAAAAATGCATCGAAGCAGTTGTACTCGTATGTGTGTGGGATGGTTTGTATTATCATTCGATTTGCAAGTGAGTGAATTTAATTGAATTCTATAATATTTATGAGGAATTGTAGTTTTGACATGTTGTGCTACAAAGTATTATCAATTTTTATTGTATTGCTTTTGATTTTGAGCCAGCCCAGCCTGTCATAACAGCCAATCATAACTATTCTGAGAACGCATAATTCCCAGATATGAGTCATAATTTTCTTTGATGGATATGACGATTATTTTGTTGCTTTTTTGTGTATGAAATGGGTGGAGCTCAATGGTTTCATTGCGAATAATTGAGAATATTGCATACCATATCGATAACAAATTGCATTCATATATCAAATTCCAGACCGATTTCATCAGACAATTTATGGTGTGAGAACGTGTACACAAATGAATGTTCATGTCTGATATATTTCATTGTTGATAGGTTCACTTTCAAATACTAGGAAGTGAGTTGAGTTGGTAAACAACTATAGAATTATTTATTGTTAAATTTGAAATTTAATTTAAATATAATTGATTGCAAAACATATGATATTATACAAAATTGAAAGATAAATACAATTTGGTGCCAAAATTTATATGATTATAATAGTCATTATGTGAATAATGTTGGATCAGAACAATCATTCAAAAACATGTGTCTATATGATGGTTTACATAAGAAACTATGTATAATTAGACATGTTATCAGGGATGTCTTTTATAAGCACCAATTACCAGCTTTTAGTTCTCCTCGGTGTATTGAAATAAAACAATCTGGTAGATTTCGATAAAAAAAGAGCCTCAGACAATAATTTGTTATTTAATTTTAAGCAAAATTTTGTACTTTAATTAATATTTCCTCCAAAGTTCTCTACAGTTCTTACCAATTTTTAATATTTTTTTCGCCTTCGCAAGAGATCCGAATTGGAAAAACGGTAGTTGTTTTAAAATTTGCTGAAGTCATCAATTCTTAACCGTTTTCTAAATGTTTTCTTTATACGATTTCGACTATGCTTATGGTAGATGACATTCAATTACTCCACTTTACTCTTCTTCTGCTCTTTCTTCATTAGCCAATTCGCATATACAATTCAAGATAACATTTTCCATTTTACCATTGATTGGCTTCATTGATGCTGGATGCGCATCAGATGCCGAGCAATGCTGGTTTTACCAGCAGGCCCAATGTTTCCTATACGGCAGACAGAAATCAATATGAGTTGAGGTATCGCTGGAGACTAGACATGGGTATAAAGAAGCAAGCAAGTCGAAAGAAACAACTAGAATTGGAAGTTGAAGCATGGAACCTGCGGAATAGAGAAAAGCTGAAGCAAAGTAAATTTATTGTTGTCAATTTAGGCATTAATTTCATTAATGTGGTTACAGCCATAGTTAGTCTCACTGTTTGGAAGAGGATGTGCTTAAAATGTACACAACTTACTTAATCTTTATTGACTATTTTACCACCTCATGGGGTCAGACGTCTTACACATGTTAATTAAACAAACAAATTAAACAAATTTCAACATATTCTTCCAACTGGCTCTATTCTTCGCCTTTTCTTGCCAGTTGGTAACACCCAGGATACTGAGGGATTCTTCTGCCTGGTCTTTCCAGCGAAGTCTTGGTCGTTCTCTTTTCCTGCTTCCATCGGGTATGTTATCGAAAAATTTTCGCGCTGGTGCATCTTCATCCATTCTGGTAACGTGGCCTAGCCAACGCAATTGATCTAATTTGAGTCCACGTCACGTCAGAATATAAATTATATAGCTCTTGGTTCCAGCGTCGTTGGTACTCGCCATTTGCCCTAACAATACCATATATTTTGCGGATAATTTCCCTCTCGAATACTTCCAGGTGTTCTTAATCCGCTTGCGATATGACCCAAGTTTCGGAGCCATATGTCAAAAGAGGTAAAATATGATATAATTGGAGCTTAGTTCGTCGAGAGAGGGCTTTTTTCCTAAACTGCTTGCTTAACCCAAAATAGTATTTATATGCAAGTACAATTCTCCTATTTATCTCCAGGCTGGCGTTGTTGTCCTTGTGCACAGCGGATCCAAGGTAGACAAATTCATCTACCACTTCAAAATTAAATCGATTGTCAACGTTCAAGTGCGGACCAAGTCGAGAGGTTTCTCTAGTCGTTGACAACATAAATTTTTTCTTCCCCTCATTATCAGCAAGACCCTCGTTCGCTGATTCTTTTTCGATTCTTGAAAATACTGCAGTAAACTCTCGCAAATTTCGCCCAATGATATCTATGTCGTCAGCATACGTTAGCAACATATGGCTGCTCGTGTTGATGGTTTTGTTCGTATTTACTGCAGATTTTCTCATTATTATCTCCACTAAGACGTTGAAGAGATTGCACGAAAGTGTGTCGCCTTGTCTCAGTCCTCGCTTGGTACGGAATGGCTCAGTGAGGTCTTTACCCACTTTCACTGCTGACTTGATGTTGGTTAGCGTCATTCTACAGAGGTGGATTCGATTTTCCGGAATCCCAAGTTCAGACCTAGCTTCGTTCAGTTTTCGCCGTATGGGGCTATCAAAGCAATCTACACTATCTTCCACTATCATTACCTCCTGATCTTCAGTGGAATAATCTGAGTGGAGTAGTGCTGAAAAGTGGCCTCTCCATATTCTAAGCACACAATGGTTATCGGTCACTAGATTCCCATTCTCGTCTTTGCAGGAGGGCAGCCCATTATTCGGCCGGCCCGTTATAGGATCGTCTTACCCTCTGGAAAAATGTTCGCGGTTCGTTGTTCATCCTGCATATTTCGGTCTTTCACTCTCTCTCTCTCTGCTCCCTCTGCCATTTTTTTTTCTACTAAATAGTTGGGTTTTTACACAACACATAAGAATAAATGCTTGCATACCCAAATCTATTTTAACCAAGAGCGTTATAACAACTACTGACCGCGTAATCCTTTCTGATTGGACTGCAATGATTGGTGTTGGAGATGTAGTTAATGCATTGCGTGCACCTGTATACTATATATTGGATTCATTAGGCATAGCCAAATGATATAACACCGGGATAGGCTATTACTACCCGATATTTCTGGTGGAAACCAGAAAGATGATAGTGTTGCCGTGTTGATCAGCTTTAGTAGAGTAGAACAACTACTAACAGTCCCAAAGATATACACAGGAACGGGTGAATAGTGTGCAACTGCTTGTTTGCTTCTATTTTAATATTTAGCACTGGCAAAAAACATTCGCGGTCAATGCATTGCAGCTAAAACATGATTTAAAATAGGGTGCCTGTGGTTTAATTAAAAAAGCTAATTAAGGTGATGGAGTGTTTGTCTTCATCATATATCAGAGTTTGTGCCGATCCTTCGACCAGATGTTAAATTTTGTAAGTGCTTTCAAGACCAATGACCTAAATTGATAAACAAGATTCAAGGTGGGCGACGATTCACTGTTCGATAGTGTGACAGAAAGTTTATGAATTCGACAAATTCGTGACGTCAAAAATCAGGCACAATTACCTCGAATTTCGGACGCTTTGTCGATACTTCTTGGTAAGTGCAAATGAAAGAAAGAAACAGAGCTTACATTTCACTGAAGCGGAAAAACAATGTTACAGAAATATACTTATTGGTAAAAAAAATGGTCAGAAAGGTTCCCCTTAACGAATCCAATCTGCTTGAACAATTCGAAAAGTGCCCTATTAAAAGCATTTCCACAGCTGGGGTAAAATATCTAATCGGGCGTGACTTTCTTTATGGGCGAGTTGCATTGGCATCAAAAATGAGTATGATCAAAAATCCTCCGCTACCACCAAGGCCAATCCCCTTAAAGAGACTTCACATTAAGGTACTTACTTAGCGATTACACGGAGACAATAGCAATACATACAAACTTTTTAACTAATTCTCTTACACTTCTCTCATTGTCTTCGACACTGTGTCTGATTTTGCTGTTGATTCGGCAAATTATTGATTCGTTTCGTTGTAGTTTGCAAAAAAGAATCAAAACATATTCACAAAAGCCCCACAATTTCGAAAAACTTAATTTTATTTGTAGAGATTGTGTAAATGATTTTGGATTCATAGGAAAGAACACTGACGGTGGTTGTCTCAGAAGGTATTGTCTTTCTAATTGTCTGGATGACTACATAACGCAAATACTTTTTCTCTTCTTTGACAACTAATACATATTCTCACTGTCTTGTCTAGTTCCTAGAGAAAAATATAAACATAAACTAATACTTATAGTAGACTTAATAGTTCTCTCACCAAATTTATGACATTTGGCCTGGTGTGATATTTAGGTTCGATTTTGAAAAGAATTGCTTTACTAATACCAGATAGAGGCAATGGTTCAAAGCAACGAACAAAATAACAATAACGGCATTTCGTTTTGTGTGTTAAAATTATTGTGTTAAATACAACAGAAATGTATGCTAACAATAACAGTCAATAAAAAAGTTTAAAACACATTTAAATTTCACAGTTTTTCACCAAAACGACATGAAAAATTGAAGCAAGAAGTTATTGTAATTCCACCTGGTGTAGTTCACTTTTCGTCATACATCTCTCTATCACACCGACCGGATCAAGTGAATGAAACTTGAAGTGAAATGAAACTTCAGGGGAGCCCAATATTCTCTCTAGTATAAGATTACTCTCCCAGCAGCGGAAGTCGCAAGCCATTTGACAAATAAGGCATGCGGAATGGTTATTTTGTAATGCCTTCCTAAAATAAGGCCTGAGGAATGCATGAATTTTTCCATCAGATATAACCAAGAAGAAAATTTTTACTATTTTGAGAAATTTCTTTTCCGATTCTTTTTAACCGTAATTTAATTGCAAAATTTCATACAAATTTTAAAATTATATTTTTTATTAATTTCAAATTTTCAGTTTAAAATTGGGCGTGGTAAAACGTTCTAAGATAGATACATACATACTTATAAATTAAAATGTATAAGTGGATAATGAATTTGTGATAAAATAAATTATTTTAATTTTAATTTTGTTTAACAAAAACAAATTAAAGTAAATCCCTTCCTCTTTGCATGCCTACTAAGGTCTTCTTTAGACAATGCGCAAGGAAGGCCTTGCATCCCAATCTCACGCTATGTTAAAAAGAAAAAAGGAGGTAATGTGTAGGGAGGGCCTTCCGTATTTTAAAGAAGGCCTGTTTGGTGATGATTTCAGGCCTTCCAGGCCATGATTTACACCGCTGGGATAGTGGTTGTGTACATGTGAGTTGCCGATCGTGTGTGAAAAATACGATTATTGACTGCTTCTCGAGGCTATGGGTTGGTTATCACTGCTCTATGGATACAAAGAGTGTCCATGTGTATTTCAGTTCCACCCAATTCTCGTCGAAAGAGTTTTTTGTTGCGTATTTGTTATGCCAGATTATGCCAAATTAAAAAATTATTGTGCTCTTCAAATCAAAACTAATTTATTGCATATAAAGTTATTTTTAAAGTCATAAGTGCAAATAGAATCAATTTTAAAGTCCAGTAAACCGACTTACACATACCGTCATCTTAAGCCATTCACTACGTCCGAATTCCGTTAAAAAGCACCTATATTCACCCTTACGTTAAGGGGACAAATGTGACCATATTCTATAGCAGATTGACATTGCGATTAATATTATTTAATGCCGAACTTAGTTAGGAATCTAAGCGGATTTGGGGAATTTTTCTGACTACCAAGCAATTGTCCACCCAATATCTATATGGGAAGTACAAAAATGGACAGGGTGAAGTTGTCAGTTTTTGGAACGAAGTTGCTTATCGCACGTTGCCGGATGGGGGCTAAATGAAAAAATTTTAAATAACTTTTTTAAACTACTTTATTACAACCCATTATTATCAACTATATTGGGTACTTTCGGTTTGGTTTAAAGGAAAGTTTTCTTGGTGGAACCTGTTTATTACCAATAAAAAATAAATTTAGAGAAGCCAAAGTGCAAGACTGGCAAATCCATGAAATACAACCCTGAGCATGGAATTACAATTGGCAGCACACTTATTCTTACACTCGTGCTTTTGGTTTGGTTTGTGTCTAGACTAACATATGGGGGATATTTCTTGTTTAATGGGAAATTTTGTAGGTGGTTTTGTAAATAGTTTGAACCGAATAAAAAGTAAATTTAGAAAAGCCAAAGTGAAACAAGTTTAAAAAAATAAAATTTTCTTAAATAAGTGGGGTTTCTTAAAAAAAGTAAACTTTATCAAAAAAGCGCTTGATCAGTGAAACAGCAGACAGTTGTCCGAGGCATTCGGCCACGGACTGTCCCTGCAGGCTGTGTCAGAGACACGGCCATTAAGTTTAACGTAGAATACGCCATCCGATAAGACAGAAAACATATATAACAATAAATGATAAATAACATAAGCAAATGAATTTATTTATTTGATAGTTACTTTTGATAATATACATAAGCTTATGGTAGGGAAAATAGGATAAATATTTTTTAAATTAAAAGAGTAAGGATAAATGATAAATAACAGACGCAAATCAATTTGATTTATATTTTTTATAATTATATATCCAAGTTAAATTCAAATTCACATTTAACATTTTGTTTCACTTAAATACATAAGTAAATATACGAAATTTCAATATTTCATCAATCAAAACAACAGCCGAAGGTTTGTGTCCACACTGAAACAGCAGCATAGTTTGTGTTCACGCTACAAACTCAGACACTCAACCAAACACCACACATATGTTTGAGTGTATTTGTTGAAACAATTTTCATTTGAGAAATTTAAATATTAGGAAGATATCAACCAATATGAAATGTATATCAAACGAAAGATAACATCTTCATTTACCTACAAAAAAATTTTTAAAAAAAATTATCTCGCTGTTTCCTCATAATCAATGAAATAAAGATTACAACAATAACAATTTGACATGACTCCCTATACCGTAAGGTAAGACGTATTCTGCGCCAAAAACATACCTATTCTTAAACATAGTACATTTTCTGAAAAAAAAATACCTTATCTTAAAGAAGTACCTTTGCTAAAAAAAAGTAAATTTTCTTACAAAAAGTACCTTTTCTTAAAAAAAGTAATTTTTTAAATAAGTAAATTTTCTTAAAAAAGTTCACTATCTTACAACAAATTGTCTTTTCTTAAAAAACGACCTTTTTTATTTTACGGAGTTCCTGTTTTGTAAAACAAAATAACTTTTTTTGAAGATAAGTACCTATTCTTAAAATTGTACCTGTTCTTTAGTAAAAAAAATACCTTCTCTTACAAAAAATATCATTTCTTAAAAAATTCCTTTTCTTCTAAGTGCCCTTTCTTAAAAACAAAATAATACCTTTTCTTTTATTTTCTTGAGATAAGTATCCCCTCGTACTTTTGGTTTGGTTTGTGTCTAGACTAGCATATGGGGGATATTTCTTGTTTAATGGGAAATTTTGTAGGTGGTTTTGTAAATAGTTTGAACCGAATAAAAAGTAAATTTAGAAAAGCCAAAGTGAAACAAGTTTAAAAAAATAAAATTTTCTTTAATAAGTGGGGTTTCTTAAAAAAAGCAAATTTTATCAAAAAACATACCTATTCATATTCTTAAACAGAGTACATTTTCTTAAAAAAAGTACTATCTTAAAGAAGTACCTTTGCTAAAAAAAAGTAAATTTTCTTACAAAAAGTACCTTTTCTTAAAAAAAATTAATTTTTTAAATAAGTACATTTTCTTAAAAAAGTTCATTATCTTACAACAAATTGTCTTTTCTTAAAAAACTACCTTTTTTATTTTACGGAGTTCCATTTTTGTAAAACAAAATAACTTTTCTTGAGATAAGTACCTATTCTTAAAATTGTACCTGCGCTCTTTAGTAAAAAAATAGTTTCTCTTACAAAAAATATCATTTCTTAAAAAATTCCTTTTCCTCAAAGCGCCCTTTCTTAAAAACAAAATAATACATTTTCTTTTATTTTCTTGAGATAAGTACCCTTCTTGAAAATAAGTAAATTTTCTGAAAAAAACATCCATATCCTATAAAAAAGTACCTGTTCTTAAAAAAAGCATTTCTTTGTAAAAAAAATGCATACTCTTACGCTTTTTCTTACATAAAAACATTAGCTTTTAACAACAGAAGTACCTCTCATCAAAGAAAGGACCTTTTCGGGAAAATATAGTACATATTCTTTTTTTTAAAATACATTCAATAAATAAAAAATTTCTTAAAAAACTTTATCATTTTACAAAAAGTAAATTACAGTATTTTTCAACAGGCGCATTAGGCGTGGTGGAACTAACTAGTACATAATATATAGCGGAAGGAACTTCGTTCCAACCGGGTGTCCCTGGCACCTCATGTAATTTTTAATACACAGAAGCTTTAGCTAGAATATTGATGAGTACCAAATTTTATCCAGAGCGATTGTGGCCTAATAGGGATATCGAATAGGCCAACAGAAAATACGGCCAATTTTTTAATACTCGCTACAAAACTGGGCGTGGCACACTAATCACTTATTAATTACAGAGTAACTTTTAATAAAATGTCGAATAGTACTGAATTTCGTGAAGATCGGTTGTGGTTTACGAGAGTTATCGTTATCATGTCGACCAAACGGTCATCCGCCCAAATTTTGTCTGGGAGGTACCAGAATGGGTGTGACAACACATCTCATTTTCCATAGAAAACTGGCAGTTGAATAAATATTGTCTAGAACAAAATTGAATAAAGATTGGTCGGTTTTTCGGACTGCTCGTGCGGAAATACCAGACGTATGGGACGTACAAAAAAGGGCGTGTCAAAATCACCCTCGTTTTAATCGATTATTGACGTTTTAAAAAATTTAGCCTCGTACCTAATGTCATTAAGGGTGGAAGTGTTAAAACCGATTTATCGGATTGACAACCTGGAGGACCACCAAGCTTTTATATATGGAATGTACCAGAATGGGCGTGGCAATCTCGCCCATTTTCTTCAGTTAAGTAGATACAGATTATTATCCAATATGAGAGTTGAAGCTAATCACATCTAAGAAATACGATTTTGTACTAAATGTGTTGATTTGCATGGGAGGTACCAGAAGGGGCGTAGTCAAAACATACATTTTCAATACCAAATTAAGTTTGGATAAATAATAGTCATTGATAAAAATTTCGTTGTAAAGATTTAAGGCAGTTATCGGGTTGACCAACCAGCCAGACAGACGGATATGGCTCAATCATCTTAAAAAGTCCTAAGACGAATTGGATCCTTGTACGTGTTAAATGATATTCCTTACTAAATGATATATTCGGCGGGAATATTATTGGAGTTATGGACTCCAAACTTCGTATTACAATAGTACGGCTTCCCACATCAATATCTTCGCGCTGAAAAATGTGTCTTTTTTGTTGTTCGGATGTAAATATATCGTGTTTTTGGCCTGTCGAAAAAATTATGTACTTGTGCACAAACATATTGTGTTTGTTAATTTCCAATATGTCAGGAAACACAATCATTAGTTTATAATATCTATCTATGCAATCATAGCTGATAATATACATTTTTCTGCCCCAAATATAGATTTGTTTGCTGAAAACTGTTCAAAACCATAGAGCAAATTAGAATGAAGAAGTTTATTCTCTCAATAAGTTTAACTTCATATGTTTGGATGCATCTAAATGTTGGATGTTTGTTGTTTATCATTATAATGTGTGGATGTACCTAAATACTTGTGGAGAAGGTAGCTGATGATATGCGTTGGTTTGCATTGAAGGAGATATATTCCCAAATATCCACTGTAATAATTAATATCACAAATATTGTTTATAAATATAAATGTTTACGATTATAATATATTCTTTAATAGGACTTGATCTTGAACCGAAAAATTAAACTGTGCGATAAATGGTAGTGGTGGGGTTTTGACTACCGGGAAAGTTATATCGATCAAAAACAGCAGACAGTTGTCCGAGGCCTTCGCCCACGGACTGTCCCTGCAGGCTGTGTCAGAGACACGGCCATTAAGTTTAACGTAGAATACGCCATCCGATTAGACAGAAAACATATATAACAATAAATTATAAATGATAAACGTCAACTGTCAGCTGCTGTCAAACAGCATTGTTATTTTGCTTACTTGGCAGCACTTTCATTTAACACAAAAATGTATCAATTAATTTTTTCATATATTTTTTATAATTATATATCCATGTTAAATTCAAATTCACATTTAACATTTTGTTTCACTTAAATACATAAGTAAATATACGAAATTTCAATATTTCATCAATCAAAACAACAGCCAACGGTTTGTGTCCACACTGAAACAGCAGCATAGTTTGTGTTCACGCTACAAACTCAAACACTCAACCAAACACCACACATATGTTTGAGTGTATGTGTTTAAACAATTTTCATTTGAGAAATTTAAATATTAGGAAGATATCAACCAATATGGAATGTATATCAAACGAAAGATAACATCTTCATTTACCTACAAAAAAATTTTTGAAAAAAGTTATCTCGCCGTTTTCTCATAATCAATGAAATAAAGATTACAACAATAACAATCTGACATGACTCCCTATACCGTAAGGTAAGACGTATTCTACGCCAAAATAAGTTAAACGTGTCCCACGCGATTTGCTGGGTCACGTCTAGCAATCGAGTTATATAGATTTTGAATTTAGTAAATATAGGGCAACTTGTCACATTTAGGGCCCTTTTGTTTGACATAACTCGAGAACTACTAGTCCAATTTTGTTGCAACAAACTTAGAAATATTAAGAATTACAATCACTGTAATCTATTTATATACTGTTCGTCTACATAAACAACAGTTTTGCAGTTATAAATAAATTTATGAAAAAAAAATTATATTTTGCCTAAAAAATTCAAGTTTTTTTTTTTAAAAATCATAAATAATTCCAAAACGCGAAAAAGTGTTAAGTCTTATTACTTTCGCGTAAAGTCTGTCGAATAAGATGGAATAAGATAACAAAAAGGAAAGTTGAGTAAGTTGAATTAAATTACTAACCAAAATCACACTCTTACGTATCATTTTAACATACACTGAATACAAATTTCTGTCAACGGCAACAGTTTCCTAAGCCATTGCCATTAATTTAGTCGAACTACCTCTGTCAAATATTTATATGTGCAAAATATTTTTTTTTTCTTTCATTCTGAAAACTAACTGTAGTTTAATGTCCAGCATATACAATTGTTTCGATAATATCCCTCTCTCTTTATCATATACTTTTTTTCTCTTTTGGACTTTATTTAGCAATTTTTTGCAATTTTGCAATTCAATAGAAAATAATTATATGTGCAGTCGCGTTCCTGACACTTTAAAGTTAACAACGGGTGTTTATCGGGTGTTTAGTATAAAATATCTTTCTGTACGTGAGTAAAATGATCGTTATGAATATATTCTCAGAAACGTTTTATTCACAGTTTTGGAAAAATTTTTGGAATGAGACTTGCAGGTAAAGGAATTGTAGCTGCGGTAAATCGGCATCGCAATACAGTTTCGAATTTCCTCAAAGAGCCCGAAAACGAAACCACGGTGGTGGATTTCTTATGATATGGGCTGCATTTGGAGCACGAGGGAAGTCAGAAATTTGCTTTGCCCCAACTAAAATGGGCTCACAAGGAATTTTTTTAAGTCCAGAAATATTCCATTACTGGAGTGGCCAGCCATAAGTCTCGACCTCAACCCAATTGAAGAGCTCTGGGGAATACTTTCCACTAATGTGATCAAAGTCGAAGCAGTATACGACGCTTAAAGAACTAAAACTAGCAATATTGGCGGATAGGGAGACAATTGGCATGTCCACTTTAAGCAACTTCGTGAGGTCTATGCCACGCAGGATACAACAAGTTATTGTACACAGGGGCAACCCAATATCATATTAATTACATATTTTAAATAGATAAGAATAAGAATTAAATTTAAGTTTAATTTTTGCATATATAAATATTTTCTAAGAAGAATATATCAAACACTTTTTTGTTCTAAAAACGAAATGAAGGAATATGTTTTCGTATAATTTTAAAGAACACATAAATATAACTATTATATAAAATAAAAATCAAAAAAATTTTAGTTTTCAAATGTCCACCTCAACATGATACCTTGCACATATACATAAATATTTGACAGGGGTACATTTATGCCAATTACTCTGGCACTAGTACTAAGTGTATGACTTAAAAAAAAAAAAAGATCGTACATTTACTGTGTTTCCCATCACTGTTTCAAATAATCAAATTATTTTGCTGTTTTTATAAATTTTCTACAATGTGTGAGTATAAGTTGTTTATTTGAATGAATGTCTCATGTGAAAATTTTTTTCCAGTGTATGTACATATACAGGGTGTCCCCTAAACTTTTGTCTAAACTTAAACACGTGATAGCGGAGAACAAGAGCTACAATGTGTGTTCTTACGCCAATTGCCTAGGTGGCTTCGTTTTCGAGATATTCGTGTTTAAAATAATTGCATTTTTGAATGCATTTTCAGTAAATGCATAATCTACTTTTTAAATGAAAAAGAAATATCATTGAAAATTGCTTCAAAATTGATTTTAAATCAAATGCGACAGGAAATGACTATTAATACAACTACAACTGAAATAAGAGACCGCTTATCTAAGTGCATAACGCAACAAGGCTCTAATTTTGAAAATTTTCGTTAATTGAAAACATATTAAATAAAATTCGTTTTCATTTCAAACGAAAAAATAAATTATTTAAAATCAATATTGAAGCAATTTTCAATAATATTTCTTTTTCATTTAAAAAGTAGATCATGCATTTACTGAAAATGCATTCAAAAATGCAATTATTTTAAACACGAATATCTCGAAAACGAAGCCACCTAGGCAATTGGCGTAAGAACAAACATTGTAGCTTTTGTTCTCAGCTATCACGTGTTTAAGTTTAGACAAAAGTTTCGGGGACACCCTGTATGTATAGTCAATAATAAATCATCTGTAAAATTTAGTAAGAATGCGCTCACAGTCTGTTATAATCAATTGCGCTGAGTGTACAAATTTACTACAAAAACAACTGATCGTGAATACCGCTTCCTTAGTGTTGACTATACCCAGGAACACATCACATCATTGCGGAATCTGAATATTATTCGATTTTGCTCAAATTTGGCATATTCGGTACCTATCTGGACAGAAACAGACACTGTCTTGTGGAGTTCAAGGATATCATTCTTTGTCATTTCGGACATGTCACTAGAATGAACGGGCGCATTAAAATCGAAAGACAACAACTCTGCCTGAACAGGAATACCAGTAAAAGCTTGGTGTTGTTAACTGTAGACAAAGGCAAAACATCAAGACGGTTGCAAAAATACTTATGTTATCGTTGCTCTGTTAATATTAGGTTGTAAATCTCTAAGCCCAGGAATTGTCGCCTAAAAAATTTGAGGTGATCACTACGGGAACTGAACCTGCATTGGTAATAATAATAAAAAAGCTCACCTCAAAGCACTGCACCACTGTGACAATGCAAAAGGAAAAGAAGAACATGGAGAAAAACAGATTCCTCTTCTTGTGTTGGAATTATGGGCATTTCATTGTGTATTGGTACTTAGGGCTCTTCAATCGATATTAATTTGCATAGGTAAATTGCACATTAGAATTTGTATATACACGATTGATGATCTACAGATGGTATCAATTCAGGCACAGTAATTAGGCATCATATGATGAACTTTTTACGAAGTTGAAAACTTGTCACGCCAGTGACTACACCCAGCAAATCAGTAACTAATCTGTTAGTCATATAAAAGCTTTATAAGAATATTTTCTAAAACGTATAAGAAATTACTTTCTTTTATTAATGTGTAAACATTTTCAAGTTGTTGTGCAGCACTCTGATCATAGCTCGACCATGTATTTTTTCCCCCTCTTTATTTAAACAATCTTAGCTGTGTAAAGATAGTTTACATTGAAACTATGACTAGTCTAAATGGACTAACCAGTAGTATTTTCAAGTAGGTTTAGTAGTGTATAATTAGAAATTTATTTAATTTATCTTTATTGAATAAAAGCGCTCAATAAATCATGGGGTTTACATCTGTGTAGCCGTTGGGGTATTTCGTCATTGCTCAGCAATTCCGGAATCAGCTCATTTGTGTGTTGTTCTAGTCGTAACCGGTGGTTTTCTGTTTGAAGAATTTCCTCTTTTACTGAATTAATGCCAAGGTCTCTATGCAGGTCCAAATCCCTGATATACCACGGAGCATTCACTAAATGTCAAAGTACTTTGTTTTGAAATCGTTGTATTTGTGCAATGTCATTATCACTGGCACAACCCCAAAGTTGTATTCCATATAACCAAACTGGTTTCAAAATTTGATTGTAAATCAGGATTTTATTATTTATATCATACCAAGGTACTTAGCCGAGTTTTCAACTGGCACAATTTGACCATCTACGTAGATTAATAAATTTGTTTGTAAAATATATGTGGCTCGATTTAGAGCCGTCTATATGCATCTTCCATTCAATAGTCCATTGGATTACTTGGTTTAATGCTGATTGTAGTTTCTCTGTAGCTTCAATACTAGCCATTATGGCTGTATCATCTGCAAATATACCCACGACGCAATTGGGATTTATTGGCATATCTCTTGTGAACAACGGGTATAGCACAGGGCCCAGAATGCTTCCTTGGGGAACACCTGAATATATAGGATGTAGTGACGAGTAATCCGTTCCTTCTTTCACGAGATAATATCTTTCGTTTAAGTATGACATAATAAATTTACAATATTTATTTGGACATATGTATGTGATTCAGTTTATGTAGAAGACCTTTGTGCCAAACAGAATTAAATGCCTTTGTTACATCTAAAAAGACTGCAGAACAAATTTCTTTATTTTCATTGGTTTTCGCAACACAGTGTATTATTCTGTGAATCTGCTGAATGGTGGAATACTATTTGTGGCGAAAGCCAAATTGGTGTTTTGGAATAAGGTACCGTCCATCTATTATTTTATTTAATCTTTTAAGAAAGATATTTTCAGGCAGCTTCCGATGACAGGAAGCAAAGATATCGGCCTATATGAATGAACATTATGTGGTGGCTCGTCCATGTATGGCTAATCCTTTATCAGAAATTTATGTATGAGTACATTGAAGTTTCTATGCTCTAGACGAGAACGAGGTGGGTTTAAAAGTTCTAATCAGCAATGAAGAAACTGAAGAAAACTGAAAGTCAAATTTTGGGTTTTGGTGAAAGCATATTCTCACGGTTGATTGGCAACTTTAGCGAACTAAGTTTTCAAAATATTTGTGGTTAAGCAGAATATGTCCCATACCTGTAAAGTGCAAATGAAATTTTAGCCTCAACCTTTTCACAATATTCCGGATGGCTTGGTAATGATTAAATGACCATGCTAAAATGAAAGGGGTTTAATTAAACTCTTCTATTCCTTGCATTTTCCCCCACTACCACTTTATTTGTGTAACAATTGGTAGAAATGAACAGGGTCATGGGAAACTTTCAAATGTTGAGTTTACAACTCACACCCATATATGAACCACAGAACGAGTAAAGGCTACAAAATTCGCTACGCTAGTCATGTGGGCGTTGAGGAGGAAATACGCCGCGATACCTTCTTGTAATAGTTTTTCCCAGTTCCAGATTAAGATGCTTATTGTTTGTTTATGCTAATGATGCAAAAATATCGTCGAATTTGTGGCCCATGTGCGTGGTGTGGTGCTGTTCGAGAACGCATACAAAGAAGTACTAAAGATGAAAATAAATTGGATATTTTTTTATTTTGGTTACTCTCTAAAACTCTGTTGTGCGTAAACTTAATGCTGATAAACACAAAGACTATAATAACATAATAAAAGAGAACATAAATTAAAACTTTTCCACTGCTTCTTTCTATCTCTATCTTTTGCTTCTCAGTTATTTTTAAAATTATGTTTTTAAATAATCACGATCTCTGGTGTATTTATGCATTTGCTGCAGTTATGCATTATAATGTTATAACATGGACGGCGTGGAAGCAAAAGTTCTTATCTCCACTTAAACTATTGCGCGAAAATTTATACTGATATAGACTTTAGCCGAATACTACCTCTCGTTTCACTCAAACACAATACCTTGAGTATAAGCTACAATTGTAACCTAGATGTCTGTCAGTTTGCTTAAAAATACGTGGAGTTTTGAAAAATCTGTCAAACTACTATGTCTCGAACGTATTTTGTATGGAGCTAGTACCAGATTGTGCAGCCAAGCCATGGTAGAAACCGACTGCCGAAAATAAGAGCATATAATAAAAATAATAATAGGTTATCCATTTCGTGGTCTAATAAAGCCGGTCTGGCAGGGCTGTCAGCTGTTAAATATATGAAGTGTCATTTATTTTCTGAAACGTTGGCCATTTACAAATATGGACCGTTTAATACACTAATATCGCGTTAAAATAGTTCAAACTTACTACAACAGTGGTGATTAAAATGTGGTAACTTTTCGAGCAATACGGAGTGATTATGGTCGTCGTAGTCGACCACATTTGTCACTCTGTGGTTTCGTCAACAAGCCAAATTGCCGCATATGGGACTCGAAGAACTCAGAAGTGATTGTGGACAAGCCATTTACTGAGGAAAAGGTGACTGTTTGGTGATCATTATGGTCTGGAGGTGTCATTGGGCCGTATTTTTTCGAAAATAACACTTGAGGAATCGCTACCGTCAATTCGGAACGCTATGGCCGTATGATAACCCAAATTTTTTAGCCTGCAATTGAAGATTATAATCTGAACAATATGTGGTTGCAACAAGACGGTGCGGTGCTACACAACACGGCATAGTTGGCTTTATTTTTTGAAAAATTTCCAGAAGGCGTAATTTCACTTTTGGTGACGTCAATTGGCCGCCAAGATCATGCGATTTGACGTCGCTAGGTTTTTTGTGGGGCTACGTTAAATACCGTGTTTACGCAGATAATCCCCTAACGTTGGAGTATTTGGAAACCAACATTTGTCAACAACATAATGTAAAAAAAAACAGTACAGTCGTCTCTTTTCGTGGACTACCTACACTCATGCGATTTTTATAGCTCCAACGTAGATTTCCCTCAAAATTCTATCGAGAGTTTAAATAATTTCTCAAGTATTTTTCATTACAATCGTTTGCTTTGTTTGTGTATAACAGAGGTACAATTCAAAAATGGACTACGTTATAAAGTGTTTTTCAACAGAGACGCTACAAAAGTAAATCGACAGGGACAGCAAACAACGCCATATTTTTTCCCGCTCTTTTGACATTTCTCTTCAGTAAGGTTTGCCATTTCATCATGGAAACACATACGAGCCAACAACGAGTCGAAATTATTAAAATTTACTACCGAAATTTGGAGTCAGTGGCCTCAACTTTAAGAGCGCTACGTCCAATTTATGGTCGGCTCATTTCTGGCTGAATGGCTTCGTCAATAAGCAAAATATGCGTCATTGGTCAGACAGCAATCCACACGTAATCCATGAGTCATCATTGCATCCCGAAAAAATTACGGTTTGGTGCGGTTTATGGGCCGGCGGTGTCATTGGGCCGTTCTTCTTCCGTGATGATCAGGACCGGCACATTACTGTGAATGCGAATCGCTACCGTTCAATGATAACCGAATATTTTTGGCCCCAATTGGATAATATGGACTTGGAGGACATGTGGTTCCAACAGGACGGCGCCACAGTGCCACACAGCGTGTGCCACAATTAATTTATTGGAAACAAAGTTTGGTGAACGTGTTATTTCACGAAATGGCCCAGTCGATTGGCCGCCTCGGTCGTGCGATTTGATGCCGTTAGATTATTTCCTGTGGGGATACGTCAAGTCTATGGTCTATGCCAAACGCCAACAAGCCAGCGACGATTTATGAACTTCGTACGAAAATCGAACGTGAAATTGCAGCAGTATCGGCCGATTTATGCTTGAAAACGGTCGAAAATTGGGTTCAGCGTCTGGACTTCTGCAAGCGTGCCGGTGGTGGCCATGCAAAAGAAATCGAGTTCCATACATAATGGCTTCGAACGTGCTTTCACAGGAATAAAGAATTTCATTGGTATAGAAAACGGGTTTTGTTTTATTTAAAAAAACTTTTGTAGCGCTCTTATTGAAAAACCCGATACTTCTGTGGGCACTTGCGATAATTGGCGAAAATTCAGATGGAAAAGTTACTCGGGCGCCATACCAATAGCTGGAAGTTGCAAGTATAAAAAAATAATGGTTTCCCATTATATCCCAAGAAGTGATTGGAGGCAGCTTATCACTGTGAGCAGTGAGCTGTGCGCCCTCTTGTTTTACACTCACTGATTAGCACCTACAGAATTTTGAGAGTCTTTTTCATGGCAAAGTACTCGATAGTTGCTCCGTAATGCCTTCTGCAGGCATATTCAAAATCTGTTCTAAAGGTCGCAATTTCCATTTTAAGTATTCGAAAACAAATTCGTATGACTCCAAGATTTTATTTACATTAATATGTAGGTTAGCTTGGGTTAGGTTGAAAGGAAAGCCCGTCATTTGAGTTAGAATCAAATATCGAGTTCACCCGAGGCTGTAATTTCGGCGCATTGTGCTTCCCTTATAAAGAATTGAAAGGAGTAAGGAGAAGGAATAGTTGTGGAGAAGAGGAAGAATGTAGTAGAGAGGGTAAGTTAGAGGAAAAAGTGTAGCGCAAAAAATTTTCTCAATTGTCCTCTTGTGCTCGAGATTGTGCATTGTGACTGTGCAGCGAGATTTTTCTATGAATATGACTAGGGGTTTAATTAGACCGTCTGCTAGGTCATTGAGGTTTTCGAAAAGTATGCCCTCAGGAAGGCATGACGAAACTCTTGTGGTCCTCTAGATGAACAAAGCAGGTGCTGCACGAACTCCTCCTCTTCTTCATCTAAGCAACTTCTGCACAAGTCTTCATGTGGAAATTTCATACGTGCAGCCATTTGGCCTATCACGCAGTGTCCAGTAGAGTTGGGTAGTTCGTGAACTATATAGCTCATTTAGGGTGGCCAAACATCACCATCAGCAACATAGTCTACATGTTCGATATGGCGGATATATTCGTGATTGTTATGTTCGGGCACCTTAACTGAACGAGTTCGAGAACAAGTGAACGAGTTCGATACAAGTCTAATGTCCAGTTATGACTCCTGTGAGACTGCTGAGTGTGCTCTTCCCTGGCCCGCTAAAGAGTTCGAGCTATCCTACAGTTCTGTACCGATTCCCATCTCGACTTGGCTAACGCTACTTTTAGTTCGTCGACTTGGTTCTTCAGTTCCACGAACGGAATATGCACGTACAGGGTCGCAGCGTCTTCCCGCACACAGGAGCCCGTTCAGGCACATTCGTCTGCTATTTCGTTGCGGTTAATGTTTCTATGTCCCTTGTACTCAGCAGAGCGCGATTTCGTGCACCTGAATTTGTGTTAGGGATAAAAACCAGTCCATCGTACAACGTGATTAAATGATTCTTGGGTCTAAAGCCTTGAGGGCTACCCTGCTGTCGACGTAGTTTTTGATTTTCGCTGGAGATAAATCCCGTTCGAAAATCTGCTTTGCGCCAACGTTAATGGCTTACATCTCTGCCTGAAAGACTTTACATTTGTTCGAAAGTCTAGAGGAAATCCTGAGATTTAGGGGTTCGGAGTATATTTCCAATCCCTTCCCCGCTTCCACTTTAATGACGGCGCTTGTAAGTCTCTGCACCTTGGCCAGATTTGAGATGTGTGATTTCTTATTTACCGCTTCCCACCATACCACTGAACCAATTTGCTTCCGAAGGTTTTATTACATGCTTAGAAGGCGTGTAACGCCTTCTCACACCTTTCCTCCATATTCCTTTTCCAGGATAGCTTGGAGTCAAGGGTAATCCCTAAGTAATTTGATCCATTCGACAGCTTAAGTACCTTTCCCTGTAGTCTTGGGAGTTGTACATTCGGAATTGTGTATCTTCTTGTAAAAAGAATTAGTTCTGTTTTCGTAAGATTGACTCCCAGTCCATTGCCCGTTGCCCAACGAGCCAACTGTTTTAGTGACCTTTCCATGATCTCGATGCCCGTTTTGTCAAAATCCTTAGGGATTGTGTTCATCACTAGATTCCATACTATCGGTGGGATCACTCCACCTTGCGGAGTTCCTCTTGCGGTTCATGATTCTGCTTTTAAGCCACAGTCCACTTCGTTATGCCAGGGTGTGAGCCTGTGCCCACCGCAGGCTCGCAGAAAAAATTACGCGAAGGCTTGCAGAAAAAATTACTTGTGGAAGAGCTGGGATGATGCCATCAGGACCTGCCGATTTGAAAGGCTTAAATGATTTCACCGTCCATCGGCAATAGATTTGATTAGTTCCTCTATGTTGGCTCCGGCAGGGAAGTTGGTATTCACCAGGAGTTCTAGAGTCTATTGGATGCTCTCCGTGACCAATCCATCCGGTCCCTTGAGGAATTTTGGTGTGCTGGGGTCTTTCGACAGGACTTTTCGGAGCCAAAGGGATTCGCTGATATCTTCCAGTTCCTCTCAGATATTCGTCCAGGACTTCCTTTTCGCCTTTCTTGACACTCATTTGAAAGTCTTCGAAGTCTTTGACAGGTTTGCGGGGTTCCTTCCTTTTTAAAGTTAAATCTATAACCTGTTCCCTGTTCTTATTATAGAAAGTGGGCCTGTTGCCGCTATTACAAATACCTAGAGCAGCGGATAAAAAGTATTCAAGTAGAGACTTATCTCGTTTGTTAACGTGTCTGTGCTATCCCAAATAGTGTGGATCGCATTCGCATCTCCTCCGATAATAATGTCGTACCCTCTACTTCTACACCATCCACGAGAGATCGTACCTTGGCCGAGGGAGGGTTGTTGTATTCGTATGGCAGACACATGTATGCGAAGACCAGCATAGGTTTATCCTGGCGTTCAATTGCCACTACTGTCAGGTCTTCGTCGCTGCAGCCAGAGATCAGTGTTAAATTTATACAGTGTTAAATATATTCTACAGGCTACGATGCAACTACGAATCTTACCGTCTTTCTTTGGGGGAATGAATGTCAGATTACGTGACCTGAGACCACGGACCTTGTTGCCAAGGCTCCTGTGTAAGGGCCACGTCTTTACTTTCCTTCTCAATTTTTCCCAGCAGCGTCGTCCGACGCTGCTTCGGTGTGATGCAGTTTAGTTTGCACCACCTTCATATTCGGGATTTCTGTCACTCTCTTCTTCGTCGGGGACGGTCGTCCGGAGTCGGTTTAGACCAAATTTAATTAGGCCGTTTGAGAGTCTCAGAAGACGTATGGATCTGTTCCATAAATCCTTTCCATCTACTTTGTCTCTAGGACGACTCGGACTATCTGCCAGTCCTCCGTCTACAGCCTTTTATTTTGCCTTTTAATGAGGGCCAGTAAAACGTCGTCCTCCAGTATGGGTGGTGGGACCCATGCTCTGACCGTGGTCCAGCTCGCGATTTGATCGATAGGCACGATCAGATTTTCATATCAGATCAGATCAGATCAGATTTTCATACCAGAGTCCGCTCAGATTGTTAATGCATGCTGATAAGAAATCTAGAGCTCTCGGGTTGCCGCTGCCAACAATCTTCACGGCCTTATTCCATTTGGCCAAGTCGAACTCTGAGAAATCATCACCTTCATCCATCGCTAGGGCTTCATGCATCTTCCGCAGTATGTCTTCTTCTATCAACAGCCATCTTTGTTGGGAGATTCAACCCTGCGGATTGCTGCGGTCCAGAATCTCCACTTGACAGTCGGGTGCCGATGTAAGGCTCTCGAACTTTTTGACCCGGTTGCTTGTAGGGGCCTGGGGGTCGTTGAAGCGCTTTCTCATTGTTGTCGTCTTCTGGTCCGAGGTGCCTGCGGTGGCAGGATGAGCCGCTGTTGGTCTATTAAAGCCCTTGCCCATACGTGACTACCTGCGTCGGTGGATTTATGGCCTTTTTGTTGCGTATCGTATGATTGACTATTGATGTGCTTGTATTTGTTTGCGTATTCGTTTTTGTAATTGAATTCGTAGCAGCCTCATACTTCCGTACGTGGAACATATGCCTCCGGATTAAGCGTTTGTCGCGCACTGAGAGGAATGTTGGGTATTTCGACTGCATTTTCCTCAGCTAGCGCTGCGAACGCTTGTATCCAGGTTCCATTTTCTGTTCTTTCGTCTTAATCTTCTCTCCCACATTGCGGCGGTACAAATGGTTCTCTTGTCGGACTTTGCTTCCAGCCCAGACCTATCCGAATCCATCTTAGTGATGAAATCTTCATCGATATAAGATAGCTGTATGTTGCCGAGTGCCGCAAGCTCGTCATTGGTATCATCGCAGAGGTAGAGTTCGATGCTGTCCTGTGTCGTTAATTTAGTTACCGTATTTGTATTCGTATTGTCGCGTGTATTGTTGGTTGTGTTTGTTGTTGGGTTCGATGAGTTTGGGGACTGCAGATATTCTGCCCCTGCCAAAGCATCAGATGATGATTTGGGTGGATTTCAAGTACCTGCCTGGAGACCAACTGTAGAGCTTATATTGATATTGGGTTGCACCGAATGGCCAGTGCCTTTCGACAGGAGTGCTTGGGCACGCGCTTCTACACTCCCTTCCAGAGACTATGGCCCAAAGATACATCCCGTTAGCCGCAAGATTGTTACCCGCGACGGGAGTACATTAATATGTAAATAAATGGCAATACCTGGAAAGAGAAAAGTTTGTTATAAAGAAAGTAGAAAGGACTTATTAAAGTAACGATGGAAAGGTACGGACGGTGCGAACTATGACGGCGAGCTGGCGGCGTGGCGGTTGCGGGCCGGTTGCGCCGATATCTTGTCGGACCTAGTGTTTTAATCTTGAAGACTTGAAAAATATATAAGAATTCTTAAAAAATAACAAGACCAATCACTCCGGCTACCTCCACTATATCTGATTTTAATGCCTGGATAGTCTTAAAATGTAGAAATGGGCTTTCTTGATATCCAGAATGATTACACGGTGATACATTGAAAGTATACTTTTAAAATGACCTAGTGTAACTTGTAAGCCTGTTTGACTTAATCAGCTTTCAATTTTCAGAATTTTGAATACACCCTCAAAATCCCAAGTTATCGGCATAAAAAATGTTTTTTCAACACTTCACGGACTAAAATATTTTTAACTAAATCAGTTCTACACCGATTTCAAATTCTTAAACGGTTTTCTAAAGATTAATAATTAAGATTTTCAAAAATATACATAACTCATTATACTTTTAACGAACACATGTGAAAATATTACCCAAACTATTTCAAATTTAAATTTTTCCAATTTTTACGACTCTATTTTCTAATACTTTATTTGAAACCCTATTTTTTCTAATTTTAATTTAAAGTACGTTTATTTCTAAGTAAAACAATTCGTTGTTTTTTAGAATCAGTTCGTTTTTTAAAAAAAATTTAATTTTTCCCAGTATTTGCGAAATACGATATACACATAAGTACTTAACGCTACTAGTTCAGCCATACTGGGAAAAATTAAAATGTTTTTAAAAAAGGAATTGTAACTTTAACAATTTTTAACCGATTCTAAAAAACAGATACTTGTTTTACTCACAAATAAACGTACTTCAATTAAGAATACGAAAAGAATAGGGGTTTTCAAATAAAGTAGTTTGCACAAATTAAAACAAAATTTTAAATTTGAAATATTTTGGATAATATTTTCTCACGGGTTTTGAAAAGTCTAACTATTCGTCTTTCTAAAACTATGTAAAAATTTAAAATCGGTTGAAAACTGATTTCGTTAAAAATATATTAGACCGTAAAGTGTTGAAAAACGTTTTTGCCGACAACTTCAGATTTTCAGGGTGTATTCAAAATTCAGAAAATTGAAATCTAATTTACTCTATCAGGTCTACAACCTGAACTAGCTCATTTTAAAAGTAAATTTAATTTTTTCTAGTTTGTAACACCGTTTTATGATTTTTCACTTATTTTGGAACAGCCCAAACTTTTGCACTAGGAATAAATTCCATGCGTGCAGGACAACCCTTGATGTAGAAATTGTAGTATATCATTGACACTGCTCTGGTTTTGTGGGCATGCATTTGATCTTCTTTGGTGGAACAAAGCACTTTGTTTCCGAGCTTTTCCCCTTCCACAAATTCACAATTTTTTTTTTTAATTTTGTCACCGATTTTGCCACTTTTAGAAAAAGCGAACTGCCCTGCTTAAAGATGGCACTGATAATGGAATTGACCGACTAATAATGTTGATTTTATATGTTCGGAACTGTTATGCGTGTGGGTACCTTAAGTTTTTCCCTTCTGTACTGAAATTTTACATAAAGTACAAAATGAAAATATCCCCAAAAAAAATTAAAAATTCTCAAAGAAAAAGGGAATTTTTCATTGTTCAAATTTTGGGTTATTTTCCATATGATAAATTATACAGAAACGAAAAATGAAATATTATCGAAAAATTATTGAAAAATACCAAACTGTTTTGGGTTATAACGGGTTTTTCAATAAGAGCGCTACAAAAGTTTTTTTTTAAATAAAACAATCCCGGTTTTAGATACCAATGAAATTCGTTATTCCTGTGAAAGTACGTTCGATGCCATTATGTATGGAACTCGATTTCGTTTGCATGGCACGCTTGCAGAAGTCCAGACGCTGAACCCAAATTTCGACGGTTTGCAAGCATAAATCGGCCGATACTGCTGCAATTTCACGTTCGATATTCGTACGAAGTTCATCAATCGTCGCTGCCTTGTTGGCATTGACCATAGACTTGACGTAGCCCCACAGGAAATAATCTAACGACGTCAAATCGCACGAACGGGGCGGCCAATCGACTGGGCCATTTCGTGAGATAACACCTTCACCAAACTTGGTGTCCAATAAATTGATTGTGGCATTCTCTGTGTGGCTTGTGGCGCCGTCCTGTTGGAAACACATGTCCTCCAAGTCCATATTATCCAATTGGGGCCAAAAATATTCGGTTATCATTGAACGGTAGAGATTCGCATTCACAGTAATGTGCCGGTCTTGATCATTACAGAAGAAGTACGGCCCAATGACGCCGCCGGCCCATGAACCGCACCAAACCGTAATTTTTTCGTGATGCAATGATGACTCATGGATTACGTGTGGATTGCTGTCTGACCAATAACGCGTATTTTGCTTATTGACGAAATGAGCCTCATCGCAGATTGTTGAGGCCTCTTAAAGTTGAGGCCACTGACTCCAAATTTCGGTAGTAAATTTTAAAAATTTCGAATCGTTGTTGGCTCGTATATCTTTCCATGATGAAATGGCAAACCTTACTGAAGAGAAATGTCAAAAGAGCGGGAAAAAATATGGCGTCGTTTGCTGTCCCTATCGATTTGCTTTTGTAGCGTCTCTGTTGAAAAACCCTTTATTTCATAACGAAAAATGCCCCAATTTCGTATGAGATTTGTTTAGGCCACTTTTCATTTATTTGTTACGGGTTGAATTTTATGTTTCGGGATTAGAGAACAAAAACAAATATTAATCATCGAAAATCACTTTATTGTTTTTCAAAATATTCCCCATGAAGATTTATACACTTTTGCATGCGTTTGAACCAATTGACGAAACACTTTTCCTACTCTGATTGAGTTATCTCCAAAACATGCATTCTGAGTGCAGCAACCGCTTCTTCAGGTGTTGAAAACGTTGACCTCTAAGTTTGTGTTTTACCTACGGGAATAAAAAGAAGTCATTCGGTGCGAAGTCAGGATTATACGGCGGATGAACCATAAAATCGATGTTTTGGGTGCTCAAAAATGCAGTCGTTTCAACCGATGTGTGAGAGCTCGCATTGTCGTGGTGAAGAGTAATCCGTCTTCTGCGGTTGGTTTTCCTGATTTCTTGGAAGACAACTGGCAAACAAATGGTTGAGTACCACTGAGAATTCACTGTTCTGCGTTGTTCTAGTGGTACGGTTGCGACATGTCCGGCTTTTCCGAAAAAACAGGCTACCATTTGCTTGGAAGTGCTTCGGGCGCGAACAACCTTTGTTGGGTTTGGTTCATCTTGAAACACCCATACACTTGACCGCTGTTTACTTTCGGGCTCATACGCATAAATCCAGGATTCATCACCTGTCACGATGTCATAGACGTGTTTCGAAGCACCGCGATCGTATTTTTGGAGCATTTCTTTCGACCAATCGACACGAGCCTGTTTTTGTGTGGGATCCAACGCGAACAAATTTTTTTGACAGTCAAATGTTTGTGCAATATTGAATGTATGCTGGTCCCACTAATGCCTAAGGTTGTCTCAATCTCACGATAGGTCACATGACGATATTTCAAAATCAGTTCCCGCACAGCATCAATGGTTCTCGGAACAACAGCTGATTTTTGACAACCTTCACGAAATTCGTCTTGGAGTGAATTACGACCACGATTGACTTTATCATACCATGGATACAAACTGGTCCTTGATGGAGCTTCTTCGCCAAAAATTGAATTAAGTTCATCCATGCACTCTTGCTGAGTTAATCCACTTCGAAAATTGTAGAAAATGTTCACAATTTTTTTCCATTTTTGGGCCGAAATGAAACTTTTAAGTTACTGTAAACAACACAAATAGCGCTCGTATGTCTAAACGTTCTGAGTACGCATAACCTCAAAAATGCCCAACGTTACGATAGAGCTGTCAGTTGCCAGATTGCAACACTAGGGTTGCCAAATCCCGAAACATAAAATTCAACCCGTATAGGGAATTTTACATTTGGGGCATTTTTCTTAGAGCCGACTTTATAATGTTTTGAGCAAAATCAAAAAACTAGAGAAATTTTTTTCCCAAATTGTTCTCCTCAAGTCTACACTATCCCACTTTTAATTTCGTTTCTAAACAAAACAACACACGATTAATAGCAAAATCCCGGTTAATCCGGTTCGGCTAAAGCCACTATAGAAGGGAATTATACCTATAATTATTAGGCGAATCAACTTTTTTGTGTAATTACAACAACAGGTGTTTAATACGCTTTCAAGTTAATGCACCTTGAAGTTGATCTTAAAATGTCTTTCATTAATTCATTCAAAATGCGTAATAAAACCAACTTAATTATACCTAAAATTACGTCCAGACGATTTAATTATGATAATGATTGTCCTGTCTACCACTGTCACCCAAAAATTTATAACTTTAGCCCTCCCAAGTTGACACTGTCCACGAGATTCGGTTATGAGAGTAACAAAACATTACGATTGAGTTCGGACATCTGATGGTTTGTGTAAACCAAAGTGTAATTTTTTCAAGGTTGGCCTTCTTTTTCTCACACAAGGTCACAAGGTACCACAGTGTGTTTGCTATATGGCAATCATGTCTAGTACAAAAAATATATGTAATATAGTGATTTTAGGAACAGGTATGAGGATTGACAGGTTCATGGTGGACTCTGCTCTATCCTTCCTGGGGAAAGCGGCGGGTGTGGGAAATGACCTGGTTAGGGCATGTTTCGACACAACGGATGCGGACAATCTTCTGTCTCGCTGGTTCTTTGGACCAACGGACCTTCTGGCCCTCAGTAATGGGGGCTATCTAGGAGCGGACGGGGATTTGCTTTTTTACCACAGGAGATTCGGTACATTGGGTATCGATGATCCTGTGTATAATACTGCTCAGTAGTATTGTACATGCCAAGGTGGAGACTGGAGATTCTTCGGAATTTCTAGTCTATTAATTTATGCGATCCAGCTTGCTGGATATATTGTTTTTTATTTTTTATTTAGTTTTTAGGTTGTTATTTAATTTTTAAGTTTCTTTTATTTTTAGGTCGAGATGACAACCGAGGCGTTCCTGTTTTTCTTCAATTTTTCAGGAAATTTATAATTTCAGCGTATATAATTTATATTTAAGACTCGATGTACGTATATAATGTTTTTTATAGGAGGATGGAAGTTTCCGAAGGGCACCCTATGGGTGTGAGGGAAATAGAATAGGTAATGTTAAGTAGTATGTATTGTATACCAGTAGAATGTGTAGAAATATTACAATAAAACCAGTTTAAAAAAGGAACAGGTATGCATATTCCAAAATTGCTCCTTTGGCAAATATGTAGCTCTTGAAGGTTCGAAGGCATTAGGTTTGACTCCCATTAATTCCAGTTGGTTGCGTATGTCCTCAAAATAATGGTGTAAAAAGTTTCCTTTTTGTTATTTTTATTATCCTTTGAGAGTACCTAGAATGGGTAGGTGAATTTGTATGAGTGAATCTAGGTCGTCCTTGTCGTTGGAGTAGCTATAGTAGCAGCCGTGTGTGAGTGTGTGCGTTGTAGTATTTTACACAATTTCATTGGGTTAAGGGAACACAATCAATGACGTCATTGGTTGTGTTGTATGCCTTACACGGCTGTACTTATTCCCTCGCATATATACACACACACATAAATTCCCATGCTACGCACAATTTTTGCTCACGACCCCCTGCAGAGAGTATTGACTCTCTTGATAGCATCAAAGCAAAATAACATTCTTAAGGATATACCAAGCCAGGAATACATTAACATTCTAACTTTGCTATAAAGAGGATGATGGTTAACAGGATGACTGTAGTTGTTGTAAACAAATTTTTCTCCCTAACATCAACCCGAAGACAGTACTCACATTTCCAGTGCGAGAGAAAGACTGACTGACATTTGCTTGCACTTGCGTATACGGCAGAGTGTGAGAGCAACTTTTTACATCTTCTGGTTAAATCCAAAGGTTTCTTCGCCACACTCAAAGGATATGTGTGTGTAAAACTTTACTTTATGAGCCACAAATATATGGTTCGGTTCTGTGTGTAAACTAATGTATGTATGTGTGAGTGAGTTAGTTCGTATAATTGGTTTTTGCCTTTCAATCGTAATTGTTATTTATTTAACTTTCTTTTTATGCTACTTTATCTGCTTGTTTTCGTTTTGTTTTTATTTCAGGGTTCCCTTTCTACTTGTCTCCCCATTTTGTTGTTCATCTTCTTTCCTAACCCGAAGAGAATGGAAGCAAATACAGACGGACGGACACCGCGCCCACTTGCCTTCGTTCGGGTTTGTGACTTGTTTATTTTGTGTATGTGCCAGTAGTTTTGGCCTAGAGAATGTGTCCTGTTTCCTGTGGTAACAAGATATGTTGTATACCATTTATATTCCTGCTATTTTTGTCTGTCTCCACTATTCGGCCTACATAACGTAAGCGTAAAGGCCAAAGGATGCAATGCAAAAAAATATAATATATTTACGTTTGACACACTTGACTACTCTGCTAGGTATTCAAGTATTCAAGTACAATAATGGCAGGTTTGTTATTGTAATATTAGAAATTCGATGCAGTGCAATGCAAAAAGCAATAGATATTGATAATTGTGATTATTTTGCAGCCATTTATTTCCAGGAACCACAGATAAATGCCTATTTACCCATTATCCCCCTCTCCGAAAAATCAAAAAATCAATACAAAGCTGTATCATTGCTCTATACAGTCAGAAATGCAAATGTTATCAACCGATATTTATCCCTGTAAATCCATGAAATGCGATGTATATTTTGCTTTTACGTAGGTGCGTCACTTAGTCTTTTAAGCGGGCTCAGTTTCTAGGCGCTGCAGAAAAGATTATGAAACAACAATTTCTGACGCCCATGTACAATATTAACGCCAATTTTTTAATATATTGATAAAATAAAGAAGGATTTTATTGAATGTAATGTCAAAATATACATAAATATGTATTTATTTAAAAATTAAAAAAAATTGTATCTCGGAGATATAACAAATTGAGTTTTTGTACGTGCACTGCAAATTGTATGTAAAGGGTTTTCCAATAAGGCCTTGACAAATTTTTTTTGATGTGTTATCATCTATAGGCGCGGGTAGGGACTAAATTCACTAAGTGAATACATCCAAACACATTTTGTCCGACTGCGATCACACAGTCCGAAACGGCTGGACCGATTTGTATGAAATGTTGTGTGCATATCGGGTACGTCTCAGAATCGGCCAACATCTATTTTTCATACCCCTAAATGATAAGGGTGACCCACTCCTATATAGAACACAGATTCGTCCGACTGCGTAACTGATTGTCAAACTGCGAAAAAAAACACACACTAATGTAGCGGCAGCGAATAGTTGGCTTGTGTGGGTGCGGAGCACTCTCAAAGCAAAGAGAATAATGACGTGGTTATACGTATATAAAAATGAGATAGCAAGAGAGCAACGAAAATTGTGTGAACTTGTGTAGCGTATGCACAAACATAACAATGTATGTATATTAGGGTGGGTAAAATCCCATACAAGGAAAAAAAACACTTTTAGGTCACCACCTAAAAATGAAGTATTGAAACATTTAATGCATTCACATTCAATATTAAACTGTTTTATAGAATTGAAAGCTTGAAAGTTGTTTTACAAAAATGCAAATATTACGACCATTTCTTTTCGGATATACGTACATAATTTACATAGCATTTCAAAGGTATTAAATAGCGCTTTTTACTGCAAGTAAAAATTTGCAACATTTTTTGAGATCAATGTAGTTTTAAATGATAACTTTCGAAAAAATTTGAAATACTACCGACAAAAATAAAAATAAGCTGTATAATTTAACGTTATGTTCTAAAGGATCATGCCGAGCTACGAAGCTAAGTTTATAACCTTCACACTGTCATCTTCAGTGTTAATATACGAGTAAAAATGACGGGGTTATTTTGATTTTTCTTAGGACTCCACGAAAATCCACAAAAAAACTGCATTTAAACTTCTACAACTCAATCAACTTCAAAAATAAAAATAAAAAAATACAGCAGACAGTTGTCCGAGGCCTTCGGCCACGGACTGTCCCTGCAGGCTGTGTCACAGACACGGCCATTAAGTTTAACGTAGAATACGCCATCCGATAAGACAGAAAACATATATAACAATAAATGATAAATAACATAAGCAAATGAATTTATTTATTTGATAGTTACTTTTGATAATATACCTAAGCTTATGGTAGGAAAAATAGGATAAATATGTTTATAAATTAAAAGAGTAAGGATAAATGAAAAATAACAGACGCAAATCAATTTGATTTATATTTTTTATAATTATATATCCATGTTAAATTCAAATTCACATTTAACATTTTATTTCACTTAAAGACATAAGTAAATATACGAAATTTCAATATTTCATCAATCAAAACAACAGCCGAAGGTTTGTGTCCACACTGAAACAGCAGCATAGTTTGTGTTCACTCAAACACTCAACCAAACAGTACACACATGTTTGAGTGTATGTGTTCAATTTTCATTTCAGAAATTTAAATATTAGAGAGATATCAACCAATATGAAATGTATATCAAACGAAAGATAACATCTCCATTTACCTACAAAAAATTTTTTAAAAAAAGTTATCTCGCCGTTTCCTCATAATTAATGAAATAAAGATTACAACAATAACAATCTGACATGACTCCCTATACCGTAAGGTAAGACGTATTCTACGCCAAAACATTATGTGCAATGCAAGAACTCCTAAAAGTCTACGTATCCATAGTAAATTTTCCAAATATCTGCAACACCTTAAAAGTTACACCCAAAAATCCTGATAATTAGAGGTGTTTTTAAAGCAAAATAGCTGACAATTTGCTGAACCCACAATGACAATATTTTGCAAATAGTCATTAAACACTCTGAACTTAATTTTTAGGTGGTGACAGCAGCAATTTTTTTTACCCACCCTAATGTATATTCATGTGGCTGTTGCTTTGCATTCTCTTTGCTTTTTGTGGGAATAAAACAAAAAGTATAAAGCAAGAAAATAATGACACATGTGCTTTGCACGGGTCTTTAAATAATTTTAAGTATTGATATTTTTTAAATGTAACGTCATCATATGATTGAACGCTGTTTTTTATTTTCCAATGTAACATTTACTAATAGAAATCGAACAGGTACCGTGTGACAAAAAGGTGTTAACACATCGCCCGTGAGTTCGAACACTCATTGGATTTTTTTAAATGCGCCGTACTGACGTACGAGTAATTCCTGGCTGAGCAGAACGCCTTCTGGTATTTGTTTGCGGTGTTTCGTTAACACTAGGGTCTAGTTTTTTGGTCAATTGTGAATCTCTACATTATTAATTTTCAAGGTGTTTTTAAATATAGTCTAAAAAATATATAACCGAAAAAGTTATTAAATTGTAAAACCCCATGATGGTCACCCTGTATAAAGCGACATTACCGAATCAGAATTCAGCAATTGCACTATATATGTAAGTTGTTTTGTGAAAGTAGAGTCAAATGCAGCATTGCACCTACCTGCGTCTACACTATCTGTAAAGCCACTCGAGAAATTATTGTAATGCTAGGGGTCAGCATAATTTGTTAGTTGACATGCCACTACACACCAGTTTCGACCAAATATAATTTAACCCCCACCTGGAATCATGGTAAACATGGTGTCAAATTCAATAACATCACGTTTTTGTACCACTAGTTATTATAGAAAATTGTCGCTTAAATTTAGCTTAATTAAAAAATCCGTAAAAATTTCCATTCACAAAGTAGATCTTAAGAATTTGATACTCTCTTAACATGAGAAATCTATTAACTTTCGAAATCAGTCATTATATCAATTTCAATGAGGATATACGAACGCAGATATCCCTTCTACCTTTTCATGACATAAGTAACCATAACAATAGGCCACACGACGCCCAGATTTACGTGGCAGACAAACAGACAGGAAATTAATGAACCCACACAAATATGGGTCAGTATTCACAGTTGGAAACTACTTCACTGACAAAAGTATCAATATGAGAAAGTGAACAAAATATCTATAGGCCTGATTTTACAGCAGTCGGCCACAAAATTACAAATATACAAACACTAACACGTGTTAGTGCCTGTGCCAGGTAGGTAATACACAGCACAAAATATGTGCTGAAGTTGAAGCTAATTTTATATTTTCTATTTCACTAAAGTGCGGGGTAGAAGGAAGGAAAATAAGCTTGACAACAATATTACTACTTATACATTAATTCACAACAGTCAACAGACAGTCGTATTTTATTTATTTAATGATGATATATTATTAAAAGCAACTGCAACATTCAGTTAGTTTCAAGCCATGGATACATTTCGAAGTATTTATAATATTTTCCAGGGTATTGCTAATGTTGGGTGGGAAAATTTTATATGACTTTTTCCAATTTCCTGTGAAAATTAATATTTATTCATAAAAATGGGAAAAGACTACACAGTGGCAAGTGGCCTATCACAAAACGGAGATTTTCGAGACGCATAGAAGCGAAAACAATTAGCGTGTGTATACGTAGAATATTAAATGTTAAAAGTCTGCTAGAATAACCTCAAGTATTCAATATCAACTTACAAAGTTAATGCCCCTATTACGGTTCTCAACTTTTGTGAGAGTTTGGTCGTAATCGATGAATTGGCATTGCCGTTCTCAACTCAACGCCCGACTCAACTCAACTGAACAACAGCTAATTTTTTGGTTGTGTTCACTTACTTTTGTAGTATTGCCTTTGACAACTCTGTGCCAGTTTGGTCGACAAATGCGTTAAATTTACACCACTGCTTGAGAGCAGTTGAGTTGTATGGTCTGAACCTCACTGGATTGGTTGCTCGCTGTTTTTAATGGATAGAGACCGAGAGCGTAATAGGATCCAATTCAGTGTTTCAGAGTGACTTAAATATCACAGTGCAACACGAAAAAAAAATAACCATATACGGACACCACTACGTGATAAAAGACTAAAAAAAAAGACCCGTGTCTCCCAATTTTTCCCAAAGTCATGCACTTTTTTTTTTATGGGCCGCCAAAGATTTGGGGCCTCGGTATCATTTTCGTAAAAATGTGATCATTTTCTCAGGCTCATATCTTGCAAACCGTTCAGAATTTCGATTTACTCTTGTAACTCTTGTCATAAAGAACAAAATTTGCGAACATATAAAATCAAAAAAACTTAACCTTCCAGATCAAAATCGCAAAAAACTTAAAAAAATTCGATTTTTTTAACCTTTTTTCCCGTGTTCAGGTCCATAGGTAGCAAACCGTTAAAAATTCAAGGAAACAATCAACTACAAAAATTTACCTAAGATCTCAATAAACAAATTTCAAGAACGTATAAACTTCCTGGGAATTATTCTTAACACCGTTTTTTAATTTCGTTTGTTTTTTATTTACTTCAACATTGAGATACTATGCTATCTATTACAAAAATATTAAAAAAAAGTATTCGTATTATGTTTATAATGTTGATGGCCCTGGACTTGCAAATCGCGCTCTCTTAAGTTGTGGATCCAAATCGTCGTCCGAATCGTCCGAATCTGACTCTGATTCAGCAATTATGGTGTCCACAGGCACGTTGCTTCCAGACTGCCCTCCATCATCAGCTCTTTCTTCTTCAAATACTTCATTAACATCATACAGGGTGATCTTGTGACTCCACCAACATACCTCTGCAAGCAATGCGTCGATGTTTTTGCCTTTGTACCGTTTTTCCATGGGCATTGTGGTTTGGTGAAACCGTTCTCCTTGCTCATCGGATTCGGTAGGGAGTTGTTTGATAAAATCGTCAAAATGAAAATGAAGAAAATGCAGCTTTAATGTCATCGATGCGCGTCATCGCAATTTTTGTTCTTTATGACAAGAGCTACAACTTTGCCTCAGAGAGTAAATCGAAATTCTGAACGGTTTGCAAGATATGAGCCTGAGAAAATGATCACATTTTTACGAAAATGATACCGAGGCCCCAAATCTTTGGCGGCCCATAAAAAAAAGTGCATGACTTTGGGAAAAATTGGGAAACACGGGTCTTTTTTTTAGTCTTTTATCACGTAGTGGTGTCCGTATATGGTTATTTTGCCATGACTTAAAAAATTACACACAGTGTATACTACTATTTGTATACATATTAAGATCGTAAGAAGATATTATTTTGGCTTCAAATTATAATTTTCATTTAACATTTGAACATTTTAATTTAACAATAATATTTTATATATTTAGAAGTATCAAAATAACAAAGAATGCTCAGTTTGAGAAACTTGTCCAGCTAATGGAAAGTAATCCCACCGTGGCCCTTGGAAAACCACAATTTAGCACCACGAAGAACCAAGTGCGAGAACTATGGGAAGGATTTGCTGTGGAGTTAAATAGTTTAGGACCACCGTCCAGAACATGAAGGAATGGCAACATGTATGTGCAAATACATACCTTGCGCTGGGCAACTCAAGAAGGTTTCTTCTTAAATGCAACACATCTATATTTGCGTTAACTTCTTTTATTTTCACATAAATCAGCTGCTTTTACTTGTCAAAATTGATATTTTGAGCTGGTAACAGCATACCAATTGTGATCCACAATACAAAAGATAAGTTTGGTCGTGTTGACGTTGGGTCGTCTCTAAGTCGACCAAACTAAGTTGAGTGGTGAACGGTAGTAGGGGAATAAATTTCACATTGGAAGAAACTATAGAATTTGCTGTTTGACTCCAGCCAACACAGTTCTGAAAGAAGTTCGTAGCCTCTAAGCAAATCCATGAAAACTTGCTAAAGCAAATATAATGGGTTAGATCTCAAAAATATACATGCCTCGTTTAAAAATTGCACGTTTGCATCCAAACAATTTCGTTGTTGATAATAACCATTAATCACGTCGTAATTAAAATTCCCATGACTCTGACGCGGCTGGCGTGAGTTGGTTATTTCTATGAAAAAAATCCAATAAGTGTGCGAACTCACGGGCGATGTGTTAACACCTTTTTGCTACACGGTACCTGTTCGATTTCTGTGAACATATTAGTTAATGTTACATTGGCAAATAAAAAACAGCGTTCTATCATATGATGACGTTACATTTAAATAATATTAATACTTAAAACTATTTAAAGACCAGTGCAAGCACATGTGTCATTATTTTCTTGCTTAATACTTTTTGTTTTATTCCCATAAAAAACAAAGAGAATGAAAATCAACTGACACATGAACATACATACATTGTTATGTTCGTACATACGCTGCGCAAGTTTACAATTTTCGTCGTTCTCTTTCTTTCTCATTTTGATGTGTTAACATCTATACGCGCGCCTCTAGGGCAGTAAACTATAAATTTAATACATACGCAAGTGTTAGGTTTTTAAGAGTAAATCATCGTTTGTGTGTTCGTTGCTTGGCAGTCGGTATTGAAAGTGATTATTGGGCGATTTTCATATCATTTTCCCACGCGATTTTCTCCGGAAATTCATAGCCGATTTTATTAATTTTTGGACTAAAATGCTAGTGCAGGTTTCGAAGAAGAGTTTAGGCCAAAAATTAAGGCGATCCGATATCGGCGAGCCGAGATTTAAGTGTTTTAATTTGGAGTATTAGTTTGGAGTAATATTAAAAAAGTGTTTTATGTTGATCTTCGGTTTTGTCTTATCATCGTTTGTTTGTTCGTTGCTTGACCGGTATTGAAAGTGATTATTGGGCGATTTTCATATAATTTTCCCACGCGATTTTCTCCGGAAATTCATAGCCGATTTTATTCGTTTTTGGATGAAAAAGCTAGTGCGGCTTTCGACGAAGAGTTTAGGCCAAAAATTAAGGCGATCCGATATCGGCGAGCCGAGATTTAAGTGTTTTAATTTGGAGTAATATTAAAAAAGTGTTTTATGTTAATCTTCGGTTTTGTCTTATCATCGTTTGTTTGTTCGTTGCTTGGCAGTCGGTATTGAAAGTGATTATTGGGCGATTTTCATATAATTTTCCCACGCGATTTTCTCCGGAAATTCATAGCCGATTTTATTCGTTTTTGGATGAAAAAGCTAGTGCGGGTTTCGACGAAGAGTTTAGGCCAAAAATTAAGGCGATCCGATATCGGCGAGCCGAGATTGAAGTGTTTTAATTTGGAGTATTAATTTGGAGTAATATTAAAAAAGTATTTTACGTTGATCTTCGGTTATATCGTACGAATATAACAATGTATGTGTCTGTTACTTTGCATTCTTTGACTTTTGTGGGAATAAAACAAAAAGTATTGAGCAAGAAAATAATGACACATGTGCTTGCACTGGGTCTTTAAATAATTTTAAGTATTAATATTATTTAACTGTAACGTCATCATATGATTGAACGCTGTTTTTATTTTCCAATGTAACATTTACGAATGTGTTCATAGAAATCGAACAGGTACCGTGTAGCAAAAAGGTGTTAACACTCACGCCCGTGAGTTCGAACACTCATTGGATTTTTTTTATATACGTATAACCACGTCATTATTCTCTGTGCTCTGAGAGTGCTTCGCACCAACACAGTATAACTATTCGCTGCCGCTACATCAGTGTGTGTGTTTTTTCGCAGTTTGACAATATGTGTTTCGCAGTCGGATAAATCTGTGTTCTATATAGGGGTGGCTCACCCTTATCATTTACGGGTATGAAAAATAGATGTTGGCCGATTCTGAGACCCTACCCGATATCCACACAAAATTTCATACAAATCGGTCCAGCCGTTTAGGAGGAGTTTAACGGCAAACAATGTGTGATTGCAGTCGGACAATCTGTGTGAGCGCAGTCGGACAAATTGTGTTTGGATGTATTCACTTTGTGAATTTAGGCCGTACCCGCGCCTATAGATGTTAGCACATCAAAAATATAATACATAAGTTAAAGCTATAGTTCTGGCATGCAGAAAATCCGTAATATTTGCTGCTAGTATGCAAATATAACGTGTTTGTAGTTTGTCGCAAATATAGTATACTTGTGTCCAAACTCATTGTTTTTGCTGTTGAATATAACTTGTTGGAGACACAACGATTAATAGGTTATAATATATGTTTTTAAGTCCCAAATGTGGCTTTGATTGTTGAAAACGGCTGAAAACAAAAATTATATGAGGTGTCAGGGGACACCCGGTTGGTACGAAGTTCCCTTCGCTAAATATTATGTACTAGTTAGTTCCAAAACGCCTGAGGCGCCTGTTGAAAAATACTATAATTTAAATGGGTCTTTAAGAAAAAGTACTTTTTGCAAAAAGAGAATTTTTTAAAAAAATTTTTATTGCTTAAATGTATTATTTTAAAAAAAGTATATTTGTAGGACCTCTTTGTAAGAATATGTATTATATTTTCCTGAAAAGGTCCTTGATTTAATGGGAGGTACTTCTTTTAATAAAAGCTAATGTTTTTATTTAAAAAAGGTAAAATTTTTAATGAAAAAACTTTCTGTAAGAAAAGGCATAAGAGTATGAATTTTTTTTACAAAGAAGTACTTTTGTTAAGAACTGGTAAGTTTTAAAGAAGTGGTATTCTTGTTAGGAAAAGGTTATGTTTTAAGAAAATTTGCTTATTTTCAGACAGGCTATTTATCTCAAGAAAGGAAAGAAAAGAAGTTATTTTATTTTTAAGAAAAGGTAATTTTGAGAAAAGGAATTTTTTAAATAAAAGGTATTTTTTTAAGAGATTTTTTTTTTTTTAAAGAAAAGCCTTTTTTTAAGAAATGGGTACAATTTTAAGAGTAGATACTTATTTCAAGAAAAGTTATTTTGTTTTACATAAAAGGTACTCTTTAAAGAAAAATTAGTTTTTTAAGAAAAGGCAATTTGTTGTAAGATAACACCGTACAACAGTACTTTTAACACATGAATAAGACCTAATACACGTCAAACTAGAGGCCCTCTTTAGTAAAACTGCGTTTACAGTTTCTCATTCCCTTATCATTTGTCCTTTTTGGAGGACTTTAAAGGACATTTAAATAGTAATGTAACTTAAAAGCGCTCTTAACGGGAGACCGGATACCCGAATGAAAAACTGTGAACGTACTTTTAATTCACGGGGGTTCCAGTTTTATGTGTGTATCCATTTGTTCATGTGTTAGATTTTATTTAAAGAAAATTGGTTAATATTAGGGAGTTACATATAAATTTTTTTTTTTGTACAGTAGAACTTAAAATTATTTCTACACTAAACTATCAAAGTGAGTACAATGAAATTCAGCAACGTGTTGGCGTATATTAGTGTCCTTAACATATATTTTTGTGGATGAAATGGCTGGAAATTCTCAAGGATATTAAAGGACAACATTTTTAAAGGACTTCAATAAGGTCCTTTTGTCCCGATATAACAAAACAAATATTTTTGCAAAATTGAGGAGAGTCTCCTCTTTCATTTGCTTTTTATCTCAGTGTCGTAGGATGAGTAGAAATATATATAAATTTTTTTTCTTATTAAATGTCCTTTAAAACTTTAAAGTCCTCTAAAAAGGGCAAATGATGAGGGAATGAGAAACTGTAAACGCAGTTTTAATCCATGGGGCCTCTAGTTTTACGCGTATTAGGTCTTGTTCATGTGTTAAAAAAAAATTAAAATTTGTCTTACGGTGTAATGTACTTTTTTAAGAAAAGGTATTCATTAAAAAAATTACTTTTTTTAAGAAAAGGTACTTTTTGAAAGAAAATGTACTTTTTTAAGCAAATGTGTTTCTTTAAGATAAGGTATTTTTTTTTAAAGAAAAGCTACTCTGTTTAAGACTATGAATAGGTATTGTTTTTGAGAAAATTTACTTTTTTTAAGAAACCGCACTTATTTAAGAAAATGTTATTTTTTTAAACTTCTTTCACTTTGACTTTTCTAAATTTACCTTTTATTCGGTTCAAAACTACAATATGTAGAAAACAGGCTCCACCTAGAAAATATCCCAATAGACAGGAAATTTCTCCCCAAATGTTAGTCCAGACACAAACCAAACCAAAAGTATGAGTGTAAGAGTAAGGGTGCTGGCAAATTTAATTCCATGCTTATAGTTGTATTTCATGCATTTGGCAGTCTAGCACTTTGGCTTTTCCAAATTAATTTTTATTGGGTTCTAAACTACAATATGTAATACACAGACTCCACCTAGAAGACTTCCCTTTAAACCAAACCAAAAGTACCCAATATAGTTGACTTTAATGGGTTGTAATAAAGTTGCTAATAAAAGGTTGTTTAACATTTTTTCATTTAGCCCCGTGCGATAAAGAACTTCGTTCCAAAACGTGACAGACAACAACGAACACAAAGAAAGCAGCAGATTTTCAGTTTATGAAAACAATGCTGGCAAACATATACATGGTTTCTGCATTATGTTGATGGGGCCGGTTTGTTTTCAGCGTGTGTTAATGATATCGTACGTAGTTGATTATAACGAAACAACCATTGCAGTTGAAATAATCCAACAACTGCAGCAAAACGTTTTGATCTTACACTTTTCTCTTATTCGAACATTGTTCAACTGCCCTCAAACAGACTACGTTGAAACATATAATGTAAAATAGCAAGCAATTAATTCAACTTTATCTAAATATGTCTCAATAGATATTCTGAAATTCTTAATTATTTCGTAATCGAAATAACTAATCCTCAAAACTTGCGCAAAACATCAAACATTTTTCAGAAATTTTTAATGTTGATATTGTAAATTCTCATGGGTCGAGATAAACTTGGGATTTTAGAATTTGAATTAAACCACATGTAAGATATTTTTGTCGAAGGCTAAGATGCCCGCGGCATGTCTAGGGTCTTTCGTTAGGATCAATTAAACCTTTCCAAATAAGAACAGAATAATTCACGCTAAACTGGGTTTCGAAATTATGTTCTTTATAAATCATTAAATAACGAAGTACATAATATGGTAAACTGCAATGCTTAGTATACGCGTCCATGGTACATGAGAACTGACTAACTTATATTACTTGCGAGGACGGTCACCTCGCTCAAGAATACAGCGACACTATCGATTACTTAGCCTTGTAAAAGCTTCGCATAGTACAGTTCGCCACCTGTGTAAAACTGTAGGTCCCGATCAGTGTGTGTAGAACTAAATAGAAAGAGCACAGCTCACTGATTGCAGAAATAACATTAATTGACTCACCCGTTGTAAAACTACTTTTAGCTTGAAAACACTCGTCTTGGCTTGACAACACTCTTTTGGGAGCACTTGTCTTGACATGACATGAGTGTTCCCGGAACACTTGTCTTGGCTTGACATGACTCCCCTGGAAGGACTTGTGTTGGTTGCCACATACTCTACATGCGTCACAGAGGGGTTAATTTAGGATAGTCTGGAATCTTGTGTACTACATACGCGATTATTCCTGTATGAACTTTACATTGTTGGTGACAATGGATTGGGATTGGTAGTTAATGAGTACAATGAATAGAAACACTCAGTCGAAGCTGCTTTGTAGGCACAGTAAGTCGAAGCTTCTGTGAGAGAAGAGTTAGTGGATGCCGCTATGTGGATGTTGCCAAAGTCAAAACCTCTGTATAGGAACAGTCAACCCAAGCCACTGTATAGCAACATGCAACAGTAGCCACCATGTACGAACAATCAGCTAAAGCGGCTGTGTAGAAACAACCATTGGGTGATTGGGTGTAGTCAGTCGAAACGTCTGAGTAGGAACAGTCCGCCAAAGACACCGTAGCCGCTGTATAGGAGCAGTCACTCGACACCGCAGTGAGGGAACTCTCTGCCAAAGTCGGTGTATAAATTGTCCTGTTTTGAACAAGACAGACTTAAAAATGTATACTCTTTACTCTGTCAAATGATTCACACTTTTTCACTTGATTTGAAATAAAACGGTCGGATCGAACAATGTTAGCCCTAGTGTTTCGGTGGTCAACTTTAACTTCTACCTTTCAATTACCCCATTAGATACCACTCCAATGATTTTTGAAAACTCACAAGCCGCGCGCAGGAAAGTCAATGATCCAATAGTAAAATAGAAAATTTCCCCACAAAAATCAAAAAATCTCAGATACGTGGCGATTATGAAGACATATTGAAGTTCATGTTGTGGCCGTCGGTGGTGCAATGGTAGTGTGCGCGGCACTTGTGCACGAGGACGTGGGTTCGATCCCTACTCTGCCCACCTTAAATTTCTTTCGACGGCGGTCACCTCACTTAGTGACGGCGACACTATCGAGTATTTAGCCATGAAAAAGCTTCTCAAAATATCGTTCGGAATCGGTGTAAAACTGCAGGTCCCAATCAGTGAGTGTAAAATTAGGACGCGCACAGCTCACTGATTGTGAGAAGCTCTCCCTAATCCCTACATGGGATGTAACGGGAAACCATTTTTATTTTTTTTTTATTGAAGCTCATGATCACATTCCTTGGTGATAATGGTGGTGGGTAATTTACTGTCTTTTTGATTCGTTCTTAGTTCAAGTTGACTGTAAGTGACTATTCGACGTAGTTGAATTTTTGTAGTTAAACTTTATATTACGTAATTACCCATAATGAGACATCGTTCGAGTCTTATATTGGCTAGAAAATAAAATTTTGTTTTTACCCTTTACCCTAAAATTTTGTAAGTATTTTCGTGAAAAAGAAGTATGGCGTTCCCGTAATCAGCTGTTCAATACGCATCTAGTGAGACCACACCACAACTGAAATTCTAAAAAATTCGGTTTTTTGTACACCCTAATATACATGCGTTGCAGACTACACTCAGAGAAAAATTCGGTTGGGGCAGACGAATTAGACGTAACCGCATTTAGAGGTCGTTGCAACCACAATAGAGGTTTCACAGCCCAATCAGAGGTAGTCCCAACCGAACTTATGCTGTCGCAGCCGAATTAGAGGTTGTCACAGCAGAACTAGAGGATGCAACAGCCGAACTAAACGTAAAAAAACTCCCGTTTCTCATTACATCCCATGAAGGGATTGGGGAAAGTTTCTCACAACCAGTAAGTTGTGCGCTTTCTAATTCTTTTTCTAATTTCTGTGTGGGACCTACAGTTTTACACCGGTTTCAAACGGTATTTTCAGAAGTTTTTTCATGGCTAAGTACTCGATAGTGTCCCCATGACTAATCGAGGTGGCCGTCATCGAAGGAAATGTAAGGTTGTCAGAGCAGGGATCGAATCCATGCACAAGAGCCGCGGACACTAACGATTATAAGTGTAATTACACCACCGACGGCTACGAGAACAAGACGTTGTCACAACTGAATTTAGATACCGTCACAACTAAATTTTGAAATTTTTGTCTATTAATTTAATGAGCATTTTTTTCTATTCTCATATTGTACTTATATTCTCATAAATAATTACAAAGCAAGGAAAAAGTGGTATTGACGTGGGGTAATCTTTAGGGTAACACCTTAATTTTACAAGCGATTTCCGACACTTCATTAAGTCCTGGCCATCATGGGTAACCTTACCAATTCTGACTTGTTGTGTCTGTTGATTTGGGTCTTAAATCGTATGTTAGCAGCACACATCATCAAACTTCAGAAATGTTGACATCTTCTTTTATTGTACGCTGATAAATGTTGACATTTGCTGCAAAATAAGGCTTTTGAACACAATACCCATAAATACAATAATTTTGCTTTTTTTTCATTGACTATTTTACAACCTCATGAGGTCAGGCGTCTTACACATATTAATTAAACAAGCAAATTAAACAAGTTTCAACATATTCTTCCAACTGGCTCTATCCTTCGCCTTTTCTCGCCAGTTGGCAACACCAAGGATACGGACGTATTCTTCTGCCTGGTCTTTCCAGCGGAGTATTGGTCGTCCTGTTTTGCTGCTTCCATCGGGTACGTTATCGAAAACCTTTCGCGCTGGCTCATCTTCTTCCATTCTGACAACATGGCCTAGCCAACGCAATTGGGTCAATTTGATTCTTCTATATCTGTAGCTCTGAGTTCCAGCGACGACGGTACTCGCCATTTTCCCTAACAGGACCATATATTTTAATGTGAATTGTTCTCTCGAATGCTACCAGGTGTTGTTCATCCGCTTGCGATATGACCCAAGTCTCGGAGCCATATGTCAAGACAGGTAAAATGAGAGTCTGATATTGCTGGACTTTTGTCCGTCGAGAGAGGGCTTCGTTCCCAAACTGCTTGCTGAGCCCAAAATAGCATCTATTTGCAAGCACAATTCTCCTATTTATCTCCAGGCTGACGTTGTAGTCCTTGTTCACGGCGGATCCAAGGTAGACAAATTCATCTACCACTGCAAAATCAAATCGATTGCCAACGTTCAAGTGTGGACCAAGTCGAGAGGTTTTTCTAGTCGGTGACACCATCAATTTTGTCTTGCCCTCATTAACAACAAGAACCACCTTCTTTGATCCGTTTTCGATTCTTGAAAATACTGCAGTAACCTCTCGCAAATATCGCCCAATGATGTCTATGTCGTCAGCATACGCCAGCCACATATGGCTTTTCGTGTTAATGGTCTTGTTCGTATTTACTGCAGCCCCTTCTCATTATTATCTCCATTAAGATGTTGAAGATATTGCACGAAAGTGTATTGCCTTGTCTAAGTCCTCGCTTGATACAGAATGGTTCAGTGAGGTCTTTCCCCACTTTAACTGCTGATTTGGTGTTGATCAATGTCACTCTACAGAGGCGGTTCAGTTTTGTCGGAATACCAAGTTCAGAAATAGCTTCGTACAGTTTTCCCCGTATGGGGCTATCGACAGCAGCCTTGTAATCGACAAAGAAGTGGTATGTATCGATTTGCTTTTCATGGGTCTTTTCCAGGATCTCGCGTATCGTGAATATTTGGTCAGTCGTGGACTTGCCTGGTCTAAAACCACACTGATAAGGTCCAATCAGGTTTTCAATAATTATCTTTAGTCTTTCACATAATACGCTCGACAAGACGTTATACGCGATGGACAAAAGACTGATACCGCGATAGTCGGAACAGACACACGGATCACCGTTTTTAAATACAGGACTTAATGGACTAAGATTCCAATCATCGGGCATAATTCTGCTTACTTTCCTTAATAACCACACAAAAAACTTGATATCACCGGCCATCGGTGGGGGCAATTGCTAGTGTGCACAGCGCTTGTGCATGAGAACGTGTGTTCGATCCCTATTCTGACAACCTTAGATTTCCTTCGACGACGGCCACCTCGATTATTGAGGGCAACACTATCGAGTACGAAGCCATGAAAACACTTCTCAAAATACCGTTTGAAACCGGTTTAAAACTGTAGGACCTACACAGTGTAGACAGTGTAGGACAGTGTAGGTCCCAACCAGTGAGTGAAAAATGAGAAGCTCTCCTCAATCCCTGGATGTGGTGTAATGGGAAACGGTTTATTTTATCACCGTGATGATAACAATTGCACATTCTTTAACTTTTTTAATATGATATTTGTTTATAGTAGTTTAAACGTCAGTTTTGAAATATATACGTAGAAGTATATTTTTGTGACCGATTTGAAAAAAGTATTCGGTAGCACCAACAGAATTCATGAGAGATTCGGTTACACCAACCGAATTGACGCCAAATTCGGTCGTTGCAATCCAGTTAAAGCTAATTTCTACAATTTCACCCGAATGGATACCAAATTCAATAGCTGCCACCGAATGGATGTCACATTCAATTGTTGCACCTGCATTGATGACACATTCGGGTGTAGCAACCGAATTTGTTAACAATTTCGGTTTTTGTATCTGAATTAATTCTAAATTCAGCTGTTGCCAGAATGAATATATATTTGGCGATTCAGCTGCCACAACCGAATCAGTTATGAAACGAGGTTGCTTCAATCGACCATAACAACCTTAATACGGCGGTTGCAACCGCAATTCAGTGGCAATAGCCGAACTTACGGTTGCTACAACCTCTTTTTAAACAATTACTTCTCTGAGTGTAGCCATCAAATTTATATAAATATTCAGTAACTGCTCTAAAATCGATAACTGAGTAAAATCGATTAAAGTGGAAATAGAGTTGAAAAGTCTCCCATGTTGTCGAAGAAGTTTGTTGCACACAAAAATTTGCTGATATGTCAAGATTAAGTGGAAATCCTGAAGTTGACTTAACTACTACACATAAAAGATAGCAGGAATTATTATTAAAATATTTCCAAAATTCAGTAGTTTTATACAATTTTACATTTCAATGCAGGAATGACAATCGCCAAAGTAAAATATTAAATTTTAAGATTTTTTTGACTTTTAATGACGCTTTTCGATTTCCACTTAGAATTGTTTAAATACAACACTATTTTTTCCCCCAGAAACAAAAAGCCATCAATGGGGCAAAAGCAATTGACAACAATTTTATGTTTAAAATATTTAAAAACTTGACTGAAATACAATTTCGAAATAGAACATTAAGTTTTTTTTTTAAATATTGTAAGCTAAGAATTTCCTAGCGGAAAGAGTAACCACACTATTTGACTTCATAAGATTGAAAAAGATTAATCATTTCAGAAATATATAAAACATTACTGTCTGCTTCATATGTAAGTGCAAGCAATTCACAGCATTTTTTAAGCTTTCCCCTCATTGTGCTCCTGTGCTCATTTTGCAAGCTGATGTGTGAAAGAGATAATTGAAACTACAGTATGTTAATTAAAAACTTTTTTAATTATACATCTTTTAGGTAAACTTCAACTCAGTCACTTTACTATTACTCCTATCACTGCTGAACTTGCAGTGGAATTGAAAGGCATTATGATTTGTAAGTGTATGTGAATGTGCACTGCTTCAATACTCGTATATCTGGTGTCATTTTGAGATCCTCCACCATCAGTTTGAGATATATTGACATTGTCCTCACGTTTGTAATATCTTTCCAGAATATATTGTGCATAAGGATTTTGGATTTTTACACTTAAAGATACTTTAGCTCAGTGTTTGAGGGAAATTTATATATGACAAATTGCCGTGAGGTTATGGAAAGCTGTTGTACCGTCTAACATTTTCCAAAATATGTTATTTCGTATCTAATTTAGTTTTGATTGGCAAATTAACAAGGGTACAGTGGGGGAATGTAGAAACCATAATTGGAAATCATTCCGACTTAACTCCACGGTTTTGTCCGATTAAAATTTAATTTTATATGGACATATATTTAGTCTGACACTGGACTCCCACAGAGCCCACAGTATCGGCAAAGAAGAATTTGAACGTGGCACATGAACAATTTGTACCGATGTCAAACCCTAACTTGTATTTTAACCCTGCATTACTATCGCTTGGGTGGAATCCACGCATACGATCGAATTTCTTAGTAATTTATATAATTTTTCAAAAAAATTTTGATTTAACTAAAATGTAATCCTCATTTGGACGTTTATTGATGCTTTTAAAAATCGTTTACCTTTTTTTTGGAGGTTACACTTAAAAAAATCAGTTTTAAAACAAGCTTGGGTGGTTTACACCCACGATAGTAATGACAGTTTAATATTATGGGTGCTTTACACGCCTCGATAGCAATCATGTTTAATGTTTTTACGAAAGAGTACAACGCTGGCGATATTATTGTTGTAATAGATGGCAACAACAAGAACAAAATAGTACAAAAGCAAAAAGCTTATGATCTTGGCAAGATTGGATTTTTTTTACAAGAAAACAATTCAATCAGCTGTTCTAATGGTGACACCACCTGCAGTGACTTCGTCGTCGTATGTGTACAAAAGTAACGTATTTTGCAGTTATTTTTTGTTTCTTGTTTGCCAAGCAAAACAATACGTGCCAGTCGAACCGCGAAGTCAAGAGTGCTAGGTAATAATTTAATAAGTGTTATCAAAGTAAACGTAAAATATGTGTCCATACGAAAAAGAGAAAGAACGACTGATGTCGCTTTTATCCGATGTCAACTTGTAGCAAGAGGAGCAAGACGACATCGGTGGTGAAAGCAGTGATGAGAGTGATGACCAAGAAATATTAAGCAACCATGACTCCGATACCGAGGGAAATAATATAATTGAATACATTGGAAACGATGGAACTATTTGGCGAAACAACCCATTTCCGAATGCTTTGTTTGGCCTATTGCTTTGTTTGGCCTATTGTACATCGCTGGTCTGCAAAGATCATCACATGTAAATATACGAGATATATGGGCTTCAGATGGCACTGGACTGGAAATAATTGTCCTACAATCGGTTTCAGTTTTTAATGAGATGCATTCGTTTTGATAATGTGGATACCCGTCGGGAGCATAAAAATTGGATAAACTTGCCCCAATCCGTGAACTATTTGAATATTTTAATAAAAACTATGAAAATAACTTTACTTGTGGAAGTTATATCACTGTTGACGAAAAATTGGAAAGCTTTCGTGGTAGATATAGCTTTCGCCAATATATTCTCAATAAGCCAGCAAAGTACGGCATTAAAATCTTCACTGCAGTGGATTCCATGACCTTTTACACATCGAAATTGGAAGTTTATTGTGGCCAACAACCACCTGGACCGTATAATCTTTCCAACAAAGCGGAACAAGTGGTTAAACGATTAACGCAGCACCTTCAAGGTGCTGGTCGAAATATAAATACAGACATTTGGTTCACCTCGTATGATTTAGCAGAATATTTGTTAGAAAAAAAACATTAGTTGGAACCAAAGGGTTTTACCGTCATCCTTTTCAGAAACTAAAAGTCGGCCTACTAATTGGACGATTTTTGGCTTTAGAAAAAAAGCCACAATATTGTCGTACATTCCAAAGCGGAATAAGTGTGTCGTACTGCTATCAACATTTCATAGAGATTGTAAAATACTGGACGGTCCGAAATGTTTGGCAGAAATAATAGAAATGTATAATAAAACTAAAGGAGGTGTCGAGACGACTGACCAGCTATGTTCTACATATAATGTAGCCAGAAACTGCTGCCGCTGGCCTCTGGTGGTATTTTATGCGATGATGAATGTAGCAGCTATAAATGCACGTATCGTTTTGCGGTGCACTCAAAATTCTCCTTTGAAGTATAAAAAGCGTTCACTTTTTATCAAACAACTTGCATTCAGTCTAATTGCGCCACAGATTGAAAAACGTAGCAAAATTAAATGCCCACCAATAAGTCTCAAAAGAAGCTGCCAAAAATTTACGACACAGCTCTGTGGTAAGGAAAATAACAATGATAATGTTGAACCAAAGATTTAAACAGATTCGTTGTCAGCTGTGCGGCAACGCAAAGGATCGAAAGACTAAGACAACGTGCTGCAAGTGTAATATTTTCATTTGTAAGAGTCACACCAATCCAGTCTGCACTAATTGCTATGAATCGATGGACTCAACTATACCACAAACGAGTGCAAACTATGATGAGATGTTTGATGGCTGAAATGAGAAGCAGAAAGTATTTAGCTCAATTTTACGCAAATTTTTACTGTGTGCAAAAAAAAATTATTAAATAACTTTAATTAAATTGTTGTTTCAGCTTTCCATAGTCACCTTTCAAATGAGCTTGGCATCACAACTTTACAAGTTTCGTTAATTTTCTAGAATGAACTTTTTTGGATTTTTCTTTTTTTTTTCACGTGCGATGCATGTTAACAAAATATAATGTAAAATAAATGAATTTGCAATCCTTCAATATTTAATTGTTTTTTACGACTTTAATGTGTTTATTATTAAAAAAACATGGGACAAGTTGTATTTTTAAGTTCATTAGCTTAAAAAAGCATACTTATTAAGTATGGGTGGAAAACACCCAACGATAGTAATGATGTAAATGAAATACACGACAGTAACGCAAGGTTAACTTTAATTGTTTTTCTATATTTGTGTTGTGGTAACAAACGCCTATCCAAAAAAAATCCTACTTCTCTGGCTTAATTCCTAAATTTCTCTAAATATTTGTTACACTACATTACAGATAAATTTTGAAAATTTCCCCTTTCCTAAGACCTTTTGCTACAAAATATGGTGAACGAGTTTAGATTAGGAAAAATTAATTTTTTAGGAATATAATGCTTTATAAAACAAAGTAAAAAGCAAATCTTTTGATGTGTTAACATCTATAGGCGCGGGTAGGGACTAAATTCACACAGTGAATACATCCAAACACATTTTGTCCGACTGCGATCACACAGATTGTCAGACTGCGATCACACAGATTGTTCGACTGCGATGACAGATTGTTTGGTGTTAAACTCCTCCGAAACGGCTGGACCGATGTATTATATGAAATTTTGTGTGCATAACGGGTAGGTCTCAGCATCGGCCAACATCTATTTTTCATATCCCTAACTGATATGGGTGACCCACCTCTATATAGAACACAGATTTGTCCGACTGCGAAACACAGATTGTCGAACTGTGAAAAAAACACACTGATGTAGCGGCAGTGAATAGTTGACTTTTGTGGGTGCGGAGCACTCTCAGAGCAAAGAGAATAATGACGTAGTTATACGCATGAATGAAAGATAATAAGATCGCGTTTTGCTGAATCTTCATACATATTTCACAATTTACTCATGCATACTCGCTAACGTGACGTAGATGCGCAGAGAGAGAGAACAGTTTTTAAGCACCATTGGTGTAATCTTATTATTTCTTTCATTCATGGTTATACGTATATAAAAATGAGATAGCAAGAGAGTAACGAAAATTGTGTGAACTTGTGTAGCGTATGTACGAACATAACAATGTATGTATGTATATGTGTATGTTTGTTTGCATTCTCTTCATTTTTTGTGGGAATAAACAAAACATATTAAGCAAGAAAATAATAACACTTGTCTTTAAATATTTTTAAGTGTTATTAAGTATTAATATTAATTAAATGAAACGTCATCATATGATTGAACGAATTTTTAAATTATTTATATTAACTCCACCTGTCTGTACGCATACCGAAAAAACTTTGGATTGATTTTTAACCCTTTACCCGTGATCCAATCGAATTGAAACTTCGCAGGCAAACTAACGGCGGCGACGTATATAAAAATAAGATAGCAAGCGAGCAACGAAAATTGTGTGAACTTGTATAACGTATGTACGAACATAACAATGTATGTATATTCATGTTGTTATTGCTTTGTATTCTCTGTTTTTTGTGAGACTAAAACAAAAATTATTAAGCAAGAAAATAATGACACATGTACTTGCACTGGTCTTTAAATAATTTGAAGTATTAATATTATTTAAATGTAACGTCATCATATGATTGAACGCTGTTTTTTATTTTCCAATGTAACATTTACTAATGTTTTCATAGAAACACAGTGTGTAATTTTTTAAGTCATGGCAAAATAACCATATACGGACACCATTACGTGATAAAAGACTAAAAAAAAAGACCCGTGTCTCCCAATTTTTGCCAAAGTCATGCACTTTTTTTTTACGGGCCGCCAAAGATTTGGGGCCTCGGTTTCATTTTCGTAAAATGTGATCATTTTCTCAGGCTCATATCTTGCAAACCGTTCAGAATTTCGATTTACTCTCTGAGAATTTCGATTTACTAATGTTAACTCTACGGCGTACCGCAAACGACAAGCTGACCCTTGGACAAACACATGGTTCTGGCCAGGCATATTTCATTTTTTGCTACCTATGGACCTGAACAGGAGAAAAAGGTAAAAAAAATGAAATTAAAAAATTTTCGGCAAATTTTTCACTTTTGCGTGCTACCTAAACAGTGTTAAGAATCATCTCTAGTTAGTTTATATGTTCTAGAAATTTGTTTATTGAGATCTTAGGTAAATTTTTGTAGTTGATTGTTTCCTTGAATTTTGAACGGTTTGCTACCTATGGACCTGAACACGGGAAAAAAGGTAAAAAAAAATCGAATTTTTTTAAGTTTTTTGCGATTTTGATCTGGAAGGTGAAGTTTTTTTGATTTTATATGTTCGCAATTTTTGTTCTTTAGAGCTAGAACTTTGCCTCAGAGAGTAAAATTCTGAACGGTTTGCAAGATATGAGCCTGAGAAAATGATCACATTTTACGAAAATGATACCGAGGTCCCAAATCTTTGGCGGCCCATAAAAAAAAAGTGCATGGCTTTGGCAAAAATTGGGAGACACGGGCCTTTTTTTTTTAGTCTTTTATCACGTAATGGTGTCCGTATATGGTTATTTTTTTTCGTGTTGCACTGTGAAATCGAACAGGTACCGTGTAACAAAAAGGTGTTAACAAATCGCCCGTTAGTTCGAACACTCATTGGATTTTTTTTGTTGATTTTTTTCTGAAAAAAAATATATGACGCTACATTTTTGCCGATAGTAAAATACTCTTTTTTAAAAATTACTAAAGGTGTTTACATATACCTTAAGGATCGCTATCTAGCATTCAACGTCATATTGTGGTTTCCATTTGAGTGCTTCTTCAAATATTCAGTAAAAGGAGCATACTTCAATAGGGTGTTGTGCCGCCGAAATTATTGTATTTTCTTTTTGGGGTTACCTAAATTTAGTTCTAAAATAAATAAATAGTTTCCCATTACAACCCCTGCAAGGATTGGGGAGAGCTTCTCACGTGAGGTGCGCGCTTTATAGTTTTACCCTAACTGATAGGGACCTACAGTTTTACACCCGTTCCGAACGGTGTTTTAGAGAAGCTTTTTCATGGCTAACTATTCGATAATGTTGCCGTCACTAAGTGAGGTGACCGTCGTCGAAATAAATTTAAGGTGGTCAGAGAAGGGATCGAACCCACGTTCTCATGTACGAAAGTCGCGCACATAAACCATTGCACCACCTACGGCCAAATTTAGTTTCAGTTTTTGTATTAATTAATTGAATTTCATTTTGTGCATTGGATGTTATTTCACTTTTAAAGACGTCTCAAAGCTTGGGGCTTATTTCATTTCTGGTTTGGTGTTTATTTTACACCGATTCAAATTATTAGGATTCAAATTTAATTCCGCTTCTACTTTAGCTATATAAAGTAAATGTAAATTTTTAGTACTATAACACAGTGCAGCATATAAAATGCAAACTCCTTCCAGTGTGAAATTTCTAGAAGCACTTATCGAAACCACCAAACTCCTATTTGCGCTTTGCTGGTTTAGTTGCTGTTCGGATTTTATGGCCTCATGTATATTTAGGCTAAAACTTAATTTTTCCAAAGAACACGTAATTTTTCTAACGGCTATATCTCAGAAACTAATTGGAATTTTGTTTTCCTGCGTTCGGCATAGTTGTAGCTATAGACTAGGAGAAACAACTGTAAATAAAGCAAATTGCGAAAATGTCGAAAATTTTGAATTTTTCTATATTTTTCATCATTTTTGGCCCATATTTTCGAACAAGAATTGCGATTTTTGTTTGGGTTGCATAATAATGAGTAGTTAACATTTTCAGTTGAACTCAATCAATTTTAAAAACTTTCCTCCATGATATGTACGAAATATCAAATTGAAAATATACAAATATGCATTTTATGACACGGATTTGGCAAAACCCTATTTACAATACTGACCTTATTCGTCGGAAAAATCATGTGAAATTTATGATTTTTTTTAATGAACGGTAGGCTATTCATGTGATTGAATTCTCGAGAAATTTAGTTTATGACTCCGTTTTTCATTCTTAGAATTGCAAACAAAAATAATAAACAGTAGAGAATTTATGATTGAATTCTCATGAAAATCACACACAAAGGTGGAAAACCAATTTACCATATTTTACCAGGAAACTGAAGCAGGTAGATGTACATCATTTACATTGAAATTACATTTTCTGCATCATTAGTTTTATGAATTCTTACACCAATTGCCCACCGAATCGGACGAACAACAATTGCCCATCAGCTCACCATGCGAATGGAAAAACGGTACAAAGGATAAAAGCTGGATACATTGCTTGCAGAATTTTGTTGGTGGAGTCATAAGGTATCCCAATACGAAGATGAAGATGCAGGCACCGATATATTTGAAGGACACTGCGAAAAAGAGATATGTGCTATAAAGCTCAGATGATGTTGCTGATTCAGATCACGGACCTGAAAAACCAACGAAAAACCCCAGAGCATCAACTTTACAGGCTTCACCGAGAGCGTCAGCTTCAAAGGAAATTGATTAGTTTATTTTTTTTCGGTTTGATACATTTTTCGAATTTTAGATGTAAAATAAGGCTGACAAATTAATAATTTTATTTTATTTTGATGGAAATAAAGTTAAAAAAAATAGATGTTTGTGGATGGTTTTCGTGTGAAAACTGGTCCACAGTTTGCCAGCTATGGGCAGGAAATGTTGAAAATATTTATATTTTTCCAAATTTTTGCGGCACTAAATGCAGTATTTTGGGTTTAATTTGTTTCACACTTTTCTCCTCCCAGTCTGTCTCATCCCAGTCTGAGATATGTATGCCGTTAGAAAAATTACATGTTCTTCGGAAAAATTAAGTTTTAGCCTAAGTACACATGAGGTCATAAAATCCGAACAGGAGCTAAAGCAGCAAAACCCAAATAGGGAATTATTTTCGTAGTAATTCGCTAGAATTTGAAACTTGAAATTTTTGTCGATATTTTTTGTGTTTGTCAGAAAAATAAAACATGTGAATTCTTTTATTAATTCAATGCTTAACGCAACTCCGATGCTAGAATTTATAAGTTTAGATTTAAAAGGGTATAAGTCTGGAACAGTGACCGCAATTTCAATAAAAATAAATTTAGAAAATCCAAAGTGCAAGACTGGCAAATCCATGAAATACACACACTTACTCTTACCTGGCGTTTACACGGGACAGTTTTGCTCCGACAGTAGAAATACATTCACACATTTTTACTACCACACTTACACATCTCTCACTTGCCTCGCCACTGTCTCTGATTTTTCAGTGACAGTAACTTCGGCAAGAGATTTGACATAAGCGGCCAGATCATGGCTGAACTAGTAAAGGTTGGCGCAATAGAACAACTGATTTTGCTTTCTTATGACTCCATCTGTTAAATTCAGTGTATTTTGTGTTGTACTTTTTTGTTAGAGTCATGAAACAAAAACTAAATGCCTGTTGTTGGTTCACACAATTACAACAAATCCTACTGCGTCAACCTCTACTAGTTCAGCCATCGGCCATATCGGTGACGTTTCGTAGTAATTTGTGAAAAAGCAAAACATCGCAAACGACTTTACAAATTGGGAAATATATTTGTATTTGAACATTTTGCTAATTTTTATTGAAATACTGTTTGACAATACAAACATATAAACATGAATACATGTCTAATTTTGCAGAGTACATCAGTTCCATTGTAATTTGGAGAAGTAAGACCAAACACAATGGCAAAAGAGCGAAGAAACAAAAAATCAGAGCACGAAATTTAACGAAACGACCCTGTCGGCGGCTTCTTAAAACTGTATTGTCTTTATAACTGGCTGGACGCGTACGTCACACCAACAATTTTTATCTTAGTGACAACTAATACATATTCTCAACTATCTTGTCGCAAACTGTCCCGTGTAAACGCACCGTTACACTCGTACTGTTTGTTTGGTTTGTGTCTAGACTTACATATGATGGCATATTTCTTGTTTCATGGGAAATCTTCTAGGTGGAGCCAGTTTATTACATATTGTAGTTTGAACCGAATAAAAAGTAAATTTAGACAAGCCAAGTGAAAGAAGTTTAAAAAAATATAATTTTCTTAAATAAGTTCGTTTCTTAAAAAAAGTTAATTTTCTCAAAAAAATACCTATGCATATTCTTAAACACAGTACCTCTACTTCACAAAATACCTTATCTTAAAGAAGTACCTTTCCTTAAAAAAGTAAATTTTCTTACCCAAAGTACTTTTATCTTAAAAAATTAATTTTTTAATAAGTAGCTTTTCTTAAAAAAAGTACATTATCTTACAACAAATTGCATTTTCTTAAAAAACTAGCTTTTCTTTAAAGAGTACGTTTCTTGTAAAACAAAATAACTTTTCTTGAGATAAGTACCTACTCTTAAAATTTTGCGTGTTCTTTCATAAAAAAAGAGCTTTTCTTCCAAAATAAAAATACCTTCTCTTACAAAAAATACCTTTTCTTACAAAAATTCCGTTTCTTAAAAGTACCCTTACTTAAAAATAAAATAATACCTTTTCTTTTCTTGAGATAAGTAGCCTTCCTGAAAATAAGTGAATTTTCTTTAAAAAATTACCTTTTTTTTTATCAAACCAACACTCAGGGGATGCCCCCTATAAATGCAGTGCATTGTGTCGGCGAAGGAAAATTGAGGAAGTGGAGGGTGGAAAGAGGGAGTATTGTCTGTTGACATTTGCCTTGAATGTTTGTATGTCACAATTGGTTGGAAATACACTAGCCGGAAGTTTATTCCATATACGGACTGTACGGCTGAAGAACGAATTTTCTCTATAGTGTGTAGTGCGGTCAATCGGCCACTCGATAAAAAACGGATGAGAGTTCCTGGAAAGCCGCGTACTTCGTCTAAATATCCTCACGTTTGGCATAAGTTGACGGATGTCCGAGGAACACATACCGTGGAAATATCGATAGAACAGCGACACGCAACCCACATTAACCTATAAAGAGTACCACTTCTTCAAAAAGTACGTGTTCTTAAAAAAAGTATTTCTTTGTAAAAAAAAAATTCATACTCTTAGGCTTTTTCTTACACAATAACATTAACTTTTAATAAAAGAAGTACCTCTCATCAAAGAAAGGACCATATCGGGAAAATATAATAGATATTCTTACTAAAGCGACCTAAATTTTTTTTAAAAAAAAAAACATTCAATAAATAAAAATGTTCTTAAAAAAAGTTCATCATTTTACAAAATTGTATCTTTTCTTAAAGATCCATTTAAATTACAGTATTTTTCAACAGGCGCCTTAGGCGTGTTGGAACTAACTAGTACATAATAAAGGGTTTTTCAACAGAGACGCTACAAAAGTAAATCGATAGGGACAGCAAACGACGCCATATTTTTTCCCGCTCTTTTGACATTTCTCTTCAGTAAGGTTTGCCATTTCATCGTGGAAAGATATACGAGCCAACAACTAGTCGAAATTATTAAAATTTACTACCGAAATTTGGAGTCAGTGGCCTCAACTTTAAGAGCGCTACGTCCAATTTATAGTCGTCATAATCGTCCTACCAGATCAACAATTGAGCATCTAGTGGAAAAATGTGAATCCACAGGCACAGTACAAAATGTTCCCGTGCCAGTGAGACAAAGAAGTGCCCGTAGTGTGGAGAATATTGCTGCCGCTGAGGCTTCAGTTCAAGAAAGCCCAATTGTGTCTCTCACACGTCGTTCTCAAACGTTGGGCATCTCTGTGACGTCGTTGTGGCGAATTTTGCGAAAAGATCTTGGCCTACATCCTTACAAGATCAAATTGACGCAAGAACTGAAGCCGCTTGACCACCATAAGCGTCGTATATTCGTGAATTGGGCTGAGCAACAACTTGAAAATGATTCGGATTTTCATCGGAAAATCATCTTCAGCGATGAGGCTCATTTCTGGCTGAATGACTTCATCAATAAGCAAAATATGCGTTGTTGGTCAGACAGAAATCCACACGTAATCCATGAGTCATCATTTCATCCCGAAAAAATTACGGTGAATGGGCCCGCGGCGTCATTGGGCCGTACTTCTTCCGTGATGATCAAGACCGGCACATTACTGTGAATGCGAATCGCTACCGTTCAATGATAACCGAATATTTTTGGCCCCAATTGGATAATATGGACTTGGAGGACATGCGGTTCCAACAAGACGGCGCCACAAGCCACACAGCGAATGCCACAATCAATATAGTGGAAACCAAACCATATCTCACGAAATGGCCCAGTCGATTGGCCGCCTCGGTCGTGCGATTTGACGCCGTTAGATTATTTCCTGTGGGGCTACGTCAAGTCTATGGTCTATGCCAACTAGCCAGCGACGATTGATGAACTTCGTACGAATACCGAACGTGAAATTGCAGCAGTATCGGCCGATTTATGCTTGAAACCCGTCGAAAATTGGGTTCAGCGTCTGGACGTCTGCAAGCGTGCCCGTGGTGGCCATGCAAAAGAAATCGAGTTCCATACATAATAGCATCGAACGTACTTTCACAGAAATAATGAATTTCATTGGTATCTAAAACCGGTTTTGTTTTATTTAAAAAAACTTTTGTAGCGCTCTTATTGAAAACCATGATATATAGCAAAAGTAACTTCGTCCCAACCGGGTGTCCCCTGATACCTCATGTAATTTTTTTACAGAATTCATTTATCCATCTTCAAAACTGCGTCAGTAGTCAGTAGTTTGTTAAATTTTGGTAGAAATTTTAAAACTTATAAAGCGTTTTTTACTAATTTTATTAAGCTAAATCATTGTCAAAACTGGTGGTTCATGCCTATACAAGCATTGAGAAATAGACGAGAGTTTCTATCCCTCTATTTACATTCTCTCGATGACGTCGAGCTAGTAGGTCATTTCATCGAGTTCGAGTTGCTGTTGAATTTCACTCTTCGGTTTGACATAAAACGAAGAGAAATAAAAGGGACTGCGTATTTTGTTTCGATGTAACCAAAATAAAACAAAATTTAGCTGTCAGTAGTTTCAATCAAACACTATTTAAATCTAGTTGGCTGCATTATGTGCTTCTAGTTGCTTATCGCCTATCCACTCATTTCTCTATCAGTTTCCTAGTACATGGTCATTCAGCTGTGTCATGGATATCCCCTGATATCAGTAAAGTTTGGATATTTTGCTTTAAAAATGTCGACTTAAAAACTAAGAAAATCGTGGTTATTGACCAAATTATAAGCACAATTTACAAAACGTCCTAAAAATCCGATTTTTACGGAAAATTCGGCTTGTGAAACCTCTAAACCAGTTCTGATAAATCTGAAAAAAAAGTTCAAAAATACTTTTCAAATAAGGTTTGAGCAAAGTCAAATTTTTAATGATGGAACACCCTAGTGTACACCCTTCAATAAATAAATCGTTTAGTAGAAACATTGCTTCTAACAACGAATTAAGAATTGATAACAATATACCTGAATTAGGCTATAATTAGCGAAATATGAGTCAATATTGGTGGAATTGGTATGAATCAATACTGTTTATTCTTAAGAAATTTTTTCTTTTTATTTAAACAATTTACAAATAAGTAGTTTTTTCTTTATATTTTTCATTAAAACCTAAATATACTTTTGTAATACATGCAGATATAATAAAAATTTTCTAAAATAATCGTTATTGTAATCTAAAACATGCTATAGTGTTCGATTACACAGTGCAACACGAAAAAAAATAACCATATACGGACACCACTACGTGATAAAAGACTAAAAAAAAAAGACCCGTGTCTCCCAATTTTTCCCAAAGTCATGCACCTTTTTTTATGGGCCGCCAAAGATTTGGGGCCCCGGTATCATTTTCATAAAAATGTGATCATTTTCTCAGGCTCATATCTTGCAAACCGTTCAGAATTTCGATTTACTCTCTGAGGCAAGTAAATCTCTGTGCTGCTGCTGTCGGTGCATGATCGCGTGATACCTAAGCGCTACCTAAACGGTGTTAACCCTTGGACAAACACATGGTTCTGGCCAGGCATATTTCAGTTTTTGCTACCTATGGACCTGAACAGGAGAAAAAGGTAAAAAAAATGAAATTAAAAAATTTTCGGCAAATTTTTCACTTTTGCGTGCTACCTAAACAGTGTTAAGAATCATCTCTAGGAAGTTTATATGTTCTAGAAATTTGTTTATTGAGATCTTAGGTAAATTTCTGTAGTTGATTGTTTCCTTGAATTTTGAACGGTTTGCTACCTATGGACCTGAACACGGGAAAAAAGGTAAAAAAAAATTGAATTTTTTTAAGTTTTTTGCGATTTTGATCTGGAAGGTGAAGTTTTTTTGATTTTATATGTTCGCAATTTTTGTTCTTTATGACAAGAGCTACAACTTTGCCTCAGAGAGTAAATCGAAATTCTGAACGGTTTGTTTGAGCCTGAGAAAATGATCACATTTTTACGAAAATGATACCGAGGCCCCAAATCTTTGGTGGCCCATAAAAAAAAAGTGCATGACTTTAGGAAAAATTGGGAAACACGGGTCTTTTTTTTTTAGTCTTTTATCACGTAGTGGTGTCCGTATATGGTTATTTTGCCATGACTTAAAAAATTACACACAGTGTTATAGACCAGTGCATAAATTAAATATAGTGTACTATTTGTTTATTTTTAGTTGATGTATTAAAAGATAGACAAAAAAACACTCTTTGCATGTAGTAGATGTATATTACTTTTGACTATAAATATACATAATTTTATTTTGACTTCATACCAGAAAAAAGTACATAGTAGTAGTAAGATAGTCTATATTCTTAAGACAGTGGACTCTTTGATTTACTGCTCTATTACACCCAAGCAAAAACAAGGTTTGAACGTCGTTTGCCCCAAAGATATTGCTTTATTTTTCAACGTTCGTTAACCTTAACAGTTGAAACGTTTCCTACCAAATAAAAAACGTTGGTCGTAAAAGTCTTTTGAATTGCTGTAAACGAACTATAATTTTTATAATATTCTTTTATGGTAAGCGTGGAAATCGTTTGTAAAAAGGTGTTAAACGAAACCGGTTTCTTAAAACTTCTAAACCCCGAAACAGTCTCATAGGGACAACCCGGATTTTTAAATTTCCTTATGCGTGGATAAGCGTACATTTAAAAATGATCTCTCTCTTCTTTTTTCAATGCACAGGAACAGCAAATCCGAATGTAAATGTATTGTTCATCTTTTGACACTACTTTAGCTAGCTCGGTGGATATACGCGCAGTCTTTCAATTCTTCTCTTCAGGAAAAGCAGAAGTAGTAAAAAAAATTTGCCTTTAACCTAGAAAATATTACTTTTAATAAAATTCTAATCATCCACCTAAAATAAACGTCATTCACCGAAAATTGCATAATAAATAACATTCACAAATAACAAAGTGAACACATCCAAACACAGTTTGTTCGGCAGCGAAAAGTTGTCTTGTCAGAGCAAAGAGAATAATGGAGTGGTGATACGCATATAAAAATGAGATAGCAAGAGAGCAACGAAACTTGTGTGAACTTGTGTAGCGTATGTACGAACATAACAATGTATGTATTGTACGTCTGTTGCTTTGCATTCTCTTTGTTTTTTTGTGGGAATGTAACAAAAAGTATTAAGCAAGAAAATAATGACACTTGTCTTTCAATATTTTTAAGTGTTATTAAGCATTAATTATATTTAAATGAAACGTCGTCATATGATTGAACGCCTTTTTTTTATTATTATGAAAGGTAAATCAAATAAAATGTGGGTGCAGAGCACTCTCAGAGCAAAGAGAATAATGACGTAGTTATACGTATAGTTATAAAAATTAGATAGCAAGAGAGCAACGAAAATTGTGTGAACTTGTCTGTTGGTTTTCATTCTCTTTGCTTTTTTCGGGAATAAAACAAAAAGTATTAAGCAAGAAAATAATGACACATGTGCTTGCACTGGTCTTTAAATAATTTTAAGTATTAATATTATTTAAATGTAACGTCATCATATGATTGAACGCTGTTTTTTATTTTCCAATGTAATAGTTACTAATGTGTTCATAGAAATCGAACAGGCACCGTGTAACAAAAAGGTGTTAACACATCGCCCGTGGGTTCGAACACGCATTGGATTTTTTTTATAAGCCATATCAAAAGCCTTATCAAAGAAACTTCCTTTGGTGACAGTACGCTCTATCATTTTGGTTGTTAAATACTTCCAGCACAGTAAACATTCTTTCATCGATGAACAAGACTTTTATACGGAAGCTATCAGCATGCTTTACCAAAAGAGGTTTGCATTTTCCTATAATTTTTTATTTATTTTTTTTTGAAGCTGCAGTCAACAATTATGCGGTGCGGCGTTTGAAAGCGCCAAGGACCAAGCCCTTTTTTACTACTTCGACTCTTAGACTTTTGTCTGATATTCATCTCACGGACCAAGAATTTCTTTCAGCGGATTTCGCGAAATTCTTGATATGATGGTCTTGATAACTTGCGACGTTCGAACTACGCATGGAAGAGACGACTGGTGGCTGTTTTTAATATCTCCAGTCTCCTCAAACACTTGTATGACCCGGCAGAAGTATTTTAAAAATATCGCCTTTTTCACTTCACATTTAAACATCACTATAACAGCGATACGGTTTTCATTATACGACCACATCATGTTGAAAGCTGAAGTTGCTTAAACAGCATAAACAATGTGGTAATAACCGCTTCTGTTCACCTCTACTATTGGCAAGGTTGCCGTCATTGTTGTGACAGTATTTACGGTACAAAAAAAAACTGTTTGGCACAACACGAGATTTGAACCTGAGCCCCGGCAGCCTCCCGTTCTTTCTTGGTGGTGCTACAAACGTGACACATTTTCATTTCTCCTAAGGATAATTGTTCCATTAAATTCCTCGAAAGATGTTAAAATATGAATACAAAAATACTGTCCGTTTACAACTTATGAAGGGACAGAGGAAAAGTTTTCACAAACAGTAAACTGTGCGATCTCTGTTTGGTTCCGACTGTTTAACACCGGTTCCGAGCGGTTTTTGAAATCCGAATGTTGTGCACTGGTTATAGTGCGCTACTCTTGTACATGATAACATGGGTTCGCTATATTTGCCCTGCATTTCTCTCGACGTCGAACACCGCGCTTAGTGACTCTGTTGAGTAATAAACCTTGAGAAAGTATATCAAACACCCCGCATACTATCTATCTCCCATGTTATAAATATCTTCCTGGTAGGGTTTCACTTTGCTCTGACTCACTGGAAATAAAATCGAAGTACTTGTTATACATCAAAATTATCTTTATGGAATAAATGCGTTTACCGGATGACAATTTAGCTTGTTTTATAAGGAGGTACGCATGACTCAAATAATTTCCAGGCACTTGTAAACAAAAACAAATAATTAAAAACATTTTATTTTTTGTAACAGTTTTGCTTTATGTTGCCCAGACTGTCATTCTTCTTTTTCATCCTTTTCGGTTTAATTACACTGTGGAACAAAATAAAACTTTTTCGAAAATAACAAGGTTCTGACACCAGATTCTGGTAAAGGGGGTAAAAAAACATACGTGTATCGGCGTTCTGACAGTTTTCATCTGAACTTTTTTTTAAGGGGGTGAAAATTTCACCCTTATGCACATTCGTATGATGTATCGGTATAGGAAACCATATTTTCCTTAAATTTTAGGTATAGGATATGTTCAGAAATTTTATGTACAAATTTACGAGGCATATTTTGGTGGCATTCTTTAACCCACTACCGCCTCGATATATTATTCTTTCTATGGAAAAGGGTTAAAGACCTGTAAACGAGGGATGCTACTAGTTAAAATATACAACAAAACTTTTCCTCATAAAATTCTACCATAAGTTTCTAAACACCAAAGCTCAACCCTCAACTTGAATGCCAAAAAAAGTCAACAGAACACCAAGTAACTTTGAATCATCCAAATATGTAAGAACCCGTTGTCAGAACCTTGTTATTTTATTTTGTGTTCCACAGTGTTATGCGCACCAGATGATTTTATTTGTTCGATTGAAGTAAACTAAACCCTGAATGTTAGCAATGTCACGTTTCCTAATAGAAAAGGTTTAAAAAAAATATATCTATATGTCGAAATAAAATCGATAAAAACAATTCCACGTGTATTCCACCTGAGTGAAAAGAATATGTCATGTGAATCAAATTCACGCTGGAAGTTATCATACAGTTTTAATTTTCGCTCTTGGGGAACAACATTTTGATTTGCGCATAGTTTTAAGGATTTCATTCGAACTTTTATAAGATATTTGTACTCAACAATTCATGATTTTATTTCTTTTTATTTAGTACAACTATTTTCCACCAAATTAATTCGAATCTTTCCTTCTTTTTCAGAATCTTCATTACTAACAAAATATAAATATTTAAATATCGTGGAATTTCTATCGATATAATTCCACTACCATCAACACAAAAACCATTCGGTAAGTAGTCAATTCAGTAGTTGAATTTTATAATAGTATTTGTATGAAAGAAGGAAAGTTATCCGCCTATTAATTTCACTGGCAGGAAAAGAAGCTGATGGGCAACGCAGGATATTTAAGGGATTTCAGTATTCTCCGCAACACTTTAATAGATTGAAAAACGTTTGTCTATTTTGCTAAAGCTAAAAACTAAATACTAAATTTTAGCAACAAATCCTGTAGTTTTTCATTGCGCATATTTGACAGCAACAGATTTTCCTTCTAAATCTTATTTGGATTATCTAAAATATACCCCAAACGTTTAAAAGTAGAGAATATAAAGAGTCAAGTCAAGCTTTTGCCAATTTTGTCTTGAAACATATTGTGTGTGGGCGCGTGTAGTATGTTTATGGTGCCAATGCCACCTTGTAATATTAATTGAACTAATATAAACATGTTTCTTCAAATTTAGCCGACCCTTATTCATTGGTACCTCGTACCAGGTGGTATCCATGCCGTAGCTGCTCGAAATGGTAGGTGCACTTTGATAGAAAATAGATTGGGTGAGAGACTAAGCGAAAATCAACCAGAAGCAAGCTAAGTTTAAATATTGTTCGACTGATACTATAAATTATGTTTTATGAATATAATTAGAGCTGTTGTTGGTAGATTGGGTACTTTTATTGTGGATATTGATTGTGGTATCAAATGATAAGATCAGCCAAAGTAGCCAAACATTTGAGATTTAGCGGAGTAGGCTATATTGCGGAGTAGAATGATTCCTGTTGCCAGGATTTGTGATCCAATCTAAAGTGTGAGCTAGTTTGATATTTAATCTCAAATTATTTCTCGCAGGAAGGCAGTGTTGCCAGCTTAGCACTTTAAGTGCAATTCTAGCTCTAATTTTTTGGCTTGTGCACTTTTATTTGAAAAATCATGCTATATGCTTTTTAGCACTTTTGTGGGCAATTTTTGCCAATTTTTGACATTTCTCGCTTCGCTTTTTGTGGAAAAATTGCATTTGTTCTACAATGTATGGCGGTCTTTCGGAACCGAACTCTGAAATAATGCTTATTTTCAACAAGGAGCTATAACAAATATAAAATTACCACGGGTGTGAATAGTAAATATGTACGTGAGTTGGCTTTTAAAAAATCCCTTACTGCAAAAGTATGTTGGTTAGGGGGGGTCAATTTCAATGGATCGAAAAAAAGTCACCAAGCGGTTGTCAAAATCGTAATGTACGACAAATTCTAAGAAAGTTTACCCAAGAAACCATAGGTCTAAAATCAAAATCGAGCTTCCGATTTTTATCGAGAAAGTTTTACTTTTTTTTTTAATAAACTGAAGCTAAGGTAAACAAGTAAGAGTGGTATATTCAGCTGTACCAATTGTACTATCCCCTTCAACAAAGTGAGATTAAATTGAAAATAAAAAAAATGGCGGGCATGTGAGAAGATATATTTCCCCTCAAATAAGTTTCAAATTTCTCCAATATTTTGTTTATGTTTTTAAAAGTCTTACTATTTGTATCATTTTGTGTAAGCAAATTTTTTTCAAAATGATCTAAAAATTGGAAGGCCTTGTATTTTAAGTTATGTTACCTGTCCCCTCATTAAAATTAAAATAAGCAATTTTGCGATGTTTTGAAAATATCACACTTTTTATTTCAACATTACTTAATTTTAAGGTCTTTCTTGCTATCAATCCTAGGTGTTACGTTTCGCCTTTTAACTGTGACTGCCATAACACCATCGCGATTTTTTTCAATAGCTCGACGTGAGACTTTTGTCAGTAGTTGCACAAGCCGCTGGCTTCCTTGAATGTGTAGGGGAATGTGTGGGTCCGGAAGCGGTGGGTCGTCAAATTCTATGTAATTGAGCAAGTGTTCATAGGGTATGCTTGCAGTGAATGGGGGCTCCGATAAAATGCCATCGTTATCTAAGATTATCATGTCGATGTATTTAGTGCAGTTAAAATTTATAGTGGGCTTTTTGTAAACTCTTAATTTTGTTGGGTCGTAAAGATTTTCACGATAATATACAATTTTTTTTAAAGCCATTCCGCGCACTTCCTTTCTGTTGTCAAAAATCATTGTTAGAAGCACATTTTCTGAGTGGGCAAAATATACGTTATTTTAAACAACATTATTTAAAATTTCACGCAAATTTTTTAGCAAATATTGCGTTGAACAAATAAATTTATATAAGAGTGCACTTCCATGTAAAGGGTGTCCCTAAATTTACGCAACATTTAAATTTGCTGCTATCGACGTAGAAAAGAGTTGGCAACCCTAAAAAAAAACAGCTGACAGCTGACAGTTCAGGGTTAATAAAAATGGCAAATTACACGATAGAACAGCGTAGCGTGTCTTCATTATTGAACAGTATTTCAAAAGTAATGAAAGTTTTGCGGTCGCAATTACTGGTGTTACTGGTGTTCGATATCGCGACATGATAACACAGTTTTTTTTGCCGAAATTGAATGAAATTGTTGTGGCCAATATTTGGTTTCAACAAGACGGTGCCACATGTCATACAGCTCGTGAAACTCTTCAATTACTGCAAGAGACATTTCCAGGTCGCGTGATTTCTCGATTTGGTGACCAGAACTGGCCCCCAAGATCGTGTGATCTAACACCATTAGATTTTTTTTATGGTTTTTTTTCTAAATCACAGGTCTATGTTAACAAGCCCACAACCACTCGTGCTTTAAAGGAGGAGATTCATCGTTGCATCAATGAAGTTCGACCAGATTTATGCAGAAAAGTCATGGAAAATTTCGACAAACGAATACGTGAGTGTATGGAAAGCCGTGGAGGCCATTTGCCAGATGTTTTATTCCATAAATAACCCTATCCTATGTACTATACGATTCAATAAAAATATTACCATAAGAAGAATAAAAACTTTGTTTTCTATTCAATTCAAATGTTGCGTGAATTTGTTTATAACTGAATCATAATACTTCACATTAAAGTACATGGTACGTAAGCTTTCATGACATACGTTGCTAAAATTTTTAAATTTTCGGAGGGTGAGTTTGTAGTTACATACAACCGCAAAAGTCTACCAGCTTTGGTTAACCAACGGCAGTGAACGATAGGTCCAGATCTTATGTTGCCTAAACCTTCTGGACAGGAACCATTATGAATTGCGAAAGCAATCTGATATAAGTACTTAACGTCCGTTGAAAGTTTTTTTTTCCTATTCTGCCGACAAGGCGGGTGACATATTCCCCAGCGAAATACTTATAAAGTCGGAAACAACCTACAAAAAAAAAAACAAGTTTCCTGTTTAGAATCAAAAATATAGATATTTATTAAATTACCAATTCTTTGCTCACCTGAATCTGTTCGCAGGTTTCCATTAATTTCGTGAGAGCTCCAGTATCCGTTCGCGGACCACTTGTGTTAGATTTTTCCAGAGCAGCAAATAAGTGACGAAAAGGTAACTCATTAAAATGTAACAAGCAAACAAACCAGTGTAATGGCTTGTCTAACATTACTTCAAATCGTCGTAATATACCGGTTCCTGTGCCAGTATTGGTCACTTCACCGTCACAGCAAATTCCAACCAGATCGGTAAGAGCTAAGTTCTTTTCTACAAAAAAATTCATATAGCTGCATTTGTTTTGTACCAGCGTCCCCAGCATCGAGTATTAAATGATCCAATAGCTCAGTTTTAGGTTCTCGCACAACCACGATATGGGATTCTTTAACCATCCTTGGGTGAAGTTTATTGTTTATATTCTCCATTTTCAACGACTCATCTTTCCTGCCATCAAAACCGAATGCCAGCAGGCTAGAAGCACTTGTTTGTTTTTCTCGCACAGAATCCCTGATTTTGTTTCTTCTCTCGCGCTATTTTACACTTGTCCATTATCATAACTTCTACATTTTCGTTTTTGAAACCTATATCTTTAAAAAGTGCAGTAAACACGTAGCCACTCTGTCCGATACACCAAATCTGTCGCACATCATAGCATAATTAGGAGTATCAAACCTTCTTGTACACGGACCGCGATTAAGAACAATTGCATTTTCCAAATTTGGTGTTCTGAATATGAAATCTTCATCAACTTCCATATACGATGTCACAGGACGGTAAGACGAATCTCCAGTAGCAATCGCATTGGATTCCAAATCAACAACATATGTCAGAACTTCTGGAATTGTTAGCTTTCTTACGGAGAGCTGATCAGTCAAAAATGCGTGTAAGTGATCAGGCGTCAATCCATATGAACAACGATTACTTTGTAAAGCTTCCACAAATGCGTTGTATTTTTCAGTTGTAGATTTGGCCTTTGTTGCTTTGGAATATTAATTAAGGAAGCTTTTTAGTTTTCTAATAACAGTTTTCTTCATCATTATGGCAATATCCAACTTGCTCCAAACTTCAATAAGTTTATCGGCTGCTTGTGGAACAAAAGATGCCTTTTTAGCCTCTGAGATCACTAAGAAAATAAAAATATTTTAAAACATCGCGGCAACTGGGCAAATTTAGTTCGTGTAAATCACTTGCCAACCCAAAAACACTAAAATTCGTAATTGGCATATGTATTATTATTGATTCCGTATGAAATCAGCTATGTCCTTTACTGGAAGTCGTTCACGTACTTTTTGTGTCAATTTTCGTAGAGAGAGTAAAATTTGTCTTTCTCCTTCCAAAGTATATTCTTGCAATTATTATTGACAAAATAAACGAACAAAGCTAAGGAAATTGAAATGCTTTAAAGCACGAGTGTTAAATTTGCAATGTGGATTTTTAAAGGAAATTTCCCAGAAAAGACAGACCGGAAAAGTTACAAGGCGATAAACTCTGAGACCGAAAACCAATTTGGAATTATTGGAAGTGTTTGTCAATTACTCGAGGTGTGTAAAAGGGGGTTTTCTCATATTGTGCCGGTTTACCTTCGAAAACATTTGTAAGGCCTTATTGCAAATTGTGTAGAATATGGATACGTGGGTAGAAGGGAGGCAATTTCCAACCCTATTTTCTAAATTTTACACAATTCGCAATAATTCCTTACAAGTTTTTTCGCATTTTGTAATTCTTTAGTTCTTTTTAATCTTGCATGAGCACACAGCGTTATCATTACATACATGGTTTTTGTACAACAATGGTGTTTGCCTGAAAATAAGTATGATGGTATTGATGTAGCGGCAGCGAACAAACAAGCAGGTCATCGTCGCCAAAGAGTATTGAATAGTATAGAGAACTCATGGAATGAATTGTATGACTCAGAAGCACTGGCTACATCTGGCGAATGTTTAAAAACGTATTACTCTCTTTTTGTCATAACTTGGTCCATTAATAATTTTGATGTGAAACATTGATGCCCTTTGAAGCATTTATAATTTTTGAATAGTTTTATGTAATAACATTAACGAAATGGTGCATTTATATTGAAATATTCTACAAAGAGAATATGGCTCGTTTATGCTCTTTTACTCAGACTCTCTACATGAGAGCGGAAAAGAGTGCAATAAGTTCTCTATACTATTCAATACTTTTTATCGTCGCTCTGTTCAGGACAAAACAAAAACAATTATTTCAGTGAGCTAAATATTGCTTTATTTATTTTAACAAGATTATACCTAATGTTAAAGTTTATGCAAGAAAAAAAAAATGATATCAAACCACAACAAACAGTTTAAACTAAATTTTATGTATAATGAAAGTAAGTACATTTCGTATAACGGCTTTTGGAATTGACTGCATTCTGGGCATCATATAAGCCTTGATCAATACATATTAAGTGAATTTGATAGTGTTTAAAAGAGCTTGAAATTTTTTTTCAAACACATGTGTTCCGTGTAATAAAAAGTCGTTAACACATCGCCCGTGAGTTCGAACACTCATTGATTTTTTTTATTATTATATTTCACAAATGGTCCGCCATTCCGATTTGTTCAGTAGGGGCTCGGCCAGAAAAAGGTATTCAACTCCAACTTCTTTCCTCAAAATCGTCTCTCACTTTGGTAGCACACATAAATATATGCGAAAAACACACACACACAAAAACCAAAGCAACATCACAATCGATTTAACCGTTCGAGCGTTTGTTTATTAATTTTTCACTGATGAAGCGCTTTTGATATCCTCTGTCCGATGAACCATTGACGACTGAATACATGAAATTAAACGGCAATATATCAGCCAAAATATGAAAACTGACTTCAGCTGCAATTTCCACGCACATTCACGAATAAGTATACATGAATCACTCACTGAGAAAATTATGCAAAAATACAGATCCACATAAGATATGCACACTCGTTGCCCCTCCTTTATTCTCTTGCTGTCGAGAGAGCATAAACAGTGCAACAAACACGGCTGTATTTATGTCACCACAAACACTAATATATTTGGGTCGTAAACACATATGTTATAACATATTAATCATTGTGTCTCAAACATGTAATATTGAATAGCAAACACACTGCGTTTGGGCACAAGTATATTATATTTGCGACAAGCTCCAAACACATGTTATATTTGCATCCAAATAACAAAAACTACAGATTTTTCAGCGTGTAGTCCTAATTGTTCCATCGTTATTTTGAAATCGTATCCACTTTTCCCACTCTTTACCGATTTACCCCATTTTAAATTCACTTTAAACGATTTTTCTCAAGTTTTGATTCAAATTCAAACTATTTGCAGTGTGGTGCAGTACGCGTAATCAGACCAAGCGTTCCGCTATAGGAGCGATTGTCTCGCTTTTTGGTGTCCCGACTTGAATCTAAATTAACAAAAAGGTTATATTGAAAATAAAATGGGTTATTTAATAGTTGTGTTCGTATTTGAACTGTATAAATATATTTTTATTCCATTTTCTATTTTAATCACACAAATTTCCCTAATTTAACAATTGGCTACCACTTTTTGTTCACAATCAGTTGGTCAAGTTAAGTATGGGTAGGTCCCCAGAAGTGTGGACTTTCCTTCCCACCATTTGCCTGACCCAGCTGGAAAATTGTCTTTGTTTTAAATGCTTAGGTTCTTTTGTACGCCCTGTGGCTGAAAGTAAAAAAAAGAAAGTAAAATGACAATTTGGCATTACAATTTGTGTTTCGGTTCAATGAAACAAAAACTGTTAGGATAAAGAAATTTAAGCGGTTTTTGCTCGCTTGTCCAAATTGCCGAAATGCTTGTATTTATGTATTGCATCAGCTTGTAAATATTCGAATTTGTTGGTTACTTTTTGCTTGTTTCGAATCCTTCGACATGTTAGATCTTCTTCGCATTTTCTTGTAGTATTGGATTTTATTTTGGCCTCAACAATGTCCTTGTCGAATTGTCTTATTGTGGTTGTTATACAACTTATTTCTGGCTATGTACTTCAATTTTCTCAGCATGTGCTGTCGTGGTAGAAGAATTCGTTATAAGCATTTTCCAAGTCAGTAAAAAAACCAACGAAACGGATAAGAACCCTGTGGCGCAGTATGAAAGAAAAAGACATTTACCACAAACGACGCACAAAAATTTCTTTTTCACGCTTGAACAATTGCGAAAAATGATAGCATACAAAAATATTAAGAGTATTTAAATGGTTTTTGGCTGTTTCAATTTCTGCTTCAAACTACTCCTGTCGTGGTCAATTGAATTGGTTTCCTTAAAGCTGCAAGTAAATTGATTTAACTCAATTTTGTAATTCCCGTTTGGTATCGTAATGTACATTAATTCCATGTAATTGTTTTATAATTGTGTCTTTTTCCAAGTTTATATTTATTTGTGTCCAATTTCTAATTTAGTAAAGGTCTTGATACGAATGGCGATTAGGTTATTCGACAGACTGGGACAAAGATTAACTTGTAACTAATAAGTGCTACTATATATATTACGTGCCAGATATGTGCCAGATATGTCATAAAAGAATATTCATGAACTGATTTCACTTCTTGTGGGAAACAATGACAAGATTGTCTTTTTAGTTGTATCGGGTTTTTCAATAAGAGCGCTACAAAAGTTTTTTTAAATAAAACAAAACCGGTTTTAGATACCAATGAAATTCTTTATTCCTGTGAAAGTACGTTCGATGCCATTATGTATGGAACCCGATTTCTTTTGCATGGCAACCACGGGCACGCTTGCAGAAGTCCAGACGCTGAACCCAATTTTCGACAGTTTTCAAGCATAAATCGGCCGATACTGCTGCAATTTCACGTTCGATATTCGTACGAAGTTCATCAATCGTCGCTGGCTTGTAGGCATAGACCATAGACTTGACATAGCCCCACAGGAAATAATGTAACGGCGTCAAATCGAACGACCGAGGCGGCCAATCGACTGGGCAATTTCGTGAGATAACGCATTCACCAAACTTGGTTTCCAATAAATTGATTGTGGCATTCGCTGTGTGGCTTGTGGCGCCGTCCTGTTGGAACCACATGACCTCCAAGTCCATATTATCCAATTTGGGCGAAAAATATTCGGTTATCATTGAACTGTAGCTATTCGCATTCACAGTAATGTGCCAGTCTGGATCATCACGGAAGAAGTACGGCCCAATGACGCCACCGGCCCATAAACCGCACCAAACCGTAATTGTTTCGGGATGCAATGATGACTCTTGGACTACGTGTGGATTGCTGTCTGACCAATAACGCTTATTTTGCTTATTGACGAAGCCATTCAGCCAGAAATGAGCCTCATCGCTGCAGATGATTTTTCGATGAAAATCCGAATCATTTTCAAGTTGTTGATCAGCCCAATTCACGAACATACGACGCTTATGGTGGTCAAGCGGCTTCAGTTCTTGCGTCAATTTGATCTTGTAAGGATGTAGGCCAAGATCTTTTCGCAAAATTCGCCACAGCGACGTCGCAGAGATGCCCAACGCTTGAGAACGACGTGTGAGAGACACATTTGGGCTTTCTTGAACTGAAGTCACAGCTGGAGCAATATTCTCGACACTACGGGCACTTCTTCGTCTCACTGGCACGGGAACATTCTGTACTGTGCCTGCGGATTCAAATTTGTCCACTCGATGCTCAATTGTTGATCTAGTAGGACGATTATGACGACCATAAATTGGACGTAGCGCTCTTAAAGTTGAGGCCACTGACTCCAAATTTCGGTAGTAAATTTTAATAATTTCGACTCGTTGTTGGCTCGTATATCTTTCCATGATGAAATGGCAAACCTTACTGAAGAGAAATGTCAAAAGAGCGGGAAAAAATATGGCGTCGTTTGCTGTCCCTATCGATTTACTTTTGTAGCGTCTCTGTTGAAAAATCCGTTATATATTACATGCCAGATATGTGCGTCATAAAAGAATATTCATGAACTGATTTCACTTTCTGTGGGAAACACTTGTTTCAATGACAAGATTTTTTTTTTAGTTGTACTGTCATTAATATCTAAAAATGTGGCGTAGACATCTGAGTAGCTCACATATTGAAAACTTCTACCTAATTCAATAATTTCTGGTTCGCTCGAATCATCAGACACTGTGAAAACTAACAGTCTTGATACCCAGGGATGGATAGTATATTTGTTTTGTTACACCGAGTACTGAATTAGCAATATGTGTTTCAAAGAATGGCACATAAATTTATTTAATAATCAATTTATGTGAACTTCCCTGCCATAAAAATACAAAATTTATATATTCGATTTTATAATTAAGCAAAGAAAAGTTATTACTATTTCAAAAAGTAATTCATAACTTATGCCTTCATTATTAATACGAAACAAAAAGAAAATTGTACACAATGTTTGTTTATATTATACTTGCGTTCATCCATAAACAATGATTATCATATGTTATTTGTTATGTTTTTTTTTGTTTTTGTGAAAAAAATCGCTGTTAAAATGAAAAACTTTTCTCCAAAAAAGAAATTGAGGACTACTTTGTTGGCATTTCATAAGTTTCACTTTTCGAATCAGTATTTTGAACAAAAAAAAAAATCAACAACATTTTTGGATCAATGCCAAGAAGTATCATCATCATTCTCATCATTGCAGTCGTAATCATCAGCTAAGGAAGAAATGGGGAAAAAAATTGTACATTTGGACCGGCAAAACGAAAACAAACAGCGATCAAACGTCAAAAAGCATCAAGACACACACACATATAGTTTGTATTATAATGACGTCATTACTAAGCCATCAGCACTCAACTAAAATGTCTATTTCGTTTAGTTGAATTACAACAGTATTCTGGTGACTTCCTTCGCAAAAGCCGAGAGCAGCAGCATCAGCACTCAAGTGTCCTTCCTTAAACAAGCCATGTGGTTTCATTAAATAACAGATAACTGCAATAAGTATATACATTAGGGTGGGTTGATTTTTTCGTTGATGAATCGTATAGCAAAAACGTAAACTACATAAAATTCTCCGAAGAAACCATGTATCTAAAATAAAGTCCTAATCCGCGCCTCTCTACTTGGAAATTTATATGACCACCTTTGCCAAAAAAATAAATGTTTGAAAAAATAAGTTTTTCAAAAACAAATCGAATTTTCTGAATACAATTGTTTAGTAAGGTAGTTCTTTTTGGACTTTATATTTTTTCTACACTCGAAATTTTTCTACCTTAAAAAAAATTCACCCAAGTAATAAAGTTTGTATATAATTTTATATTTAATATTTTTATAAGGAACATAGATAAAAAAAATGTTCTTTCATAATTTAATAAAAAAGATTGGAAATACAAAAAAAAATTACACTCAAAAAATTGTTTTCAGTATGCAAAACGCAGTTTAGGTAAAACGTGTACTAACTATTTTTAATATAGAACGCAAATCAGAAGAGAGGCAAATTGGGGTTCAACTGCTTTTTTGATAATTGAATATTTTGATTAGTCACAAAACAAAGCGTATATTGCATAAACTAACTGTAATATAATAAAACATAATATATTTCAAAAAAAAGAAAATAATTTCACCGAAAGAAGACGAAAAAAATTTTCAAGTCGAGAGGCGCGGATTAGGATTTGATTTTAGACCCATGGTTTCTTCGGAGAATTTTCTTAGAATGTTATGTAAATTACGTTTCTGCTATACGATTTTTCATTGTTGTTTCATCCATACAAGTCAACCCGCCCTAATATGTATATACGTGCCCACACGGTGCCAAATATATTTTAAACTTAGGGTACAAGAACAAATTAATTATAATTTAAATGAACCCATTAATAAAGTATCAGTCGGATGAAGCAACTAAGTTATTCGCCGGACATATCCCGTCCATTCTTCTTTTGAAGGAAGAAATTGTTATATCTGTGAAATTATTCATCGCCTCGACGACCATTTCCATCGTTCTTTAACGTATGATTTCGAGATTTTTAAAATATGAATAAAAAAAATTTAATTTTAAATTTTTCTTGTGACGGTGATTAGTTAAGATTAATACGCTGATTTCGAATCTCATGTTCGATCTTTAATTGTACAATTATTTTTCGAGATATGCCGATGTTAAAATTGGTTTGAGCAAGAGTATAATTTTTTGGAGAATTTTAACATTTAAGATTTGTTTTAATTTTTAATTTTTCAATGATTGCGAATCTGTTGTTCGCTCTATAAATGGCCATTTAGTTTTCCAGACATAGCGATTTTAATGTAGAGTTTGACCAAACCTAACTAGAAACCGCCAAGTGAAAAATATAAAACGAAAAAAAAAAATTTAATTTTAAAACCCACAAAAAATTAAACTTTTGCTCAAACCAGTTTTAAAATCCCCATATCTCGAAAATTACATGACCAATTACGGATCGAGCAACAGATTCGTAATCAGCGTACAAAACTTAACTTAAAGAACATTCACATGTAAGATTTAAAACGAGAAAAACTTTTTAAAAATCCCATAAAAAGAAAATAGATAAAATCTGATTTGAGTAAAAGTAATTGCATTTGGTGCGGTAGGTTTTTTTGCTATATCAAAAAAGTAAAGAGGCAGTTATTCATATGTTTTTATGCCTTATATCATATTGCGAGACCATTGTGATATTCAAGAAAAAAAAAGTTCAAAAACTGACTAACCCTAGTATACATTCATCGCCACAACGAAATGTATGTTATTAATTAAAATAGTTACGCCACTGTAACGAATATATAACATTCGAGCTTAAAATAGCTGTCATTGCAGTTACGTCCATGTATTCATTTTCACGAATGTGTATATGATTTAGGCTTAGAATATATGTCACAGTCGTGATGTATATATGCAGTTGCTGCAATAAATATATTCATTTGCTACGATGAATATATTAGATTGGTGGATATATTTTTAACACAATTGATTCGTTGAATCAATGGATATTGTTTTCCTCGTTTGATAAATTTATTTATTACACTGAAAAGAAAATTGAGAAAATCTAGTGCTAAGGTCAACATTTCGCGCGAAATTCTACCAACGAATATTTGTCGTCAGGATATAATTAGTTGTACACTAGACTGCGTCGCAGAATAAAGGTTATGATTCTGCTAGTCTAGTTGTAAAGGCTAGTTAAAGACAAGTTTAAACCCATAAAAAAAATTTTGCCAGTGCACCTTAGTTTTTTTAATACATTATATGATTTATTGAATCTGCTCCAAAGGAGCCTAACAATAAGTATTTGAATCTTATATTATAAACGGGGTTAATCCAATTATTAATAATTACATTGATGTTGAAGCGGGCCTCTGTATCGTTGCGTTTGGGATTTCTTGCTCAATTACAGTGTTGGGAAATCCCCCCTACGTAGACGGGATGAACTTGTTTTTATTCTTAGATTTCTTGCTAGAGAGTTTGTGTGTTGTGAAAGTTTTTGTTGGTGAATTTGTTTGATGCGGTGGATTTCGTCCTTTATCACAGGTATTTTTAAATCTCTATGTATATTCTTATTTCGCATATACCATAGTGCGCCCGGTAATTACTCGTAGTATTTTTGACTGAACTCTTTGGATAACTTCGATGTTACTCTTAATAGCATTGCCCCATAGTTGAGAGCCGTCTGCCCAAATTGGCTTAATTACACTGTTGTATATTTGAACTTTGTAGTCCAGTTTAAGTTTCGAGTTCGAATTGAGTAGCCAATACAGTTGATGAGTCTTCAATTTAATCTGAGTTTTCTTAGCTTCAAGATGTATTCTCCACGTCATCCTGCGATCAAGGTGTATACCTAAGTATGTAATTTCGTCACATAAGGGAATCGGTATGTCGTTTAGTTTTATTTGTGGACAGGTTTTTGTGTTTGGAGTAAACGTAACTTGTATACTCTTTGTTTCGTTTACTCTTATTCTCCAGTTAGCAATCCAAGTTTCTATTCTTCTTTATGGCAGCTCAGTATTGCAGTATCATCTGCAAAAGTGGACGTGAGCAAGCCCGTACTAGTTAAGATGTCAGCTGTAAAAATAAGATAAAGAAAAGGGCAGAGAACACTTCCTTGCGGAACCCCAGCATTTATTTTACGTTCATCTGAAATACACTCTCCATATTTGACTTTAAAACTTCTATTTTTCAAGTAGCTTTCAAGGAGGCAATGAGTGTTTGCAGGAAGATATTTCCTAATTTGATATATTAAGCCCTCGTGCCAGACCTTGTCCAATGCTTGAGCAACATCCAAAAATAATGCACAGCAATACTGCCTTTTTAAAAAGATTTACTAATCTCGTTAGTAAGACGGTTTACCTGTTGTAGTGTACTATGACCCTCCCTAAACCCAAATTGATGATCAGGGATGAAATTATGGGACGATATAAGACCTTTAAGCTTCAATAGAAAGACTCTCTCAAAGAGTTTTGACAAGCAAGGTAATAAGCTTATAGGTGTATAAGATGATGGGAGCGTTCGTTCTATCTTTTCCAGGCTTCAATATAATTTTCTCTAAGGAAATTTTCCACGCTTTAGGGAAGTAACTATGTTTTATTATGTGATTGAATACATTTACGATAAACTTTACTCCCACGGATGGGAGTTCAGAAATCATTTTCTGTGATATGAGATCGGAACCTGGTGCTTTTTTCGGGTTAGGAGTTTCCTTTATAATGGCAACAACTTCTTCAATCGTTATCTCTGGTGGTATTGTAGAGGACTCCTTAATACAAACTAAGTTCGAGAGATTAAAATTGTTAGTGCATGGGTTGGGACGGAAGACCTGACTTAAATGATTCGCATAGAGGTTGGCTTTTTCCTCACCTGTTATCACCCACTCTCCACTTTCATTCGGTAAGGGAAATATAGACTTAACTGGTTTACTTATATTTCTTATGGGCACCCATAAGGAAAAATTGGTCGCATTTGCGTTGTTAGCCCCCCAACGTAACAGGCATGTTGATGGTCATCATCCTTTCTGAGGGCAACTCGTAGACCGTTCGTTGCAACGGTAAGTCTAAGACGTGCAGTTGGTGATCTATATCTTTGCCAATCCCGCCGAGCTTTTCTCTTCTCATTTACCAATTGTTCAATTTCCCTATTCGTGTGCGTGTACACATACCCTAGCAGTTTCTTCGGAAATGGGGTTGCGTGACAAACTGCTTCCTGAAGCAAGGATTTAAAATTAGTGACATGGTTTTCAATATCAAGTTCATTGACAATACTTTTGTTCAAAACTGGGACGTGACTGCTTATACATTTTTTATATTTCAACCAATTTGTATTTTAGATGTTAGCCTCCTAAGGGATTCTATTTCGTGGTGCCCATTAATTGAAAATATTACTGTTGAATGGTCCGAAGTCAGTCATAGGCACGTAGTGGCGGATACGTTTGACCTTGCAATTCCCCTAATTATACCGAAATCAATTAGATCAGGCTGTTTGTTGCGATCATGGGGCCAGTATGTAGGCTTGCAGGGCGATATGTAATCGAGCCCGTTTTGTCGAGACATGATGCAATTGTACAACTGTTGGCCTTTTGGATTCACGAGACGGAAGCCCCAATGAGTATGTTTCGCAGTGTAATCTCCGGCAGCTAAAAATGTATGTCCGAGACTATGAAAAAGGTTCAAACATGTATCACTCGATATCGAAAATCGTGGGGGGCAATATATTGCCGATATTGTCATTGGATCATACGAAATTGGGACACGAATTGTAGTTACCTGCACATATAGTTCTAGGCTGCCCTCTAGGACATCATGCCTAATTCTGTTGCGTATAATAATACATGTACCTCCATGTGCCCTACCATCAGGATGATTCGTGCCGTAAAATTTGTAATTGGGAAAACTGATGTTATACGTATCTGTTAGGTGAGTCTCCGATAAGAGCATTATATCCATATCTTCCCGACCAAGGTAATTAACTATTTCAAGTCTGTGTTTAATAACACCGTTCGCGTTCCCTGCACCTTAGTGGGGTCAACAAATTTTTTTAAGTTAAACTTTTTAATTTGTCATCACGCAAAAACATGATATATAGGGTTAAATTCATTTCTAAAAAAAATTGTTACTATTGAAACCAAAAAATGGGTGCATTCACGGAACACATACCAATTGAATACTGACGACATATTTCAGGACATGTAACACCACCACATCTGGTTGTGCAATATTTAGTGTGCAAACTCTTGTCCATTAGAACATAGGTTCGATCCCTGCTAAGAGAAACTTGTGTATCCTTCATTAAATTCACTTCATTTTTGTCCAGTTTTTAAGTCAGTAGTTAACTATGGGATTACTGAATCGTAATTGGAAGCTAATTAGAGGTTAAATTTGCATTTTGTTTTTCAGCAGCGAGTTAATGTACCCCATCATGTTGTTGCTGACTATGGCAACCCTACATTCTTATTGGGAAAACATCTGTTTAGGGCTAAATATCAAAACAACAAAGAGGATCAACCAAACGCAATTATGTAAAATATGAAATAAATGTATAAAATTGCAGTTATTTAAACAAAAACTTATAAAAAACCATGTCGGCTTATCAATTTCATTATCTAGGCTCAAAAGATGTGTACAAATAATCAACATAGAAACATGTATTTTATACAATCTAACATTTCTCATTTTGAAATCAGTAATCTGATTGTCAAAATCATATGGTTCGTAGTACAACTTAACCGCCCAACATTGGATGTTGTAATCATTGTTAAGCATTGAGTGAAAAACACAATTCCATGTTTAACCACAATTTAACTAAGAAACGAAGATAACCACTGACTGAAAAACTATCTATTAGAGACAGCGTGGAGAGGTTCAGAATCGATTTACGTCGAACAAAATTCAATATCTTTTGATCTGGTTACTTTGTTAAAGTTCTGTAAAATCCCATTGTACGTAAGGAGTTTGGGATTTTTTACAGATAAAAAAATAAAAACTGGATAATACTGTGCGTTTTGGAAAATATTTAAAAATTGGCTACTTTTCATATTTTTCGATTTAAAAAAAATACCAAATCTGGATCATGATAAGTTTGTGGAGAAGAAGCCTTTAATATATATATGTATTACACAGTTGGAATCGTTGATGTGTTCCCTAATTTCTTAGGGTAATGTTTTCTCCCACCAAACGGACCCATCAGAAGATTGAATACATTTAACGAAGAATGTCCCTCTTCGGAATCGTTGTGGAACTGTAGGTCCCAATTAGTGGGTATAAAACAATAAAGCGTGCTGCTCCCTGAGTATCAGCGATGTATGTAGTATTAATATATGAGGTATCATGGAAATGTTTCTAAGAGAAATGTATAAATAATACTGCTGTTTCTCAGTGATTTTCGTACGAACGGAGTTAGTACTGGATGTAATTAGCTGTCTTATGTTTTCCTGTTAATTCAATTTAATGGCAAAATAATTAAGAATAGTTGCAGACGTCAATTTCATAAGGTCAAATTAATCCCTTAATATACATATAAATAAGTTAGTGGAAAAAGGGTTTAGATAACCTAAATCGCAACAACTGGATTCTTAACAGTTGCAACTGTTTATTATTTAACACACTTTTTCTTTAAAATGCACAATAAATGTATTCCTTGCAGTAACGAAAACTGCAACGCTGCAGCAACGTAATGATGATAGATCAGTGGAATAACACGTTTCGTTGCAGCAACGACTTAATCGGCGGATTCATGAAATTTGATAAACAGACGGGCACAACTTAATCGTTTCGACCCAGTTTAGTCGTTTTTCAAAACGTAATAAACTGTATTTGGTATAAAGAGACTTAGCATCCTTGATGACTCCATAAAATATATAGACAAATTAACATTTTGTGTTACGGTAAATTTAGCCCCCAGCAAAAGAAAATTGATTTTGATTTCGAGCCAATACATTTTAGCTTATGTTATTCTTTTGAAACTACTTCCACGCTTTCCAAGTTCTGAATGATAGTGTAATACAATACGAGTTTGCAGGTACTGTTTTTCTTGGATCGGAATCTTTAAATAGTCACTGGAATGATTAGTGTTTTGAGTTTTGATTGAAATCTATGCATATAAATTTTTGTTTTTATTTTTTTTTTTAAGCTGAATACTATTCTGTATCTGTATTATAATAGAGATATTGTTTGAAACACAAAAAAATGAGTTTTGCAGAATGCATCCTCATGATACCTAGTAAATCGTATAGCTATTTCAGATCTAGCCACAGAACTAAATCAGCGGTTGTTTGGAATAATGTTATTGAAAAATTCATCAAACTAAATGCAAACGAAAGCTCATTCTAATTGAGAATTTCCCAATATGTAAGTGTTCGAAACATATAACAAGCAATACAAACAAGAAAACAATTGCAGAATCTTATTTCCATCTCCAGAGAACCATCTGTTCTCATTAGGGATGATTTTTGCAGTTGTCTAAAAGACAGCAATAACAATTGCATGCGGTTTCGTTTTGCTCTACATTCAAATTCGTCAGGGATAATTTATATTATTGCATTTTCCTCCGTCGGTGGTGCAATGGTTAGTGTGCGCGGCTCTTGTACATGAGATCCTGGGTTCGAACCCGGCTCTGACCACCTTCAAATTTTCTTTCGGCGGCGGTAACCTCGCATAGTGACGGCGACACTATCGAGTATCTAGCCATGAAAAAGCTTCTCAAAATACCGTTCGGAATCGGTGTAAAACTGTAGGTCCCAATCAGTGAGTGAAAACTGGAAAAGCGCACAGCTCAGTGATTGTGAGAAGTTCTCCCCAGTCCCTTTATGGGATGTAATGGGAAACTATTTATTTTATTTATTTGTTTTCCTCTACATTCAAATTCATCGGGGATACTTTTTATTTCTAACTGAACACTATTCTACAGCTCAATTAATAGAGATTTATTTTTTGAAGCGAAGTTCCTTATCACACGTTGCGGATGGGGGCTAAATGACAAAAAAAAAAAAAACATTTTTTAACGCTGTAATGCTACAACCCAGTATTATCAACTATATTGGGTATTTTTGCTTTGGTTTGTGTCTAGACTAACATATGTTGAGAAATTTCTTGTTTAATGGTAAGTTTTCTAGGTGGAGCCTGTAACTAGTATTTAGAACATATTGTTGTTTCGAACCCAATACAAGGCAAATTTAGAAAACCTAAAGCGAAAGAAGTTTATAACACGAACATTTTCTTAAAAAAGTGACTTTGCTTAAAAAAAGTAAATTTTCTTACATAAAGTACCTTTTCTTCAAAAAGTAATTTTATTTAAATAGGTACCTTTTCTTAAAAAATTTAATTTTCTTACAACAAATTGCCTTTTCTTTAAAGAGTACCTTTTTCGTGAAACAAAATAACTTTTCTTGAGATAAGTACCTAGTCTTAAAAATTTACCTATTCTTGAAAAAAGGACCACTTCTAAAAAAAATCCAATTTCCGAAATACACTGCGGTTCACTTATTTAAAGGCACACAAAAATTCCATATACAGCAGCCTGTATCTTTTGCAATTTGTAAGCGATTGCATGGAATGGAAGCCGGTCATCTTGAGATGTAGAAAATATCATGACAATGGTAATTTCTTAACTAAAGAAATTTTTTGAAGCATATTATAAAAAAATCAATGAGTGTTCGAACTCACGGATGATGTGTTAACACCTTTTTGCTACACGGTACCTGTTCGATTTCTATGAACGCATTAGTAAATGTTACATTGGAAAATAAAAAATAATAGTTTTTTTGTATACACCGGGCAATGTTGAACATCAAATGATTCGCTTTGTTTGGCCATAGCAACAACAACGAAACAACCAAACACACAACATCACACAAACTTTGTACGAAGTAGCTGACGTATTAGTGTGTCACCATAACGTCGACTGCGCAAGCTATGCAAGCTATATCTCCGTTTTGCGTGGCTATGCTTTATATCTCCGTTCAACAACAGCAACAGACACATGTACATACATACATTATTATGTTAATACATACGCTATAGACACAATTTCGTTTGCCACACTCCTGCACACCACTCTTTCATTGCTCTCTTGCTCGCTCATTTTTGTTTAACACGTCATTATTCTCTTTCGCAGTCGCAGAAAATCTGGTTTTAGCAGCAGCTTAAAATCTGGTTTTAGCAGCAGCATAAAATCTGGTTTTAGCAGCAGCATAAAATCTGACTTTGATAGATTTAGTCCCTATTCGCCGCTATAGATGTTAACACATCAAAAAAAAGTCCAAAAATGTGCTATTTTTTTGGTTCACTTGAATAAAGGCACTTTAACTAATTTTAACGAAAAACAGTTTTACTTGATTTTTTAATTTATTTTACTTTATTTAAGAACTTTGAATAATGGGTACAACTCCCTTTGTTTTTAATAACTTCAAATATACGGGTTTTCATTGAGAGATAAAGAGAATTTGTGTAATCCAACGAAATTTCATTCCAAGCATCCTGAATGGCCTGAATTAGTGACTGCTTGTTTTCATGTTGTCTACCTCCTTCATATCAACAACCCCAGACATTTTCAATAATGTGTAGATATGGCGAGTAGGGTGACCAGTCAAGAATATTAACATTTTGGATTGCAAATAAATCATTTACTCCTCTGGCGTTGTGTATAGGGGCATTATACTATTGCAATATCCAAGATATTGGACCAATTAGTTCACTGAACTTCAGAAAATCCGATTCCAATAACGTTTTATAGCCTGCACTAGTCATTTTTGTACTTTGAAATTCAAGATCGATGGTGTCATAGTACATAATAGCACATAACGCCGCCCTCTTGGCTGTGATGTCGGTTCGCGCAGATAATGGAAATAATAGTTGTAGCCATCAGACCCATCAAAATAAAATCCGTAAATACAACAGTTCTGCAGTCATTTACATGACCTCTTGGCTGCACATCCCATACCATGTAGTCTCTTGCGAATTGAAGCCGCTTTTCCATACGAGGGGCATTAAGTGGCGGGTTTTTTTTGTAATTTCATGTATTTAAGATACTCACAGCTCTTAATTACTCTGCGTACTGATGACTTGCTCGCTTCCACTCCAGCTTGAGCTCTTATTTTTTACGAGGATAAGGCAGAATTAGAAACAATTCTGATGAGTTTTCTTTTCTCATACGTAGATAAAGACAATGAAACTCTTCCTTTAAAATTGTTTCCATACCCCTCGGGCACCATGATGTAATTGTCGACAAGTGTTGGACTCCGTCCAATTTTTTTTAGCTATTGCGCGGTTACAGTATCCTTCAGAGCGGTACGCATCGGTTTTAGTTTTTTCCGATAGATTTAAAACTTTTTGTTTTGCCATTTTGACTCGTAAAATGATGAAGATGTAATAAATTGAAATAAACAAACGATCCCCTACAAAAAATCATCGCTTACTTTAAAAATAATAACAAATAATAAAGTGCCTTTCTTCAAGTGATCCAAAAAGAAACACATTTTTTGACTTTTTTATAAGTTCTTTAGTTGAGAAGCCATTATTGTCATGATTTTTTTTATATCTCAAGATGTCTAGCTTCCATTTCCATTTTAAAATTCTGCAATCGGTTACAAATTGCAAAAGATACAGGCTGCTGAATATGTAATTTTTAGTGCCTTTAAATAAGTGAACCGGATTGTAAAACCCTTTCTTCAAAAACAATACCTTTTCTTAAAATATAAATTTTTTTACAAAAATTCCCCGTCTAAAAAGTATCTTTTCTTAGAAATAAAATAATACCTTTTCTATTCTGGAGATACGTAGCCTTTCTGAAAATAAGTAAATTTTTTTAAAAAATAACCTTTTCCTTCTTTAAAAAGTAGAATTCCTTTTTAAAAACTATATACATATCTATTAATGTGGCCGTCGGTGGTGCAATGATTACTGTGGGCCGCTCTTATACATGAGAACTTGGCTTCGATCCCTGGTCAGACAATCTCACATATCTTTCGACGACGGTCACGTCGCTTAGTGACGGCGACAATATCGAGTACTGAGCCATGAAAAAAGCTTTTCAAAATACCGTTCGGAGCCGGTGCAATACTGTAGGTCCTAATCAGTGTGTGTAAAACTAGAAAGCGCACAGCTCACAGATTGCGAGGACTTCTCCCCTATTCTTTCATGGGAGGTAATGGAAACTATTTATTTATTTATCTCTATTAATATAGATAAGATATGCAGTAGAATGGACTTAAGCTTGAATAGGAAAACAAAAAAGTATTAATAAAAAAGGCCGAACTCGTTAAAAACCAGCCAGCGCAGATACCGGATTTAAATCCGATCAAAAACGTTTGGAGATACATACGATTTCAGCTCGCCAAGTACCCACATGCTCCAAAAGGCTGAAACGAGCTGCGGTATAGAATAAAAGAAACTTGTGACGCGATCGCAGCTGAAATGATGACAAAATTTTGCAACAGCTTGCCTAGCCGCATATAAGATCTTAAAAAAAGCCAAAGGCAAAATATTAAATTAGAGAAAAAATAAAATTAAATAAACATAAAACCAGAGTGAGAAATGGTAATATTTGTATAACTTTACAATATTTACTGTTCACTTTGTATAAGGGAACAACAAATTCATTTAGTTATTTATTTTATCTTTTTGTTTTTAATCAAATATCTAAAATATACCAATTTATTTTCAAACTGTGTCAATTCGGTTATAATTCTGCTCGTCACTGCACGCTGAAAAGTTTGTCGATTTTTGTTATTTGGATGCAAATATAACGTGTTGGTAGATTGTCGCAAATATAAAATGCTTGTCCACAAACACATTGTGTTTGCTATTCAATATAACATGTTTGGGATACAATGGTTAATAGTTTATAATAAATGTATTTGTGACCCAAATGTGGCTCTGTTTGTTGAAAACTGCTGAAAACAAAAACGTGTCAGATAATAAAGAACGACAGAGCAACAATTTACGAAAACAGTGCTTGCAAACATGTACATGGTTCCTGCAATATATAGATGGGGTGTTCGTGTGAATATTAATAGCACAACAATATATCCACTTTTGAGACCGTTTTAATTTCCAACTTTAAACCATTAAATTTGTTGGACTCCCCTTGAATACAGCGAAGCAAGGGAATGGATTTTGTGTGGCAAAAATTTTTGATTTTTGTCCAACTACGAGAAACATCATAAAACATCATATACCACACATCCAATTATGAAGTGTATTTTCTTTGGGTACCCGTTACAGTCCACTGTTTTTTATAAAATATTGCGTTAAGCCATAGACAACATGTAGGTTAAATTAACGCCCTCTTGCTTATTGAAAAGTTGACTAGATCAAATCCAAACCGTAAAATTTTAACAACTTTCGCAAGAATCTTGCGAACTATCTTTCAGTATATGTGACTTGCGCCACGAAAAGGGACCTCTGCGCCGAAAAGAAGTTATTGAGAAAAACGCGTTTAAAAAAAGCGCTTCGTTCATTTTTTCATATATTTCATTAATTATGTTCGTCTTTACAGGTGATTTCTAAAATAACTAAAAGACATAGAAACTTGCGGTTTGCGGCATTTGAAAGAACTATATAAGAAAGAACTTCCTATTAGAATCACTCAAAAAGTAAAAAAAAAATTTTCGGCACAGAGGTCCCTTTTCGTGGAGCAGGTCACATATGTATTTTCCGTTTACTAGTAACTTTTTACATTTTAATGTTACGGTACTTATTTAAAATATAATACATATTCGCAAACTGATATAATTTAATTTCAAATTTCAAATATCGTGGGCAGCCGCACCTACTCCTATGGATATCCAGTGAGTATATAAATATAAATTCTGTGCCAATAATAATTTGTGACATTTTGTTTGCCAAAACTATTCCCGATACTTATCTGCAAATTCGGCTCGCCCGACCAAACAAATGTGGCATATGGTTTGCACGTGCTACATGCCAAATAGTATTTGACATGTGGCACGTGTTTGCATTAGTTAAATGTGAATTAATCGATTGATTTCAATCGATTTATTGATTCTCAAACTATTACTAAAGCTGAGCAAATATTTGATGGCGTCTTGCATATCTTTGTCATAGGGGTATGATATTGCTTGTAGCCATTCAATACAAATATACAGATTGGTAACAACTTTTGGTAGGTGAGGTGGAAGTGAATGTCATAATTGTCATATGTTGTCATTAGCAGACAATTGTGATGTTACAGTAGATTAAGTTTCATTCCCATCGTTGAAAGTGAAAAGTTAAATGTCGTCGTCAGATGCAGACGTGACTAACACTTTGTACTCCACAAAAAGCTTTTTACATAATTTAGCTTAACTACTTGAATATAAGTTAGCTCCAAGGGGAACTAAGATGCTACAAGTCTCACATAAATGGGCTATTCGTCGCTCTCGGGGTCCTCCTAAACCCCACAGCTCCTGCAGTAATCATGAGCCTTGCAAAATTAAAGATGTTTGCACAAAGTTAAGATAGTAATATATGAATCTATAGGTGCACAAATATACACATACAAAATAACATGAAACACAAACGACGTATTCAGCTTCTCCAAAAAAACACTTAAAAAAATTAAATGCAGTTTATAATAGAAATATGTTTGTCAAAAAAACGATTGTTTTTTTCTTAAATGATGAAATATTGGAATGTGAACAAAAAAACATTTTGGCAAGTATAATGAATTTGATTATAATTTTGGGTTAACCAATTGGGTTTTCCGACTTTGCTTTAATTATTCCATGTCCAGAATCAGTTGGACCTGGGGCAAAATTTGTGACTAAACACCCACGGCACTTTACTTTTATATATCTTTTACAATATTCAACACTTTTCCAAATTTTTTAATGATATGGCTTATCGCTAATAGGTTGCTTGTAACCAAAACACGACTATTGTTTTTGCTGCTGCAGAATACAATTTATCGATTCCCAGACAGTGTCAGCAATTGGGACTATATCAAACCAAAACTTGGCGGATTTTGAGAAATGATTTGGGTTTGCAACCGTATAAAATTTTTATCACTCATGAACTGAAGCCATTGAACTACCGTAAACATGAAAAAATGTGTTAAATAAAGAAAACTGTCGATTCTGAAGAAAATCGACAAATCTGAAGAAAGTTCACAATTATGATTTTTCAATAAGAGCGCTACAAAAGTTTTTTTAAATAAAACAAAACCGGTTTTAGATACCAATGAAATTCTTTATTCCTCTGAAAGTACGTTCGATGCCATTATGTATGGAACTGGGTTTCTTTTGCATGGCCACCACGGGCACGCTTGCAGAAGTCCAGACGATGAACCCAATTTTCTACGGTTTTCAAGCATAAACCGGCCGATACTGCTGCAATTTCACGTTCGATATTCGCACGAAGTTCATCAATTGTCGCTGGCTTGTTGGCATAGACCATCGACTTGACGTAGCCCCACAGGAAATAATCTAACGGCGTCAAATCGCACGACCGAGGCGGCCAATCGACTGGGCCATTTCGCGAGAAAACATGTTCACCAAACTTGGTTTATAATAAATTGATTGTGGCATTCGCTGTGTGGCTTGTGGCGCCGTCCTGTTGGAACCTCATGTCCTCCAAGTCGATATTATCCAATTGGGACCAAAAATATTCGGTTATCATTGAACGGTAGTGATTCTCATTCACAGTAATGTGCCGGTCTTGATCATCACGGAAGAACTACAGCCCAATGACACCGCCAGCCCATAAACCGCACCAAACCGTAATTTTTTCGGGATGCGATCATGACTCATGGATTACGTGTGGATTGCTGTCTAACCAATAACGCATATTTTGCTTATTGACGAAGCCATTCAGCCAGAATTGAGCCTCAACGCTGGTTTTTGAGGCCTTTTAAAGTTGGCCTCTTAAAGTTGAGGCCACTGACTCCAAATTTCGGTAGTAAATTTTAACAATTTCGACTCGTTGTTCCATGATGAAACGGCAAACCTTACTGAAGAGAAATGTCAAAAGAGCGGGAAAAAATATGGCGTCGTTTGCTGTCCCTATCGATTTACTTTTGTAGCGTCTCTGTTGAAAAACCCGTTATGACATATGACTTAACGTAGTGGAAAAAGTGCTCGAAAATTGAGTTCATTCAATTCGTTCCTGCAAAAGAAGACAAATTAATTGTATCGATTGTGCTTCACATTAAATACAAAACATTTTAATTTCCTTAACAATTAGTGTGGTTCTGATGTGTCAACATCTATATGCGCGAGCAGGGACTAAACTCACAAAGTGAACACATCCAAACACAGTTAGTCCGGTAGATTGTCCGAGATTGTTTGGCGTTAAACTTCTCCGAAACGGCCGGACCGATTAGTATGAAATTTTGTGTGCATAAAAGGTAGGTCTCAGAATCGGCCAACATCTATTTTTTATACCCCTAAATGATAGGGGTGACCCACCCCTATGTATAACACAGATTTGTCCGACTGAGCAACACACTGATGTAGCGACAGTGATTAGTTAGCTTGTGTGGGTTCGGAGCACTCTCTGAGCAAAGAGAATAATGACGTAGTTATACGTATAAAAATTAGATAACAAGAGAGCAACGAAAATTGTGTGAACTTGTGTAGCGTATGTACGAACAGAATAAGGTATGTATGTACATGTGTCTGTTGCTTTGCATTCTCTGTGTTTTTTGTGGGAATAAAACAGAAAGTATTAAGCAAGAAAATAATGCACATGTGCTTGCACTTGTCTTTTAATAATTTTATGTATGCAGCTCTAAGATAATGCTATTCCGAATGAGAGAACAATAGTCACGAATGAGCAACAATTGTTGGCGGGGGCACGGTTAAAAATTGTTCAATCAAGCTCAAATTTTTTTGGTGATCAAATAAAATGGTTTTAGCGCTTGCCGTCGTACGAATTCGAAAAAAAATAAGGACCGGTCTAGTATGCATATTATTTAAATGTAACGTCATCATATGATTGAACGCTATTCATTATTTTCCAATGTAACATTTGCTAATGTGTTCATCGAGAACAAACAGGAACTGTGTAACATCGCCCGTGACTTCGAACACTCATTGAATTTTTTTTTAAAGAAGTCATGTCACTCGAATTTTACAACCCTTTAGTACTGCCAGGAGATAGTTCGACTAGCTTCTGATATCACGGATTGGGAGTTGAACTCGTACACGCGAAAAATCTGTATTGTCTTGTTGTTTGGATGCAAATATAACGTGCTTGTCGCTTGTTGCAAATATAGTAGGCTTGTGTCCAAAAACATTGTGTTTGCCTTTCAATATTATATGTTGGCTAAATAGGTTATAATATTCGTTTTTGTTACACAAATATGGCATGGGTTGTTGAAAACTGCTAAAAACAAAAACGTTGCAGACAAAAAAGGAACAATTGGTGACAACTATGCTTGCAAATTTATACATGGTCCCTGTAATATGCTGCTGGTGTCTTTTTTTTGGGTGCATAAATATAAGTAGACGATGTGTAGAGAAATTGAAGTCAGTATCATCTCAAACGTATAAAGGTACTCATCCCATCATTGGCAATAGTGTTATTGAGTAAAGACTTACTGGGCTTGTTGTGTTATCTCCTGCTGAGCTAATTCGTCGACTACTTTGTATGGAAAGCGATTACATCCCATGAAGGGGTTGGGGAGAGCTTCTCACAAGCAGTGAACTGTATGCTTTCTACTTATTGATAACCGTCAGAGGGTGCAGTTTGAACCCGCGAACTCGCTGGTAATTGCGCAATTCAATTTAATCAATTAAGCAATTATTTTCAAACAATTCTATTTTTTGAACTGAAATTTTATGACCGATTTTTTTAGTTTAATTAATGTATGAGAAGTTTATACTACAAGGAACATTTTTCTATTGTGTACAAAATAATCAAGTCTGAAGAAAAAAGTGGATATCCAAGAAGTACTGATCCACCCTCTCACCCCTACCATCATGGTAGACAATGGGAAAATATTTAATGATGAAATTATTATTTAAAAAAAAAAATTCAATCCCAGCAAATTTCCCATGACTACCGTTAATGTAAATGTCTAAAAGAGTGACACTATTTCAATGTGAATGTAAACAAATCGCTGTAGTCCATTTTTTGCATGTTCCATTGTCATTTTCGAAATCGCAAACCGAGACGGATAAAACGGTATAAACATGCTGAAAAATCTGTATTTGTTTGTTGTTTGGATGCATATGGAACGTCTTTGCAGCTTGTCGTAACTAAAGTATACTACTTGTGTCTAAACACATTGTGTTTGCTATTGAATACTACATGTTGTAGACACAATGATTATTATATTATATATATTATTATTTTATATATGTATATTTTGTGACTCAAATATAGATTTGTTTGTTGAAAACTGCTGAAACTAAAATGTGGCAGACAACAATGAAATAAAAAAGCAGCATATTGTTACGAATTTCCTTATTCGACCTTTTTGCGCTGTTTTATTCCCAATAATAAAACAAGGTTCGTTTTAAATTACGATACTTACAACGGTTTAACTTCCTTTTATTTTACTTATATAGCACAACAGTTTACTTTATTTACATCACTTTAATAAGTCTATATTTTACTATGAATTCGCATTGCTTACTTTACGGGATTTAATCACAAACTGACTCTCCGTTCCAAAGACCTCAGGTATTTATACGAACTCACCATACTCAAATGTAGTTATCTCTAGCGAATTCAAAAACCTTCTAGTCGTTGTTGTTTGTTATCTGTCTACTAATTTATGAATTCACCTCTAGAATCATCTCGACTGGTGGAGAATTATCTTAACTGAGGCGAATTCATGCTACTGCTATAGCGAGCTGGTATATTGTTACAATGCATAATTTCAGGCGCAGCATTAATCGCCCTGTATTTACTAATGTTAATCTGACCATTAAGAGTAAGTAAATGCTTTTGCTTATTCGTAACAATGTCTTCAATTCATGAAAACAATGCTTGCTTGTAAGTATATGAATAATCCAATCAAATACATGGTTCCTGTATACTCGTACAGGTACTCTTTCGAGTTTATGTCCTCCCCACAAAGCAATCGTAATTCCAAAAATAGAAATACAGACTGAATTTTAATTGGGATTTCAAAGCGCACTAAGACCAAAATCAAAATGTATGTTTCGGAACATTTTATTGTGGACGCTTAAGGCCGAACTTTGTTATTGGGATTATGACCAGCCACCGGCCTTGAACTTTGTGCCATCATTGTCGAATGCCACTCTGTGAACCTCTGAGCTGAAGAATGAACTTGCCTTTAGAGAGAGAGAGCCATTTCTAAGTACTGCAGATAATACATAAACAGATCCCGTATATTCTACACTAAAATTGCCTTACGGTTTTACAATCAAATTGTGCAAATAATTATCATTCACTAAATTTTAGTTTGAAATTGCATTTTGGTATCATCGCTACGACCCTTTTTGTACCCCCCATACAAATCGACAAACTTAGTCCATACAAAAGTTTGTTTATATCAAAACCTTTTACCAATATATATGTATATAAGTACATATGTGCGTAATTTCAGCGCAGGTGTAGGTTAATATTTTGTAAAGTATTAAAAGTAAATTTCCTTCACCGACGGTCGCCTCTATCGGGTATTTAAAAGCTTCTCCGTTCGGATCCGGTGTAAAACTGTAGGTCCCATTCAGTGAGTGTAAAACTAGAACGCGCACAGCTCACTGGTGTGGTAGAACCTCCCCCTAATCCATTCAGGAGGTGTAAAGGGAAACCATTTATTTACTTATTTATTAAAAGTAGATCGGCCAGCCAGATGGTCGCCTATATAATCCTCGTTAGATACTAAAAAGACCTCTAAAATCTTAATACAATTTGCAGTGAATTACTATTTCGCCAAAGTTCTTGAAAATGGTTTATTTTGCCACGAAAGTTGAATGAGCGGATGAGTAGTCGGCATGAAATCACTGATATTTTAATGAAATTTAAAATCTGCTTTTGGAAAAAGACAATTTTGCCGCTGTCATTTCTGCTACAACCCATACAGATGTTAGGTAGCCTTCTGGTTTGTCAACACGAAAATAGCAACCGATTTTAATGCAATCCTGTACTTGGTAATGTTTATTATAGCAAACGCCGGAAAATCAAAATGGATGATTTTACCACACCCACTGTGGAATTATTCCCAAATGGTTCGGCAAACGGATTTATGGCAGATCCAGGAAAACATAACTGATTCTAATTGAATATAGTATTAGGTAATATGATCTTAAATGCCAGTCAACAGGTTATAGCAACCGCAAATAATCCTCGTTAGTTGCCATAACCGAATTTAGGTTATCACGACAGAATTTTTTTCTCCACAACTGAAATTCCGTTGATGATACTTCTAATTGGTTCTGACAACCTTTATTTTGGCTGTGATGACATCTAATGTGGTTGTGACAACCTCTAAATTCTATTACGGCTAATTCGGTATTTTTCCTATGGGTGTGGGAATTTTTTACGACCATTCTAGTAAAAAAAATGTTATCGGGGATAAAATTATTTGTTCCCAATGCATCCTAAAATTGGAACAGCTGCATTAATCGGAACTTCAAATGGAAATTGCAATAAATTAGTCAGAGTATGGTAGGTTGGTGATACTGATGTCTAGAAAGTGCAGGACTTGCTAACTGATAGTTCCGTAAGCAAATTATATGAAATATGGTTCACCGACTGCTAAATTGTATATATATAAAGGGTTTTTCAACAGAGACGCTACAAAAGTAAATCGATAGGGACAGCAAACGACGCCATATTTTTTCCCGCTCTTTTGACATTTCTCTTCAGTAAGGTTTGCCATTTCATCATGGAAAGATATACGAGCCAACAACGAGTCGAAATTATTAAAATTTACTACCGAAATTTGGAGTCAGTGGCCGCAACTTTAATTATCTTAAGCAACTTAAAATCATCTTCAGCGATGAGGCTCTTTCTGGCTAAATGGCTTCGTCTATTAGCAACATATGCGTTATTGGTCAGACAGCAATCCACACGTAATCCATGAGTCATCATTGCATCCCGAAAAAATTACGGTTTGGTGCGGTTTATCGACCGGTGACGTCATTGGGCCGTACTTCTTCAGTGATGATCAAGACCGGCACATTACTGTGGATGCGAGTCGCTACCGTTCAATGATAACCGAATATTTTTGGCCCCAATTGGATAATATGGACTTGGAGGACATGTGGTTCCAACAGGATGGTTGGTTTGGTAAACGTGTTGTCTCACGAAATGGCCCAGTCGATTGGCCGCCTCGAACATGTGATTTGACGCCGTTAGATTATTTCCTGTGTGGCTACGTCAAGTCTATGGTCTATGCTAACAAGCCAGCGACGATTGATGAACTTCGTACGAATATCGAACGCGAAATTGCAGCAGTATCGGCCGATTTATGCTTGAAAACTGTCGAAAATTGCGTTCAGCATCTGGACTTCTGCAAGTGTGACCGTGGTGGCCATGCAAAAGAAATCGAGTTCCATACATAATGGTATCGAACGTACTTTCACAGGAATAAAGGATTTCATCGGTATCTAAAACCGGATTTGTTTTATTTAAAAAAAACTTTTGTAGCGCTCTTAAGGCACTAAAAATTCCATAATCAGCAGCCTGTATCTTTTGCAATTTGTAACCGATTGCAGAATTTTAAAGCCGAAATTGAACCTGGACAGCTCGAGATATTTAAAAAAATCATGGGAGTAGTGATTTCTTAACTGAAAAACTTTTTTAAGCAATTTATATCTAAAATCCAAAAATGTGCTATTTTTTTTGGTTCACTTGAATGATTGATGATTTTTTGTAGGGAGCGTTTGTTTATTCCAATTTATTACATCTTAATTATTTTACGAGTCAAAATGGCAAAACAAAAAATTTTAAATCTATAGGAAAAAACTAAAATCGAGCCCAACAGTTGCAGACAATTACATCAAGGACCTCGGGGGGTATGGTTTCACTGTCTTTATCTACGTATGAGAAAACCAGAATTGCTTCTAATTCTGCCTTATCCTTGGCAAAAATAAGAGCTCAAGCTGGAGTGGAAGCGAGCAGGTCATCAGTACGCAGAGTGATTCAGAGCAGTGAGCATCTTAAATATCTGAAATTACAAAAAAAGCTGCCACTTAATGCTCCTCTTAAGTAAAAGAGGGTTCAATTCGCAAGAGACTTCATGGTATGGGATGTGCAGCCAAGAGGTCATGTAAATGACTGGAGGACCGTTGTATTTACGGATGAGAAGAAGTTTAATTTGGATGGGCCTGATGGCTACAACTATTAGTTCCATGATCTGCGCAAAGAAAAGCGTTTTCTGAACCGACATCACAGCCGAGAGGGCGGCGTTATGGTGTGGGGTGCCATTACGTACAATGGCATCATCGATCTTGAATTTCAAAGTGCAAAAATGACTGATGCAAGCTAAAAAACGTTACTGGAATCGGCTTATCCGAAGTTCAGTGAACTATTTGGTCCCATATCTTAGATATTGCAACAGGATAATGCCCCTATACACAAGGCCAGAGTAGTAAAGGAGTTCATTGCAAGCCAAAATGTTAATATTCTTGACTGGCCACCCTATTCGCCAGATCTAAACATTATCGAAAATGTTTGGGGTTGGTCATCTCGTAAGGTCTATGAAGGAGGTAGACAATTTGATGACAAGCAGTCACTAATTCAGGCCATTAAGTATGCTTGGAATCAAATTTCGATGGAGTACATAAATTGTCTTTAGCTCTTAATCAAAACCCGTATGATTGAATATATTAAAAACAAGGGGGTTTGAAACTCTTACTAATAAATAAAATAAATGGTTTCCCATTACATCCCATGAAGGAATTGGGGAGAGCATCTCACAACCAGTGAGCTGTGCGCTTTATAGTTTTTATACTCACTGATTGGGACCTAGAGTTTTACACCGGTTTCGAACGGTATTTTGAGAAGCTTTTGCATGGCTAAGTATTCGATAGTGTCGCCGTCACTAAGCGAGGTGAACGTCGTCGAAAGAAATTTTAAGGTGGTCGGAGCAGGAATCGAACCCAGGATCTCTTGTACAAGAGGGGCACACACTAACCATTGCACCACCGTTACTAATAGTTCTTAAATAAAGTAAAATAAATTAAACAAACAAGAAAAACAGTCTTTCATTAAAATTAGTTAAAGTGCCTTTTTCAAGTGAACCAAAAAAAAAATAGCACATTTTTTTTACTTTTTTTTATAAATTGCTCCAAAAAACGTTCTTTAGTTAAGAAACCACAATTGTCATGATTTTTTTTATATCTCAAGATGTCTAGCTTCCATTTTCATTTTAAAATTCTGCAATCGGTTACAAATTGCAAAAGATACAGGCTGCAGAATATGGAATTTATAGTGCCTTGAAATAAGTGAACCGGAGTGTATGTACATTAGGGTGTACTGAAAAAATATTTTATTTGTTGGGGAGGGGGGTGGAAGGTCACAGAAGATGTATGTTTAAGAGCTACAATAATTACGAGAATGTCAAACTTTTTTTAATACGAGGGTACTTATAGTCCCCTACCAGCCTCTTCCATCATAAAGTGCGGATGCTTCCCATTTCTTCAATCATATTTTCAATTCGCTTAATTTTGTATTTTACGTGCAAACACTATACTTATACAATAAATATAATTAAAAGCTAATTCGGGAACTACAATGAGAATTACGCAAATAAGCGGGAAAACATGATTGAACAAGACTTCAAAATGCTGCCGTGAAAAAATTATGTGTCACAATTTTTAAAATACATTGTGGTAATTGTACTCATAATAATCGTCGTTTGAGACCCGTAGTGACTAAAAAATTAATAAAAATTGTTACTCAAATACACTAGAAATCAAAACTTCAATGTCCGGTAGGTGATTAAAAGTACCCACGTATGGAAAAAAATAGTTTCACGTTTCCGTAATCAGCTCAGGATTGAAATTCACCCTAATGTACATGTACATTCAAGCAGGAAATAACTAAAACTACTACCGCAGAAGTCATATTAATTTTAAATGGTTGTGACATTTAATCCCACCAATCAAGCAATTGTCTTAATGCCCCCTCAACATATACATATATGTACATACGTGACTGTTTGACACTTGGTAACAAAGTTTCATTTAAATAAATTTCTAAATATAATTTGTAATATCATTTGCAACCGCACTAACAATTAAGAATAACAATTTTAACCTCATTTTTGGAAAATTCGCATAATTGTTTTTTACCACAAACAAAAAACAATTACCAAAACGATTTGACTTTGGCTGTTGCTTTTTTATTTTGTTCATCGTGTTTTGTTTTTGCTGAATTTTGTTTGGTCCTTGCTCTATGGCGTTAGCATTATCGCGTGCGAAATAATCGGAATGGAAGTCAAGTTGAGTCGAGTCAATTTTCAAAAGCAGCACGTCCATTTAATATTGTTAATACTCGCATCGTGAATGAAATAAACGTGTAAATGATTTTGTCATTATATTAATTTACAATGAAATACGCGATATCGTGTCAGTGATAGTTGTGTTAAAGACTCGAAAATGTTTAATTCATCCAATTTGATGTCATGGCAATTGAAGTTCTGATGGAAATTTAAAAATTAAAAATACAAGAGTTGGTCGTGAAAATATTAAAAAAAACATTTTTGTTAAATACTTTATTACATCCTTTTAGTTTATTTTATTTTTTATTTTTTTAATATTTTTTTCGGTTCAAGATCAATATCTATTAAAAAGTACTTTTTTGAGACAATTCTCGCTAAGTTTAGTTTTGTTTATCCCTAAATACTTGTGGGGAAGGGAGCTGATGATATGCCTTGGTGGGCATGGAAATAGCTATATTCCCAACCATCCACCATAATAATCAATTTCACACATTTCTTTTTCAATATTTCTGTTTAAAAGTACTTTATCATAGAAAAATTACTTTTTAATAGTTATTGATCTTGAACCGGAAAGAAATATTAAAAAACAATATTTTATTACAAAATATCGTTACTCTTAACGAAATGGTCTTTATTTGTGTCCCTTACATGCGAAAATGAAATCGCATGCTGAGGTTTTGTGTTTCAAAAAAAAAAAATTAAACTGGAAACTTGGTCAAATTGCTGTCTATCGATACGTCAAATAAAGAACGTAAAAACCGACTTTGAAGGGGCTGCTGATGGAAACATACGGTCGTATATCAGTGTTAGACTAATATCAGGTGCGCAGCAACGGTACAAACGTAACATAAGCAGCTAGAGCATGATAGCATTGGATCATAAGAGGCTAGTATACGAAATGTTTGCCAGCATGCTCATGCTGTTTTGTAGCTATTGCTAATAATTTTCAGAATCGATTAAAATAGACCAAAATTCAATATTGTTTGCTTTATAAAGGGTGTCCCAACAAGAGCGCAATTTGTAAATTTTAAATAAAACACAGATATTTAAAAAAAAATCGTGAAACTTTATTATATCGTAAAGTAGACAGAATGAGGTTATGTATGGAACAATATATCGTGCAGATGGCCGCCGCGGCTTTGCTGGCATACACGCGATCTTTTAATGAAACTTTCAATGACCGTTTTGCATAAATGCTGCGGTATTTCATTAATGCAGCGTCCAATTTCCTCTTTTAAGGCTTGAGTCGTCGTCGGCTTATTCGCGTAAACCATCGACTCCAAAAAACCCCAAAGAAAAAAATCTAATGGTGTTAAATCGCACGATCTAGGCTTCTTCGCGTAAACCATCGACTCCAAAAAACCCCAAAGAAAAAAATCTAATGGTGTTAAATCGCACGATCTAGGCTTCTTCGCGTAAACCATCGACTTCAAAAAACCCCAAAGAAAAAAATCTAATGGTGTTAAATCGCACGATCTAGGCTTCTTCGCGTAAACCATCGACTTCAAAAAACCCCAAAGAAAAAAATCTAATGGTGTTAAATCGCACGATCTATGCTTGATTTGCTTCTCGTGAATCACTCGAGGATTTTCCTCGCCCCAAATGCGACAATTCTGCCTATTGACGAAGCCATCAAGATGGAAATGGGCCTCGTCACTGAAGATGATTTTAGCGGCAAAATCAGCATTTTCATGTTGTCTCTCCAATACCCAATTAACGAACTGCCTTCATTCGTGTAGTGCTCCATTTTTACTAACCTCGTACCTTCTACTAGCAAACAATAACAATTGTTCAAATGTCAAACAATGACACTTCGAATGTTGCCAGATTTAAAAATTGAGTTCTTGTTGGGACACCCTTCAGTACATATTTTTGAGCTCTATAAAGACCTAATGACATTTAAAGTGTCAGGTTAAATTTTGAGATTTTAATACCGAAAATCGAACAATTGCCTACATATTAGATTTTACCACAAATTGACTACTTTTTTGAATTAAAAGAAATCAACAATTTTAGAGTTTTGTTTTATCTTTTTTACTCTTTGCGATTTAACTGCTCTCAATGCACAGACAAAATTCTATTTTTTTAATTTGAATTTTATGACCGATTTTTGTTAATTTTCAGTTAATATATGATAAATTCATACTACAAGCTTACAAGGTCAGGAACATTTTTCTAATTAAAATATGGTTGGTTTTTGTTGGAAATAATAGACAATTCGGTTAAGCACACTCACTGGTATGACTAGTTTCGCACTCCGTGACAAGTTCATCATCAGATGCTTAACTACTGTGCCATTTTTTTAGGTTTTACGAAAATTTACTGAGATTGTCATACATCGACTTAGACATGTTTTGTCAACATTTTGTAACCCCCCCTCAAACGCATATTCTGAAACCTTCGAACAAACACATGTGCCTGGCCAGACACCTATACGTTTTTATGCATTTGTATGGCAAAAAGGGTACCCTAACTTTAAATTTCTAAGTATTTCCGTTTATTATTTTTGTCTTTAGGCTTTTTTTTTTGGTTTGTAGATATATGTAGCAACCTAAATATAAAAAAATTGTATTCATTTTGTGGAATGCATGAAAAACAAGTATAATCAACTTTAGAATGTTGTTGCAGTAAAAATGTGTCTTTTCTACGCAGCTTTTCGTCTTGCGTGGCACAAATTCTGCAATCTTTCAGGAATTCAGTGTACTAGAGCCGCTTTATAGGTGGGAATATTCAATGTTGAATGTTGTCCCAAATTTCAGCATTAGCAAGCACCAATTGTTTACTCAGCGTGTTGAAGAACATTCGCCGCTTCTCTTTTCTGGTTCCTTTGCTATTTTCATTGCATATGATGTAAGCGGCTAATCCCATGACGTCTATCATGTTGCAAAAAAATGCTAATGGCCAACGTCTGGTTGACTGTTTTGTGGAGTAATGCGTTACCATTTGGTCCATTATATCAACGCCGGCCTTTGTTGAATTGTAAAATAATATAGCTTCCGGTTTTTTTTGCCACGCTTTCAACTTTCTCGGTGTAGTGCACAGTGGATAGTAGATTTACTGCTTTGTTCTTTTTTGGAACGTAGCTGCACAGTGATACAAGGTTATCATAGAAACCGAACACAGAAGAAAGCACTGGCCGTTTGCTGTCTTTCCCCACTTCTTTGGGAAGACACCTTTTGTTGGATCTAATGGTGCCAACATATGCTAGTCCAATCGACGAAAGATGTTTAGCTGCGTATAATGTTGCAAAGAAGTTATCAGCAATAATAGTTCTGCCGCTGTATCGATTAGCCAAACTCATGAGCACATTTTCGCCTTGGTTTGTCTCTCGTTGTTCTCCCTCTTTACCAGTGTACAAATTTCCTTGCAACGGATATTTGGTTTTCGCATCACATGCCTACTCGTATGCCATACTTCGCGGGCTTTGATGGGATGTCTTGCGTGAACTTTGTGCGCCCACGGTATGGAAATAGCTGCTCATCGATGGTTAGACTTTCGTATGGTTAAAAATTACTGACAAGATTGTTATTCAAGAAGTTCCATATGTCGCGAATGGGAGCAGCTTTGGTGGTTTGTTGATGAAATCCGCGCGTACGACTATCGTCAAATCGAATACAGCGCATCAAAGTAACAAATCGTATATAAGACATGGCTGCACGGAATATTGGAAGTGCATCAGTTTGCCACATCAATCTTGAGAGCTGCATAGTATTATGACTGACACCAAAAGCCAATAGTATCCCAATAAAAGCGTCAAGCTCAACACTTGTCATATCAACCCACACTCGTGGTGTGCAGTTTGCATGTTCTGTGTTCCATTTGCGTGTAACTTTTTCTCCATATAAATTTGTTTGTGTTACGATGATGAACGTAATATTCGGTGAAAAGAAAAGCTTGAACACCTCAAGCGGAGTGGTCAGATTTTTTTTTGGTCCACCTCTGAAACGCATGATGTTGTGCTGGCGGAATCCCATTGTAGCGGGTTCAGCTGTACTCCACTTCCAAGCAAAAAACCGTCTGCAGCTTGAGTTGGTGCATTCTCACTTTCTTCTTCGAATTCTTTATCGCTGTCGAATATTTCATTTGCTTCAATTTCCAGTTCATATTCAATATCGGAGGCGTCATCTTCGGGCACAAAATCTGTGTTTTCACCGCTTTGGTCTTCAAATAAATCTAGTTCTTCGTCTGCTTCTGTGTGAAGTGCGACATCACGCTGTAACGCTGATGATAGTTGTTGTTGGAAATTATCAGTAAGGCTGCCTGTACGCAAGCTCGTATTGTACACAAATTCTAAATCCTCTGCCATAATAATATTAATAATTTCACTTTAGTTTCCGCACAAAAAATTTATATTTCGGACTGTCGATGTTGTATGTTCAGCATTCAATAATAAACTATCTGAACTCAAAACCAAAATCACAAACGAAAGAAAGAAATAAGAGAAAAATTAACACAAAATCTACATGGAAGCAAACATCTGCATTGAATTCACATAAAAACAATCCAAAATATAAAAAAAGCCAAGGTTGACTAACTGAACTCAAAACCAAAATCACAAACACGAAAGGAAGAAATAAGAGGAAAACGAACACAAAAACTACCTGGAAGCAAACATCTGCATTGAATTCACATAAAAACAAACCAAAATATGAAATAAATACGTGGAAGCAACAATCTGCATTGTATTTGCAGAAAAATAACCCAAAATGTGTATAATAATAATTTATTTCATACAAATTGTATCGGGGTCTGGCCAGGCATATGTGTTTGTTCGAGGGGGGACTTTTTTTTGCAGTTTTCGTCGTGTTGGAACGATATTTTCACATTTTTTTTTAAATAGAAAGCCAACAATATTTTAGGCGGCTACCGGGAAATACAGGTATCTACCCAAACTAGAAGTATGTTTAATTAACGCTCAAAAATGAAATATCCCAGGCCAGAACCATGTGTTTATGCAAGGGTTAATGACGCGTCTTTTGGAAGAATATAAAAATAGCTTGTTATTTGGCGTCTTCTTCATACCGTCGTCAACATGACCTCCAAATTTCATCATTATAGGTCTTCGCCTTAAATTGGAAAGAAAATTATACTACGACACGCTCTTTACGGTACCCCTCATAAATACTAAATATTATGAGTTTTCAACTTCCCGAATTTCGAATATTCCCCCATTATGCCTTTGGCCGTCGGTGGTGCACTAGAAGCAGTGCAATGGTTAGTGTGCGCGCCTCTGGTACGGGAGATCCTGGGTTCGATTCCTGCTCCGACCACCTTAAAATTTCTTTCGACGACGGTCACCTCGCTTAGTGACGGCGACACTATCGAGTACTTAGCCATGAAAATGCTTCTCAAAATACCGTTCGGAATCGGTGTAAAACTGTAGGTCCCAATCAGTGAGTGTAAATCTAGAAAGCGCACATCTCACTGATTGTGAGAAGCTCTCGCCAATCCCTCCATGGGATGTTAAGGGACACCATTTTTTTTTTATATGCCTTTGTACAGGGTGATTCAGGAAGTTCCGGAAAAATTTCTCCAGCGTATTCCTTGGCTAATTGCATGAAGAAAAGTCCACTAGGACCATGTCCGAAAATGCAAGGGTGCGAAATGGCAGCGGGTTCAAAATTTTCGGATTGGCTGTCGGAGGGTAGTAGGGTAAAGTTGCTAACTTCTGAGCCAGTGGTCGGATTTTTTGCCATTTTTACTAATTCAAAACACAACGTACTCGAAACTCGAAATTTGTCCGGAACTTCCTGAATCACCCTGTATAATTCAGAGTACCACCAAACAAATTCTAGGTTGACGTGGTTATCAAAATGTTGATTAATCGAATTAATCATATATCAAGGCACTTTTTGCTGAATTCGTATTAAAGTTTTAGTAGTATCTTGTCTTCATGTCAAAACCAAAATATAACAAATATATTTTTTTGCGTCCAGTAAAAACGTCAATAAATTCAACTTAATGCAACGCCCCAATTTCCGCAGCTCCAGTTTTGAATGTTATAAAACCTCCCTTAAAGTCCCCACGTTTGGTCATAAAGCTTATTCCTCTGATTCACTGTGACGCCCATTTTGGTCAGCCCAATTTATAATTTCAAAAATTCTACTATAGCTGACGCCAGGGGGTTTCGATGCAGCAAATATTCGACCTCCTAACTGTAAATTTGATACAGAACAGAATGACGAAACTGACTTTAAATTACTAGCGTGAAGTTAGCCCACCATTGTAGCCCACATATTTCGATATGGTAGTGTGAAGTTGGCCTGCCCTTCAATTTTATTGTATTTAAATCAAACTAAACATACAATTTTCATTGCACTGGTCATTAATAAAGAGTCATAATGGTAATAAATAATAAAACCTGAGGTTATCAAATTATCCTGCACCATATGTCATTAAAACCAATATCCACTGAATTGTATGAAACTTTTATCGGACATTTTCCCAATTTTATTTCCATAAATGCTTTTAGTATTAACGATTATAAATTTTTGGAAAAATAACAAGGACTGGGTCCTTAAATCACAGAAAACTAATATCCTGCATATTTATGATGAATTCAAAAAGTAAAAAAAAGTTGTCAAAATTCTTGCATTTTACTCTTGTTTATCCAAGGAGAAAATTTAGGCAAACTATCAAGGATATTGAGACAGTACTAGGTCCTAAAAATCGTTGATAATTAATATCCGCAATGTACAAGAACATTTCAAAAAAAAATTAAAAAAGTTTTGACAATTTTCACACTTTAATACATTGAACCTTGACATTTTTTCTAAAATTTCTTCTTAGTATTTGCAACAATATGTCTGAATATTTAAGTGTGAAAATTTACCAAACTTTTTTTAATTTTCTGAAAATTTTTCATATACTATATAGCAAATATTTGTTTCCATCGCAATTAAGGTCCTGTTGCAGTGTCCTTGAAATTTTTTCTAAAATTTCTACCCAGTATTTGCAACATGTGTAAATATTAAAATAAAATAAAATTTTCAAAACTTGTTTAACGGTCAAAACCGTAATTTCTGTTATTTAGTGCCACAATCATTTCCACCGTCTCCAGTTCAACTTTCCAAACAACCCTCCTTAGCTGACTACATCATACTGTCTTCAGTCACCCAGTCAGTCTGCCACCACCCAATTTTATATACAGGATGGTTCAGTCACGACTGGACAAATTTCACCAGCGTATTCCTTAGCTCATTTCATGAAAATATGTCCATCTACGTCCATCCCCGAAAATGCAAGTGTTCGAATGGCAGCGGTTTGAAAATTTACGGATTGGTGGTCGGAGAGTACTAGGGTAAAATTGCTCAGTTCTGAACCAGTGGTCAGATTTTTTTATTTTTGGGCTTGTTGTTTGATTCTTCAGCCAAACGTTTCAATAAAATAAAATCTTAAACGGGTTAATTTACAAAAACAAATAAATGAGTGCTGTTATTTCGCTTCCAAAAAAGGTCAGAGGTAGGGCTATTTGTATAGAGAAAAGAAAACATAAGATATCTGCCCCCTGGATGAGAAAATTGAGGCTATGTGCACGTTGTTATGTCCTTTTTTTACATAATTTTTTTTTGAAAGCTCCGTATCTCGGCGATTTCACTTATTTTTACTTTTTTTATTGATTCTGTAAGGTATCTTTAATGCCTCTGCAACAAGCCTAAAAACAAAAAATCCGACCACTGGTTCAGAACTTAGCAACTTTACCCTAGTACCCTCCGAACACCAATCCGAAAATTTTCAAACCGCTGCCATTTCACCCCCTTGCATTTTCGGGCATGACCGTAGATGGACATATTTTCATGAAATGAGCCAAGGAATACGCTGGTGAAATTTTATCCAATCGTGACTGACCCACCCTGTATGTATGGGAAAAAGTTTACTGTCTTAGCTACGTACATGCAACTTTTTTCCGGAACATCTTAATAATCACCAATCGATTTAATGTGAATACGTTGCTGATTAGATACCTTTTATTTGTGGCACCTATATAATACTTACTATAAACCAGCTTATGAGTAATCGTGAACGACGATGAGAGCGTGGGTTCCATCCCCACTATAACCACCTTTTTTTTCGATGGCGGTCACCATGCTTAGTGACGGCGACACTATCGAGTACTTAGTCATGAAAAAGCTTTTCAAAAACATTTCGGAATCGGTTTAAAGCTATAAAACTCACGCACGCAAAGAAAAAACTCGTTCCTCTCAAAACAAAATCTCAGATAACTGAAGTTCGTTTGGGGACTGTAGTTGGGAGACACGAACTTCTGTTAATCCATACATGTCATTTCGTTTGGGAGAACCGACAAATGTTTGCAGCAATGAGTTATTAAAAACATAAGCTGAAAAACGTTTGCGAGAAACGAAAGACGGTTCCGCCAACTGTTTTTTCAGTTACAGCAACCGAATTCTAGTTGCTCTTGACTAAAAAAAACGTTTGCGAGAACTCTCGGTGTTCTCGGTGCTGTAAAGGTTATTGCGGGCGAATATTTTGTAAATATTATCCGCAGGTTTGCAAGCGGCACCGACTTCAAACTTCTTTGCTTCAAATTCAGAAACCTCAAGTGTTGTTGAGGATACCAACCAGAAAATGCTGGTTGTTTTCCACTTCAGCTGACAATAGTATAATTCGTTGTATGTATATCTCTTGTGTTTCGTGTTTACGACCACTTTACCCATATGCCCCTTTGGCATCGTGGCACAAACTTTTATGTTTACAACAATTTATATTAACAGTGTTAAGTGGATAACAAAGCCAATGTATAAAAGTTCATATTGTGTTGAAGAGGAAAAAGATTTGACGCAAAAGTCAAAACGTCACAGCAAAATGTTGAAAAGTAAAATGAATTTTCATCTCACAATTTTTTCTTTTGAGAATTTAGTGCAGATGAATAAAATATGAAAAATCTGTACATTTATAATTTTAGCTCTAAATGATAAATGCCAGAGGCATAATTGCTTTAGCACAATTAAGTAACTTTATCTAAGGCTGTCCCTCGTTGCCAGATAAGCCGGATAGGTGAGGAAAAATTAAGAATTGCATGTACATTTTAGAGCTTAAAAATTATTTCAATTACACTTCTTTGAGTTAGTTAAATTTTCAGCGGGATACAATTGAGAATAACTGTACCTTACGAAGATTTAGGTATGGTATTAAGTGGTTTACTTCCCCAAATCAAGCAGCGAATTGAGCGGACCAATTGAGCACATTCAATATAGGGATCTGGCACCGTTGCCCATTTATTTGAGATTGATTACTGGTATTAAGATTTTCCGTAAAAAAAATTTTGTATATAGGGTGTTTTTTAAGGCACAATTAAGGAAATTGTAAAAATGACGCAAAATATTAAATTTTAATCGAAAAAATTATTTTATTCCAAAGACCAATACATGGCATTAACGTCTGAAGATGATTTCGGGCATATAGCCATAGCCGTTGTTCATGATTTTGGGTCACTTTTCAACCATTGCTGGACGTATGACACGAATATTCATAATTTTGGGTCACTTTTCAACCATCGCTGGCCGTATGCCACGAATAACACGATCAATTGTGGCCTCCAAGGCGACAGTTGTTGCTGGTTTATCTGCATAAACCAGAGACTTCACGTAGCCCCTCATGAACTAATCGAGAGCTGTCAAGTTGTAGGACCTTGGAAGCCAATTGACAGGTCCATTTCTCAAAATCAACTTGTCGCCAAATTTTAATTCCAATAAATCGATGGTTGCGGTAGCCGTATCGCACGAAGCGTCAACCAGTTGAAACCACATCTCCCCGGTATCAATGGCATCCATATTTTCAAACAAAAAATTCTTGGTCATGGTGCGGTAACGACTTCCGTTGACTGTAACGCTAGATCCACTTAATTTTTGATGAAATGGTGTCACCAGCGTGTAAACGACACCAAACGGTGAATTTTTCAGGATGTAACGGGGTCTCTTCTGGGCTAGTTACTCAAAATTGTCCACATAGTGGGCGGACAAAGCCCAAATTCCTGTGACCGTCCACGAGGCGATACATTTCTCCCACACTTTCGTTTACAGAGGCGATGTCCTCTTCAGCACGCACTTTGATGGGGTTATTGCGCCATTGAGAGACTATACGGTATGAAATTTGTCCATAGTTCGACGGTTTGCACAGATGGATGGATAATCATGTGATCCATAAGACCACGAAGTCGTCCATAAGTTGCTCGAATCGAAGACTGCTTTTCAAAGTATACTTGGATAATTTGGCAGCGTTGTTCAATCGCGAATCTATTCATGTTGATTTGTCACAGTATACATGTCAAAAAGTGAGCGCAGTATAACAGTTCGCTGACAGCTAACCCTTTCGTAAGTCCCATCTACGCAAAAACAGAATCACCCTTTACTAAAGTTGGGGTCTGAATTTTTAATTGAAATTGAGAATATTTTATATCAAAATAGAAAATGAAAACAGATGCAATATAATTGGGATAATTTGTAATCAACCTTATGAATAATTCGCTGGTTTGTGGTTGAGAACGAAGGAATATAAAACAATACCCACAACCGGCATAAGCATTCCTAAAACTTTCGCTACCCATTATGGGGTAGCATTTACACCAATGAGTACATTCATTGAACACCTACTAGGTACTAGTATTAATAGAGACACTGACCAAAATTTCGTCACTGGATCCACGCAAGTGCTAATAGCCTTCACATTTGCAACGGAGGGTCTGTATGGGAAAATCAGCGAAGGAAATTATGACAAAACATTTTCAGATCATAAATGCATCGGATTTGATTTGGATTAGATCATGGCCCAGATTCACCCAAGTCCACCTATTTCCCTACACGGAAAGAAAACACTCCCAAACGAAATCTCAGATAACTTAAGTTCGTTTGGGTACTGCAGTTGGGAGAAACGAACTTCCGTTAAGCCATACATGTCATATCGTTTGGAAGAACAGAAAAATGTTTGCAGCAAACGAGTTATGAAAAACATAAGCCGAACAAACGTTTGCGAGAAAGGAAAACCAGTTCCGCCAACTGTTCCCTCGGTTACAGTAACCGAGTTGCAGTTGATCCTAACTAAAAAAAAAGTTTGCTAGAAGTGAAAAACGTTTGCGAGAAGTGAAAAATGTTTTTCACTGTATGCCTACACGTCTGTCTCGCTTTGCAGTCAAATAAAACTAAAAGTACAGGAAACTACAACGCCTCAATTGGCCATACAAACTATATCGACAAGGTAGAATCATGAGTGTGTGATCACTTGAATGTGATTCGTGAGTGTGTATGCCAAACGAGTGGATAAGACTGTGTATACAATCAACAGAATGAGAGAATGAGCGAAATGTACGTTCTTCGTAATCTATGCTCTCATTAGAAAAATGGATAATTTCAGTTATCGCAAACGGCAAATGTAATTTTGTACGCGTTTGATGCAAACGAGAACTCGTTTGCAACAACATGATACACATTGTGCGATATATGAATTTATTTGGGAGAACTATATGCACGATTGCGATTAATAAACTAATACAAATCAATCAAAGTATTGTTGTGGCAACCGAGCAGTAAACGTTTTTTTCTTTGCGTGTAGCAACCCGTTGAAGAAGGGACAGCTGCAAGTGAACATACATCTCGTGGATCAGAAGTTGTCATTGAAGTTGTTACTAAATCGAGGATGCAATGATCTATCGTAAGCTTCAAGCCCTTTAACTGTCACGGGGACGACATGGTATCATCGGCGAAACTTAAGGCTGTGGTCGAACTATTGATTCCTTGGCTGATAAATTTATACATCGCGTATATAAACATCGGCTAAAAACAAACAGGTAGAGGAATACAAGAGTGGAGTTTATTCCCAAACCGGTATAGGTCTATCATACAGTTCCGCACATATTTGGGATATTAACCTCTCATCGTTCCTACTGACGACTTTTGACCTTGGTAAGATTGTCATCGTGGTGCGTAGCATGCGGTCTAAAAGGACATATCCTCAGAGACAGCACTGCATGAACTTGTACGATACATCGAGAAAGCGTTGACATTGATGGTGCGTACAACAATATGGCGTCTAATGCGATGGAATTAGTTTGTATTCGCAATGCTCACCAGTAGATGTGTCACCGCACAACTGGACACCTTGATTTCTAATTGGTATCCTAACAGAGGCACAACTCCAGAAGGGGTCTTGTCTATATTTCTATGGAACATAGAACTGGGTGCGAATGATCACATCCATTTCGAATCATAATCTGTATTACGAAAGTATTTTTAAAGATCCAATTTGATGAAATCATCTGAAAATATATAACGGAAAACATTTTACTGCTCGACTGACTTGACAAATACACGTTATGCCTTAGTTTGGATGCAAGTTTCCAATTTACGCTCTTTCAAAATACGGATTTCGATACGAAACAGATGCGATCATTCTACCCCTGGCGCCTCTCGAAACCACGAATGGGAAAATTGTTGCGACGATGTGGTAATAGTTATAAGGCGTAGGAATCCGAGTACCTTGTGGGACGTTCTGGGGTAGCGATGTCAGGCTTTGGGTAAAAGGGGTGCTGAAACTGGACTACTTGGAATCTCTCCCAAGACCGAGCAGGTCCTCTTTCCTCAACGGTATAGAACACCTTTCGTGGAACCCATCAAGTTAAGTGGTTCTGAAATTAAGTTCTCTTAGTTAGTTTTCAAGCTTAGTCTCAGACCCAACATAGTGGAAAGGGTGAAAGGGCCGACGTTAGTCCTATACGGACGTTGAAGGGCTATATATTTTAAATGGGTACCTTCTCCGAGAAGTAGTCACTTGACCTATCTATATAGTGGTGGTGAGACCCAAAATGGTTTATGGGTTTATCGTTTGGTAGCAGGTGCTTACGATACCCACCTATTGTGCACTACTTCCTACGATCCAGAGAATCGCGACAATGTACATACCGGTTATTCTGCCCACCACTCCCACTGTTGTTCTGAATGAAATGGTATATCGTTGTCGACAAGCAGATTTTTTCCGCGCCTGCCATCGGGTTAAGGCACATCTCACAATGGGGCATGGTGGGGTGGGTCATGGGATATTGGTGGAAAGTGTACCCAACCTTCTTAAATTTGTCGGCTACTCGAAAGCGGAACTACTATTCGCTTGGAGATACCACACTCTCGTATCAGAAAGGTATTCCTGAAAGAATGAGTTTCTGTTACATAGCTTTGAATGATGAGGTGTGAGTTATGGGCCTAATTTACGACACTACAATTGCCCTTTTCTGTTAGACTTTCTGATCATTGTCAATAATAATGGAGTTTGGGGAAGTGACTACTGTCTGTAGCAATAATTGGAGGCAGTGCGAACGCCGACAGTCTGGCGATAATCAGGACCCTAGAATCAGTGTTCCTCAACTTAGCATCGCCTGGAACTGCCGCAGATCTTTTAAAGAGAACAGTACGATATTTACCCCATATGGTTGACAGAACGCAGGAAGATTCCGGGGAACCACTGATCGAATGAGCTGACCAGACTAAAGACCAATTTACAGGTTCCACAGAAACGGGTATGTGTTGGTATGACCCTGATGATGACCCTAATGGCATGTAAGCATATCCTGCAAGAACGAAAGAAGATATAATAATGTTGAAGAGGTGGGCGAGGGGCACAAACTGTGTGAACGCAAGACAAATCTGACCTATAGTGGTAAGCAACAAATCCATGAATCTTCTACCACGAGCCAGGCTCAAGGTTTCAATGTTTGTTTCAGTTTTGGTAGGATATATGGCGAGATTAATGGCTAAGGCTAATGACCTCTGTAGAAACTGTAATAATGAGGAAGAATCCACTGAAAATTGTCTCTTTACGTGTCTAACACTAACGCGCATGTGTACTGTGAGATCCTATCAAGTTTGGGACCTGGGCATTAATGATGCACAGAATCGAGGAACTGATTCTGCAGATCCGGTTCTTTACAAGACCCGACCTGACTGGTTCTTACAAGAAACGAATAACGGTTCCAAAAGAAACGCAAACGGTTCCAAAAGAACCGAAAACGGTTCTTAAAGGAACAAAAAATGGAAAACGGTTCCAAAAAAGCCGAGAAACGATACTAACAGAACCGAAAAACGGTTTGAAAAGAACCGGTTTCAGAACAGCAGGAGTCGGTTTCAAAGGTTCCTAAAATGTTAACCTTTGAGGGTATGAATATATGTATTTTTATCAAATTTTATATTCTTATAATAAGATATTACACTTAAGCCACTCTGAGACAGCAATTTGCTGAGAACCGGAACCGGTCCAAATACCCGGTTCTTCTTGGAACTGGACTCGAAGGAACCGCTTCTTCAAAAACGTGGAACCGCACATCACTTACTTTTATTGACTATCTTACCACCTCATGGGGTCAGGCGTCTTACACATATTAATTAAACAAACAAATTAAACAAATTTCAACATATTCTTCCAACTGGCTCTATCCTTCGTCTTTTCTCGCCAGGTGGTAACACCAAGGATACGGAGGGATTCTTCTGCCTGGTCTTTCCAGCGGAGTCTTGGTCGTCCTCTTTTCCTGCTTCCATCGGGTACGTTATCAAAAATCTTTCGCGCTGGCTCATCTTCATCCATTCTGATAACATGGCCTAGCCAACGCAATTGGCACACTTTGATTCGTCTAGCTATGTCCACGTCAGAATAGAGATTATATAGCTCTGCGCTCCAGCGACGTCGGTACTCGCCATTTTCCCTAACAGGACCATATATTTTACGGAGAATTTTTCTCTCGAAAACTCCCAGGTGTTTTTCATCCGCTTGCGATATGACCCAAGTTTCGGAGCCATATGTCAAGACAGGTAAAATGAGAGTCTGATATAGCTGGACTTTTGTCCGTCGAGAGAGGGCTTTGTTCCTAAACTGCTTGCTGAGCCCAAAATAACATCTATTTGCAAGCACAATTCCCTTATCTATCTCCAGGCCGGCGTTGTTGTCCTTGTTCACGGCGGATCCAAGGTGGACAAATTCATCTACCACTTCAAAATTAAATCGGTTGTCAACGTTCAAGTGCGGACCAAGTCGAGAGGTTTCTCTAGTCGTTGACACCATCAATTTTGTCTTGCCTTCATTAACAGCAAGACCCACCTTCGCTGATTCCTTTTCGATTCTTGAAAATACTGCAGTAACCTCTCGCAAATTTCGCCCAATTATGTCTACATCGTCAGCATACGCCAGCAACATACGGCTTTTCGTGTTATTGGTCTTGCTCGTATTTACTGCAGCCTTTCTCATTATTATCTCCATTAAGATGTTGAAGAGATTGCACGAAAGTGTGTCGCCTTGTCTAAGTCCTCGCTTGGTACAGAATGGTTCAGTGAGATCTTTCCCCACTTTCACTGCTGATTTGGTGTTGGTCAGCGTCATTCTACAGAGGCGGATCAGTTTTGCCGGAATACCAAGTTCAGACCTAGCTTCGTACAGTTTTCCCTGTATGGGGCTATCAAAAGCAGCTTTGTAATCGACAAAAAGGTGGTATGTATCGATTTGCTTTTCGTGGGTCCTTTCCAGGATTTGGCATAGCGTGAATATTTGGTCAGTTGTGGACTTGCCTGGTCTAAATCCACACTGATAAGGTCCAATCAGGTTTTCAATAATTGGCTTTAATCTTTCACATAATACGCTCGACAAGACCTTATACGCGATGGATAAAAGACTGATACCGTGATAGTTGGAACAGACACACGGATCACCCTTTTTGAATACAGGACATAATACACTGAGACTCCAGTCGTCGGGCATATCAGTTGATACCGCATATCAGTTGATGCATGTGGGCTATCAGTCCTTCGCCACCTGCCTTAAAAGTTCAGCGGGTTGGCCATCCGTACCACCGGCTTTATTATTCTTCAGGCGGGAGATCGCCGTTCTAATCTCGTCTTGGTTGGGTGGGGGGGGGGTGCAATCTATACTATCTTCCACTATCATTACCTTCTGATCTTCAGTGGAAGAATCTGGGTGGGGTAGTGCTGAAAACTGGTCTCTCCACATTTTGAGCACAAACTGCTTCTCAGTCACCAGATTCACATTCTCGTCATTGCAGGAGGGCACCCCATTATTAGGCCCGTTGGTCGATCTTCTTACCCTCTGGATAAACTTTCGGAATTCACCATTCATCCTGCACATTTCGATTCTTTCACTCTCTTCCTGCTCCCACTGCCATTTTTTTCGCCTAAATAGTTCCTCCCTTTTCAGCCTCTTGTACCACTCACTCGCAGCACGCGTTGTAACTGACTGTTTCGTTGCCATGCGTTTTTTCATCAGTTGCAATGCGACATTCTTCGTCGAACCATGGCTTATTCTTCTGCGGTCTTTGATAGCCAAGTTCAGTCATTGCAGCAATTTCCAAAGAATGGGAGATGTGCTCCACTGCACATCTGGGTCTTCGGGAGGGGGGTACTCTGCTCCAGCAGGAGAGAGAGTTTCTGTCGATAGGACATTGATATCTCCGGTATTTGTAGCTTGTCAATATCCAGCTTTTCCCGTGTTCGGCTCCGAACGTTTTACGCCCTGCTCAATCTCGTGCGAACTTTCTCAGCCACCAGGTAATGATCCGAATCGATATTCACACCTCTAATCACACGTACATCCATTACACTAGAAGAGTGTCTGCCATCTATTACCAAGTGATCAATCTGATTCTTCGTCCGTTGATCAGGAGATATCCAGGTCGCCTTATGAATGTCCTTATGCTGGAATCGTGTGCTACTAACTACCATGTTCTTTGCAGCGGCGAAGTCTATCAGTCTTATTCCATTATCGGAGGTGGTATCATGTAGACTGTGATTGCCGATGGTTGGTCGAAAGACACTTTCCTTTCCTAATTTGGCATTAAAATCGCCTAGAATAATCTTAATGTCGTGGTCAGGGCAGCGTTCATATACTTCCTCCATGCGCTCATAAAATGTTTCTTTGACCTCATCATCTTTATCCTCTGTCGGTGCGTGCACACAAATTAACGAGATGTTGAAATATTTCGCTTTGATGCAAATTGAGGCTATGCGGTCACTCACTGGGTTGAACCTTGAAACTAGGTGTCGCAGTCTCTTGCCTACTATAAATCCGCACCCAAATTCGTGCTTACGCTCATGGCAGCTGTAGTAAATAGCGAAGTTTTTCTTTCTGGTGCAACCATATCCTGTCCATCGCATTTCCTGGATCGCTGTGATGTCAGCTTTATATTTTCCGAGGGCATCCGCCAGTTGGAAAGTGGCACCAGTCATGTCGAACATTCGAGGTACATACCCTTAAATCATGGTCCATATAACGTTTGCGAGGGTCGTCAACAGTTGGGGGGTTTCTTTGTTCATCATATTTTCTGTGTATTTTCATTGCCGATATAACGGTGGCGGGAGGCAAACCCAGCCCACCGTGGTTTGCATTTTACCTACTGCCAGGATGATTATGTTTCAGCCGCCCATTATGGATCAGATGTGGACCAGAATGCAGTGTGTCGAAACTGGATTTTGGTTTCTTTAATTTTGATCCGCCGTTGGCCAGGGGTGTTGGCTCATCCGCCTTCAAAGGACAGAAGAATATGTCCACTACTTCGAAGAGCTACAGTGACAGGGTCACCTAATAATCCTGAGACGTATCAGTGATCGCATTACCACTCAGGTTGCTCATTCGTTTCGCCTTCTCACTTTAGCTAGCTAACGGAGGTTTCCAATAAGCCATTGCTCAGGACATACTGCGTGGAAGTAGTGAGCTGCTTGGACTGCCCAATGAAAGAATCATTTCTGGCCACTCCCAAGTGAATGGCTATCAGAAACTTTCCACCTCCAAGGACAGTTCCATGTCCCACCGCACATCACTACTGGGCATTTTATCTCAGACAGGTGTACACAAGATACTGAGCTTCTTGAGGCAAAATTAATTGTTCTTCGTGTGGAGCTAATGCTTAATCTTGTTAGCCCTTTGAATTACAATAGACTAATAAGTCCAAGTGAGTCGTTCATCGACTGTTACACTTAACCTAACCTACGAATATATTGCATTCATTCCATTTGAATAAATAAGGTCCAACAGCTTTTCTATCATTGTCTCAGGCAATTACTCAGTATTTACTATCCTTATAAAATTTGTATGCAATACCACTGTCAACGCACAAGTTACAGCCCTACTGGATTGGATACAAATACATAAGTAGAATTTTTTACATATTGCTTGAATGCAACCGTAAGGGCTATGGTAGGCCAGACCCAGGTAGACCGTCTAATCCATGGAAGCGGTCCCTGAAAATTAATATAAAAAATCAACTATTGTTGAGTCAAATTAAATCAGGTGTCAGAGGCAGAAATCGATGGAGAGAATTGGGTGACGCCCGTATGTTGTTCGTGAAACTTTTAATAAAATTTTGTATTGTAATATTGTTAAATTTTGTTATCGTGAATCAGTTTTCGCGTCAGCTTGAATTCAGACAATTAAAATGCCAGCGGATTTGACTGTGTCTTCAAGATTTATTAGAGGATCCTAATATTACGATTATCGGTTCTACGTACGAAAATTGTTAACATTAATAACATATTGGCAATTTGTTGACAATAATTACATGAATTATAAGTGACAAAAAAAAAGAAAGTTGTCCTACTTAGTACGCAGGCTTTCTTCTACTAAAGCATTTCTTCCTGCGATTGTGTCTCGATATATTGGAACGCATCGGTGAATATATATAATGGATATAAGCTAAAATTTAGTTTTAGTCACACTAATATATACCATCAAACTAATTTGTATCATACCATGCATCATACCATTGAAAACAATCATTAGGTGGCAATTAGGACACATTTGTGCTTACCGCACACACTCAAACACAATCGAAACAGTTTAAAACGCTGGAGCATTTTTCAGCCAGTAGCGTAAATGTTCCTATTAATACCGCTCAAAAGTTCCACTTAATCTTCATTTTAATCATTAAAATGCGTTGATGTTGTGTACTCGTACTCGCATTCACATTGTACAGTCAAGTTCCTTCTTGATGAGCTGCTATGTAGTGGTTGTGGCCAACGGCATCATTTTATCCACCAGCCAGCACCATCGCCATCGTTATGGTAGCCAGTCTTTGTTGATCTTGTAAGAAATGCACCAGTGTTTTATAAAAATTGTTCGCGAATGTCCATGTAAAAGGATTTGCCTACAAGAACAACGATAAGTAAATAAATGTAAGTGGAAGCCTGCAGTCTTTTCATAGCATTTAGCTATATATGTATATTAGACCGACTCACATTAAATGGTGGAGAAATAATGTGTTTTTGTCCACACCTTGAAAATTATTTTGGTTTGTTTTCTGAGGATTCCCAAAATATTTCGTTTATAGCATTAAGAGCCTGTCAGCTGGACCGTTTTAAAAACAAATGCTTTTTGGCGTAGAATACGTCTTACCTTACGGTATAGGGAGTCATGTCAGATTGTTATTGTTGTAATCTTTATTTCATTGATTATGAGGAATGAAGAATGAAAATGAAGATGTTATCTCTCGATTCATATACATATCATATTGGTTGATATCTTCCTAATATTTAAATTTCTCAAATGAAAATTGTTTAAACACATACACTCAAACATACGTGTGGTGTTTGGTTGAGTGTTTGAGTTTGTAGCGTGAACACAAACTATGCTGCTGTTTCAGTGTGGACACAAACCCTCGGCTGTTGTTTTGATTGATGAAATATTGAAATTTCGTATATTTACTTATGTATTTAAGTGAAACAAAATGTTAAATGTGAATTTGAATTTAACATTGATATATAATTATAAAAAATATATGAAAAAATTAATTCATACATTTTTATGTTAAATGAAAGTGCTGCCACGATGTGGTTTTATACCAATGATGTGATTAATTTAAAAACATATTTATCCTATTTTTCCTACCATAAGCTTATGTATATTATCAAAAGTAACTATCAAATAAATACATTCATTTGCTTATGTTATTTATCATTTATTGTTATATATGTTTTCTGTCTTATCGGATGGCGTATTTTACGTTAAACTTAATGGCCGTGTCTCTGACACAGCCTGCAGGGACAGTCCGTGGGCGAAGTCCTCGGACAACTGTCTGCTGTTTTTTTAGTTTTTACAGAAATTTTTACTTTAGCTAAAGACAATGTATACAATATCAAAATAATGTGAAATGGTTTTTTTTTGACGCGTCCAACAGTACATAAAACACGTCAAAATATGTCCTGACACTCTGCAAAAAACCCCACTTTTTAGTTTTACTACAGAGACTTTTGTGATTTAAATGTCAGATTGGAATAATTGTAAATATTCAAACATTGGCCAGAGAACCTCTGAAAATGTATTAAAAAATAAAACAAATTATATCTATGTATACAACAATGATATCCATGTCAGAAGAAAAGATTTGATATCCATTTTCCCCTGTTTAGAACGTAATGTTCCCACCGTATTGGAAAGCTGATACTTGTATTTGCTTAAATCGACTAAAGATTAAAATATGTTAATGTGACATTTAAATCATAAAAATCTCTGTACTAAAAACGCAAAAATAATTTTTTTTGGAGAATATCCCTGAAAAAAGGATGTGTTAGGATATGCTTTTATACGTTTTATACAGCATTGGACAAGCCTTATAAAAGCCTTTGATATGATACCAATATTAACTACGGACAAAGTACAAAATTATTTGAAAAACTGAAAAAAAATCTTTTTTTTAAAAATGGTCCAGCTCCCGGGATCTTAATGCTGGATACGAAATATTTGTCAGAATCATAGTAAATTAAATCGAAGTACATTTTGGAGGGTGGACAAAAGGAACTTTTTTTGTGAGTCGGTCTAATGTGTATGGAGGCGATGGTAAATATGACTCGTTTTTTGACTTTTTTCTTCTTCTTATATTTTTTTATATTTTATTAGTAGTTGGCTTTCTATGTGGCAAGAAAATTTTTTACCAGAAAATGTTGTTCAGCTGCATCAACTATTAAATCTACGTCATTTGGGATGAAGACAATCCTAAAGCCATTGTTGAGACACCATTCCATCCGGAAAAGGTGGCTGTTTTGTGTACTTTATGTGCTGGGGGAATCATTGGTCGTACTTCATCAAAATTAATACCGGCCAGAACGTTGCTGTTAGTGGTGAGCTGTGCGCTTTCTAGTTTTATACTCACTGATTTGGACCTAAAGTTTTACACCGGTTTCGAACGGTATTTTGAGAAGCTTTTTCATGGCTAACTACTCGACAGTGTCACCGTCACTATGCGGGGTGACCGCCGTCGAAAAAAAATTTAAGGTGGTCAGAGCAGGGATCGAAGCCAGGATCTCAAGTACAAGAGGCGCGGACACTAACCATTGCACTGTCGGGGCCTGGGAACTGGCACCCAAAATAATGCGTTTTAACACCGCTGTATATTTTTCTTTGGGGAAACATAAAATTGCTCAACTAGTCGGATAAATAATCATGTTGCATGCTGCAAAAAATGTTCGAAAATTTAATTTCCGTAGGGAACCACAGCCGAGCCAGCCGCGGCGGCTATACACTCAGAGAACAAGTTGTTTGACAAGTGGTAGTAGCAACCAAAAATTCGGCTCTGAGTTTGTCACAACTGAATTTAGTCCCAACAACTCAAATTATATAATATAATTGAATTAAAATAATTGCAACGTCAATTATATTCGTTATTTCAGTTAAATTTTCAATAATTTCGGTTGCATCAACCGAAATGTGAATGTGGCATCAATTCGGTCGCAATAACCGAATTTAGCGGCCATTCGGTTTCTGTAACCGAATTTCTGACGAATTATGTTGGGACCACGGAATTAATACTCCACTCGGCTACCACAGCATATTTCTATATATTTCAAATATTTAATCTTGTATTTCAAATCAAAAGTTTTTTTTTTGCGGTTATCAGGAAAGGTCTGTCAAAGTATTGTAATGTTTGTTTCTGCATTAAAACGTCAGTACAAACAGATGTCAAAAGTTCGGTTTTTCAAGGTCGAACGTTGGGTATGTTCTGGCATTATCTATTTATAGAAAGGTTTTATGACCTACATCGACTGACACAACTCGTCAGAATTGGTGCGGTGAACCCGATGGCCAGGATTTCAGAATCGGTTAGAAGTGGATGTAAAATTAGGTTGAATACCGTATATAAATTACTTCATCGCTTTGTCACTATTTATGAGAATACAGGAAAATAAATCATCACTAAATTCATTGGTCAAAATATAAAAATCAGTTGAGCCACTATCTAAATTGGTTGTGATAACCTCAAACTCGGTTGACACAACCTCTGATTCGGTTGTAACAACATCTAATTCGGCTGTGGTAACGTCTAATTTGATTGTGACCACCTCAATATCGGTTGAGACAACCCAAATTTCGGTTGAGACAACCTCAATTTCAATTGAGACAACCTTTGATTCGGCTGTGATAGCCTCAAGTTCGCTTGAAACAACCTCTGACTCGACTGTCATAACCCTTACACCCCTATTCTGTGTATGTGGTAACAATCAAATTGTAACCACAAAATTGTTACAGAGTTGTCACCATTATTTGTATCTGGTATTCTGGAAACAGGGTGACAACGAAAAATTCACCTCGTAACAAATAATTCAGCTCACAAGAACAGGTTGTCAAAAGCAGGGATAACAAAACAAAAACATATGGTTTTCTGCACAAAATTAACGCGGCAAAAAAGGAAAAGTAAGTCTTTAATATATTTATGATTCATTGAATTAAAATTAATAAATTATTATTTAGGGAATTGGAGCGCACCGCAAAGGCACAGCTGGAATGCTATATTCCCTTCCTCAAGGAACATCCAGAGATGCTAAGCGGAAAGAACACACCTGCGCATCCGCGTCAAATAGAAGAACATATTTACTTTAGCGCCAAGTCTCTGATCTACATCAAAATTTCACCACCTACAAAAGCTTCTGCGCTGAGGTCAAAAAGTTTTTTTCGCCCCGTGGCCGGTTCAACTTCTTGAGATATAGGCCTTTAAAACTTGAGTATATAATCGTTCGTATCTCTGGTATTTATGATCCGATCTGGTTGAAATAGGTATCATTACAAAGGTACTTTCTAATCTCTATAAACTGGTGCATAAATATATTTATATTTATTAACCCATTGGGAAGCTAATTAAAAAGTCGTTTTTTAACCTCAATTTTTTGCTAAAACTTTATTTTTTTTAAAAATGCCCTATTATACTTACAATAAACCTTAGCCTTTTTTTAAAGGTAGATTACTCACCAATATTCCCTCAAAGACCGGAGATATTTACGTTATATATTTTGTAATCCATTTCTCGCTTTTTCAATCTTTCTAACACAAAAGAAAGTTATTTCTTCTTTCTGCTCCAGTTCCATAGCACAAAGTAACAAAAGTCCTTCGTCTATTGAATTATGACCTCTTGTCGTTTTGGCACAAAATATATTATTAAACATATTATTATTAAAATGTTTTTCTATCAACTTTCCGGCAAATAAAACAGCTGTCACGCGCTGTTCCTCCTCTTTGGCAGTTAACAGTTTTTGTTACTTTTGTCACCAAACAAATGTGTCAGACTACCGATTTGTGACAATTTTCTCATTGCTCTCAAATAGTAACCGTGGTGACTTTTGCAACCCTGCCAGAATAGGGCTGTTAGTGTTGTTATGACAGCCTCTAAATTCGGTTACGAATAATTCTGCTGCCGCAACTAACATTTTAAAAGGGGATATCCATGACACAGCTGACCGACTATGTAGTACGAAATTGATAGAAATCAAAGCGGATAGGCGAGAGAGCGATGAGCAACAAAAAGCAAACCATGCAGCAAACTAAATTTAAATAGTGTTTGATTGATACCAATGACAGAAAAATTATTTTTCATGTTGGTTGCATTGATCAAAAATATGCATTTGCTTTATTTCTCTTCGTTTTATATACAAATAAAGAGTAAAGTTCAACAGCAACTAGAACCCGAAGAAATTGCTTACTACCTCGTCTTCATCGAGAGAACGCAAACAGGGGGATAGAGACTCTTGTCCATTGCTCTAGGATTCGTTACCTCGGGAAATCGGGATTTTTTTGACATGCTGAGAATCGCGGAAAAGAGATAAATTATGAACGAAAATTTCTTTTGCATTAATGGTTTAATTCAAATATACATAAATAGATTAAATGAACACTTTTAAAAATATGTTACAAAATACTATATGAATATTAGATTTTTCAAAATTATTAATTTACCACAATCTACGTATGATAATGTTGAATATTGAAAACTCATTTAGATACAATTCAATACAACTCAAACAAACACTCAATTAAAACAAAAAAAAAAAGGGTAAACCGCTCAGCAGCCACGATAAAGAAGTGTGAATACACTCACCAAAACTATTTAACAAAATTTGGAAACATTTTCAAGTGTTGAAATAAATATTCAAAATTAATATAATTACAAATATGAATTTAACAGAAAATTTCAAAATCGTATCACCCTATACATGTATCTACACTCATGTAGTATACTAGTATACTTCAGCCATCTCTTATTTTACAGGCTTTGTAAAATTTACATTATTACGCAAGTTGAGTTGAATTGAATGTTTTTGTTTCCTTAAGACACAATTGCGTGCGTCAGAGTTGGCAAATAAATCTTTGTGCAGATGTTGGCCTTTGTCGTCATAATAACGCTTAGCATTAAACTTTGTACCACACTAAAGTTTTCGAGTAAAGCCGACACATAGTTACCACCAAACACCAACAGAAAGAGCGAACATCAAAAGCCACCTCCAACTTTGGGCAAGTTGTAGCCAGCTTAAGAGCGCAGTTGTACAATTACGCTTTGCTATGATATGACTATTTCTTGAATATTTGTCCTGTCAGTACCTTAGTACTTTGTTACCTGCAACAAACTCAGACGGACATACAATTCCATAGTCGAGATTTTAAAGCAAAACCTAAGCAGGAAGACCAAGGCACAAAATCTCATCACCTACTCTTACAATTTCAAAGGCAAGAGAAGCATTTATATATTCAAGTATTGCTTGCGTAAAAAACTGCCCACCCAGCACAAAATGTGACCAATGTTTCGATTATACCAGTAAAAGTAAGACGTATTTTTTATTGCCCTTAGCAAATGGCGGTATGCAGTCAAAAACTATTGTTTTTTTTTATATGAAAGCGTTTTTTTTTTTAAGATTTAATAATTATTTACAAATTTTGGAAAACTCGTTTTTCTAAAGCGTTAGGAGTTTCTTCCAAGCATTTTCTGCTTCAAATTGTTGGTTGGGTACTTTTCGCAAATCGCAGTGAAAGCATGCACAGTAATTTGAATTTATTCACTATACGAAAGTTGTTCCATAAGTCCGGGTAAAAGATGTTTTGCAGCTAAACATTTGGGTATATTTTACTCTAAAGTGTCGATTTCATCCAGTATACATTGGAACTATAACCTTCATCACACCAGTGAATGGGATTTCATCAATTGAAAGCGTTTCGTTGATGTGACAAACATGTTTCACTGCTGCAATGAATCGGTTTGAATTTGGTTCATTGGTGTGTTAAAACCACTACATACACAGAGAGAAGAGATTTGTTGTCACAACTATATATACAGTCAACTAAAATTTGGCGGTTCATTGGACTATCACATTATTCTGTTGATTTGTAATTCAGTTTTGGTTGCAAGAACTGAAAGATTTAATTGAAGCCACAGCAACAAGAAATAAATGTGATCTGTCAATGGGTTTTAGTTCTAGCAATCAAATTATCCTTCAGTGGTGAATATTCAATTAGTTGGATGAACAAAAAATGTAAAAACTAATTCGGTTGAACCAAATAATAAATTGGTATTCTAAACTAAAGTAATGACTTGAATTTGATGGCTGTCACAACTATTTGATGATGCTTTAACCCCTTATGAATTTTATAGGAAAAAAGTAAAAAAAAATAACTTTTTATTAAAATTGTGTATTTTATATTTAAATATAAACAAAATTATTATTATTTGTAATCAGGGTTCGTATTTCGTGCACATTTTTTATCGAAAATATGAAACAATTTCTATATCTCGAAAACGGAGCGTCCAATCGAAAAACAAATACAGAAAATCTTTCTAAATTTTTCATATTTTCGACAAAAATGGGGATGGGTTACCCTGGGTATCATATGTATGTTTAAGTTAATTTGTGTCATCCACAATAATAGTTCCTCCAGCCAAGTGTCCACAATTGTCTGCATGTGTTTGTGAAGGCATCAATGGTGGCGTCTTATTCAACGATTATGTATAAAAGTCTCACTTCACCTCAATTTATGATAACATGTATTCTTCTCTGGCTGATGTCTTTACACTTTATTTATCACTTTCATCACTTTCTGCTTAAAATATTAGTTTTTTTGTAAAGTCCTCGTGTAACATTCCAATATACGTAGTTTCTCTTTAACAACAAAGCCTCTTGTGAAAAATCGAATACATACTCGTAACTTTGCAACAAGTGTTTTTGTAACAGAAACTAAATTATGATTACAGTAACTAATATTTGAACACGAATTCTAATATTGTACTTTTTATTAGTTGTATCTTCCATTTCAGATGAGTGAGGTTTTTGAAATACTCAAATTAGTTAATAATTAACTAAAGTCCGATAGTAGCAACTTGTATTTAGTAAAACCTACCTATTTTTAATCTATCAATAACATCGACAAATATTTCTGATGTTTGACAATTATGCATTCTAATCAAAAAATAGACTTTATCATGGAATTTCCAATGCCTGAATTGATTTCCAAATAATCTTTTCCCTGTGTGCATATTTCAGACACGAGAATCGACTTGAGCATATTATCTAACTCATCCATCGATTTAAAAAGGTTAATCCAAATTTTTGAGTATTTATAATATTAGTTGTATTGAACGGAGTTTTCAATAAGAGCGCTACAAAAGTTTTTTTAAATGAAACAAAACCGGTTTTAGATACCAATGAAATTCTTTATTCCTGTGAAAGTACGTTCGATGCCATTATGTATGGAACTCGATTTCTTTTGCAGGGCCACCACGGGCACGCTTGCACGAGTCCAGATGCTGAACCCAATTTTCTACGGTTTTCAAGCATAAATCGGGCGATACAGCTGCAATTTCACATTCGATATTCGTACGAAGTTCATCAATCGTCGCTGGCTTGTTGGCATAGACCATAGACCTGACGTAGCCCCACAGGAAATAGTCTAACGGCGTCAAATCACACGACCGAGGCGGCCAATCGACTGGGCCATTTCGTGAGATAACACGTTCACCAAACTTGGTTTCCAATACATTGATTGTGGCATTCGCTGTGTGGCTTGTGGCGCCGTCCTGTTGGAACCACATGTCCTCCTAGTCCATATTATCCAATAGGGGCCAAAAATATTCGGTTATCATAGAACGGTAGCGATTCGCATTCACAGTTATGTGCCGGTCTTGATAATCACGGAAGAAGTACGGCCAAATGACGCCCCCGGTCCATAAACCGCACCAAACCGTAATTTTTACGGGATGCAATGATGACTCATGGATTACGTGTGGGTTGCTGTCTGACCAATAACGCATATTTTGCTTATTGACAAAGCCATTCAGCCAGAAATGAGCCTCATCGCTGAAGATGAGGCCACTCTTAAAGTTGAGGCCTCTGGCTCCAAATTTCGGTAGTAAATTTTAATAATTTCGACTCGTTGTTGGCTCGTATATCTTTCCATGATGAAATGGCAAACCTTACTGAAGAGAAATGTCAAAAGAGCGGGAAAAAATATGGCGTCGTTTGCTGTCCCTATCGATTTACTTTTGTAGCGCCTCTGTTGAAAAACCCATCTTGGTAGATATTTTGGTTTTCATTTGCTTCCGCTTAAGTCATAGAAATAAAAAGGAAACGCTGCAAGTATTTCTTTTTGTTAGAATTTTATTAATATTTTCCAATACTTCGACCAACGGCGTTGATCATTTTCAAGGATATTTTGAGATAACACAGAGCGTGTCGAAGTTTTCCGCAGGCTCATGTCAACATATGTGGCCGCCGGTGGTGCGATGTTTATTGCGGCTCTTATACATGAGAACTTGGGTTCGATCCCTGCTCAAACCACGTTACATTTCTTTCGACGACGTCCAGCTCGTACAGTGACGACGACACTACCGAGTACTGTAGGTCCCAATCAGTGAGTGAAAAATTAAAAAGAAAAAATCACTGGTTGTGAGAAGCTCTCCTCAATCCCTTCATGGGGTGCAATGGGAAACAATTTTTTTTCTATATCAACATTTGCATTGCATGGCAGGCATAAAATATTGTCGAATACCAAATTGAAATAGGATCGGTTGTGTTTTCAAAAAGCTACCGTATCTGTCAGCCCAGCATTTGTATGAAGAAACAAAATGGAAAGGGCACGGGTCGATCAAACAGTCTCATGTACAAGATTGCACCACCGACGGCCATCAGAGACATCATCAGAGTGTGAAAAGCTTTTTCTTCATGCATTTCACCCTACCCTTACTTAATTGTTTGAAAAATCCTTGCATCATTTCAGCCGCCATGAACACTTAGGTGGCATATTTCTTTACGCCCACATAGGCAGAATTGTTTAAAGTTCGTTTGCGGAAAAAATATGTATACGGATTCAACAATAATTTCGTTCGGCTACTTAGTCTCACGGTTAACCGGAAAATCTGGCACCTATTCGCAAATAAACAGCCTTTTATCGTCAAGCGCCTTCGGACGTGCAATGGTTAGAATCATACATGGGGCAAATTAATTATACGACAATTATGATTTGTAATTTAATTTGAATTACCTCTAGAAATGCAAATTCAACAAAATGTAAATATCATTGGCAATTGTACTTATTTTCAAGTCATTTCTTTCATATCTAGCAGTTTGGTTTTCAAATACTTTAAAGTTTACAGTACCGGTTTATGAATTTGAAAGTACTCCGAAGCAGTACGTATTGTAGCCACAAACCTCTACACATAAAATACTTTAAAACCAGAATTGCCAGCTGTCAGACAAATTCAAAATAATTAAAAGCATTCCTATATTTCACTACAATTGGCATCCGATTCCACGACCCAAGGAAATGCAAAATCACAATTTTGTAATTGCCATTGCGAACAATGGAAATTTGTTTCCATTTGCATTAGATAAAGTAATTGTTGTTGCGGGGAATCATAAGCATTGAAATAAACTTTATAAAAATTTATAAAATTCTCTACTTTGATTTACAATCTACTGGGAGCTGAGTGCTGGGGCAGATTCCCCGCAACAACAGTAATGTATAATAAAATCCAATGCAAATTAAGAAACCCATGTAGGTATGTATGTATGGTTAGAATGAATGGCTCTTGTACATGAGAACTTGGGTTCAGCTCCTGCTCTGGCCACATTACATTTCTTTCGACGACGGTCACCTCGCTTAGTGACGGCGACCCTATCGAGCACTACTCGATGAGAAAGCTTCTCAAAATACCGTTCGTAACCGGTGAAAAACTATAGACGCCAAACCGTGTGTGTTGAACTAAAATGCGCAGAGCTCACAGATTGCGAGATGCTCTCCCCTATCCCCTCGTGGGATGTAATAGGAAGCTATTTTTTTTCGTCGTAAAAGTCGATTCTTTTTTTGTAAACGATTTTTCATTTTCCCACTGATATTTCATAATTTACTTTTTCGGCAAATTAAGAAACATGTTCATTATAAATGGAAAGTTGTATACCCACACGCTGACACTAATGATCACTCTAGTGAATTGTGTCTTTGAGAGGAACTAATGTCTACAATCACACACACATATAGTATAATGTTTTTGAATTGACTGCCATCTTTTATCAAATACAAACCAAATAATTGCCTTTTCGTGGACAGACGCGGCTTCTTGCACTGATGGTGCCCGTATTCAACCCTATTTCGGGGTAACCGTAAGCACTAAAATAAATCATATTCGGTGAATTATGACTCGCTGGTGTTAAACAAAAAAATAGTTCATTACAAAAATGTTTTACCCTTGGAACAGATTTTTTGAGGTTTGTGTTGCTATACCTCCTTTGTGGTGAACGAAATAATTGTTAATTGTAAGGTTTCGTTTGGACGTAACGAAATTTCTGCTTGTGTATGTGAACTTCATATTTGTGAAAATCTACATCAGAAATTCATCCATTCATCCTGAAGTCAACAGACTTCATCCTTCCGCGCTTTCGTGACTGGACAAATTTCACCACCGTGTTCCTTGGCTCATTTCGTGAAAATGTGTCCATCTACGACCATCCCCGAAAATGCAAGGGAGCGAAATGGTAGCGGTTTGAAAATTTTCGGATTGGTGGTCGGAGGGTTCTAGGGTAAAATTGCTAAGTTCTGATCCAGTGGTCGGCTTTTTTCGGCTTTTTGGAAAGGCCTTTAAGAGACCTTTCAGAATCATTAAAAAAATTTAAACAAAGTGAAATCGTCGAGATACGGAGCTTTCAAAGAAAAAAATGGAAAAAAGGACATAAGAACGTGCACATAACCTCTATTTTCTCATCCAAATGGCATATAACTTATGCTTTTTTTTCTCTTAAAAAATATCCCTATCTCTTACATTCCCAAAATTACCTAAACGAAGCCCAGAGGTCTTACCGTTCCAAAGTTATGACTATTTGACTGAAATGCTAAAAGTCTTTTTTTTTTTTTGGAAGCGAAATAACAGCATACATTTAACTGTTTTTGTAAATTACCACGTTTAAGATTTTATTTTATTGAAATTTTTGGCTGAAGAATCAAACACATTGGAAAAAAAACATTTGATGTTAAAGGAAGTTTTCAATGTGGTTCCCGTTTTCTACTAAACACAATTGCAGCCGTTTGCGAACCACATCGGACATGATTAATTCGGTCATCTTTTCACGAACTTTCACCGCAGCTTCCTCAATGCGTGCAAGTAACTGCTCACGAGTGTGGATCTGCACAGAATACACACAATCTTTCATGTATCCCCTCAAAAAAAATCAAGTGGTGTGAGATATGGAGATCGTGGCGGCCAGGCGATTGGTCCAGCTCGTCCAATCCCGCACAATAAGCCCGTAATGCGCTGGAGCATTTCAGTCAAAGTGTCATAACTTTGGAACGGTAAGAGCTTTGTGCTTCGTTTAGGTAATTTTGGAAAGGTAAGAGGTAGAGCTATCTTCTGAGAAAATGAGAAAATGAGAAAATTGAGGTTATGTGCACGATGTTTTGTTTTTTTTTCTAAATTTTATTTTTGAAGCTCCGTATCTCGGCGATTTCACTTTTGTTAAATTTTTTTAATGATTCTGATTCCCATCATTGGTTCAGAGCTTAGAAATTTTACCTAGTACCCTACGACCACCAATCCGAAAAATTTCAAACCGCTGCCTTTTCGCCCCTTGCATTTTCGGGGATAGTCGTTGATGGACATATTTTCATGAAATGTGCCAAGGAAATTTGTCGTGTCGTGACTGAACCACCCTGTATAAACAGCCAATGTCCTTCGAAGTCATAGTCACACTCACATCGCTATCAGGCTCAGCCATCCGATTAGAAACGAAATGCCTCTGCATTCTCACTTAAAACAAATTCATACAAAAAAAAACCATATTCATTAAAATATAACTCATTTGTGTTAAGCAAAAGAAAAAACAGTTCATGGCAAACATTTTTCGTTTATCGTTAAAGATTTTTTGAGATTCGAGTTAATACAACTCGTTTTCAGTGAAGAATCGAAAAGTTAATGATTAGATTTCGTTTGGGCGTATCGAAATTTGTCTTTGCGTCCGAAAACTTCATATTTGTGAAAATCTGCGATTGAAAATCGAATTAGTTTTCTGCTAACTTATCCCTGTGCGCTTTCCTGAAATATTTTATTACCAGTCAATGTTTATCGCTTTCATAGACACAGTCATCGCGGTGATAGTCACAGTCAAATCCAAACCTGCGAAAAGACTCTGTATGCGATTGTTGTTGAAAAATGTCTGCATTGTCACTTTAGGGACTAAACTCACAAAGTGAACACATTCAAACACAGTTTGTCCGACTGCGATCACAGCTTGTTTGGCGTTAAACTCCACCGAAACGGCTGGACCGATTTGTATGAAATTTTGTGCGCATGTCGGGTAGGCCTCAGAATAGGCCAACATCTATTTTTCATACCCCTAAATGATAAGGGTGACCCACCCCTATATAGAATACAGATTTGTCCAACTGCGGCTAAATACAGACTGTCAGATTTCGAAAAAAAACACATTGATGTCGCGGCAGCGAATAGTTGTCTTGTGTGGGTGCGGTGCACTCTCAGAGCAAAGAGAATAATGACGTAGTAATACGTATGTACATAAAAATGAGATAGCAAGAGAGCAGCGACAATTGTGTGAACTTGTGTAGCGTATGTACGAACATAAAAATGTATGTATGTACATGTCTCTTGCTTTGCATTCTCTATGGTTTTTTGTGGGAATAAAACAAAAAGTATTAAGCAAAATTTTTGTTGCGGATTTGTAGTTGGCAAAAGACTGCGACATCTAGTCTCTAGGTTCAATCCTGTGAGTGAACGAATAGCCACAATCCGCATAAAAGCGAAATACTTTTATACTTCCCTAATTTGTGTGCATGCCCCGACAGAAGAGAAAGATGATGATGACAAAGACATATTCTATGAGCTCCTAGAGGAAACGTATGACCGCTGCCCTGGCCATGACATTAAGATTGTACTAGGAGATTTTAATGCCAAAGTAGGAAGGGAGAATGTGTTTAATCCAACTATTGGCAATTTCAGTCTTCATGCTGACAGTTCCGACAACGGTATGAGACTGATTGACTTTGCCGCGGCAAAAAACATGGTCATTAGTGGCACAAGATTCCAGCATAAAGACATCCACAAGGGTACTTGGGTATCCCCTGATCAAAGAACTAAGAACCAAATTGATCACGTGGTAATTGATGGAAGGCACTCATCCAGTGTAATGGACGTACGAGTGATCAGAGGAGCTAACATCGATTCTGATCACTACCTGGTAGCAGCAAAGGTTCGCACAAGATTAAGTAGAGCCAAAATCGTACGAAACCAGACGCAGAGGAAGCTGGACATCGGAAAGCTGCAATTACCAGAGGTAACCACAGCCTACTCAAGGAAGCTCTCGCAACTTTTGGCACAGAACCCACCCCCTCCCGATGACGATCCTGATGCGCAGTGGAAAGCCATTTCCGACTCTATAAAAACTGCCGCAACAACCGTACTTGGTTCCGAGAAACCGCTTCGCAATAAACCGTGGTACGATGAAGAGTGTCGCATAGCAAATGACGAAAAGAACGCTGCACGTATGGTAATGCTTCAGTCAATTGCAACGCGAGCTGCATCTGAGCGGTATAGGGAGAAGAGAAAGGAGGTAAACCGTCTCTTTAGGCGTAAGAAACAGCAGTGGAGAAAGCGCGAGAGGGAGAAAATTGACACATACAGAAGGAAGAACGAAGCCCGAAAATTCTACCAAAAAGTTAAAAACGGAACTAATGGACATGGTTCAGGGCCCCCCTTCTGTAAAGACAAAGCCGGAAATCTCGTCGCAGATGTGCAGAGCATGTTGGGAATATGGACGGATCATTTCTCCGCGCTACTAGTACCTGAGATATCCGATGACGATGGGACAATCGATCACAATATGGACGACGACGTCGATTGCCCCCCTCCTAACCAAGACGAGGTCAGAACAGCTATTGCCCGGCTTAAGAACAACAAAGCCGCAGGAGCCGATGGATTACCGGCGGAGCTGTTTAAGGCTGGCGGCGATGACCTGATAAGGTGCATGCATCAGCTCATTAGCAAAATTTGGTTAGATGAATGCATGCCCGGCGATTGGAGTCTCAGTGTACTATGTCCCATATTTAAAAAAGGTGACCCGAGTATCTGTGCCAACTACCGTGGAATAAGCCTTTTATCCATAGCATATAAGGTTCTATCAAGTATAATGTGCGAAAGACTAAGACCGGTTATCGCTGACCTGATTGGACCATACCAGTGTGGCTTTAGGCCTGGAAAATCGACAACTGACCAGATTTTCACGCTACGCCAAATCCTGGAGAAGACACACGAAAAACAAATCGACACCTATCATCTATTTATCGATTATAAAGCAGCCTTCGATAGTACGATACGGGAGAAACTCTATGAAGCAATGTCTGAGCTTGGTATTCCTGCAAAACTCATACGCCTTTGCAGGATGACCTTTGACGAACACCAAACCCGCAGTGAAAGTTGGTAAAGATCTTACCGAACCTTTCGAAACTAAGCGAGGCCTCAGGCAAGGCGACACCCTATCGTGCGATCTCTTTAACATCTTAATGGAGATCATTATGAGAAAAGCTGCAGTCAATATGAATAAAACCATCAGCAGCAAAAGTCACATGCTGCTCGCGTATGCTGATGATATAGATATCATTGGGTGCACAATTAGAGAAGTTTCTGCGGTTTTTTCGAGAATTGAGAAGGAGTCAGCAAAAGTGGGTCTGACGGTAAATGAGGACAAGACAAAATTAATGGTTTCTACGAACAGGGCCTCCACGCGATTAGACGAAAGCGTGAACGTTGATAACCGTTATAACTTCGAGGTAGTGGACGAATTTATACACCTCGGATCTGCCGTGAACAAAAATAACAACGTCAGCCTTGAGATCAAGCGGAGAATTGTGCTTGCGAATATATGTTATTTTGGGCTAAGCAAGCACTTTAGAGATAAAGCCCTCTCTCGAGTAACAAAAGTCCAGCTGTACCAGACTATCATTCAACCTGTCTTGCTTTATGGCGCAGAATTCTGGGTCCTATCGCAAGCACACGAAAAATCTGTAGGAGTCTTCGAGAGAAAAATACTCCGAAAAATTTATGGCCCTATAGTGCACAACGGCGAGTATCAGCGACGCATGAATCATGAGCTGTATGAGCTTTATCCTGACATTGACATAGTTAAGCGGATCAAGATAACGCGATTGCGCTGGCTAGGCCATGTCAGTAGAATGGATGAAGATGAACCAGCGCGAAGGGTTTTCGAAACCGAACTCGAAGGAAGACGAAAAATAGGAAGACCAAGACTCCGCTGGAGGGATCAGGTTGACGAATCCCTGCGTACACTTGCTATTGCCAACTGGAGAGATAAAGCAAAAGATCAAACTGGTTGGCGAAATATGTTGTCTTCGTTTTGTAAGGTCCCTGACCCCCCGGGGTTGTCCGAGACCGGATAAGTAAATAAGTAAGTATTAAGCAAGAAAATAATGACACATGTGCTTGCACTGGTCCTTAAATAATTTTAAGCATGAATATTATATAAATGTAACGTCATCATGTAACATTTACTAATGTGTTCATAGAAATCGAACAGGTACCGTGTAACAAAAAGGTGTTAACACATCGCCTGTGAGTTCGAACACTCATTGGATTTTTTTCTTAATAATTATATACTCTTTCTTAAGATATTTATCTCCGATTAACAAACTTGTTAAAACTAAATACTATTTTTGAGTTTTTGGTCCGTGACTTTTCGAACTTCCCTCGTAGTAATATGAAATCCAATCAAGTACCATCTGTTAGTAAACGTCAAATTTTGAGCAAGTTCCGTCATTTACTTTGCGTTTAACAGCTGTTCAGAATATACAACCTCGTGCACTTTTCCAAAAATGGAAAAAAGTGAATTTCGAGTGTTGGCCGATCGAGGAGTAAAAGTTCGTGGTATTGTTGATGCCATATGCATTTCATATGGCAGTGTTGTTTTAATTTTAAATGATCAGTTTTGTTTAAGAAAGCTGCCTGCAAGATGGGTGCCGCGGTTGCTCTCAATTGACCATAAACGTAATCGTTTAACAACTCAAAAGGATTGTTTGGAGTTGTTTAACCGCAATTCGAAGCAGTTTTTCAGCGCTTTGTAACTGTGGATGAAACGTGGATACATTACAACACTCTGGAGACCAAACAGCAGTCTATACAATGGGTTTCTCCGGGTGAACCGGCTCCGAAGAAATCCAAGGTAAATTTGTCGGTTTTCTGGGATGCAAGCGGGATAATCCTCATCGATTACCTTCAAAAGGGTAAACAATAAACTGCGAATATTATGCCAACTTATTGGACCGATTTCACGAGGATATAAAAAAAACGACCCCATATGGCCAAGAAAAAAGTTATTTTTCATCAAGGTAATGCACAAATGCACACGTGTGTAGTCTCAATGGGAAAATTCGATGAATTGGGCTACGAATTGGTACCTCATCCGCCATATTCTCCGGGTTTAGACCCCAGTGACTATTTCCTATTTCCAAACCTAAAGAAATGGCTTAGTGGAAAGAGATTTAGTTCCAACGATGAAATTATTGATCAAACAAATGCCTATTTTATGGACCTCGACAAATCCTATTTTTTTGGAAGGGATACAAAAATTGGAGAAACGTTATGTTGAGAAATAATTTGTTTATGTTTCATTCCAACAGTCGCGGACTTATAGATCCGTCCTCGTAAATATCAATCAAAAATTATTTTCGTTTGTAGTCATGATGTTTACTTCATGTCAGAGAAATTTTTCAATTTGAAATATGTGTTGATATTAGTGGAATAACAGGTAATTTAGGAAAGGGTACTCGACTTGGGCTTTAACATGAATTTTCGATTTGTTAGTTTTTGTACTTGGGAACTCAATTGTGAAATTTTTTTCTAAAATTTGTTATTTCCCCAATAAATTTCCTCTCAAACAGCTTTAACTGTTTAACTGAAACTTTAAGATGCCCCTCTGACTTATATCAGAACCCTCGCATACGTACCTAGCATCAGTAGTTTGCCTGCGAGGGTACCCATTTTAAAAGTTACATTGTAGACTTGTGTTTCAGCACTCCAAGCACCGTGTGTATGTTGAATGTATGGTCAAAACCAACACTTGTTTGCAAGTGGTAAAATTTTTGGAAACTTATTGTAGTTTTGCATGCAATCTTTTGGCTATTGGCCTTGGTAGGAATTTAGGACGTTCGTCTTAAACTGTATTTGTTTTGTTTTAGTCTGTAGTAGTTGCTACTGCTAAATTTTCGCTTAACTATTAAATACGTTTTATTCTTCTTGCGGCCATATTTCAGGGGTGGGATTGTGTTTATAAGCATGTAATATTGAAAAGCTGTGCATGTAGTAGTAATAGGGCGCTTGGGGTCTTCTTACGTTTGGAGTTGATGTGGTCATTACATTTTCATTGACCAATTTTCTTGGGGGTGTTTTGCATGCAAAATATATTCATAGCTTTTGAAATTCGGTTGTTACGTTAGTCGACATTACACAATGGATTGTTTAACCTTCAATTATGCTACGAGTTTATCAAAATTATTACATATGACTCATTTTTATGCAAATTTAATAAAGTTTTATAATTCTGTGCTCCCACCATTACTGCGGAAAGGTTATGACCTTTGGCACAGGCACCTTTGTTGGCGTTGCTTACGATAGTAAGTTGGCAAATCGTTTAATTTCTTTACGATTATGAATTTAGTTGGGAATATAATATACCCATCGACAATAATTTCAAAGTTGTATATATGTATTTGTGTGGGGCTAGTTATGTGTTAATCCAAATATAGCGCGACAAATCCTCCTGCAGTTACACAGTTTGACTTCACCACGTTGTAACAACTAATAACTGGAATTAATGCAAAAATTGCTCGCTGCCAGAGTCAAAATATACTTGTGAAATGAAGTGTATGTTGTAGGCCTAGTTGGGGAGATTACAAACACATTTTTTAAATGTTCAATACACACTCAAAGAGGGAGTTATTTTTAAATAACTAAAACAGTTTCGTGTGCGTTTGTTCACTTGCCGAGGTGTTGATTGTGAAAACAGGGAGCGAATTCAAAATGTAGATCGTTTGGCATTATTTATTTACCAAATTTGAACAGATTTCTTTTTAAAAATAAAAGAAATTTTTTATAATTGTTTTTGAAAAAAATGTCTATTTCGACTGCTATTTCCCCATAATTTCTATGACAGGTATTTTGCTTCTTGTGCCCAAAATTGCTGCTGTTTGCTAGTTAAGCAAACACATGTTTGTGCCTTTAGTAATTGCTTTGTCAGAAATATTATTAACTCTGCAAACAGTTTGTTTTTGTGACAATACAATTGCTATTATAGCAGACAAACTGCCAGCTGATATATAGAAAAAATTGTTTGCTGTTAATAGAAAGAAAATCTTTCAATGAAATCCTTTGAAAGAAGTTTTGTCAATATTAATTGTTATGGCAAAGTATTGTTGTGTATGTTTTCGCATAAGGAGGAGTTGAGGCAATTCTCGCCAAGTTGAGCTTTGTTTATCCCTTGATGATATATGTACATATGTATCTAAATAGTTGTGAAGAAGCGAGCTGATGATATGGTTTGGTGGGCATTGAAATAGCTATGTATATTCTAACCATTCACCATAATAATCAATTTTATGTTATATGTTCAATAATAATATATTCTATTTACTCTTTAACAGTAATTGAACTGGAATCAAAAAAAATTAATGTGAGTCCGATCACAGGGGAGATGTGTAAACATCTAGTAATGAAGTTGGAAGTACTTATGCTTTTAGTATATTTTTTTAATTAATCAATTAAAAGTATCAAAACTTTCAATATTGTAAATACATAGGAATTTGCTGGTTTTTGATTGTTTTATTTAACTTATTTGGTTAGTAAATGGGCACACTGCAGTATATATGTACTGCCATAAAAATTACAGTAAGCAGTAAATTTACTGATTACTGAAAAAATTCAGTAAATTTTTACTGATAATGAAATTTAATTTGCATTACCAGTCAAATCATAGGGCCGTATTCATAATAATCAGTAATCGGGCATTACTGATTACTGAAAATTCAATGCACCTCATCATAATCATGTAGGCACTTTATAAAAATTGCTGAAAAAAATTTTAGTAATCAGTAAAAATTTACTAGTTAAAGAATTATTTTTACTGAAATTTTAGTAGTAGTGCAAAGTGCCCATCTATGGTAAATGCCCTGAGTACAAATAGTTAATATTGGCTTATGGTAACTAAAATAAGATATATAAATTTTTGACTCGATTGTATTTAAAAATCTATGGAAAACTGCATCTATAGTAGTGGAATTGTTAGTTGTGGGGGTTTGTGGAGAATTGCTCATATGCAAGTGGAAAACGTCAAATAAAAATTTTGATAAATCTTGCGACTGTGGGTTTGCACAATTTGTATTAAAATCTCCACCCATAATAATTGGCATGAGATGGAGATTGTTACCCAATTGTCGTGCACCAGCTTCAGTGTAAGGCAACAGTACGTAATGAAGATATGTTATAATCTTAATTTATATTGGAATCTAGTAGAAATTTTATTAGAATTAACATTACCTCCATTCAGCTTTGATACACTTTGTGTTGTTTTATGTTCTGAGTTATAATTTTTTTGGTGTTTTGTAAAATATTTTATTATTTTGTATTTGTTGCGGTTGACAAGTTATTAATCAGCTGTTTACTGAAATGTAATGTTATTTCACAGCAATGGTTTTCGAAAATTAGTAGCTAATATTGCACACTAGATGGTGCTTATTATATGCAGCTGTTAAGTATGAATGACAATCTCAAAGATGAAGAAAACTTTTAGTTTTTAGTTTTCCTTATATTTGACAAGTTTAGTTTTTAGTTGTGCTTATTTTGCTTTGTTTTAGTACATTTTTTATTAAAAGTGCAAAAAATCTTTTTAAAAGTTGTTAAAATTAAATGTTTTTGTATTCATTTTATTTATTTGTTTTCATTTGCCTACGATAACATAATGTACGACAATTAGTAAAAATTAGTCGCTACTAAGGGCTAGCACAAGTGCATGTTTCGGTTCATTTAATTCATCGTGCAAAATGTTATGACGTGTGTGTAAGGCCGACGCCAGCAGCGGTTCGAGCCATGCCATGTCTACACGTAAACCCACTCATAGTAGTCATTGCGACGCAATCGTCGAGTCATACGATGCTACTACTACCCAAAGATTGGGTTGAACTGTGTTGTGATACGTGTTGTACTACCAGCAATCTATGTATGTTGATTTACTTTAGCAACATAAAAAAGGAATTCATTTCAAAAATAGAAAAAGAAACAATTAAGTAAGGAAAAGGTAATTTTTTAAGAAAATTTACTTTTTTTATTAAAAGCTGATTATTTAGGAATAGGAATGTTTTTTAAGAAAAGATAATTTTTAAGAAAAAGTACTTTTGTTAAGTAAAAATACTTTCTTAAAGAAATTGTACATATTTTAAGAAAACAAGTGAAAAATAATTAATTGCGATAATTTAAACATCAATATTCTCCATTTTCCCTTTTTTTAATTACAATCGTGCGCACACAAATCAAACGTTAGAATAACATAAATTCAGTGTGGGCGACAAAACGTCATCCATACAGTATTGGATGAGTGGTCGTATGTACCATGCAACACTCAAGTAAAACGATTCATGTTCGAACACGTTGGATTGATTTACTTGAGTCGAACATAACATTGCCGTCGAAGTCTTATGTATACCAAGTAGTAACAACATGCATGACATGACAATGTATTAGTCTCACACAAATCACAACTCAATCAATTCATCTCGCGCTAGCCTCTAGTCGCTACTATTGCATACTAGATGGTGATGAGTATATTGTATGCAGCGTATGAGTACACTAATACACCCATACATAGCTCACACCGATTTGATAACGCTTTACGATTGGCTAACGATTACATCGCACATCTTACTCTAAATTTGTGATTGTATTGTGAAAAAGATTTTTACCCCCAGCGTATAGATGTTTACACATCAAAAATCCAATGAGTGTTCGTACTTACGGGCGATGTGTAAACACCTTTTTGTTACACGGTACTTGTTTGATTTCTATGAACACATTAGTAACTATTACATTGGAAAATAAAAAACAGTGTTCAATCATATTATGACGTTACATTTAAATAATATTAATACTTAAAATTATTTAAGGACCAGTGCAAGCACATGTGTCATTATTTTCTTGCTTAATACATTATATTTTATACCCACAAAAAGCCAAGAGAAAGCAAAGCAACAGACACAGGTACATACATACATTGTTATGTTCGTACATACGCTACACAAGTTCACACAATTTTCGTTGCTCTCTTAATATCTCAATTGTATATACGTATAACCACGTCATTATTATCTTTGCTCTGAAAGTTCTCCGCACCCACACAAGACAACTATTTGCTGCCGCTACGTCAGTGTGTGTTTTTTTCGCAGTCTGACAATCTGTGTTTCGCAGTCGGACAAATCTGTGTTCTATATAGGAGTGGATCACCCTTATCATTTAGGGGTATAAAAAATAGATGTTGTAGCCGCTTGTAGTTGTTGAGTATAGAAGCGATTGCTTTATTGAATTTCAACATCAGCTCACTACTCCTGATATTATGTCAGTTATACCTGGTAATAAATACTATTTTCAGAGTCAGATACTAACTTCGGCGCGCCCCCAAGTAAGGAGGTGACAGCAGAAATTGAAACTCAATGAACGCTCACGCCCTAAGAAGGATTATTATTCATCAACGAACAGTGGGAAATGATCTAGGTTGGGCACACCATCCAGGAAAGTTGTTGCGTCGTCTGCATTTAGTTTTGCAAAATGGCAGTAAAAATGCAAAACAAAACCCGAAAAAAAGTAAAGGGAACGACTTCAAAATTCAACCCGAAAATCTAAATCCAATCAATGGTCACCATTCTTGTAGTAAGGACAAGAATAAAATTCCCGTATTGGTGAGATGAAAACATTTGCCTAAGTTTCTGCTCCCACATAAACTCAACGAAAATGATGAAATGCAGCGAATAAATAAAGATTTCAGTATAAATTCTCCTCCACCCAGGCAGGACGAGATCAGAAGAGCAATTTCGCGGGTTTTACATTTTTTGTTTCCTTTCCTATATCTTTGACGTTTGGGAATAAGGTATTAAGTCAAAAAAATGCATTTTGAGTTTTTGATTGGGTTTAACTCAATTTTTTTCTCTCTTTCGTAATTTAAATCTAGAACAACTGCATCCAATCGTAAGCATTTGCTCTTTAGGCAATAAGTCAGAAAAATTCATATATAAATAATTTTCAACTTAACATTACCAAAAACTACAGTTTCTGACTTAAGACCTTATTCCCAAACATCAAAGATATATTTATAAATTTCTGATGCAATTTTTGCAATATGATTATTTTAAAATATCCTTTTTCGTAATTGTATTTTTATATACACTCACATATAAACACTTATTTGAAAATTGTATTTAAAATGCGGAACGAAATTTGTCATTCCCTGAAGAAACCCTGTGGTGTGCATTATTACTGTCTGTCCTGGTATCTTGTTGTTCTTGCCAGAACTTTCACCATCAACAACCACCAAGATAATTTCCTTAACAACATTTTAATAGCAATCAAAGTCCCATTAATAATTTATAAAACTACGATTTGCGTTTGGCTACACGTTCGTGTCTGTTTTGTGTGTCAAAGACCTTTTACATTTCCTTTGGGTTTGGGAAATTTTAAACATGTTGATAGGTACTAGTTGGGTGCGTCTGCCAGACTGTCGTGTGTCAGTGACTTTTAATGGAAGCAGAGTTAATGAACCTCAAGGCATTCGAAGGAATAGGTAGTATCTATGTGGTGCTTCAAATTAATATTCGTAGACTAAGGATCTAAACATGATGTGTGTTTGCCCTTAATTGGTTTATTACACTGTAAGATATGACATTCGACTCATGGGAAAATCGAACAGGTTCTAAAGGTAGAGAACAAATTCAAATACCCGTGTCAGCCAGATTTTCTACATCAAATCGTTTAGGGTTTTGAAATACAAAAGACTATGATATGTCCGTCTGACTATATTTTGTAAAATTAGTTGCTTATTTTGTCATATATTTGTGATTAACCTGAACTATGCTTTTGAGATAGTTGTGTATCTTTCAGATAATACAAAAATATTTCATTGTCTTCTGGACTCAATTTGAAATTTTATTGAGAACCTGTTATTTGTTTTGCTTATGGCTAAAAACACTCAGTATCAGTCAAAACCTAGGGCTGTCATTCTTCTCATTTGACGTTTCATTTCACACTCTTCGTGATACAGTCAGTGCGATAGAGAGACATTTGATGTAAATTGACTTACACCAGGTGGAATTAAAAATATTGTTGACTTAAATGTGTCATGTCGTTTTCATGAAAGTCTTTGAAATGTAAACGTAACGGGGGTTTCAACAGAGACGCTACAAAAGTAAATCGATAGGGACAGCAAACGACACCATATTTTTTCCCGCTCTTTTGACATTTCTCTTCAGTAAGGTTTGCCATTTCATCAAGGAAAGATATACGAGCCAACAACGAGTCGAAATTATTAAAATTTACTACCGAAATTTGGAGTCAGTGGCCTCAACTTTAAGAGCGCTACGTCCAATTTATGGTCGTCATAATCGTCCTATCAGATACACAATTGAGCGTCTAGTGGAAAAATTTGAATCCACAGGCACAGTACAAAATGTTCCCGTGCCAGTGAGACAAAGAAGTGCCCGTAGTGTCGAGAATATTGCTGCCGCTGAGGCTTCAGTTCAAGAAAGCCCAAATGTGTCTCTCACACGTTGTTCTCAAGCGTGGGGTATCTCTGTGACGTCGTTGTGGTGAATTTTGCAAAAAGTTCTTGGTCTACATTCTTACAAGATCAAATTGACGAAAGACTTGAAAATGATTCGGATTTTCATCGGAAAATCATCTTCAGCGACGAGGCTCATTTATGGCTGAATGGCTTCGTCAATTAGCAAAATATGCGTTAATGGTCAGACAGCAATCCACACGTAATCCATGAGTAATCATTGCATCCCGAAAAAATTACGGTTTGGTGCGGGTTATGGGCCGGCGGCGTCATTGGGCCGTACTTCTTCCGTGATGATCAAGACCGGCACATTTCTGTGAATGCGAATCGCTACCGTTCAATGACAACCGAATATTTTTGACCCCAATTGGATAATATGGACTTGGAGGACATGTGGTTCCAACAGGACGGCGCCACAAGCCACACAGCGAATGCCACAATCAATTTATTGGCAACCAAGTTTGGTGAACGTGTTATCTCACGAAATGGCCCTGTCGATTGGCCGCCTCGGTCGTGCGATTTGACGCCGTTATATTATTTCCTGTGGGGCTACGTCAAGTCTATGGTCTATGCCAACAAGCCAGCGACGATTGATGAACTTCGTATATGAATATCGAACGTGAAATTGCAGCAGTATCGTCCGATTTATGCTTGAAAACCGTCGAAAATTGGGTTCAGCGTCTGGACTTCTGCAAGCGTGCCCGTGATGGCCATGCAAAAGAAATCGAGTTCCATACATAATGGCATCGAATGTACTTTCACAGAAATAAAGAATTTCATTGGTATCTAAAACCGCTTTTGTTTTATTTAAAAAAACTTTTGTAGCGCATTTATTGAAAAACCCTGTACTTTGGACTCTTTTTGTTATCTTTTATTGTCAGGATATATTTGTAGTGTATTTGCATAAAAATGTTAACGGACAAAACGAAATGCCATTGCTGATTTATTGTGGGTTGGTTTGAGCCATTGCTTCTATCTGGATTTATTAAGGCAATTCTTTCAAACATGCAACGTTCATATGCAACCACACCAAACTTCGTAAATTTACTGACACAAATGTTTACTCTAGATATAAGAACTACCCTATGGTACTTATATTGTTGTTTCATGAATTAAATAAAACGTTTCGACTGATCCGGTGTATGTATTTTCAACCTCAGGTAAGTTGTGAAAGAAATACAAGTTCTATTAATGGTTGACCTTTAGTAATTTTTGGGATAGTTGCGTTTAAAAAGTGGATGGAATTGTTCTAGGGTTGTTATCTTTTTATCCAGGATTAGCATATTGTCGAAAGGTCAATATTCTTTACAATCGACTTTTTGGTATGCGATTTCTAGAGTAATTAACTGGGTCAAATTTCACGAGCTAGCCAAACCCTATACCACAAAGGACGAACTTAATGAAATTGTTTACGAGGTCACGTATCATCTTTATAAATGCTATATTGATACGTGTCCGACTGGTGCACGAAGGTTGAAGAAAAAACTTTAAATTATATCGGCTGTTTTTTTTTAGGGGTATAGAACTTCGAATTGAAATAAAACACAAGAAAATCGTTTTAATGTCCATCAATTTGGCTTTATTGGAAGGATAATTTTATGCCATTAATGTTTAAATATGATTTCGGGCATGTGGCCGCCGCGGCTGGCTCGAATAAAGCCAATTCTACAGGTCCAATTTTCAACCACTTTTTCGAGCATATGGGGCCGTATGTCGGCAATAACGCCACGAATGTTGGCTTCCAATTCCCCTAACGTTTCTGGTTTGTTGGCGTAGACGAGCGACTTCACATATCCCCAAAGAAAATAATCCAATGGTGTCAAATCACACGATCTTGGTAGCCAATTGACAGGTCCATTCCGCGAAATTATGCGCTCATCGAATGTTTCCTTCAATAAATCGATTGTGACGTGGGCTGTGTGGCAAGTAGCGCCGTCCTGTTGGAACTACAACTCATCCACATTCATGCCATCCAATTCGGGAACAAAATAGTCGGTTATCATGGCTCTATACCGGTCTCCATTAACGGTAACTGCCTCTCCAGCATTATTTCGGAAGCAGTGTGGCCCAATGACTCCACCAGCCCATAGAGCACACCAAACAGTCAGTTTTTGTGGATGTAATGGCGTCTCAAGGGTCTCATGTGGATTCTCTTCACTCCAAATGCGGCAATTTTGCTTGTTGACGTAGCCATTCAACCAAAAATGAGCCTCATCACTGAACAAAATTTTGCGATGAAAATGGACGGAGCTTGCGGTAAACTTCGCGAACTGGACCATTATTTTCGAAATAAATTTGCACGATTTGCAAGCGTTGTTCTTTTGTCAACCTGTTCATGATGAAATGGCAAACCAAACTGAACATAAATGACATTAGAGTTGCCAAATTTGACCACAAAATGCCAGTTTTATCTCTATTCGAAAAACAAACCTCTAAAAAAAACACCCGATAAAATGTAACAACTTTCCTTTAACACTATTATGCTATATATTTGGTACTTTTGCTTTGGTTTGTGTCTAGACTAACATGTTAGTAAATTTTTTGTTTAATCGGAAGTTTCCAACGTGGAGCCTGTAACCAATACTAGTATATATAAGTATTGTAGTTTTGAACCCAATAAAAAGTAAATTTCGAAAAGCCAAAGTGAAAAAAAGTTTAAGAAATAGCATTTTCTTAAATAAAGTAAATTTTCTCAAAAATGAAATACCTATTGATATTCTTAAACAAAGTACATTTACTTAAAAAGCGCTTATCCTAAAGAAGTACCTTTCCTTAAAAAATTACATATTCTTATAAAAAGTATCTTTTCACAAAAATAAAATATTTTTTTAATATGTACCTTTTCTTAAAACAGGACCTCTCTTTAAAGAGTGTCTTTCTTGTTAAACAAAATAACTTTTCTTGAGATAAGGCCGCACCAAAAAGTCTGCGACTTTTTGCATGAAACACATTATTTTTTGCAAAAAAAAATTAATTTTCCATATAATCTCCTTTTAGCTCAATACACTTAGTCCAACGTTTCTCCAATTTTTGTATCCCTTCCAAAAAATAGAATTTTTCGAGGTCCATAAAATATACATTTGTTTGATCAATAATTTCATCGTCGGAGCTAAACCTCTTTCCACCGAGCCATTTCTTTAGGTTTGGAAATACGAAATATTCACTGTTGGCTAAATCCGGTGAATATGGCGGATGAGGTACCAATTCGTAGCCTAATTCATGGAATTTTGCCATTGAGACTACACACGTGTGCACCCGTGCATTATCTTGATGAGAAATAACTTTTTCTTGGCGAAATAACTTTTTCTTGGCCATATGGGGTCGTTTTTTTACATCCTTGTTATGTCGGTCCAATAAGTTGAGTTATTGTTTTTCCCCTTTGCAAGTAATCGATACGGATTATCCCACGTGCATCCCAAAAACTGTTGCCATCACCTTATTGGTCGACAAACTTACCTTGGCCTTCTTTTGAGTTTTAGACTGCTGCTTGGTCTTCGGAGTGTTGTAATGGATCCACGTTTCATCCACAGTAACAAAACGCCACAAAAACCCCTTCAACTTGCGGTTAAACAACTCCAAAGAATCCTTTGAAGTTGTCACACGATTACGTTAATGGTCAGTTGAGAGCAAACGCGGCACCCATCTTGCAGACAGCTTTCTTAAACCCAACTGATCATTTAAAATCGAAACCACATTGCCATATGAAATGCCTATGGCATCAATAATCTCACGCACTTCTACCCTTGGATCGGCCAACACCATATCGTGGAGTTTTTCGACATTTTCGGGTGTATTGACCACAATTGGCCGTCCAGAACGTTCAGCATCATATTTGTTTGTGCGACCACAACGAAAGTCAGCAAACCATTTTTTTACCATTGATATCGATGGAGCAGAGTCCTTATAGTATTTATCAAGCTTTTCCTTGGTTTTATTGACGGTTCTTTTCGCCCAAAAAAAAGAACTCGAAATTCACTGCTTTCCATTTGCTCAAACTTTGACAGTAGACTATTAAGAGGTGGTACTTAATGGAATAGTACCACCTCGTTTAACTACGAGGGAAGTTCGAAAAGTGACGGGTTTATTAATCCGCCCTCTAGCTTCCCATTTCTTAAAAAAAGTTTTCTTCAAAAAAATGCCTTCTCTTAAAAAAATACATTTTCTTACAAAAAATCCTTTTCTTAAAAGAACTTTCTTTTGTTGAGATAAGTAGCCTTTCTGAAAATAAGTACCTGTTTTAAAAAAATTTAAAAAGTACCTGTTCCTAACAAAAGTACTTTTTTGTAGCTTTTCTTACAATTCATAGGCGATGTGTTAACACCTTTTTGTTACACGGTACCTGTTCGATTTCGATCAACACATTAGTAAATGTTACATTGAAAAATAAAAAAACTAGTAGTTTTTGCGCTGAAGGCTCTTTTGCTATTGCACTTTCTTTTTTCGTACATCTGCGTTAACAAGAGATGTAATATTGTTAAAATAAATAAACAGTATTTAGCTCACTGAAATAATTGTATTTGTTTTGTCATAAACAGAGCAACGACAAAAAGTATTGAATAGTATAGGCATGGTAAAATACAGAAAGTAAACTCGTTAAAACAGCTTTTTTAAATTTTTTCATTGTGGTTGATCGTTTCAACTCTCAAACTCATGTGTTCCATGTATTTGTACTTTTTTGTATTCCAGTGTTGTTGCTATATTTACGTGTATAGATAGACAACTTAAGCGATTGAAACACAATCCGTTTTTGTTGCCGACAACAACAACAACATCTACTGCTACTACTTGGTTATTTTACTACGAGTATAGCGAGCATATTGCACTCTTTGTCCGCTCTCATGTACCATAAGTGTCTCAAAAAGCATAAAAGTTTCAAAAGGCATCAATGATTCACATCAAAATTATGAATGGAACTAGTTATGACAAAAAGAGAGTAATATGTTTTGAATCATTCGCCAGATTTCGCCAGTGCTTTTGAGTGATATTATTAGTTCCTATACTAGTTCTCTCTATACTATTCAATACTCCTTGGCCGCGACGACCTGCTTGTTTGTTCGCTGCTGCTACATCAATACCATCATACTAATTTTCAGGCAGAGACTATAGTTGTACAACAACCACGTATGTGATGCTAACGCTGAGTGTTGTTTGCATGTGTACACTTTGATAGATTGCCTAAACTTGCCTATAGATGTTAACACATCAAAAACATTAGCTTTTAATGAAAGAAGTACCTCAATTTAAAAAGGACCTTTTCTGGAAAAAGTAACAATTAACTACTATTACAAAGAGTACATAAAAAATGTTTTTCTTTTTAAAAAACACATTCTATAAAAACACAATTTTACTTAAAACAAGTTGATCATTTTACAAAAAGTATATTTTCTTAAAGATCCATTTAAATTATCGTATTGTTCAACAGGCGTCTTAGGCGTGTTTGATCTAATACATAATATATAGCGAAAGGAACTACGTTCCAAACGGGTGGCCCCTGACGCCTCATGTAATTTTTTTAATGTTTTATTTACCACTCCGTTTCCCATGTTCTCATAAATACCCAGCAAAAATAAATGAAGTAGTTATTATTTTTGTACATCTTCTGCAAAACTATGTGCATATTTAATGCAATTTTGACGCTGATCAGTAACAACTCCGAAAAATCTACATTTGCATCACATCCATTATGAGTATTATGATGCAAATTTATTAAAGAGCTAAAGGGATAGTGGACAAGTACGAAGATGCCTAAATATATTACTTGTATTTAATTTGTATTTACTTTCTTTCAAATTGATATTCATTTCCTTTCTTATTCATCTGTTGACATGAAGCTTTTGGAGTACTAATAAAAGGACAATTAATAAAATAATTAGCTAAACCCTAAAGTTGTTGCTTAAAGTCAGAACTTTTTAATAGCATATCACTTGTTGCCAAGTTTCAAATGGCAAGGAATTTACAAATTGTTGAAATAATAGTTTTGGTTTCTCGTTTGCGGACGAAATATAGCCTAAAAATTTTAGCATAAATTGCACTTCCAAACAGTCAAACTAGAAGTAGTGCTGCATTGGACAACGCAATATTAAAAGAAGTAATTCTGCACCTAAATTAGCACTACCTCTTACCAAGGACTTGTGGTGCAAATTCTACTTCTTGGTATACTCTTTTTTTGCTGGGTAACTACAGAATGATGATCTTGACATGCGTTCATCTTTAGGGAAACAAATTAATTTTGAATTGCACTTTCGACCGATTTTGAAGTGTCTTTGTCGATTTAGGTTATACACACAACCACTCGACCGTTCTGTATAATGATGACCCGGATTTTGAAAATCTGTAGCACTGAGGACATCTGTAGGTACTGCAGGCTGATATATATTGGCATTATTGGCAACGACAAAACAATAATCAAACGACGAAATAGGCATTACTTGTGCTGGGTTGTATTCAAACATATATGTGACTTGCTCCACGAAAAGGAACCTCTGCGCCGAAAAGAAGTTATTGAGAAAAACGCGTGTAAAAAAAGCGCTTCGTTCATTTTTTCATATATTTCATTAGTTATCTTCATCTTTACAGGTGATTTGTAAAAAAAAAATAAAAGACATAGAAACTTGCGGTTTGCGGCATTTGAAAGAGCGGTTTTTTCCTATAAGATACACTCAAAAAGTAAAAAAAAATTTTTTCGGCGCAGAGGTCCCTTTTCGTGGAGCAGGTCACATATATACATCATGTTGGCGGTACATGACGCCTTTTTGAGATATTTGTTTACCTAAACAAGGCAATAACATCTTTAGGGTACTTTAATTTATAAAATGTTTGAACATTTTATGAAATTTTATTTTTTTTATTTAAGTTTTTCGAAAATAATAATAATTATTTACGACGTTAAACGATTTACATCAAAAAATATTGGCGTAAAATGTGCAAACTATTTTCAATAAGAAGTAAGTAAAAGAATTCTTTTCCTTGTTATCTGTAACAAAGTTATCCCAAAAACTCCGACACCTGATTTCCAGTAAAGATATTAAACTTTAAACTGCTCTCCCTCAAAAATTTTAGAATCGACTTCGGCTGTTATTGTTTGTGACCACAGATATATAAAAATTAATGTATGTGTGTACGTCTGTGTGATGAAATTTTCAGATAATAGTCAGAATCATCTAGCGAATGACATAGGCTATAAAGCCAGGGTGAAAGTGGGCGATGCCACACCCCATTTTCAAAACTCTCTGACGGCTTTCTAATATACCAATCGACCGATTGTTATGAACATTTCGCAATGTGGTACTGACGGCCTGCTGATACTCCTAGGTTATACTTGGTTGTGATCTCATGAACTGTCAGAGATATGAAGATGAGGTTTGGTATATATGCTGTTGGAACAGTATGAATTAGAGCCAGGGTGGAAGAGGGCCACACCCCTTTTGAAAGAAACCGATATAATAGCCATACCTATAGTTTGAAACGTAATGGAACAACAAATTTTGTTCACCCTTTGGCATTACAAAAATTGAAGGCAAAACGTTGTTTGCCGGGACCAGCTAGTTTTTTCTAAAACTGCTATTGCATAAATTCTAAGTTCTTTTAATTTTTGAATATAATTATCGTTTTCCAATCTTAAACAACAGGATTGCAATATACGGTATTGTGTTGTTCTAACCGAAATGAAAATTAATTATTTTATAGCAACAGAATTCTCCAAAGACTAGGTTTTAGCAACCTTATTGTTTACAAATACGATTATTGCAACCTGCAACCGACTTTATTCCCAATTCGACTGTTGCAACTAAATCGTTATCTACTGCGAAGGGTGGTTGCTGTTGCAACCGTATTAAAGCACATTCGGTTGTTGCAAACAAATTCTGTTGTTGAACCGAATTGATGTAAAATTCGATTGTTGCAACCGATTCCAAATTCGATTGCTGCAACCAAGTTGATTCCAAAATCCGCTTATTGCAACTGAAATTATACAACATTTTGTTGATTTACCGAATATAATTCGAAATTTTGGTGTCACAACCGAATTAATTATAGAAACGGGTTGTTTCAACCAAAGTTGAATTGTGGGGACTAACATCAGTCGTGACAACCTCAATTCGGTTGTGACAACAGCCGAATTGACGACTGCTCCGACTGCACTCTCCCACTTGGGGAGTGATGGAGAACGTGGTTGACGAGTCATAACTGATTCGGCCTATACATAGCTATAAGTCATTTGAGTCTCCCTGGCCCGATGAAATTCTATTGGTTATGCTGCAAAAGTGTGACACTTTCGCCACCCAAAATTGTTTGGGTGTCTATAGGGGATCGTGTCTTGACTCTCACCTGTAGCGGATAAATGGATGGGGGTATTGGTTGTCTTTATACCCAAGTCGGATCGCCTAACATCCTTTCTGTTGAAGATATTGGTGTTAATGATTGATTTTTATATTTGAAATCGAATTAGCCTGCGGTACGTGAGTGACCTTAAAGGAAAGTCTATGGATTGTGTTCCGCACGGTGTTTTGGGTTATGTGGAGTGCTACTTATGGTTTGGTGAATTCACTTGACAGCCTTTTGAATAAAGAAGGCACCTCCAATTATGAGGCATGTGGCGCCATTGTGGACTCTCTGGAATCCGCATGCGTGTCATCGCGTCGTGGTAATATGCTAAGAGACCGCTACAAGCTCGATTAATGATATATGCGAAGTTTGTTCAATTTATGGTGTTGACATCTTACAATCGTTCTGTAGTGCTATTTAATTTCCATCGTTTAGTCCATCTTCAAATAGTTCGTATAAAAACTGCACACAAATATGAAGAGGGAATAAAAAGACAAATAAATAAAGAAATAAATAAAATGACAGAAGCGAGTGTTGATTTATCCAACAATTTAAAGAATCACTTTAAAGAATCGATGTCTCTTTGAATATTGCACGCAATAGAAGTAATTAAGATCGGTTGAATTATTTGTAATTATTCTTGGATTGAACCGTAGGCATTGCCTAGGGCCCCTTAAGTTATTTTCGCGAGTGCCAGCCATAATTTATCCACGCGCCCATTTCTAAAACACAAGCCTGATAGAAGTCGAGCAGAATAGCTTGTTCAGACATTTTTTTTTTATATTACCACGCACTTATACACTGATTTTCTTCGACGGTTTTATCTATCTTGCAACGTCAATTTATTTCCCACTTTAGATTCCAATCGCAAGCACTTATATTAGTGAATTACTGAAATGTAAAATTTAAGCAAAATAGTATAGATCTTGAATCTGTTCATACTAGGAAGGTGACAAAACATACTATCATATCATATAGTTTGGCAACAATTTGATTTGACGTTCGGTTATATATCGGTTATTAATGCTGATTCTATATCGAAACATGATGTATAACCTTGGAGTCACTGTTGAATTGTTGGTGAGTAAAAAAAATAGAAAAGAGTTAACACAAATCTCCACACGGGATGTAGTAGGAGACTAGGAAAGTTACCAGTATAATAAGATTTGTCTTAACTACTAGATCAGTGGCATTGCAGGGAACAAAACTCCCTATTTGTATATTTTATAGAGCACCAAACCCCGCTTACTAACAAAATTCAATCCACAAGGTTTACATAGACACTAAGTTCTAGTAGCCTGTTGATTTCAATTTCAATAAAAAGTTTCTAGTTGTGAAATCTGACCCTGAAAATAATTTAAACAGTTAAAAAGTAGAACAAAAACTTGTAATTTATATTTGCCTTTATCGCAACATAGTAAACCACATACATTTAAAGCACCAATTGTCTACCCAGATATGAGTACAAATGTTTGCATACTTTAGAATTAAATGCCAGGGTAAGGTTAACTTTGCTGTGGTGCAACACTTTATTGCTAATGTTTCCGCTTCTAAAGAGTACAAACCCATTTGCTAAAATTTATAGTTTTGTGCAGAAAATAAACCGTTGAACGAGCCTACAATACAAGGTCAAATCAATTTGCTGGGACATGGGTATATGTATAAGACATAGGCATATGTGGTTTAAAAAGCAAAAGGATTTCCTTCAATGGCACACAAACGATTAAAGTACTATGCCAAAAACTAGTTAAACCCTACATGCATTTGGAGTTCAAAAGGGTGAGACCAAAAAATTACTATATTTACCCAACCAGCAATCTCTAAGTGCAGGTGTAAATGCCATTTGATAAATTAACCCTAGAAGTACAAACTTTGTTGCCACTGCAACAGCAAAACTTAAAGGAATTCTTGTACCTCATCAAAACCTAATCTCACTACTTTTGCTGCGACTCTTGCATCAACCAACACAAATGCATCAACCAACACATGACATCCATATCCATATCCATCACTGGGTGTTAGCATAGTTTGTGAATACTTTTTTCAAATACTTTTCATTGTCCTCCGGAATGCTTAACTTGGTTTGGTTGTACATCCTAGTGCCAACCACATTTTGGTAAGAAGAATTTGTTTACTTGTATAAGCCACAAGGACTCTAAGGGGAGTTAAGTGTGCGTGTATCCATGAGTATGTAACATGACGAATCGTATTTGTTCATTGCAGTAAAACAATAAAATTTACATTTAAATACGTTTTAATGTATTTAGGAAAATGCCAAGTAATAAGTCAGTGCCGCTGTAAAATGTCCAGCTATGGGAGCAAGATTGTACGCAAATCCGTTTGACATTATAACGTATATTAGATATAGATAAATACAGTAATGGGCAATATAATACAACCTAATAATATATACCAGGAATAGTTTTACTTGACAGTATCACAGTTGCAAATTCTTTAAATTGTAAATGGACTCTAAATGATAGATATTTGTATTTTAAATGTCATTTAATGCCGTTTTAAACTGAGCTTTTCAATGGCGAGTGTAAAACTCGCCCTTACTTTCTCATGATATCCCATGAAGGAATAGGGCAGAGCTTTTGAAAATCTTTGAAATCGTATCTGCATGGTTGTGAATTGTGAATCTCTTTCGTGGCAAATTACTCGATAGAGCCGCCGAAGAAAATTACAGGTAATCAGAAATGGAATTTAATTTCGTTCTCACATAAAACAGTTACGCACTCTAACCCCTGCACCGCCACAGAATATTTGTACATAATGTCACAGAATTGTTTAAAGTCGAATATTTATTATGAAATTCAGTTAACAGACGCCCAGTAACTTTACTGCAGTATTTGAAAAATCTCATCAGAATCAGTAAACAGATCCCAGCAAACTATATAGCCATTGGCGATATATTGTGAATCACTTTTTGTGGAAGATAAATACTGCTAAGAAACTTACCGTATTCTTATGGCAGGCGATACACTTTCCGGGAGCCTAGGTTTATCGCTAGCAACACTTCCTTCCGAGCCCTATGATAGGCCATATTTCTAGAAACCATATTCGCGATAAAGCCACTATGTGGATCATTAGTTTAGGTAGAAGGAGTTGGCACTATTGACGCGGTGTTTGTAATACCACGGGACGTCAAATTCTGTTCCCATCGTTGAACCAGTAAAACAATTGTGTGAATGGTTTTCTGCAATTGGACCGTGCGCATTCTAGTTTTACACTCACTTATTGGGAACTTTTACATGGCTAAATACTCGATTGTGTAAGCGAGGTCACCGTCGCACACTGCTCCGTTTCATGGACAAAAATCAGAAATCTGACTTAGTTGGAATTGAACTTTTTTGATATGAAACCTATATATATATATATAATATATAAAATATAATTTTTGACCTCCAGAGCAATTTAAACTGAGTGATTTGAATGCTAAATAATTTGATTTTTTAGTTTCGTTCATTAGTAGTTGAAGGAAAATATTGTTCAAAAATACATTTGTGGAAGAAATTAAATTATGTTCTATTTTTTGAATAGGTAAGAAGCGTCACAAAATTTGTATTGTTTTTATTTCGTATAAATCTTATAAAAAATTTTTAATTGATTTTATAAATAGACTTTTTCAAGATGAATATTTGAAAAATTCTCTTTATTTGATGGCAAAAAAACATCATAAAATTCGGTGAAATATTTTTTCATAATAAATTAACTTAAACTTTAATCTATTAGAAAAATGCAAAATCTTCTACGCTTTGTTCCGCTTCTTTTATATTTAAGCTTTTTAAAAAGTGCTTAAAATTACTTTTTTACGTGTGAGTCATATATGAATTACTTTGTAGTAGATTATTTTTACTTTAACTAGTTAATAAATTAGTTAATAATGAGTTAATAAATATTTGCAAATATCAAGCGATTTTGATATCCTCTGTCGGATGAACCATTGACGACTGAAACTGAAACGTAATACATCAGCCAAAATAAGAATCATTGACTTCTTCAATTTACACGCACATTTAGGAATATTTATAAACCACTGACGGAAAGAATAATGCAAAAGTACTGATACACACTTACGAGATAGACTCTCTCGTTGTCCCTCTTTATTTCTCTTGCTCTCAAGAGAGCATAAAGAGTGCAACAAACTCGGCAAACAAATATAGATATATTTGGTACGCAAACACATATGTTATAACATATTACTCATTGTGTCTCAAACATGTAATATTGAATAGCAAACAAAATGTGTTTGGACACAAGTATATTATATTTGCGGCAAGCTCAAAACGCACGTTATATTTGCATCCAAACAACTAAAAATGACAAATTTCCGAGATTTTTACAATTTGTTTGGGAAGTACCAGAACTCTTTATCCGATTTCCTTCAAATTAGGCATACAATTTTCTGCAATGAAACCTTATAATACATGGCAAATTTTAGTTAATATCTATTTATCCGAAAGGGTGTTACGGCAGTCTATATATCTGTCTTACAGATGAAAACTAGAATGGGTCCGCATCGATCCAACAAATAACGAAAAATATTTTTTTTTTCAGTCTTTTTCGTGATTTAACAAAATCTTGTTTCATTTTTATCTGAATTGACTAAAGTTTTGTCGTTTTCAATAGTTTTTTATATGTGACCCGGTAAGTTAAAAGGGACCTATGCTCAGAAAATAAGTTTTGGAGAAAAACGACGCTGATTACGAATCTGGTATTAGATTTTGAAGATTCAAAATGGCGGAGCCAATATGGCGGATGATTTTGTTATGATATTGGATTTACTTGAAACTTGTTACTCGGGGGTTTTCGGGGTCGCTGATTACGAATCTGGTATTAGAATTTGAAAATTCAAAATGGCGGATCCAATATGGCGGATCCTATATGGCGGATTATTTTTATTATATTATTGGATTTGTTTGGAAAATTCTAAAAAATAAAATTAATATTACCTTTGAATGTTAGTTATTGGCAAAATTAGCTTTTTCGAATTGTAAAAATAGTATTCTTTTAAGGAGTAGGCTTTGATTTAAATGTTTTTGTAATATACAGGAGGAAGAATTTGGAACTTTTGTCAGTTCTATTGTGATTTCGAAGTGTGAAAAAATTGAAAATAGTAGGAAGTTTTGTTTTAAAAGTGAGTGAACTAAATTCTTAACTCTTTTACTGCTATTTAAAAAAAATTTACAACCCAATGGGTGGAATCAAGAAGTTTCATCATTTCGTAATTTCTTCGGAAGCTTTAGAAGCGAAACAGTTTTCAGACAGTGATGAAACAAACAACTAGATTTCAACTCGTGTTACAACCTGTAAATGATTTAATGCCGAACATTATAACTCCACAGGGTTTATCTTTGGAAAGACAGTTTTATCTGTTTAAAAATATTCGGGACTTAGTTTCTGACATCAAAAAAGTCTACGATGTAGCACCACAACCAAAACAAATTTTGTCTCAAAAAAAATAAAGATGAAAAATTGGTAGATGTAGCAATGAAAAGAAGAAATGCTAATTCAGAATCAAAAGTGAAATCGAAGAAAAGAATATGTACGAATAAGAATTAGTTTTAGTTATGTTATTGTTTTTAGTTTAAGTATTTTAAGTTATTGTTTTTTTTTTTTGATTTTTAAAATAAATAGTGAAGTTTCAAATCTGCTGTTCGTTTCACTAAAAACATCGGATATTTATCTATTATAATCATACATCTTAAATTTTCAATAGCTATCCCGAAAATTTTGTAAAAAACTAGTCCGCCAAATTGGATCTGCCATTTTGAATTTTAAAAATCCGACTTTAAATTCATAATCAGCGACCAAGAACACCAAGTGCGTGTTGTCTACTATAAGAATCACCAAAAAAGTAAAAATCGATTTTTTCGACCCATAGGTCCCTTTTAACTTACCGGGTCACAAATACATAATAAATAAAAAATATTACTTTAAAAAAATATATAAAATCATTTTTTTTTTATTTGATTCGCAAAAATTATAAAAGTTTCATGAAAAAAAAATAATACGAAATATGAAGTTTTTTATTATTTTTATTTTTTACAGTTTATACATTTCCCAGGGAAAAATAAGAACAAGTCCCTATCTGTTGCAATTGGGGAAGTGTTTTTGAAAATAATTTTGGTTTCTGCATAGAATAATAATAATAATAGTTTCGGTTTTTATGGGCGGTGGGCGGTGGGCGATGGGCGTGATCAATGTTGATGAAATGCTATTTTTTGATAAGGTGGCGTACAAATATATTCTTCACGCAATTTTCATGAAATTTGTCGCAATAGTTAAATTTTTAGAGCCAATAATAATTTCGGTTTGTATGGACGATGGACGGGTCAATTTTGGCGATAATTTGAAATTTCCTTAATTCTATTATATTAGGGACGCGTGCCAAATTGTATTACCCTATGATGACTCCTTCTATTTTTGTCCCATCGATGCACTGGGACAAAGCACTGTGCGTCGTCCAGAGAAATATAACCCACCACTGACGGTCACAATGATGGGTAACTCCAAATGCCATAGACAATAAATAAAAGACAATTATATAATTAATGTAAAGATATCACCAATTTTATTTCCTAAACAGATTCGTCTTATAGTTTTGTCGTGGAATATGTGTTAAACTCGGTTCAACATCATAAGATACTCCATTCTGGTGTTTCTACACGCTGCAAAATAACGGCCTCTTTTAACATATTCTTATATTCTTCCAACCATATTCTGCAAGAGCAGTGTATCGGTTTGGAACACACTTCAAACATTAATATGTTTGCAAGTCCCAAACTCACTTGTATTTAAATGTCAATAGGCAAACTGGCAAACATTTATGCTTTTAAGTATACGTATTTCCCCCTTTCTTTGTTGTCTCTCACGTTTTTGTTTTCGGAAGATTTCAGCTATGCGTTGGTTATACGTTGGTACACAAAAATATATATGTATATACACAAATCTAATTCAAATCTAATTTATTTCACAAATGGTCCGCTGTTCCGATTTTCTCAGTAAAGCCTCGGACGGACAAAGGGCTTCAAATTGTTTCTTTCCTCAAAATCCTTTCTCACTTTGGTAGAACACATACATATATACGAAACACATACACAAAAACCAAAGTAACATCACAAACCATTTATGCAGCCGAGCCATCGTTTATTCTTTTTTCACTGATCAAGCGCTTTTGATATCCTCTGTCCGATGAAACATTGACGACTGAATACATGAAACTAAAACGCAATGCATCAGCCAAAACAAGATTTGCACGCACATTCAGGAACATTTGACTCACTGCCTGAGCGAATAATGCAAAAATATAGAAGCGTATATACAAGATAGACTCTCTCGTTGTCGCTCTTTTATTTTCTTGTTCTCGAGAGAGCATAAACAGTGATACAAATACAGCGGTATTTGTATCACAAACATAAATATATGTGGGTCGCAAACACATATATTCTAACATATTAATCACTGTGTCTCAAATGTGTAATATTGAATAGCAAACACAATATGTTTGTACACAAGTATATTACATTTGCGTCAGACAGATTTTTCAGTAGGTCGGGCTGAAAATTAGACTTATATTAGCCCCTGCCGAACCATTTTGTGCTCCTTAGAATTATTCTAAGGTCATTCAGCTTAACTCCTTAAATGTGTTTTAGATTCAAAAATAAGTAAGGACCAAGATATTGTCACCTATTCACATGCAAGGCGGGGAGGAGCATATCAGTAGTGATACGCTCTCGTCCGCGTCTTTATCCCCGCATCTTCTACAGTAGTCATGTGCTGAAATTCCAAGCCGAGACCAGTGCCAACTTCAAGCGTAAAGATATCCTGGCTAGAACTTGGCCATACCCGCCTGCTCATCAGGTAATTTGTGGCCCCAGAGTATCTATCATCCGCATATCTATAGGTCCAGTTATCAGCATGATTATCCGTCTGCTCATCCGCTCTATCGTTCTCTGGAATATATCAAGTAGACATCAGACTGTTTGGCTATCGCATTTATCGATGCTAGGCGGATATGTGCAATTTTTGAAATTAGGAAAACGGATTGCAGAGATTGTGCTGCTCCACCTAGAGTGTAATAACCGACTGCCATGACTTTTATGTAAAAAATACTACAATGGCCTCGTAGCTTCTGCGCAAGGTCTAGACCCATCACTTTACAATAAACATCAATACAGCCTTAGCCATTTAATTTGGAACCGTCAGTGTATAAGCATAGTTATCTAATATTATATGGTAAACGTCCCTTCCAGGCCTGATGGTCTGGGATATGAATGAATGAATTGGTGTCATGTATTCCACTTCCAACGTATGTTATCGCAGATCACTTAAATTCTACAGTGACCATAGGCACTGTTGATCCATAGTGAAGAAAATCCTAGGCGAATTAATGTGGTTGTCACCATTTGCTTATCCTGCAAATCTAACGGAAACTGTGACCACATAATAGTTTTAAAATATCGCTAAAATTCCATATGCAAAATGAAAACCAAACATCGCTATACTTAAATAAAAACCCTAATGAATTTCCACGGCAACAAATCCGTAGGCATAGTTATTGTTGCTTGGAATATGATGTGCTGTCCAAATAAAAGTCTATTTTAGAAATTAATTAAAATTAAATTGAACGAAATATTTGATTTTATTACATATAACATATTTAGTTTTTCAACGAGCTAACAACCAAGATTTTCTGTTATGTGACACTGTTTATGAAAACCTACCTACTGTGTCAAATTTCATAAATTCACTTTTTTTTGGATGTGTATGTAGTGACCTTCAATTTTCATATGAAATCACTCGCAAGTTTCAAAAACATCGGCAAGTAAGTTAAAATTGCAATTACTCTTACTGCACACTATGAAACTGCAACACAGAGGGGGGAACTTTAATTGCGTTTTACTCAAAAATTTGTTTTCACACACTAGGTGGGTTTTTTAATGTGGGGTCACACATAGAGAAAATGTTAAACAGTCGGGATTTGAACGCAGATTGGCGGACGATCGTTTCGAAGATTGTGAGTCTTCTCACCAGCGACTTAGCGTTCTAGCCAACGTCTTGTTCAGTTGTGTTACTAAGTGCAGTTTTCGATTTCGGGGTTTCTCTCCTATTTATCCTCTTTGGTATATAATGGCTTTAGGAGAAATAACAAATATTGCAATTATTTATGAAACACGATTTCATTCATGTGGCTGCCACGGCTGGCTTCGCAGTAGCTCATTCTGTCAGTCAAATTTTTCATGACTTTGTTGACAGTTTCTGGTTCTATCTCACGACTGGCACGGGCGATATTAACCTTAAAGATTTGGATCGTATTTGGATTTTTTTGCATAGCATTGGCTTTTAACAGCACCTCATAAGAAAAATTTTAAAGCGGGCAAGTCTAGAGTGACCAAAGCTGAAACCGAAAACCCTTGAGAAACCGGTTGTTATGCAATTAACCGTGTGCCGGTTTTTTAAAAAACGTAATTTTTGAATAAAGATAAAACCGGTTATTTAACAGGTTTATACACAAGTTGTGTTAAAAGTTCATACAAACATTTAATATTTAAACAAAAAAATTACATGAGGTGTCAGGGTGTCGAAGTTGGATCGAAGTTCCTTTCGCTATATATTATGTACTAGTTAGTTCTAACACGCCTAAGGCGCCTGTTGAAAAATACTGTAATTTAAAAGGATCTTTAAGAAAAGATACTTTTTGTAAAGTGATAAACTTTTTTTTAAGGAATTTTTTTTATTACTGTACTTCTTTTCAAAAAGTATATTTTTAGGTCCTTTTTGTATGAATATGTATTATATTTTCCCGAAAAGGTCCTTTCTTTAATGGGAGGTACATTTTTTTTATTAAAAGCTAATGTTTTTTTTAAGAAAAGGTACCATTTTCAATAAGAAGTACTTTCTGTAAGAAAAAGCCTAAAGGTACGGTCAGATTGGGCAAATATTTGACGAAAAACGTGAAATATTTCTTGGCCCCAGTCTGACCAAAAAATATTTTTGTGTGGCAAACCACAACACAGCTGATTTTGGTCCAACAAAATTATTTGCCATCAAATAAAAATGTGCTCAATGTGACCACAGTGTGACCACTAAAGAGCAAATAGTTTTCTCTTTTTTGTAAGATCAAACAATGGTAAATAACAGGTGCTATAAGCAGTGTTGTCAGCTTTTACGATTCCAATTATAAAATGCAAAAAAAATCACCAACAATAAACTAAAAAGAAGAATTGGTAAATATTATAAACATTTTTAAAAATATTTTGGTAAGTTGGTTCAACGGCTATAAAACTGTGTACATAGTTATAAGGGCATACATAGCTCTAGCTATGTTAATCTGTACTAACTTTTCAAATCGGATCTAAACCGACTAAGCTGGACTAATTAAGATAATTTGGCCATATTTAGAATTTTGAAGCTACTGAAAATGTCGAAAATGGTGTTCTAATCTCCTCCGTCAGACCTTACAATTATGCTAGGTGATTTTAGTGCAAGCTTGTCAAACTAGCAAAAAAGAATTTAAAGTTTCAAGTATTTCAACATAGGATATCTCGATAACTAAGCGAGTTATCAAAAAATTTCATTAAATTTTTTGGTGTTTATTTTAACTTCGTTTATAACAAAAATATATCATTCAGCATAATATCTTCCCGTATATCCGAACTTTGGAGGCCCATAACTCCGGAAATAGGGGCCGCCACCAAAATTGGCATTTACAATTTTTTTGGTTAAAACAATGAGTTCTACCTCAAATCAGTGAGCTTTGTTGGCTATGTCAGTGGGAGCTAAACTTGCCCAAATTTGCTTTTAAGGTTTCTCCTCTTCCAAAACTAACTCCGTCGCTTCTCCACAGCATAAAACAAGAAAACATTCATCCTCCTGCATCATAGTTATTTAAAATATTTTTTGCAGTTTGTTTAGAACTTTTGAAAAAGCAAAATTGTATTTACTGCCAATTTCTTCAAAACTTTTCAGAAAACAAATTTACGTTTTCTGACAGCTTGCTTAAAATTGTTGAGAAACCAAATTTGTATTTTCTGGCAGGCAAATGTATTTGCCCTACTGTTTATTTGATGCTATTTGATACACGTTTGATCAAACAAAAAGAGGCAAATAAATGTGCGTAATGTGAATTTTGAGCAAATATGATGAAACATATTTTGATCAAATATTTGCCCACTCTGACCGTACCTTAAGGTACTTTTTAATGAAGTGGTACTCTTTCTAGGAAAAGGTTATTTTTTTAAGAAAATTTTCTTATTTTCAGAAAGGTTACTTATCTCAGGAAAAGAAAAGAAAATATATTATTTTATTTTTAAGAAAAGGTACTATATTCAAAAATTAAATTGTTCGAGAGTTTGGTCGTATTTTTAATAAATTTTATTCTTCCATATTTCGCTATCCTTTACATAATTAAACACAATAATTAATTAGTAATCGTTTCTAATTAATAATTGTGTCTATCTTCCTGACGATGCTACCCAAAGGGTAGCGAAATATCGAAGAACAAAATTAATTAAAAATGCTACCAAGAAAGGTAGTTTTAAGAAAAGGAATTTTTGTACGAAAAGGTATTTTTTTTGAAGAAAAGTTTTTTTTACGAAAGAACAGGTACAATTTTAACAATCACACGAAAAGTTATTTTGTGTTACATAAAAGGTACTCTTTAAAGAAAGTGTAGTTATTTAAGAAAAGGCAATTTGTTGTAAGATAATGTACTTTTTTGAAAGAAGGTACTTATTTAAAAATATTACTTTTTTAAGAAAAGATGCTTTTTGTAAAAAAATTTACTTTATTAAGCAAATGTACTTCTTTAAGATAAGTTATTTTTTTAAGGAAAGGTACTCTGTTTATGAATATGAGTAGGTATTTTTTTTTAGAAAGTTTACTTTTTTTAAGAAAACACACTTATTTAAGAAAATTTTATTTTTTAAACTTCTTTCAATTTGGCTTTTCTAAATTTACTTTGTATTCGGTTCAAAACTACAATATGTAATAAACAGGCTCCATCTAGAAAATTTCTCATTAAACAACAAATTTCTCCCATATGTTAGTCCAGACACAAACCAAACCAAAAGTAAGAGTGTAAGAGTAAGTGTGCTGCCAAATGTATTTTCATGCTCAGGGTTGTATTTCAGGTATTTGCCAGTCTTGCACTTTGGCTTTTGTAAATTTAAATTTTATTGGGTTGAAAACTACCATATGTAATAAACAGACTCCAGCTAGAAAACTTCCCGTTAAACCAATCTAAACTGAAAGTACCCAATATAGTTGGTAATAATGGGTTGTAATAAAGTAGTTAAAAAAAAGATGTTTAAAATTTGTTCATTTAGCCCCCATCCATAAGGAACTTCTTTCCAAAAGGTTTAATTTTTATACATTAATTGTTTCTTTTTAATTAACTAACACGACATCTATTTTAAAAGATAATACAATTTGATTTTAAGCATTATTTAATTTCGCAATGATTTCATCATTCGAATGACAATTAAATAAATTAAATTAGTGTATCAATTAATTTTTTACATTTTATAGGCTTATCATTCATGAAAATTGCGAAATTATTAAAAAATCGAACATAAGTTTCAAATTTAAATAAGTTTAATGTGAATATGAATTAAATTTGTCAATTATATATTAAACAGGCATTGGAAATTTGAATGTGATTTACATTTTAATATAAAAATAAAACGTTTTTGTTAAATTTAAGATTTAAGATTCTATAAAAATCAATTCCAATCATTTTAATTAGATTAAGAAGATAAAAAGTATTTAACTGAATTAGACTACATAGATTAGACTTAGTTAGACTAGATTGGATTAAATTGATGGACTTCAATTTATTTTAATTAAATTGCATTGCATTGCATTGAATTGAATGGAATTGAAATGAAACTGATGTGTTCTTTAACGGAAACATTAAGAATACTAAAATCTGGAAATGCTGCTATATTTTCAGAACAATAATGACTATTTTTACGGGCAAACAAATCAAGACACGAAAACGTTACTTTGTGTTGATTTTGTATTAATTTGAACATATTGTTTTCCATACGCAACGAAGAAAACCGAAAACTATCCGCAATTAAAACCGAAAATTAACCGCCTTCACCGGGTTTTCCCAATCTGTGAAACCGAAAACTGGTTGTCTGAAAATTTGATTTTTCTAATAACCCGAAAACCGGTTATTCGAAAATGCAGATTTTTTAAGACTCTAGTCAAGTCGCAGCTCCGAGGTGCCAATACGGTTGATAACACGATTACCAAACGTAGTGCGCAAAAGATCGATTGTTTGAAGAGCTTTGTTATGTGGTGCGCCATTCTGCTGAAACCAAGGATTGTACAAGTTCATAAAAAGTATGTAATCATAACTGTGCAGTGGACGCCGTTTACAGAAATTGCGTTTCTAGCAGCATATTCGAATAAAAAGGGCCAATGATGCCAACACTTCAAAATTCAAGCCAAACTGGCACTCTCTGTTGATGCATTGGGTTCTCTACAATGACGTAAAACAAAATTGTGTTCCATAACATCCCATGAAGGGATTGGGGAGAGCTTCTCACAATCAGTGAGATGTGCGCTTTCTAGTTTTACACTTACTGATTGGGACCTATGTTTTACACGCGGCTCTTGTACATGAGAATGTGGGTTCGATCCCTGCTCAGACCACCGTACATTTCTTTCGACGGCGGTCACCTCGCTTAGTGATGGCGACACTATCGAGTACTTAGCCATGAAAATGCTTCTCAAAAAACTCTACAATGACGTGAAGACAATAAATGTGATGACGTAATGACAATGTTGCTCAAGCCTGAGTACATCACGCGCAGTGGGTGCTTCGTCTCGACAAAAACTTCTATTCAACAAACGCACACAGCACTTACTTGGAAATAAGTTTTCAATATCGTATAAGTATTTCCCAATGTGGTTCAAGCACAAAGCTAACATATGAAAACGTCATATTGATAATGTTTGCCAACACTGTGAATAACTGATTTTTACTAAACACGTACCTACGTAAACGTGTGTACTTGATATCTTTATGGTCTAACAAATAGAGTGGACGAATAATTTGTATTACACTAAAGCACAAATATACATATACTCAATCTTGTTATACGCAAGTGTCCTTATCCTGTGAATACAGCTGGAGTACTCGAATATGACCTTTAAATGTTCAACAACTATGAAAAACAATAAATTTTGTAAAACAATAGAAAACACTTCAAAGTAGAAAAAAGGGCTCAAGGTGGACACTTCGACATACATTTTAATCAGAATAAACTTAAAACTAATTTCTTTGTAGTTCAGTGGGAAATCAAAAGTGTGTGTCTCATTTTTACAAAAAAAAAACTGTTCACTTTTACCTTAACAAGGGTACAGGTAACCTTAAGAGGAAGGAGAAGTGGGTTACCTCAAGCTCATGTGCAGTTTATGCATGCCACGTACAAAACCTATACACAATTGGTAGCATACATGGACGTAATCAATGTCATGTTATACAAAGCTGCCTTAACATTCGACAAAAAAAAGTGTTAGAAAAACCTTCATTTTAATTAATGTTCTTGAAATTGCCATAACTTGAGTCGCTTATTACTAGGCTTAGGCGGGTTTTCAAATTTAATACGAGTAGCAATCCGGCTCTATAAAAACTGCCGCAAGAACCGTAATTGGGTTTGAAAAACCGCTACGCAACAAACCATTGTATGATGAAGAGTGAGACAAGGACTGTAGGGACAAGGACGGAGTTCTCATCGCAGATGTCTGCGCTATTGGCACCTGAGATATCCAATGACGATACAATCGATCAAAATTTGGACGACGGCGTCGATTGCCCCCTCCTAACGGCTTAAGAACAACAAAGCCGCAGGAGCCGATGGATTACCGGCGGAGCTATTTAAGGCTGGCGGCGATGAGCTGATAAGGTGCATGCATCAGCTCATTAGCAAAATTTGGCTAGATGAATGCATGCCCGGCGATTGCAGACTCAGAGTACTATGTCCCATATTTAAAAAAGGTAACCGGAGTCTCTGTGCCAACTATCGTGGAATAAGCCTTTTATCCATAGCATATAAGTTAATAATAATATTAATACTTAATAACACTTACAGCCTGTTTCCCTATCTCGAACGAATGGCTCAACGAACGAAAATCGGTCACTCACATTCGACTCCAATTTGGTTTCCCTAAGTCGAAATTTTCGTTTGCCTGACTTCATGGTTATTCCTAACTGACAGCACATTCGAAATAGAGAAACCAAAATTTGTACTGAAAATTTCTATGTTTTCATTCGACTTGAAACGACAAGATTGTAAAACCTGAACCAAATTTCTTCCTTTACAATAAACCCGAACGAAAACTTTCGTTCGAGAAAGAGAAACAGGCTGTTAAAAATATTCAAAGGCAAGTGTCACTATTTTCTTGCTTCATACTTTTTATTTTATTCCCACACAAAACAAAGCGAATGCAAAGCAACAGACACATATACATACATTCATTGTTATGTTCGTACATACGCTACACAAGTTCACACAATTCTCGTTGCTCTCTTAATATCTCGTTTGTATGTACGTATAACCAGGATATTATGCTCTTTGCTCCTTGCCGCTATATCAGTGTGTGCTTTTTTCCCAGTCTGACAATCTATGTTCTTTAAATGGGTGGGTAATCCTTATCATTTAGGCGTTTGAAAAATATATGTTGCCCGATTCTGAGACCTACCCGAAATGCGCACAAAATTTCATACAAATCGGTGTGGCCGTTTCGGAGGAGTTTCACGCCAAACAATCTGTGTGATTGCAGTCGGACAAACTGTGTTTGAATGTGTTCACTTTGCGAGTTAAGTCCCTACCCGTGATGTTAACACATCAATAATATTAATACTTAATAACACTTAAAAATATTTAAAGACAAGTGTCTTTATTTTCTTGCTTAATACATTTTATTTTATACCCACAAAAAGCAAAGAGAATGCAAAGCAACAGACACATGTACATATATACATTGTTATGTTCGTACATACGCTACACAAGTTCACACAACTTTCGTTGCTCCTTTGCTATCTCATTTTTATATACGCATAACTTCGTCATTATTCTCTTTGCACTGAGAGTGCTCCGCACTCACATAAGACAATTATTCGCTGCCGGTACATCAATGTGTGGTTTTTTCGCAGTCTGACAATCTGTGTTTCGCAGTCGGATGAATCTGTGTACTATATAGGGGTGGGTCAACCTTATCATTTAGGGGTATGCAAAATAGATGTTGGCCGATTTTGAGACCTAGCCGATATGCACAATAAATTGCATAAAAATCGGTCCAGCCGTTTCGGAGGAGTTTAACGCCAAACAATCTGCGATCGCAGTCCGACAAACTGTATTTGGATGTGTTCACTTTGTGGGTTTAGTCACTACCCGCCCCTATAGATGTAAACACATCAAAATTGTGTGCTTCGGCACTGAAAACAATTTTAAGATGTCCATTCCCGAGTGGAAACATGATTTGAATAATTTGCAAACGTTGCTCAGGCGTGACTCTGTGCACCAGCTGTTAATTCAAACCAACCGCTAAACAAGCGAAAAATTGGATGTCGCAGAAAACAGTGTTGCCAATTTAAACTTTTCCACCTTCAAAACAAAACCCCCGTTATAAACGGAAATTGATTAGAAACATCGTTGTAGTGAAAACTAGATTTATTCAAAATTCTAGGTAAATAACCCAAATTTTCAAAATGTCAAGCGATGTCGCGGGTGAAAGAGATGGAGTTAAAAGTGTTATTATTATAGATATAAATAATCAAGTAGTACACATATTAATAATATTCCAGATAACCAAATAGTTGGGCCATCAATAGATTAAACGCTTATCAAATGGTATTTGCCACCGCTGGCTCTTTCATCGACTATCTTCTGCAATGGCAATCGCCACCCTCCACCATAAATTATAGGAGTAAAGCACATTTTCGTTAACATTAGATAACCAGCAATAATAAAAACTTTGATGGTAATAAATAGAATCATATATCATTTCTAATATCTTTCTCGTTATATTTCTGTGTAATTTCCAGACGAATTTCATCACTTTCATTGGAAGGACGAGCTTGGTCTGCTCCAGTTAGTCGTTCGGACGGTCATTCCGTAAGTGAGTGAATGAAAGCTGCCAAATTATAACAAAACAAAACACACAATACCAAAGGAGTCCATTGTAATATAGTTCATACACATTTCTGTTGTTGTCCTACGAATCGCCGGGATAATGTCATAATATCGGATGATTTATGAAACCAAACTGTGATTTAATATAAAGAAAGTAAACAAAGAAAACACACACATACAAAAAGACACATTTACTTCAACGTCATCAGCCAATGAGATTGCTAAATAACTTTAAAACAAATCAAGACATTTAAGGAGATACAATTGAAGATAGCGAATTTCATACAACACAGATAACCTTCGAGTATTGGTGTGGCCGGCGTTACAGGAAAGAAGGAACAATAGATGAAATGTAGCGGTGAGTAATAATCTATTAAGAATTTTGTTAAATTGATTAATTCTTGTTGAGGAATGAATATAGAGTCACGTTATTAGAACGGTATTTCGTGTGCTGACACAATCATTACAAATATGCTTTTCAAATGTGGGCACATTATATTGAAATTTTGTAAAATAATAAAATGCTTAGTGAAAATATTTTACTATTATGGATAACCATAAATCTATTCCACAAACATCGAAATGCCCAGCGGCGGAAGACTCAAGGCCTTTCACAAATAAGGTATGCGGAATGGTTCTCTTGTAACGCCTTCCTAAAATAAGGCCTGCTGAAAGCATGATTGTTCTCATCAGATATAACCAAGAAGAAGATTTTTACAATTTTGAGAAATTTCTTTTCCGCTTCTTTTTCACCGTAATTTCATAAATCAAACAAAATTTAAAATTATATTTTTTATTTAATATTTTCTAGGGTATTTTTAAAATTTTCAATTTGAAGTTGGGCGTGGTAAAACTTTCTATGATAGATACATACATGCATACTTATAAATAAATATGTAGAAGTGGATAATTGTTTTCTGATAAAATAAATTATTATACTTTTGTTTTTGTTTAACATACATAAATTAAAGTAAACGCCTTCTAAGGCCTTCCTCTTTGCATGCCTTCTTTAGGCAATAGGCAAGGCATGCCTTGCCTCCCAATCTCACGCAATGTTAAAAAGAAAGGGGGAGGTAATGTGTAGGGAAGGCCTGCCATATTTTAAAGAAGACCTGTTTGGTCATGATTTCAGGCCTTCCAGGTCATGACTTCCGCTGCTGGGTGTTAAATTAATGATACATGCAATCAATTTAAAAAAAATAACTGATAATGCTGATAATTTCAAGCTCGAAACATATAAAGACTGTGTCAAGAAAATGATATGCAGTCCCGCGTCGCCGTACTGCTACTGCCCAGCAGGTCTATTCTGTAACTTGCTAACGCTTAATCTCCATCGCTAAAAGCATCTAAAATCATTTTAGCGATTTTTAGCTACGAATGCTAAAAAAAATGAATTCGCCGTAATTTTTCAGTTTGTTGTCATCGCTAAAATTCGCTTATTTTGTATTCTCTAACGAATAAACAGCTGTTAACTGTCTCTCAAATTTAAAAATTTTAGCAACTAACAATTGAAGCCGCTAAAAGATAAGTTGAACAAAAATACCTTTAGATTTAAATTCAGTCGAATTAATCTTGATGTTAGACGTCGTCTGTTGAACCCGCTCATATTTCTTTTTTATACAGGGTGATTCAGGAAGTTCCGGACAAATTTCTCCAGCGTATTCCTTGGCTCATTTCATGAAGAAAGGCCCTCTAGGACCATGTCCCAGAAATGCAAGGGTGCGAAATGGCAGCGGGTTCAAAATTTTCGGATTGTCGGTCGGAGGGTAGTAGGGTAGTAGGGTAAAGTTGCTAACTTCTGAGCCAGTTGTGGGATTATTTGGTTTTGGGCTTGTTGGAAAGGTCTTTAAGAGGCCTTTCAGAATTAATTAAAAAATAAGTAGAAAAAAGTCAAATCGACGAGATACAGAGCTTTCGGGAAAAAAATGGAAAAAAAATTCACATAACCTCAATTTGCTCAACCAGATGGCAGGTAACTTAGGTTTTTTTCCGTTGAAAGATAGCCATACCTCTTACCTTTCCAAAGTGACCTAAACGAAACACAGAGGTCTTACCGTTCCAAAGTTATAATTTTACTGAAATGCAAAAATGTTTGTTTTTGTTTTTGGAAGCGAAATAACAGCACACATTTATTTGTTTTTGTAAATTAACACGTTTAAGATTTTAAGTAGTATTTATAGGTATAAATATGGCCATAATATGGTATAAAAATGGCCACAACTTTGGAACGGTAAGACCTCTGGGCTTCGTTTAGGTAATTTTTCCCCGAAACCTCTGCATCTCGGCAATTTGACTTTTTTCTACTACGTTTTTAATTAATTCTAAATGGCCTCTTAAAGACCTTTCCAACAAATTCGAGCACTGGCTGAGAAGTTAGCAACTTTACCCTACTACCCTCCGACCGCCAATCCGAAAATGTTGAACCCGCTGCCATTTCGCACCCTTGCATTTTCGGACATGGTCCTAGTGGGCGTTTCTTCATGAACTGAGCCAAGGAATACGCTGGAGAAATTTGTCCGGAACTTCCTGAATCACCCTGTATAAATCTTTGTCACAACACAAAATTCACAAACAGTATGTTTGTTTACCTTTTTTTTGAAAATAACAAAGCCTTTGTAGAGCTGCCATGTTTTGCAACCTTTTAGAGCGATATCAATAATTGCAGGTTTTTCGACAAAATAATACGCGTTTGTTGGAAAATGTAAATAAATTTTCAAACTTACTTTTAAAAATTTACGTTTTACAAGTTATTTGTAAGACTTTGTGAAGGAAAATTTTTAATGTTTTTAGGGAAAACAAACTATAAGGTTTGGCAACCCTAACATAAAGTGTTAAATGTGTGCGTAATATGTTTGTCTCTTTCTAAAAGCATTTTATCAAAGCAGGGGGAGAAGTCTAGACTACTTTTAGCAAATTAGCTACGGCGAAAATAGTAACTTTTAGCTAAGCGATTGCAGTACCAGAATACGGAATTAGCGACATCGCTAAGAAATTCGCCTTGAATTTTTCTTTTGCATTTTAGCGATCGAGATAGGGAATTAGCTACGAGAATTACACAATTCACCTGCAGGAATATAATATTTCAAGGAGAAACTTAAACAAATTTTGGAAGAACATGATATACATAGATGAAATAACATACAAGAAATGGGTAACTGTCGATAGAGACAGTTTAGAAACAATGATAAAATAAGCTGGTATATTTTTGGATTCATTATGCGAAAAATTAGAAATACTAATGCCTCACGCATTCCTTGCAAAAGAACAGGCAGCGTTCCTGGTACAAAAGAAAATCATCGTTAAGATTGTGATTTTTCTGAAAATGCGTCGTTTGTAGTACAAGATTGGGTCCAAGGATTTCATTTGAATAATACCCAAGCAACCCTATACCCGATTGCAATATGCTATAAATCAAATGGGAATATAGAACATACAAATTATATTGTAATATCTGACTGTCTTGAACATAATTCCATATTCCATTTGTTTCACCGGAATATGATTGCATTTTTAAGAAACAAATTTAAAGAAACGCCAAACAAATTTATGGACTATTCTGACGCTTCCGCTGCTCAATTTAAAAATAAAAAAACTTTGTTAATTTGTTAACTTATGTGATTTTGAATGTACCGCTGGGTGCCATATCTGTGCAAATAGCCACGGAAAAGGTCCTAGTGACGCACTTGGAGGCACCATTAAAAGAGAAGCTCGACGAGCCAGTCCATTAGATGATCAAATGACTTCTCCACGGCATTTGTTTGATTGGTGTCGAGAAAACCTTACAAATTGTAACTTTCAATTTTTACCAGAAAAAGAAAGAATTTCAACGCCAAAATTTGTTGGAGAAATATCATTGCTTTGTTCCAGAAGGAAAGGCAAAACTTTATTCCGGGGATACAGATTTTGTAATTGAAAATATTTACACCTAAATTCAAATTAATAATACTATTATTACAAATATTTTTAAACTTAGTATTATATTTTAGACCACTAATTATCGAGTTTTGAAACTTTAGAAGACCAAATATAACAATAAAACAAAAAATTAGCACACGTTTTTTTACACAGAACTATATACGCGCCAAATTTCATCAAAATCGAAAATGATATTTTGTCATTTTCTTTTCTAGTAGTAAAAAATGTAAAAAAAAATAAAAATGTTGTACATAGCGTCACATTTTCGTTAATATCTCTGGACTTTGCAAAAACGGCCTCTTGAAATTTTGCACACGCTTAAAGAAACGGTTAGGAACCAACATATATTTTTTGTAGAATTTTAAAAATTTCGCTTTCTGAGATATATCTTGCCGAACTTTAGGTCATGCGAAACGACCTTTGACCTTTCAAGAATAAAATGTAAGTTGTACAACATTTGAAAGCCCCTTTTAATTTTAGAGTTATAACTATTTCTTCAGCTACACTTTTCCACATTTTTACTATTTTTCACATTTTACAAGGTGCCATAGTTCGCGAATCAAAACGGTCAGAGGTCCAGAAATTGGCACATATTGTTTTCTTACAAAGAACTACATACGCACCAAATTTCATCAAAATCGAAAAGGGGTCAGGTCAAATTTGGTAATTTTTTTTGTCGAGTTCAATTGTTTTAACTTACTGGTTTATTTTAGGGGTTAAGATTCGGGAACAAGTTCTTTTCTGATCTAAAAAACTCTTCTATCTGGATAAAGTGTAAGTTGGACAAACTCCCCAGGAGATTTTTTCCACAGTAGGAAACGCCATGCAGAAAATGTGAAGAAATGAGAAATGACATGCGTAAAGGTACGTTCAGATTAGGCAAAGATTTGGCGAAAAACGTCAAAGTAGTCAGCTTTTACGACCCAAATAAAACGAAAAACAAAATACCAAAATTAAACTAAAAAGAAGAAATGGGAAATATTGTAAACACTTTTAAAACTATTTTGCTAATTTTGTTCAACGGCTATAAAACTGTGTAGATAGTTAAAAAGGGCATAGTATTATCTTTGTTAATCTACACTAACTAAGCCGACTAAGCTGCGACTAATTAGGATTTAATAAGGATAATTTGGCTATATTTAGAATTTTGAGGCTATTTAATATGTTGAAAATGGTTTTTTAATCTCGCAAAAAAGAATTTAAAAAATATTCGATAATCTTTAAAAACTTCAATAAAGGATATCTCTATAATTAAGCGAGTTATCGAAAAATTTTATTTAATTTTTTTCTTTATTTTTATAACAAAAATATATTAGAAGTCACATAAATCGCTTAAGTTTGCACGTTCAACATAAAATCTTCCCATATATCTGAATTCCGTAACTGCGAAAATAGGGGCCGTCACCAAGTTTGGTATTTAACATTTGTTGCTTAAAACAATGAGTTGTATCTCAAACCAGTGGGAGCTAATTTGTCCTAAATTTGCTGTTTAGATTTCCAAACTTCGCTTCTTCACAGCGTAAAACAAGAAAACTTTCATCCTCCTGCATCATAGTTATTTAAAATAGTTTCTAGCAGATTGTTTAAAACTTTTGAATAAAAACAAAATCGTATTTACTGCCAATTTGTTTAAAGTTTTTCAGAAAACAAATTTGCGTTCTCTGGCAGGTTGATCAAACAATTATTTGTTGCAGATATTTGGTCAAGTGTGACCACAGGGCAAATATATTTTCCCTACTATTTAGTTGCCACTATTTGATATCTGTTTGATCAAATAAAAAGATGCAAATAAACCCTGTAGTAATTTGACAACATTTTGAAAAAATATGATGAAACATATTTTGATCAAATATTTGACCAATCTGACCGTACCTTAAGACTGTTTCGCATTAACTATATGATGTTAAACAGTACCACACGACTATACATCAGTGGTAGGCAAAACCGAACACATGCACACAAACATATTATATGTTTGTGTACGGTCGCAAACAGAAGCGATTACACTCTGGAATTCTGCACATCGCACAAGCAGATACTGATGCTTTGAATCAGTGGTAGGCAAAACCGAACGCACGCACTCAAACGTATTATGTGCTTGTGTGCGGTCGCAAACCCACAGCCATAGACTGATGCTTCGAATCGTACAAAGTTGTTGTGTTCGTGTGAGTTGCCGATCGTGTGTGTGTGAAAAATACGAGAAAAATACAATTATTGACTTCCACGCGTGGCTATGGATTGGCAATAACTGCTTAGTTCTCCCCAGTCCCTTCATGGGATGTAATGGGAAACCATGTTTTTTTTTTTTTTGTATGAAATTTTGCAATAAAATTACGGTTAATAAGAGTGGTAAAATAAATTTCTCAAAATTTTAAAAATCTTCTTCTTGGTTATATCTGATGAATAAAATGCATGCATGCCGCGTGCCTTATTTTAGGAAGGCATTACAAAAGAACCATTCCTCATGCCTTATTTGGGGAAAGCCTTGCGACTTCCGCCGCTGGGTAGTTGTTGTGTACATGTGAATTGGCGATCGTGTGTGTGTGAAAATTACAATTATTGTCTGCCTCCCAAGTTTATGGCTGGTTAGCGAATTTTTTCTTAATTAATATTAGATTGACATGTATTTAAACACGTGTTTGACCTTTTCTCAAAAAAATAGAAAATTTCTTGTGAATTGATTTTATACCTTCTAATATTCTTATTTGTTTTTAGTTGTAGCTAATGTAGTTATTTCTATGTATGTTGTGCTTAAGTACTTTGTTAAATTCATAAGTTGTTTTTTTTTATGAAAATAAATCATATTCCAGATCGAAGAAATTCTAAAATATGATCTAAATTTTCAAAATTTAAAAGCAAATCCGTAGAATGATAATCTCCTAGTCAAAAGAAGAGATGTGATACCCATTTTGAAACATGTTTAGAGCGTAATATTCCCACCTGAATGCATTTTTGACAAAAAGATAACTAGCGCGAATTCCGACAACAGCTGAAACACGTGTTTACTTAAATCTTCTAAAGATTAATATACGTAAATCTGACATTTAATTCACAAAAATGTCCCTACTAAAATCTTCAACAGCCGTGTCTTTTCAGAATAGTCCTGAAAAAAGTACGTGTCAGGACATGTTTTGACATGTGTTCCATACCGTTGGATGCGTCTTTATACCCCCTTTCATATGATACTAATATTGCACACATTTTCTTTAGTTAAATTTCCAAAATCTTTGAAAGATTCAAAAAATACCTTTTTTAAAAACGGTCCAGCTCACTGGACCTTAATCCTAGGGACGAAATATTTTGGGAATCGTCATAATCGTCATTTCAGTGGGCGTGAGGGCTACTGAAACTGCAACAAAGAGTGCCCACAGTCAGTGACTTTTAAAGTGAGAATATGTGTAGAGCCATTCTTCATTAAAATTTGTAACTTGTACGCTTTATATTTATTCATATATTATATTCGATTTCGATTTCTTCTATTGCAGCGGATCTATGGTCGGCGAACGTGATAGAGACCGTGAAACGGTACGCTGGGAAACGGGTGCAACAACACCACCGACCCAATACAATAATGGAGTATTACAAATGGTGGGACAATTGCACGGTGGACAGGCTACAAGCCAACAACAACAGCAGCAGCAGCAACAACAGCAACAGCAGCAATTGCCAATACAACGTGATCAGCACCAACAACCTCCACAGCAACTTCTGCAAAAGCATAAACAACTACAGCAACAAGATTTCCATTACCAGCAGCAACAGCAGCTGCAGCAACAACAAGCCAACAACTGGATCGAAAACGAAACACTTGGACGCTACAGTGCAACATCAACCACAACAACGGCCAACATCGGAGACGGATGTGATAATCAGCCCTACTACGACACCAGCGGCAATGTCGATTGGAGCCGAGCGATGGGAACCGGTGGAACTGGTGCATACGTTAGCGGCGATGGATCTCTCACAACAGCTGGCAGTGTTGCTTATAACGTTGGCCAGAGTCCTGCAAATGCCCGAGGGAACGTTATCAATGCCGCTATTGGCAGTAACCTGGATTATATTGATGGCAGCAGCATTGCTGGCGCATCCGCCCCAACGTCAAACACTGCTAGCGGGATACAGGGTGGCACTTCGGCCGCTTCAGTCGGCTGGGCGAATGACGCTACAAATGCTCCTACCACCACGGCCATTACAACCGCCACATCGGGCACAGGCTCGGGTACGGGCACCGGCAAAGAAGTACGCTACGCTCCATTCCCCATTCCCTCACCCACACATTCGAATCCTACTACTTCCCAATTGCAGCAAGGCGCCATCAATGCTGGCGCCCTCCAACGGACACATTCCAGATCCATGTCATCCATCCCGCCGCCAGAGCCTTTTATGATAGCACAGTCGAAGGCCATGAACAATCGTGTCTCCATCAACGTCGGCGGCGTCAAGCACGAAGTTCTCTGGCGCACGCTCGAACGCCTGCCTCACACACGCCTAGGCCGCCTGCGCGAATGCACCACCCACGAGGCCATCATTGAGCTCTGCGACGATTATTCTCTGGTCGACAACGAGTACTTCTTCGATCGCCATCCCAAAAGCTTCAGTTCCATTCTCAACTTTTATCGCACAGGCAAACTACACATCGTCGACGAGATGTGCGTCTTGGCCTTTAGCGATGACCTCGAATACTGGGGCGTCGATGAGCTCTATCTGGAGTCGTGCTGCCAACACAAGTACCATCAGCGCAAGGAGAACGTACACGAGGAAATGCGCAAGGAGGCCGAATCGCTGCGGCAACGAGACGAAGAAGAGTTCGGCGAAGGTAAATGTGCCGAATACCAAAAGTACTTGTGGGAACTGCTGGAGAAGCCCAACACAAGTTTTGCAGCGAGGGTAAGTTCGATTGGTTTTCCATATGATATTCAAGTATACGTATTTAGTTTTCAATTAGCAACCAGGATTCATAAGTACAACCAAATTTAGTAATATTATGATATTTTATTGAGTCTTTAGTTTCAGTGTTTTTTAATGTGATTTCTGATTTTACTTTCAAAGTTACCATTATATTTTCTCATAATTATCCATTTGAGCTGTAAACGCTCTAGTTTTCTTTTTGTTACATTTTATCCCCACCCACTCCTTAATTTGAAATGAATTGTAATAGCAAAAATTCACAATGACTTTCTGGACAAGTGAAAGTGATTGTGGAGTTAGAATTATTGTATAAATATTTTCTTAATTAGAAAGCACAGGAGAATATATAGTTTGCTCACTGGCATAGTGTAATAAAAATCAATTTAGAAACAACTAAAACAACAAAATCTCCCTCCTCTTTTTCGTTTTCCCCTTGATGTCATATCCTTTTTGTTTCTCACATTTTCATTATTTTTCGTCTTCTCTTATACTTTCTCTCATCATCGAAGACAAAACAAAACCGCTGTATAAAAAATGCCTTACTTCACCGACAACTAACCAATGTCAATAATGACGAACTTTCGGATTTTCTTTTGTTTCCGTTTCCGTTTTATCTTATGCATAACATAATATTTATGCCCACTGTGCTATTGAGTTATATTGTTATGCTTTGTTGTTTGTTGTGCGATCGTGTTGAGATCAATTTCCAATTTTCATTACTCAGTCAAATTACTTTTATTTCTCAAAAATCAAAAGAAAATTCGAAATCAACACTGTCTATACTGTAACTACTTACTTGATATGCAACATAAATCTAAACTACCCAAGTATATAATCGTTCTATATACTCTCATTTACATTTGTGTCTACTTTCTCGATAAAACATTCAACAAATCTTAACAAGTCGCTATCACAGCTTAATCTATGTATATAGGCATACGATACTTTTAAGCGACAACTTTTCGCTGTCAAATGCTGCTGTAAATAGCATTTTATTGAAGCAAATTCTCTGAATATGTTTGTTGTTTACTATATTTAAGTATTTTATGTTTTGTATTAATTAGCAACAGTAATTATTTTTAACAAATGTGCATTGAAAGTTTATGCATGAGTACTATGGTTGGAAAGTCGACTTGAACTGCTGAGATCTTTCGATTTCGTATTGGTAAATTTGTCGCACTTCATTGCTAATGTTAACGTGTAACTGATTTCAAGTCGAATTCGCGGTTGGGGAGAGCTACCTGTAACAAATATTCAAAGAGTGCGAAACTGACATTTGTTAAAGTTGTGTATGAAAGATCTATTTTAAATTGCTTGCAATTTAGTTGGAACTGTCTTACAAGAATAAGCGATTCTCCATCTTCATAAGTAAGAAACTGTAACGAAGTCGTTTCTCATTTTGGAGCACTTAGGTTCTGAGACAATTGAATCTCAGATTACATGTACACGATGCATTCCTGCTTAAATGTAATGATGATGGAAATTTTGAACTTTTTTCATTCATAGAGTGCAACTATTCTACTGCAGTTTAGGCTCTGTGTTATATTTTTGATCCAACTACAACATATGATTTCTCAATTCTGGTTGTCTTCGGTCCGATATATTTTTAGAAAATTGTATTTCCACCGAAGCGAACAAATCTCTTATTCGGACAACAATATCTGCTGTTTCAGGTTTTATTAACTCATTCAAGTTTAAAGATTACAGTAAAAGGTGCCTAACAAAAGAAAAAGTTACACTATAGTGACTTTAAAGTTTCCACAACTAAAGGACTTTACTTTTATTGCCTACGAGGGGGCTAACAGAAGTTCGCTTAATAGAATAGAAAAAAACTAAACAAAAAATTTTTAATTTCATATCTTTATTCTTCATCTCTGTATTTTTGCAAAGTTCAACGGTATATTTTTGAAGTCGATAAATCCACCAGTCTTCAAAATCTTCAAAGAGCACCTTCTGAGCTCCATACCATGCTTTGTTGTTTGATTTCAGGATCGTACTTGTAAAACCATGCTACATCATCTGTTACAATTTTCTGAAAAGTGGAAGACTTTCCGTTTTTGAATTTGTCAAGAAAATATTGAGCAAAACGCACACGTGCCTCTTTTTGAGATTCAGTTAAATTTCTAGGAACCCATCGTGCAGATTTTTTAGTGTATCCAAGATTAGTTTTTAAAATTCACGATACAGCCATGGCATTCAAGTCCAGTTCTTCAGCAATCATTTCTTGGGTCAGTCTTGGATCTTCGTCAATTTTAGACTTCACCAGCGCTACACTTACATCGCCAGTCGCAGATTTTGGACGGCCTTCTCGAGGTTCGTCCCCCACAGAAAAATCACCGGTGTGGAATCTCCGGAACCACTTTAAAATAGTCACAAGGGATGGCGCATATCCTCCAAATGCTGTTTGGCATTGACTAAATATTTCCACAGGCATGAGCTTCCGCCGAAATCCCAAAAAGAATAGCAAACCGAATTTCTTGCTGCGTTGGCGCAGGCATATCCACTGACACTGTTTCACTAATTTTACGTTTTCTTGTCTACATTTTGACCGATCTTTCTGAAAATTATATAACTGATTATAACAAACAGTATGTAATTTTTGATTTATTAAAAACTTATAATATGACAGAAACTAAGCGAAATTTTGTTAGCCCCCCCGTATATGAGGTCAGATGTCTTACACTTATTAAATATACAAACAAATAAACAAATTTTAATATACTTGTCCAACTGGTTCTATCCTTCGACTTTTCTCGCCAATTGGTAACACCAAAAATACGGAGGGATTCTTCTGCCAGGTCATTCCAGCGTAGTCTTGGTCGTCCTCTTTTCCAGCTTCCATCGAGTACGTTTTCGAAAAACTTTCACGCTGGCTCATCTTCATTCATTCTGATAACATGGCCTAGGCAACGCAATTGCCCTTATTTGATTCGCCTAGCTATGATCACGTCAGAATATAGATGAAATAGCTCTTGGTTGGTACTTGCCATTTTCTTTAAAAAAAAATAAATAAATGGTTTCCCGTTACAGTCCACGAGGGGATTAGGGAGAGCTTCTCACAACCAATGAGCTGTGCGCGTTTTAGTTTTACACTCACAGATTGGGACCTACAGTTTTACTCCGGTTCCGAACGGTATGTTGAGAAGCTTTTTCATGGCTAAATACTCGATAGTGTCGCCGTCACTAAGCGAGGTGACCGCCGTCGAAAGAAATTTAAGTTGGTCAGAGTAGGGATCGAACCCACGTCCTCATGTGCAAGAGCCGCGCACACTACCATTGCACCACCGACGGCCATTTTCTTTAACAGGACCAAATATTTTACAGAGGCTCCCAGGTGTTTTTCATCCGCCTGCTATGTCAAGACAGGTAAAATGAGAGTCTGATATAGCTGGACTTTTGCCTGTCGACAGTTGGCTTTGTTCTTAAACTGCATGCTAAGCCCAAAATATCATCCATTTGCAAGCACAATTCTTCTATTTATCTTCAGGCCGGCGTTGTTGTCCTTGTTCACGGCGGATCCAAGGTGGACAAATTCATCTACCACTTCAAAATTAAATCGGTTGTCAACGTTCAAGTGCGGACCAAGTCAAGAGGTTTCTCTAGTCGTTGACACTATAAATTTTGTCTTGCCCTTATTAACAGAAAGATCCACCTTCGCTGATTCCTTTTCGATTCTTTAAAATATTGCAGTAACATCTCGCAAATTTCGCCTAATGATGTCTATGTCGTCAGCATACGCCAGCAATATATGGCTTTTCGTGTTAATGGTCTTGTTCGTCTCTACTGCAGCTTTTCTCATTATTATCTCCATTGAGATGTTGAAGAGATTGCACGAAAGGGTTGGCTTGTCTCAGTCCTTGGTGCAGAATGGTTCAGTGAGGTCTTTCCCCACTTTAACTGCTGATTTGGTGTTGGTCAGCGTCATTCTACAGAGGCGAATCAGTTTTGCCGGAATCACAAGTTCAGACATAGCTTCGTGCAATTTTCACCGTATGGTGCTATTGGAAGAAGCTTTGTAATCGACAAAAATATGGTATGTATCGATTTGCTTTTCGTGGGTCTTTCCCAGGATTTGACGTACCGTCATCATTTGGCCAGTCGTGTACTTGCGTGGTCTAAAGCCACACTGATAAGGCCCAATCAGGTTTTCAATAATTGGCTTTAGTCTTTCACATAATACGCTCGACAAGACCTGTTATGCGATGGATAAAAGACTGATACCGCGATAGTTGGAACAGACACACGGATCACCCCTTTTTACTACAGGACTGAGACTCCAATCGTCAGACATAGATTCCCCAACCATATACCGCATCTAAGTTGATGCATTTGGGCTGGCAGTCCTTCGCCATCTGCTTTAAAAGTTCAGCGGGTAACCTATTCGCTCATGTGGCTTTAGTATTCTTAATCCGGTACATTGCCGATTTAATCACGCCTGGTTTGGGGGGTTGGGTACTGTCTTCCACAATCATTAACTCCTGATCTTCAGTGTAAGAATCTGAGTGGAGTAGTGCTGAAAAGTAGTCTCTCCACATTTTCAGCACACACTGCTTATCAGCCACCAGATTTCCATTCTCGTCCTTGCAGGAGGACGGCCCATTGTTCGATCTGCACATTTCGCTCATTTCACGCTCTCTCTCTGCTCCCACTGCCATTTTTCCCCACTAAATAATTAGTTTTCCTCCCTTCTCAGCCTCTTGTACCGCTCACCCGCAGCAGGCGTTGTAACTGACTGTTTCGTTGCCATACGTGCCGCGTCAGTTTCATCTGTTGCAATGCGACATTCTTCGTCGTTCCATGGCTTCTCCTTCTGCGGTTTTTGATGGGCAAGTTCAGCCCCTGCAGCGGTTTCCAAAGAATGGGAGATGTGCTTCCACTGCGCTTCTGGGTCCTCAGGAGAGGGAATATTTTACCCTAGCAGATGAGTAAGCTTTTGTTGATAGGACTTTGATATCTCCGGTATGTGCAGCTTGTCAATACCTAGCTTTTCCCGTGGTCGGCTTCGCACGTCTTGCTCACTCTTGTGCGAACTGTCGCAGACACCAGGTAATGGTCCCAGTTGGTATTGACACCTCGAATCATACGTTCGTCTATTACATTAGAAGAGTTCCTGCGACATATAACCAAGTGATAAATCTGGTTCTTCGTTCTCTGATCTGGAAACAACCAGGTCACCTTATGTATGTCCTTATTTTGGAATGGTGTGCTACTAACTCCCATGTTCTTTGCAGCGCGGTAAAGTCTATCAGTATTATTCCATTATCGGAGGTGGTATCATTCAGACTGTGATTATAGATATTTTTTCGAAAGACACTTTCCTTTCCCAATTTGGCATTAAAATCACCTAGAATAATCTTAATGTCGTGGTCAGGGTAGCGTTCGTATACTTCCTCCACACGCTCATAAAATGATTCTTCGACCTCATCATCTTTATCCTCTGTCGGTGCGTGCACACAAATTAACGAGATGTTGAAACAACCTTTTCAGCAGGGAGTACAAGATCGTGACCTTCCCATGCACACCAAAAGCACTGTTGGGTTGGAAATCCACGCTTAACACCCATGAGTAATCCGACCACTTTCAGATCGCAGCATATTTTCCAATTGTGCTCTTGGTACTTCATCAGCTCTAATATTAATTCCATGCCGTCGTATGTTTCTTTGAGGTTTGTGGCATATGCGATCGGAACAGATAGATGTTTGTTACCGATATGAAGCAGCACGACTTTAAAGCTGTTGACCGATGCATCGATGAAATGTCGTCACTCCTCTGAAATATGAGGGTAACCGATTTTTGCAAACATCGAATCAATATCATAACAATAAGACAAGTTTTTTTCCCCCGATCTTCGTGCAATATTTCACTACTTAAAACGCGATGCAAAGAGTTTCGCTGTTCTCCTCGACAAATTTCCGTCTCGTACAGGGTCGTTGAAGTCGGCTTGCGTTAGTAAATGCGGCACTGCAATCAGAAGTTCACTGGGTGTTGTGGCGAAACCAATACTTTCGTTAGAGTAAAAGTTACGAAAATGGTGCACAATTCTTTGCAGTGCTCCGTACGTGGTAGCCAAATTGTTGGTACAGCTTATTTTATTGCAGACCTTCCATCAGTAAACTTGCATAAGTTTCTATAGCAATAGTCGCAGACTTCCAGTCACACACGACTTCCACAAGTAAGGCACATAAGCAGTCTTGAATATTTTCTGAAACGATTTAACCCCTGTTTTCGTAATATTTTTCAAATTTTGACTTGGTGCGAATAAGCCACAAACGTAGCAAAACTTATTTCGAGTCGGGGACTGCATTCTTTCTCAGATGAAATATATAGAAATACGTTTTCGCACATCGCAACTTAAAACATTTGGGCAATGCAATGTAGACGTGGTATCGAACTCGTTCACTAGTTCTCGAACTCGTTCGTTTAAGGTGCCCGGGCGTAACAAACATGAATATGCTCGCCGTATCGAACATGTGCACTATGTTCTAGAGAGTGATGTCTGGGGTCACCCTAACTGAACTATATAGTTCATGAACTACCCAACTCTAATGCAACGTTTCATCTGTCATACAAGTTGTAAGTGTTGTAAAAGTCATAAGCAGTTTAGTGTTAGAAAGTTACCATAAGTGTTACTGTAAGTGTTGTGAAAGTCATAAACAGTTTAGTGTTAGAAAATTACCATTGTTAAACTAAATTTCATTATATTTCAACCACTCCTTCTTTTATTTCTCTCAAATATATGCAGCAATTTCACTGTAGAGAAAAAAATTCTGACGTGTACATGAAAATGGACGATACACGTGTATTTTATATTTTCTCCCTCTTTCCCAAGAGGTATATTTGGCTCATAGGACAGAACAAAAGCTAATTTTTGTAACGCGGTGTTATTTATTTATTTTCGCTTTTTATACGTAACTTTTGGTACTTAGTGTATTTTGCCAAGTTACCAAAAATATTGTGGGCTACAACTTAATGTATGTGATTTGGCAACCATTAGGCATATATATGTCAAAATCCGAGAACAACTTGGATTTCCGCACAGTATTAAATGAAGTTTCGTTAAATATATTTTTGGTATTTAGTGTATTTTGAAAAATTAGTTTTTTCTTCAAATTACAGAATTTCCTTTTCTAATATTTCACGTTTTCAAAAATTGTTCAACATCATGGCACATATACCGGCCAAAAATTACCAGGGCTAATTTATCAAAATGTTAGAAACTCCTATAGTATTTATTTTGTTCCATTCTTTTCCGTGCAATGTAAATCTGACTAAATCCGATTGCGGATTGGACTGACATTATTTTAATAAATGTGTAGCGGAAACTTTGTTACGTCTATTTGCAATACCAACATATTTGCTCTAAAAACTTATCTATATAAAAGAATTTTCGACCCAAGAGTTCCTTTTTTTTTGATTTAATACAAGTCAGTAGTATGACTTAGAAATTAGTTGTCGGTTTTAGTTCATGTCTCCTGCTATACTATTTCAACTAAGTACTTATGCCATAAACTTCAAAGCAACATGGGCAACTAGTGATTAAAGACATAGCCTGTGAATAGATATGTCCGGGATCACTCTTAACGCCCTTAAAAGCAACACAATCTTTTGATGTTTTATGTTGTGACAAACTGTTTTATTTCTGTGATTATTTATTATTTAATTAAATTTTCGGGTTAAAAATAACGTACAAATGAACAGCAAGGGCGCAACGAATTTCATTTAATGAACGTGGTGGATCTAACGCGATGCGAAAATTATTTCATCTGAAATTAAATTCATACCAATTTTATTTGAACTATCAAATCGGTTTACTGTTTAATGTGTCAAAGCGATTTTTAAAAAGTAAGGTACAAAATAACGATCGTTTGAAATGTCATCGTTCCAAAAAGCATTTATGTACTTACTTTGTTCATTTATTTTAATCATTTGTTTTTAATAAATTAATAATATTATTATGTTTCTTATGTTTTGTTTCGTACGTTTGTTTGATTTTTTGTCAGTTTCTTGTAGTTAAAATATAGAGAATTAGTACACAATATTATTACAATAATATCAATTTATTAATATCCTTAGCCTAAGCAATTGATTGAAATAGTTTCTGTTTCTGATTATCTGCCTATATTTATTTATCTATAACTATAACTAATATTTTATTAATAATCATTTTTAATGCAAAATATTAACTTTTTCCAACAACCATAACAACAAGAACAATACTAAGAATTTTAAGAATATTAAAGCAAAACAAAATCTATCACCGCACTCAGTATAAGATTTATTTAAACGAGAAATGAAAACGTTGGTCTCTGTTGTTCGCTAGCAGTGCGTTAAAAGACGCATCACAGAGACACATTGAACACGCGCGAATGTGAATGCAAGAAAGCGACTACCAACCTACCAAGAAACCAATCTAACACAAAAGAAAATCGACAATGTTTGGGAATGGGCAATAAGCGATATGACCAGGCGGCAGGTGTGCTGTAGAAATCCTCGAAAATATTGTAGAAAAAAGACCTCTGGGGAGAAGTGGCCAAATTCGTGTTGTAATACATTTCCATTTCATAGATATTAATGACCGAAGCCCCTGGACCCTTGGAATTATGTGCGTTTTCGCAGAATTCCGATCCTTGACCCCGGCTCAAATCACTGCTTAAAGCTTAAGCTTTGTCTGTAAATAAAATGCTTTAGTTTGAAATACAAGCAGCAATGGAATTTTGTTGGTCACTCTGGCAACAAATTCACTCTGTTTCACAATATCTCTCTCTCTCCTTCTCTGTCAATCTTCGCCTCTAATTTCAGTCTGAATTTTTGAGTGGAAGTTTATATATATTATACACGTTATATAGCGCTTACTAATAAACTATGCGACCCCAAACACCAGCCCCGAAATGGAAATAATTACAACATATTTGGGGGCATCTCAAATAATTTTTCCTTTTTATTTTTCAGTTTATTTTCTTCAATATATCTTTTGTTTCTTTGGAAAATCTCATATTGCAATCATTTTCATTGCGAATCCAGGGAATAGAATTAAATTTGAATCAGAAGTTTTTTTTTGAACTGAAACATATTGCAAAAGAGACTTCTACAAATTTTGGAAAATGTGAAATTAATAGCAATAAATAAATAAAGTAACGAAAATGAAAATAATAAATTTTAGAAATTCAAAAATTTGTTCATTGGATGTTCGGAGATTTACACATTTATGTTTACTGAATAAATAGAAAATTTAAACAATTTTAGTAGCTTAACACCCAATGTTCTCTCCAAGTAATAACTTGAAAGCCATGGAAGACTTCTTGCCACTCTGGCCACACTGCTGGCATCTTGTCAATGACAATTACATCTTGAAAAATACTTCTCTCACAAACGGCTGTTATTTGGCACGATCAATGTTCGGTCCAAGTAATAACTTGAAAGCCATTGAAGATTTCTTGCCACTCTGGACACACTGCTGGCATTTTGTCAATTACAATTACATCTTGCAAAATACTTCTCTCACAAACAGCTGGTATTTAGCACGATCAGTGTTCTCTCCAAGTAATAATTCAAAAGCCATCGAAGATTTTTTGCCACTGTGACCACAATGCTGGCATATTGTCAATGAGAATTACATCTTGCAAAATACTTCTCTCCATAGAAGATTACTTGCCACTTTTACTACACTGCCGGCATCATGTCAACGAGAATTACATCTTGCAAAATACTTCTCTCAAAACTGGTATTTAGCTCGATCAATGTGCTCTCCAAGTAATAATTTAAAAGGCATCGGGGATTTTTGCCACTGTGACCACACAGCTGGCATCTTGTCAATGAGAATTACATCTTGCAAAATACTTCTCTCCATAGAAGATTACTTGCCACTTTTACTACACTGCCGTCAACGAGAATTACATCTTGCAAAATACTTCTCTCAAAAACAGCTTGTATTTAGCACGACCATTGTGCTCTCCAAGTACTAATTTAAAAGTCACCGAAGACTTCTTGCCACTCTGGCCACACTGGGGGCATCTTGTCAATGACAATTACATCTTGAAAAATACTTCTCTTACAAACCGTTTTTTTTTTGGCGCGATCAATGTTCCCTCCAAGTAATAACTTGAAAGCCATTGAAGATGTCTTGCCACTTTGACTACACTGTCGGCATCATGTCAATGAGAATTACATCTTGCAAAATACTTCTCTCAAATGCTGGTATTTAGCACGATCAATGTTCTCTCCAAGTAATAATTTAAAAGCCATCGAAGATTTTTTGCCACTGTGACCACACTGCTGGCGTATTGTCAATGAGAATTACATCTTGCAAAATACTTCTCTCCATAGAAGATTTCTTGCTACTTTCACGACACTGCCGGCATCATGTCTACGAGAATTACATCTTGCAAAATACTTCTCTCAAAACTGGTATTTAGCACGATCAATGTGCTCTCCAAGTAATAATTTAAGACATAGGAGATTTTTGCCACTGTGAACACACTGCTGGCATCTTGTCAATGAGAATTACATCTTGTAAAATACTTCTCTCACAAACAGCTGGTATTTAGCATGATCTAATGCTCATAGACTTCGTATGTCTGAACTTTATATGTCTGTTGTAAACTTGTGATTGTGAGTCAGCACTGCCATTATTATTCTCATTATGCTAAGAGTATTAGTCATTGAATTTAAATTACAAAATGTTAGTGAGATTGTTGTATTAAACATTCATATTCTTATCATGATAATGAGAATTATATCAATGTTAATTGAGAAGTATAATGTTAATGAGAATTAAAATGTTATCATAAATTCGTATCATGTTAATGAGAACCAAAATATTAATTTAAATTCTTATCATATTGATGAGAATAATATTTTAATTGAGAATATTAATTAATGTTAAAAAGAATTAGAATATTAACTTAAATCCTTTTTACATTGATCTGAAGTATATGCTGATTGAGAACTATCATGGTGATGACTAAGTCAGTGGCACTAAGACAGTTTTTACCGCAAGAGGACAAACTTTCAATATCAATATCGAGCCAAAAACTCATAAATTCTTGGCTATTCAGAACAAAATATAAAAGGGCGAATAACTTTCTAGGGTTTTAAAATTTTCTCTCCAATTTTGAGGATATTTTGAAATAAATTTAAATATTTTGTTTTGATGTCATTGAGAAGTTATTAAATTGATTTCAAAAAATAAAACAAATAATCTATTTTTATCACACTTATAGCAACCTTTCGTCAATGCATAATAAAGTTTTGTTAAAATTGAGATGACAAATTATAAATATTTTAATCGACTTGATAACGAAATGCATTAGGTTAATTAACATTTGTTGTACTTTCCATAAATTATGGAAATTGTTAGGCAAAAATATAAACGATTCCGGAATTTTCTTGTTTGAAATAGATTTCGTTTTAATAGTAGAAAAATGGTCTTCGTTTTTTTTTTTTATTCTTATTTTTTACAATACCAACATTTTCCATAATTTAAAGTAGTTAATATCAAGCCCTAATCTCTTTAGTATGTGATATGTTCATGACAATTGACGAACCCTCAATTCCCTGGAGTTCCTGTTTTGACATTTTCTTAATACCATTTACGTTCCGGTTTAAATGTTTTGTTTTCCATTATAGAAAAGCGAAAAATTCCCAGAGTTCTTTGCCAGTTGTACCTTTTTATACTATTTAAGTTAATTCGTTTTAATTTAAACGATTTATTGTCGTTCTTATTACCTGAATTAATTTGGGTTTACAAATATCTAAGTTTAAAAATTTTTCAAAATATGAATTTTCACAAGAATTTCATACGTTTGTTCATTAAAATGAGTTTTTCTTCTCATTTTTCAATTTCTAAGTTGTAATTTCAGTTTCTTTTAAGTTTAAAATTAATATACCGCCTAAACACATCCTTTTTGAGAATAAGACAAATATGAGAACCATTTAAAAATTATATATAAATATTAACAAACAAAACAAAAAAATATAAAAAAAAAATTATCAATTAACAACAAAAATATATCTCTGTATGTTAATGAAACTTTATGTATTTATTTGATTTTTCTCTTTGCGTTTTGGCAGTATTTCGTTTCGTTTTCGTTTCGTCGTTTCGTTTCGTTCGAAAGTACTAAAAAGCTAAATAATTTTCCGAAAAAAATAATAAAACAAACTCCTTACAAAGACCACCATGAATATGAATACTCGATTTCTACCAGAAATACCACAAAATATAACATGTTTAACTCTCTGTCTCTCTGTCTCTCTCTCTCTCTTTTAAGTTACCAACAAGTTAACAAACACTTTTGCGTTCCAATAAACGATTGATTATTTTTGTTTGTTTGTTTAATTTTTAGTTAAACGACATCTTTGAAAGACAATAAGATAAATATACTTTGTAAAGTGAAAACAAAAACTAGAAATCTCTAGAGTTTATTATCTTTCAGTTTTAGCCCTTTTAACTACTACTAACATAATGCCAATGATAGATAGTATTGAGTTTTTATTTTAGTTTATTTGATTTCACACAATTTAGTTTGTAATTTTTAGTTTTAATAGTTTTTCTTGAATTCTTTAGATTGTGGTAATGTTAATAATACATAATACTTAATACTCGTATCTAACAAACTACTACTACTACTCAGTGTCATGTGCATATGTATGTACTCTACTCTATATATATATATATATATGTATATGTATATGTCTCTTTTACGATGTATGTGTATGTGTATATACAGCGAACATACCACTAACTATACTATATTCTATCAATGGATATAGGTACAGTACCTGTCTGCCGAACTATGAACATTGAGAAAAATCTCAAGTTTTATGTTTAAGTAAAAATGATAATAAAAATATGTAAAAACCGGGAAGCCATTTAATGAAATATTAGTATGTAGTTGGTGTAGGGATTAAAATATACATATATGTATATAAAATCTAATAGCAATTTGTTTTCATATAGAATCAGTCTCGTTTTTAAACATCGATGCTCAGAACCGTTAAACCACAGCAGTCACGTGTTATTTTGAAAAGATTGCTGTGTTAATAAATCGAATATCAAAGTGTGTTCAGCAAAAAAAAAATCAAAAATACCCTGAATATGTCAACAATGGTTTATTAAACCCCTAGTTGGCCCACCACCCAATACTGGCCACAACATGCCGACAAGTTTAGCAAAAATTTAGCCAATTTAAGCACAAGACCCAAAATCAGATACATTTTTATAGCCGTATTAGTAAAAATCAGATACATTTGTATAGCCGTATTCGTAATAGTAATAGTGATATACGGGTTTCCATTGAAACGATTGTACGACAGCTTAATACATAAGTATAAAACCACAGTAAACCTTCACCTGCAAAATGTAATTTTTGATGTGTTAACATCTATAGGCACGGGTAGGGCAATCTATCAAAGTGAACACATGCAAACAACGCACACAGTTAGCATCACATACGTGGTTGTTGTACAACAATAGTCTCTGCCTGAAAATAAGTATGATGGTATTGATGTAGCGGCAGCAAACAAAGGAGCAGGTCGTCGTCGCCAAAGAGTATTGAATAGTTTAGAGAACTCATGGAACGAATTGTATGAATCAAAAGCCCTGGCGACATCTGCCGAATGATTCAAAACGTATACACTCATTTTGCCATAACTTGGTCCATTCATAATTTTGATGAGAAACATTGACGCCTTTTGAAAGATTTATGCTTTTTCTATTGTTTTAAGTAAATATTCTATAAAGAGAATTGGACTCATTTATGCTCTTTTACTCAGACTCTCTGCATGAGAGCGAAGAAAGAAAACAATAAGTTCTCTATACTATTCAATACTTTGTGTTGTCGCTCTCAATTATTTCAGTGAGCTAAATATTGTTTTTTATTCAGTTGTATGCCAGCATTCAAACAAGCAGGTCATCTCGCTCTGTTTATGACAAATTTCAGTGAGCAAAATATTACTTTATATATTTTAACAATATTACACCTAATATTAAAGCAGATGTAAGAAAAAAGAAAGTGCAATAGCAAATGAGCCTTTAGCACAAAAACTATTCTTTATTTTGTAATTTCCTTTAAGGCTGTAGAGACAATGTTTTCTCCGGTTAGTGAAAAAAATGTAAATGCCGCGGGTGGGATTCGAACTCACATTCGCTGGACGATCGTTTCGATGTTTGTGAAACATCATCTTCAGCAGCGTCTAGCCCGTTAAGCCACTGCGGTGTGTATTTACACAAGTCACTCACCGAAGGCATTTACCGATTCTTTATTTTTATTTTCCAATGTAACATTTACTAATGTGTTCATAGAAATCGAACAGGTACCGTGTAACAAAAATATGTTAAAACATCGCCCGTGAGTTCGAACACTCTTTGATTTTCATCACATACGATTATTCTCCCCAGAGGGGTCAATATAATAATATCTCATATTATCACCATGTTTCTTTCTTTTTTTTCAATGGATAGCGTGTTTAGCAACCAAGACATATGGGTAACAAATTTCTAAAAGGTTAACCTGCTGTTTATTTTCAAAAATATTTTACTCAATCGTTAGTTAACTCACCGTCTAAAAATTAACAAAACCTATCTTAACAAAACTAAACTTATTTTCAGGAAAACAATAAACCTGAAATTTGCAGAGAACATTTGATCAACAACTTCGTGTCAGGAAAGGACTCATTCTCAAGTGAACCACAAACTTGTCATTCCTGATCATTAGTATCAGCTATTGTTGACGTGTTCTGTCGGTTTCCACATAAGAATCCACATAAGAATCTAATCGAAGTTGTTAGCATCACTATCTTGTTTTCAAAACTTTTTGGTAATATTTTTTCAAATTCATCATCCAGATAAAAAGTTATCGACCAAGCCCATGCTCATGAGTTACTAACTAGTCTGTGGTTCGCTTAAGATTCCAATATTCGATGACGGATTTAAGTACTTCAAGTGGAATTTGGCGAATGACGCGAGTAATCTGGGCTTCAAATTACACAATGGTCGCAAGCTTGTCCATTTAGACTTTAAACTTTACGTGGAACCAAATGAGAAAGTCTAGAGGTCTGGTACCAAGTGGTCTAGACACCGTTTTCACGTGAGGAACTTATATATTAACCGACTTGATTTCACAATAATGTCAGTATTTCAGCGGTTGTGTGAAAGTAGCGCCCTTTCATTCATGAAATTCATGAAATAAAACAAATACTCCGTTATAACGGCGGAAGAACGGGTGCCATTCATAGTTACGTATCGGCGGATGTTAAACCACTCCAAAGTTCATTTTTCTGGATGTAATGTCAACTCTTCAAACTATTCGTGATGCTAGTCAGATAAAGCGTGGCAGTTTTGTTTATCCATTTGGCCAGAAATTGGCTTTGGCTCTATCCGCCGCTCGAATCACATTCCTCATAGAATGCTAATTTTCTCTCTCAAACCTCGCACAACGTTTTACGAATAAGGCCGGGAGTGTTTCCATGGTGAAATGTCAAGCAATGTGAAATAAAAATACCATGACAGTTTGCTGTGTTATAAAAGACCTTCTTGGAATACTACCTCTACACAAATGACCGAATATATCCGTTAGACGGCATTTACACCGACCAAGATTAGCGCATTTTGAAAGTTAACTCCCTTAACCCAGAATATGAAATACAATTTTAATCCGTAAAAGCTGAAGTTTAATTTTTAACAGCGGTTAAACTGGTGTATAATTAAATACTGAATACTGATTAAAGTGTGTTGTCTGATGAAAATTACCAAATGGTGAAGCAATAAATCAAAAATCATACGACAAATACGACTGTTCGATAGAGGCAAAATATGTTTTCTGAATATAAGTGCTAAGACCCCGAAGTTTAACAGAAAAACATTGAATTGATGGGGTTTCGTCTCTAGGTATTTAGAATTTCTCATAAATTATAAATCTTCACTTTTTTGGAGCAGTTTTTAACGAATTTTTAATGTCGATTATGAAACAGACTTCCTGTACGTGATGAGATTTGAAATCGTTTAATCATTTAAATCGTAAACAAAAATGCATAAAAATGCAAAAAAAAAGTTTGATTTTATATTGAGGACTAAATAAGCCACTAGTAGTATAGAACTCTACAAAATTCTGCCTAGTACCACATTGTCTTAAACAGTATCAAGTTTCCGCTTATAATTATTCTCAAATTTTCTAATTATCTGGCTTTGTGTCGATGCCTCCTCAAATGTTAATCGTTTTACAATCAAACATTCCTGATTTAAAAAATGAATGCCTGCGAATTGAAATCATCATTGATGAGCATACACTTTATTTGAGAAGAAATTTTTGATAAAATTTGTCTGCTCTATTCTTTGAGTGTTGTGGCCGTCTGTGGTGCAATGATCCCTGTTCTGGCCACCTTAAATTTCTTTCGACGACGGTCACCTCGCTTAGTGATGGCGACACTATCGAGTACTTAGCCATGAAAAAGCTGCTCAAAGTACCGTTCGGAACCGGTGTAAAACTGTAGGTCCCAGTTAGTGAGTGAAAAATGAGAAAGGGCACAGCTCACTGGTTATGAGAAGCTCTCCCCAATCCCTTCATGGGATGTAATGGGAAACGGTTTTTTTTTAATCTTTGAGTTGTACGAAAAGTGCCCACTGGATACCAGTGTGAGAGAAGATTATATGAAATACTTGTAACGTCATTACTATTATGTCTGATCAGGTCGGGGTTGGAACAAATGGGAGTCGATAAAGCAAAGGTTTGTCTGTATCAAAACTTGATTTGAATACAAATACATATTTCAGACTTTGAATCATCACCAAGTTCTGGAGATGTTACAAACGTGTTCTGTTCATTTTCCGTATCAGGGTTAAAGGTTAATAAAAATTATAATTTTGAATTTCTTATTCAAGCTCAATACCATTTTACATCTCTAGAAATAAAGATGTCCAGCCTATTCATAAAAAGTTATGAGAGGTTTGAGAGACGATTTATCATACAAAAAAAGTATCTCAAATCTCGCACAGTGTTTAAAAAAAAAGGAGGTTTACAAGGCATCGTTGTAATAGCTGGCCCACCGTATAGCTATTTAAGGCCTAGCGAATGTGCTTTTTGCCAACTGTTGTTTGGAATGGTGCTACTGAAAAACCCAAAGTCAATTTCATTGAGAATTCTTTAATATGGAAACGTTTGCAAAGAATTCGTAAAACTTGTTTACATGCCTAGAAAAGAGGGGGTTTCGTTACCACAGCTCATCGACTATATAGTTGGAAAATCATGCAAATGAAAGTGGATGAGGGAATGAGCGATAGGCTAACTATTGTTAAATAATGTTTGATGATACTATTGTCTTTTAAATTATGTTCGATTGAGATTAAAGACATTTATATTATGTTTGATTGATGATAATGACCTAGTTTTATCATCTGCAACTTCAACTCGATGAAATTCCAACCTGCGTTGTGCCATCCGGTCAAAGCTTTTAACAGCTACTGCACATTCTTATTATATTACTCAATGCTAGAGAGCTATCGGCCACCATTAGACATGGTTTTTGCTGTTGCCCACAAGATAGCATTGTGCCTGCCTACTTCAGCTTTGTCGTACCCCAGTGATTTTTTAATTGTTCCTTTCCCACCATTCATTTTTATTAAAAATACTTATAAAAAATGTTTCTAACAATGTCTAAGGGATCCATTATATTGAAGTATTAGACAGAGTACACCCAAACGAAAAGTCTTGCCAAAAGTATATACCAATATTCAATTAAACTCCCTTCAAACAAAAAAAAAGAACAAACATATTCACCAACGCTAAAATTTCAGGCTTCTTAATTATTAATTTAGTCGCAAACATGAAATTTAACATATTATATCAATGTTCATAATGTATCGATCAGGTACTGTATTTTTTTTTTTACATATATGTATGTGTATTACATATATAGCCATATATGTATATACATTACGCGAAGTATGCCGATATTTCGATTTAAAGTACTTTTTTCGGTTAATTACCTACTTTTTTTAATTTCCACTTTTTCACTTACGTTTCGTTTCGATTCGTTTTTTCGTTACCAAACCAAAATCAATGAAAATCAACATAAATGTCAAAATTGCATTGACACTTTAAGATGATAGCAGCGGCGATAGGCGCTGAGATCTAAATAGAATTTACATATATAGACAAAGTACGAAGATAATAATCTCCCACCAAATTATCGCAATTTGAGATTGGCTTTGGTCATATCTGTATGTAGACTATACATGATGATACAAACTGTGCTCAAACTTATAATTTTAAGTTTGCTAAAAAATTGAAACTAAAATTCAATTCCGTTTGTCTCGAATTTTGTTTGTTTTTTAGTAAGGTCGAAAAAAGTATGTGAACCCATATAAAAACAAAACAAAAAACCAATCAAAAAATCAAAACGAAAACACTTTTTTACTATCCCATATATATAATTGCAAAGTAGAGAATTTTTTTTTTTGTGTTTGATTTCATTACTTGCGTAAATTATTATCGTTATCGTTTCCGTTAACGTTCCGTTTCGTTTCCTATATCTTGTCCGTATTTGCCAAAGGAGTGCCCTTGTCTAATTCGTAACTTCCCGTAAGATTGAAATTTTCGGTTTTTGTTTAAATATTTTTTAAAATTATTGTTTTAATTAATTTCCTTATATCTCTCCCTCCCTATTACTATCAACCTCTTTGTGTTTCGCTGTATTTGTGTAATATAATTCAATGTGATATTAATGCAATTATATTATTACCTGTATAATTTCTACTGTATAGTTTAATAATTTTTAAGTTTTTTATTTAAACAATTTGTTGATTTTGTTTGTGTTACCCTTTTTTGATTTCGTTGTGTTAAAGTGTTTGTGATTTTCATGTGATTTTTTGATGTCATCATTTTATATGATCATAATTATGCAAAATGCCAACATAAATAATAATATTGTGTGTTTTTGTTTTATTTGTTTTTATAATTTTCTAAAGATAATAATAATATCAATTGTATATATAAATAATAATAATATAAATGAATAATATCAAATAAATAAATATTAAATCAATGTCTTAATGTTTTGTACAGTGGGAGAGATTTGTATAAATACATTTAAAAATCTAATTCTAGAATACTTTTAGTTCAAAAATGACAATTAGTTATGTTATTGTATGTGTGCGTAATATTTCAAATATAAATTTCACCTTTAAGAAACATTCTTTTGAATAGTGCAATTTTTTTCTTTATTCTACTTGGTTTTAATAAAAGTGTACTGAAAATTTAACGGATATTAAAACAAACTGAGACTGTCAGTTTAAAAAGAAATTTTTTTTATTGTGTCGAATAATGTGTGCTGGAATGTAAGTGAAATTTGGTTCCGGGTTTTTTTAACCCCACATGCAAACAAGTTTTAAGTTGACTATTTTCTAAAAATATGCCTTTTCAGAGATTGCCTTCTTGTGTATTAAAATATTTATATTTTAAGAAGTCGGTAATATTTCGACAACTTCAGACAGAGTTAAAACCTTAGGGATTTAATGGGAAACCATTTTTGTTTTTTGTTTTATTCAATTTCATATTTGATGTTTCCGGACAACTAAAATTAAGAGTTCAGCTAATTATATTACCCATCAGCCATCGGTGGTGTAATATTTAGCTCACACATTTCCTGTACGTTACAGGGCGAGTTACGCCCCGTTTGCCCTCTAAATCGGGTCTCATAATGACGACGGTACTATCATTTACTTCGCCTTAACAGCATTTCTCGGAGCGTATCCAGTATTTAGTCTCATTTAGAATGGCTAAATATTTCAAGCGCACAGCTCATTGAATTTGACAATTTCTCACCAATTTCATGTAATGGGCACCTGTGTACTGGAATAATAAATCAGTGGTTATTCAAAATAAATGCGATTCGTATGTGCACAACTACTACAGTCAAAAAATTAAGTTTGCTATTAATAGCAAACAATGTATGCTACTTATCAGCAGACATTTTGTTTGTTATTACAGCAAATGAACTGCAATAACAACAAACTTTTTGCAGGGTTGATAAAATAGCTGACATACTGTTTGCTGAAACAACTAACCTATGTTTGCTGTAATAGCAAATTTGTTTGCTTTCCCCTTTTCAGCAGACTTTTCTGCTGTGTTTACCAACATATTTTTTTGAGTGTATACAAAATACGTTGTACTAAAGTAGATAGTCAACATTTCTCTTCACTCGAATGCCAACAAACAAAACGAGTGAAACTTTAATCATTCTCCGCTCTCTCTCTCTCACTCTCTTCATTGGTTATTTCAATACACGAGCAGTTTTTTTAATGGTGTTATTGTATATAACTATAAAAATTCCGGCCATGTTGGGTTTGAGTGAATTGTGACCACTTTCTGGTTTCCTTTTACGAGGGTTGCCAAATTGTGCACATCTTCTGGTCGTCTACTTCTTGATCGTCTTTGACTTTACCACAGCGTTGCGATAATATGTGAAGTTAACAACAATGTCCCATTATGTCCATTTTATTTTTTATTAATGTCTAAATGCCTAAGAACAGGGTGATTTTCATTTAAAATTTCAATATATGCCCCCCTCGAAATTCCGAATAATTTTGTACTGTTTTGTGTACTTTTATTAGAAGTATACGTGTACATTTGTGTTGAAATTGACATAATTATTGTACCAAACAATAATTACATAATGGTGCTAAAAAATGAGCATGGTTTTCAAAATTGTGCGAAATATGGCAACACTGCTGTTGCAGTATACTCGAATTATGAATTCTTACTCTGCCCTCACCGTCTATCTTAAGATTAGCACTGGTCAGCGCTCCTCTATAACTTTTGAAATACCCCGGAAATTTGATATGTTAATACATAATAGCTAACAACAACTTGGAGACTATGTCAAACTGTGGCCTCATCGTTGCCTTAAAACACGACAATGGGAAAATACCCCGGAAATTTGATATGTTAATACATAATAGCTAACAACAACTTGGAGACTATGTCAAACTGTGGCCTCATCGTTGCCTTAAAACACGACAATGGGAATTATATTTACATTGATGTGTGACCATCGGTGGGGATAAGGTAGATGTGTACGCGTGGCAAGCTAGCACTAAACATGTGATCTTGATTAAAATTTAATACAATAATGTGATCGTGAGTGCAGGGAATTCAAAATTGCAATCGCTTGTGCGGCTGAACTATTTTGTATTAGCCCTTACGCGTCGTGCTCTCGACAGACACTCACGAAACACACTGACGAATCACGCTAAGAAGTGTGAATATTTTATGAACCAACATCATCTAACCAAGTGTCAAACCAAAGTCTCTAAAAGTCCGATTTTAAGCCACGTTTTTAGAAATTCTTCACTGATTTTGAAAAATTTGGATTTTCGGGTATATTCAGATACACATGATAGCGTATGCAACAGATGTGTAACCAACGAATTGAAGATGGGTGCCAAATGTGCCTAATTTGAATTGTCCGTACGTTGTGTTTTATAGGCACAAAGTATTTTTGGCTCGCTCCATCAACTTTCGGTTCGTTTGGTATTCAAAATGTCATAAAAAGTTAAAAGACCGTCACTGTGTGATCAAAAATCTCAATTAGCTGAAACAAATCTGGTCAGCATAATTTTGAAACGCTGAATCTAATGGCGTGTGCCGCTTTTCTATATCACATGAGAATAATTTTGAGATATTTGGTCACAAAGTTTGCTTGGAAGTCACAAATGCTAAGAGCTTTGAGACTAAATTAGCGGCAGAAAGCTTCCGAATCAATGTTTGACTTCTGGGTAAGAAATATAGAGTACCCTTAGCAGATTGCTAACTTTAAGTTGTTACCCCATCTCCTCATCATCTTGCCCTTAATAATTCGACAGACTCAAATTGTATCCAGTACAAGTAAAGGAAATTGTAGAAATTTTGGAGTAGTACGTATGAAAAAAAATTTCCTCTTAAAAACATACTATAGTCCCTATAGAGTAATTGATGAAATTTGGTGTTTTGCAGACGGCCGGTTGGATGTGGGAAACAATGCTTTAATAATACCAGATAGAGGCAGTGACTCAAACCATCCAACAATAAAATAAAATATACCACAAATATATACTAACAATAAAATATAACAAAAAAGTCCAAAATACATTTAAATTTCATGGTTTTTATCAAAACTGTTTGCAAAATTGTAATCAACAATTTTTGTATGTAATTCCACCTGCTGTAAGTCAATTTACGTCAAATAACTCTCTATCGCACCGACCGCACGACGAATTGTGTGAAGGGAGATTTCAGATGGAAATAATGGTAGCTTTGTACGTCACTACTATATGATGGCCCCTCAAACTCCATTTTTATCTCAAACTTCCTGTTTAGAAGTTATAACACGTTGTGTAATCTACTTGTACTGTAGTACCACAACAGTATATCAACGGCGTTTAATCTTGCGACATCTGGGTTAGTAAGTTGCATATGCCTATGTCTAGCTTTAGATGGTTGAGAAATATCACCAAACAAAGTGTATAGAATTTTGAGTAGAGAAGAAAATTTACACATGGAGTGGAATGACAAGAAAGAAAACGAGTGAAGCGCCTCGTCTCTCTGCTCTCTCTACGATGAATATTTCAACATACAAGCAGTTTTTTGATGATGTTTTTGTATCTAACTATAGAAATTCCAACCAGGTTTAAATAAAATTGCATTAAGTATGTAAAAAGTATGAAACGATCAACATATGAAGGGAGAATGAAGTGCGTTTGAGTGCATCGCATTGACTTTTTGGTTCTCTTTCGCGAGGGTTGCCAAATTGCGCACATCTTCTGGTCGTCTAGCAAATTGATCGTCTTTGCTTATAATGGGTTTTTCAACAGAGACGCTACAAAAGTAAATCGATAGGGACAGCAAACGACGTCATATTTTTTCCCGCTCTTTTGACATTTCTCTTCAGTAAGGTTTGCCATTTCATCATGAAAAGATATACGAGCCAACAACGAGTCGAAATTATTAAAATTTACTACCGAAATTTGGAGGCAGTGGCCTCAACTTTAAGAGCGCTACGTCCAATTTATGGTCGTCATAATCGTCCTACCAGATCAACAATTGAGCGTCTAGTGGAAAAATTTAAAACCACAGGCACAGTCCAAAATGTTCCCGTGCCAGTGAGACAAAGAAGTGCCCGTAGTGTAGAGAATATTGCTGCCGCTGGGGCTTCAGTTCAAGAAAGCCCAAATGTGTCTCTCACACCTCGTTCTCAAGCGTTGGGCATCTCTGTGACGTTGTTGTGGCGAATCTTGGCCTACATCCTTACAAGATCAAATTGACGCAAGAACTGAATCCGCTTGACACCATAAGCGTCGTCTGTTCGTGAATTGGGCTGAGCAACAACTTGAAAATGATTCGGATTTTCATCGGAAAATCATCTTCAGCGATGAGGCTCATTTCTGGCTGAATGGCTTCGTCAATAAGCAAAATATGCGTTATTGGTCAGACAGCAATCCAGACGTAATCCATGAGTCATCATTGCATTCCGAAACAATTACGGTTTGGTGCGGTTTATGGGCCGGCGGCGTCATTGGGCCGTACTTCTTCCGTGATGATCAAGACCGACACATTACTGTGAATGCGAATCGCTACCGTTCAATGATAACCGAATATTTTTGACCCCAATTGTATAATATGGACTTGGAGGACATGTGGTTCCAACAGGACGGCGCCACAAGCCACACAGCGAATGCCACAATCAATTTATTGGAAACCAAGTTTGGTGAACGTGTTATCTCACGAAATGGACCAGTCGATTGGCCGCCTCGTTCGTGCGATTTGACGCCGATAGATTATTTCCCGTGGGGCTACGTCAAGTCTATGGTCGATGCCAACAAGCTAGCGACGATTTATGAACTTCGTACGAATATCGAACGTGAAATTGCAGTAGTATCGGCCGATTTATGCTTGAAAACCGTCGAAAATTGGGTTCAGTGTCTGGACTTCTGCAAGCGTGCCCCGTGGTGGCCATGCAAAAGAAATCGAGTTCCATACATAATGGCATCGAACGTACTTTCACAGGAATAAAGAATTTCATTGCTATCTAAAACCGGGTTCGTTTTATTTAAAAAAACTTTTGTAGTGCTCTTATTGAAAAACCTTTGTATTTGGAAACCCCTTTATATATTTAAAACTTCACATTTCATCATATAGACATATAACTATAAATAAGTCACATATGGCAACCTCTCTAAAAAAAATACAAAACAAAGTTTAGGTTAAACTCAAACGGAGTGATAGCTCACTCTCTCGTTATCTCTTCAATAAGTTTATTATTAATAAGTTAATTATTTTACTTATTATATCGATTTTTTAATCAAATGTTACTGACTTTTTAATCATATCATTCATTATGAACTTAATATGTTATTGTGAGATGAGAGTAATGAGATTTGAAATTGATAGACAAATCAATATTTCAAACAATTTCCACTCAGTGGAGAGATAAGTTCAGAGACGGTCTAGAATTAGACGACCAGAAGATGTGCACAATTTGGCAACCCTAGTAAAAGAGAACCAAAAAGTGCTAGAAATTCACTCAAAGGCTTTTCCCTCACGCGTCATATCTAAGTTATTTCATACTTTCTGCATAGTTTGTGTAATTTTAGTTCAACATGGTTGGAATTTGCATAGTTATATATAATAACACTTAACACTATCAAAAAGCAGCTCTTGTATTGGAATATTCAAGGAAGAGAGTAAGAGAAAGAAGAGAGAATGAGTAGGGTTGTACTCGTTGTGTTTGTTGGCACTTGAGTGAAGAGAAATTTTGACTGTCTACTTGTACATCGACTTTGATAAGTTATCGATATGTGTATATACATTTAAGTAGAGAATGGTGTTAGACATTCGCATGTTCTTAAAATATCTATAACTAGATAACTATAACTAGTGGCCGTCGGTGGTGCAATGGTTAGTGTGCGCGTCTCTGGCACATGAGAACGTGGGTTCGATCCCTGCTCAGACCACCTTACATTTCTTTCGACGGTGGTCACCTCGCTTAGTGATGGCGACACTATCGAGTACTTAGCCTTGAATATGCTTCTCAAAATACCGTTCGGAACCGGTGTAAAATTGTAGGTCCCAATCAGTGAGTGTAAAACTAGAAAGCGCACATCTCACTGATTGTGAGAAGCTCTCCCAAATCCCTTCATGGGATGTTATGGGACACCATTTTTTTTTTTTTTGATAACAAAACGTGTTATAACTTTGAATAATATAGAAGTTATTTTTGTTACGAGCAACACTTTTCTCAAACTTACTACTCCACAATTTCCATTACTTTTCGTGGAATCAATATACTTTTTGTCAAATTATTTGTCGCAAGGGGGAGTGGAGAGGGGCGTAATAACTTGAAGATAGTAATCTGTTAAAGGTACTCTACATTTCTAACTCTAATTTAGTCTCAAAGCCCTTAGCATTTTTGATTTCCCAGCTAAGTTTGTGGCCAAATATCTCCAAATGTTAATGTGATAGAGAAAAATGGTACATTCTATTAGATTCAGCGTTTCAAGGATATACTGATTTGCGTTGTTTCACTCAATTCAGATTTGTAAAGTGAGAAAAAAACACACACACACAGTGATATAGGCAGTGTTAAGCAATAAATATGAACAAACTGTAAAGATAGAAACGCTTGGATAAATTACATTTGATAATAATATGGTGTGAATACTCGTGTGGGACAGTGAGTATTTTGTCCCTTTGATCGCGAGTGAAAATCCTCTCCCCCATATTACTCTAGTATAAAGGTTAAGGTGCGCGACTCTGTTAAAGTGAATTTAGATTCAATTGCCACTCTAATCAGGTTTAATTTGTTTCAGCGACAATCATGACACCATTGAATAATTAGCCATGAATATATTCTCAATTTATTACCGTTCGCAATGACATATAAAACTGCAGATCCTGATCAGTGCCTCTGCAAATGATTTTGATAAGCACTGCCTTATCCCTTCACAAGAAATAATGGGAAACTAAGATGATTTAATTTATGTAAAATACTATGCTGTTTCTTGTGTCAATTGTAGATATAATTGAAATTCTTTAATCTACCAAAAGCTAACTTAAGTTTCCACATATCTACAATCCCATTACATATCTATATCTTGCCCTTTCAAGGTATCTTCTCTCAATATCATGGTAATTGATCAAATTCGAAAAGCTCTTTTCGAACGCGTTTCATTGACGCACCCAATTTTGGAAAAATTATACTCAATTGATGGCTTTAATAGAGTTATAGTTTGTGCTGCATAATAAATTGCGCGTGGCTATCGCACTGAAAGCAAAACCTTCGTCACCTCGATGAACAATTACAGTAAAAGTTAGTTTACGTGCAGAATCATCAGCACAACGTACGAATTCACTGCAGCGGTGATAAAATCGTCCGATATACGAAATTTTTTTTGATAATCGTTTCCAACCACAATTTTGACATTTCGAATATTTTAATAAACAAAAGTAACCCCACTACGTAAAAGTAGCAAAGGGAGTATAAAGAGCAATTATTCATGAGGTATTTGTAAAGTGAATCCGAGACAGGTGGCAACTATATGCAACAAAAGTTTCCGTGTAGAGGTAAACGAAAAAATTTCAGAATATTTAAATGTGGGGCTATAAACCGAAATCTAAGTAGCCCTTTGAATTTTTTTGTTTTACCAAACACAAGAGCAAATAGTAAATAAACATTTACCAATATCCGATTGCCAGACTTGTTCGAATAACTCCAATCAACTTAAACTTCAAATTTATTTCATTTTCTGTCTTTAAAGGGAGTATTCTTAAGTCTTTAAAGACAAAAAATGAAATATATTTTTTGACTTCGATTTTGGTTTCGCAAAAAATACGTACATTATTATTACAGTCACACCGGACATCGGCTGTGATGTATAAAACCCAGGTGGTGAAAAATCGGAAAAATATTTAAGATTTCACTGGTAGAAATCATCCAACAACCACATCAACTTCACAATTGCTCGGCATATTGCGAAATAAGTTCGTGCATTTATTTATTTGCACCTGAGGAACAGATAGAATTAAAATGAACTTTGCCTGTCTACATATCTTTGATTTTATGCGTTTCTTCGTTTTATAAATATAGAAAACAACATTTGATGGAACAGGTTTCTATTTCAGGTTTCTATTTAAATTTTGGGTTTTAATTTAGTTGCAATATTTGTATCACCTTAGCAAACATATATATTTTACGAATCAGGTAGGTACGAATCAAGGGAATAGATTTAGAAAGTTTTACTATCAATTTTAGATTCCCAGAAATGGGTCATGATGCGAATTAGTAATGCTTTGAGTCCTAGTTCTCAACTTTACGTAATCTAACCTACTTTTATTCGTTAGGGTGGCACCATGTTTTACTGTAAACATTTTATCTTATACACATTAGATAGAAATTTAGAAAAAATCTGTACTCTTAAAGCAAAAGCAACATTTGTCAGAATCTGCTTCAGAGTTTGCTAAAAAATATAAACTTTTGTTTTAAAGTTCATAATTTTGCATAAAGTTCACTAAAGCATGAGACCTTAACTAACTTATTCATCTAAATATTTTAGTTGAATGTGTTGGAAAATTAAAAACTATCTCTCCGCTTTAAGTACGAAGCACAAGTGTTAGGTTGGACAATTGTATTTCCAACAAGGTTTGCCAGCATCTGTGCCAGAGATTGCCACATAATATGAATTTTGGAAAAAGTTCATAAATTTTCATAAAGTTCACTTAAGCTTCTCTCTAATGGCCAGTTACACAGTGGAAAATTCTCCATTCAAATGTACTTTAAATTCCCAATATTTGTCATTTAAATGTCATTTAATATGGAAATTTTCTGGGAGCTTTTAAATTGAGCTTTCAAACGCCGAGTGTGAAACTCGCCCTAAGACGACTTAATTAAATATATATTTTAGCTATCATGAACTTATGCCTCAGTACCCGTAAAGCTCCACAAACGGAGCAACATCACATGATTCTATAACAGCACATATACTGCAGGCCCTCAGCGTTCAGTTTAACTTGTTTTTGTTATGCATTATGACCCCATATAAATTCCTGGTCCATCGTTGGGTCCTATATGTCTGGCCTGCTTTCCATATTCTTCAGTCATTACAGCTTTCTTAGCCCGCTAATAAAAACTTGAATTACACTTGAGATATTATAGGCGTACTGTTGTGTATTTAATGGGGGTTGTGTATATTTTACATTTGACCGTAAAAGATCGGCAGACTCATATTCTTTAAATGCTGGATTCTACTGCAATTAGCAAACTTGATAAATTAAGTGCCACCCTAGAAAGTAAGATTCAGGTTTTTATTACAAGAAAAAGAATATATCAAGTTTAATTTTCAGTACTACATAAACCAACTAGTATTAAGTCAAATATATTGCTGGTAATAATGCTGGTGAACAAGTTTTCTGTCACTGACTTCCTGCAAGATCACACACTAAAAAAAAAAACAAGTTTCAAAAGAAAAAATTAAAAACACACAAAAACTTTAGAAGAACCCATAGTTTTTTTTTTTATAAATCCATTCCAAACTAACAAACGGTGAGAGAGAGAAGTTTGTAAATCAAGCTATAAATAAACCTTATCCAAACTATGTATTTTACACATATTATTCATTTTACAGAGTACAAATATCATTAGACTTGTTCGCCAGTGTGACACACATTATTTTCTTTCAATCACATAATTTTATTTTTACGAATTTAAACGAAAATGGTGTGAATTTTGGAAAAACCAAAAAAGAAAACTATAAACTTCATCAACAATTGAAAAATTTATATTTGAAAATCTAATGAATTTCATATTTCCCCGTCAATTTCCATACACATTACTTTTCCTAAACATGTATCTAGTTATGTATATTCAAATTAAAGTGTCCTTATTCAAATTTCTCTAACTGTATAATCAATATTCAAATAATTGTTTTATTTCCGTAATTTATGCTCAATTTTTATAATTTATAACACTAACACACACATCCGATGTCACAAAAAAACACACTCCCAAACTCACTTTCTTACACGCCCACTGACACAAACACTAAAAATGTGGACAAAAAATAAAGCAATCCCGCCTCTATCACACACAAACGCCACCACTCTCACACATCTATGTATTACAGAATATTGAACTCTATTATAATTTCTCTTTAAATGTTAATGTGTTGCTATTTGTTATTAGTAGACACATCGCACGTTGTGTGTATGTAAACCATGTATAGGGTACACACTGCTTCCTTTTTTCTCTTTTTCTTGCCCCTCAAACCTTTACAGTTTTACCCAACCCTTTCCTAGATCCAAATCATTTTGTTAACAAAAAAAAAAACAGCATGTTGGAATGCTAGATTTTATTTATAGAAAAAATTGATTGATTTATTTATTATGTTTGAATGAGTTTATAAAATATTCAATTATGACATGAAGTGTTCTTGCGCTCTTTGATTTTTCGTACATGAAGGTTCTTGAGGTTACTCGAGTGGTAATGCTATACACTCAAGTATCGATTGCAAACCCGATAACAGTACGATTTGAATGAATTGTTCTTTATATTCTTCTGTTGTAGTTGAAATGTTTGGCTTGAATGCTTACTTAGCAGCAGCACAAACTTTTTTAGTTTTAATTTCCTGAATTCAGATATATTATGATTTAATTTAAAAAAAAAAATGCAATATTTATTTTTCAACTTGTCTTATTTTTAAGTGAATTTTTGAGAGACATTTATGTTCAGAATCATTAAGATTTTTTAAATTTTTTTCTAATAGTTTACGTTTGTCAACTTTAAGCAGATACCCGTTAAATACTATACTTAAGAGAAAACGTAAAACTAAAGAGAATACCAACTACCCAAGCAGCAACACAAAACATTCGATTCGAAATAAATATATATGTATATGTTTTTTTTTGGTTCAACCAAATGTTAGTTGATTTTAATAATTCAAAATATTACCAAGAATTTTCAAAAAACAAACAAACTAATTTAATTCAAATTCCTTGAACATTTCCAAAATACTACTTACTACATAATTATACGTCAGCATGTTTACAACTTACTACTACTCTACTCTACTCTACTTTACTCTAAGTACTCTACTCTACCCAGCTATTACCCTCTTTACAACTCTTATATTACTTAATAAATATGTCTTACTACTTATTGTATGCAAATTTCATACATCCCCCCGCCCCACCACCCGTTCTAAAAAAAAAACTCAAATCCACAAAATTAAAACTAATCATTTTCAATTGAATCTCACTTGGGAAATGATTAATTAATTAACAGTATACTTACTTACGCCAGATACAAAAATAAAAAAATAAAATTTAAACAATTATAAAAAATATAAAACTTTACATTATCAGTGTAATCGATTTATCGAAAATTTGTCATCCTTAATAAACAAACAACTAACTAAATTACTGCGTGGTTGCGTACAGTGGTCTCCATGGTAGATGTGGACACAACAAAGATATTGACATATTCCTCGAAGTATGTTGAGATTGTTAACGATTCCACCTTGATCCATATGGCAGGGATGTCCTTTTTTTTCTTCTACTGTTGACTGATTTTCCCCTTCCCCCCAAAACACTTTCTCTATCTTATATGGAAATGTAAGGAATATAACATGTAAGGAAATTTTCGGTTTTTTTTAATTTTAATTTTCACATTCTCTCATTTCGTCTAGAAGAATATTGTGTTGTATAGCAAAACCGAATATGTTAGTAAAGTTACTACTATAAACATGAATTGGCAAAAGTTGAATACAATGATCCATATGTTTACACCACGGTAAACTAACATGTTATAATTAATATAATTTATGATTAGTTAGAAAGAAATTCAATAATGTTTTGTTATCTCTATCTTTCTAATTGTCTTTTTATGTTGTTATATTTGGTTTTAAATTATTCCATAAAACAATTTTATTACAATTAAATGTATAACAATAGAAATATTGGTGGATACATTAGACATCGGACCCATGGAACTACAATAGGTACAGAAATATATTTTCCCGGTCGCCTGGAGATCTTAAACATTATCCCGAAATTATGTGACAAATACCTAAAACCCCGTTGCTTTCAAACATCGGATAAATGGGAAAATTCTTTTCAATACAATATTTAATTGTAAATTTCCAAATAAATACAGGAAAGAGGTAAACCGGGGCCTTTGAACATGTTAGCACAGGCAAATATATTTATTCCGATGAATGTAATTTCCGAGTGCGACCCCCACTGGCTAGGACATGCTGAAAACATCGGACCCAGCAACATATTGCAGGAAACATGTGTATGTTTGTAAGCATTGATTCCATGAATTGAAGATCTGGTGCTTGTTGGCTCCTTTGTTGTCTGTCACGTTTTTGATTTAAGGAGTTTTCCTCAAACAACGCCATATTTGGGTCACAAAAATATATACAAGGTGGCGCAAAAGTAAACTTCCGTTGTTTTTTGGCTGTAATTTAAAAAAAACTAAAAACTTTGATTCTTCTTGTGGATTATTTTTATTTGGTCTTTTAATTTTTTTTACATCAAGTCGAGAATATGATGTCATGTAAATGGCCGCCGCCACAGTTGATTGTCATTTGAGCCCTTTTTATGGCATTTTCCATCACTTTGGCCAAAACTTACGTCCTCACATTCTTGACGGATATTGTCTTTAGGAGCTGCAAGAGTCTGAGGCTTGTTGACATAAACCCGCGACTTCAAAAAGCCCCACAAAAAGAAGTCTGGAGCGGTCAAATCAGGCGATCTTGCTGGCCAGTGCAAATCGCCAAAACGGGAGATTAGGCGCCCGGGAAATACATCCTTCAGCATATCTGTTGTGGCACGTGCAGTGTGTGCTGTTGCACCGTCCTGTTGGAACCACATGTTTTCCAATCCCAATTCATCAAGTTGCGGCAAAAAGAACTCGTTGATCATTGCTCTGTAGCGCTCACGGCGCTTCCATGACATCCTCGGCTACAGCAGCAATATTCTCTGCAGAACGGCTACTCCGGGGTCTACCACGCCTGGCAGCATCTCGTGTTGTGCCAGTCTCTTCGAGGCGAGCGGCTAAACGTCGCAGTGTTTCACCAGTAGGCGTTGCACGGCCAGGAAATCTGCGACGAAATTCACGTTGTGCCAAAGTCACCGACCGATTATTGGTAAAATAAATAGTCAGCAATATTCCGCGTTCTGGAGCAGTGGAGCGTAACATTGTTTATTAACGTGTATTTCGCATGTGTTTACTACGCAAATGTCAAAACAGAACTGACGTTTAGAATGCCATGTAAGCCAGTTTGAGTTTTCAGTCATTATTGTTTTTTATTGAAAATTTTCATATGATTGGAATAAACAATTGTATGAAGGTTACGCTGAATTAAATTTAGATGACTTGAATCATGACAGATGTCTCAATTTCTGTTGTCTTCGCTCCAAATTATTTTTATAAAGTTGCAATTCTTCTTAAGATAATAAATCAGTCTTGTGGTTTGTGAAAGCAAATGTATTCTTATACAGTCTGGGAAAGAATTTGAACTCAATTTCGCTGCTTGCGAAGCAGCATCTGGCCTATTAAGCCACCGTAGTGCGTGTTCAAACTTATAACTAACCGAAGTTTTGTATGTCGTGTAGAGTGCTTTCCTACTTACACGCACTGGTGCCGGGTTTTTGAAAGTACCGCGTTATTTTTGTAATGTTTAAGCTGATAGATAATAAAAAAGTTTAAACAGTTGCGGCTAGAATTCGAACTCACAAACCGAGAAACTGATGTGGTGGCATAAAAGAATTTACTACATTCTTCTAACAGGTGTAGTTTTTCAATTTTAAATTCAATGTATTACTCCAACTTACACTTTCCTTGAAATGCAGTTGAAGCCAAGCACCCTGGTTGGTTGGTTGCTCGAAAAGGCAACAAGACAGCACGCTGTCTAGCATACTTAGCCTAAAGAAGCCCATTGTGATATCTGCAGTTTCCTCTGTAGCAACTATTGACTAGTCGTCTAGCCAATATGCCCTTTCAATGAATTTGTCTATAAGATCTACAGGAATATCCTGTTGAGCTACGTTGCTAACTAAATGTGTTCCGAATATCCTACCAGATCCTATCCTATCCTGCCAGAGCAGGGCAATCCAGTAGAAGGTGTTTCGTCGTTTCCTCGTCCAATTGCATGCAGCATCTACAGAGAGTGGAGTTTCTATGTCCCAATATTAGGGCATGTTTTCCTACAAGACAATGTCCCGTAAGTGTTCCTATCATTGTGCATACCCTGCCTCTCGGTAAGTTAAGTAGTTGCCTAGTCCTCTTCCTGTCCACCTGTGGCCAGGTGATCCTGGCTTGTTTGCAAGTTTAAGTAAGTCTCCACTTGTCCTTGAACATATTATCGGCCCACTGCCTGATCTGCAAACGGCAGGTAGAGATTGGCATACTAACACCTTCTTTTGCCGGAAAAACCTGTGCCGTAGTACCCTGTCTAGCTAACGCATCCGGTACGCAATTGCATGGAATGTCGCTGTCTCCCGGTACCCAGATGAGCCTGATGTCAAAATACTTTGCCATCACTCTAAGTGATGAGTGGCATTCTTCCTCCGTCAGGGACGTAGCAAATATGGCTTCCAGGTATTTTATGGCAGCCTGGCTGTCTGTGTAGATATATATTCTCCGAAGGGTTGGGACACTACTTTTCAGTAGTTCAGCAACCTCCAGTATGGCGGTAATTTGCGCCTGAAATACACTACAGTGATCAGGCAGCTTGAAGGAGATATTTACATTTAAGTCCGGTGAACGGACTAGTTGCTCGTCCAACTTTGATCCATCGGTGAAAAATCTGACACTACTGGTGTCCCCTTCCAGTGACTTTTCCTAGGTATTCCTGTTCGGAATAGAAATCCTTAGGTTTGTCGCTGGTAGAAGGTAGGGGATACAGTAGTCCCTTTTTACGGGAATATAGTTGATCCGGTGTAGTAATTCAGCGTGGGATGTTAGCGCTTGCCGATTCGGCCATGATATCAGGAGTACAGATATTCAGGATAGCACTAAGTGCAGTGCCTGACGTCGTGCCCAGTGCCCCACTAACGCTAATCAGTGCTGATCTTTGAATTATCATCAAGTAATTCAGAATATATTTCTTTTGGAGGGACCTCTACCAAACTACGATGCCATAGAGAAGTATTGGTCTGACTTTTGCCGTAAAAATCCACATGGCGATATTAGGAGACAGTCCCCAGCGCTTTCCTATCGCTCCATTACAGCAGTAAAGAGCAAGAGACGCATTTTTCACCCTCTCCTCAACATTCGGTTTCCAAGACAGTTTTCTAACAAGAATTATTCCCAGATACTTGACCGTTTCCGTCAACTGTAATTGCACCCCGTTAACTGACGGCAGTTCAAATGCGGGTATTTTATATTTCCGAGTGAACAAGTTAAGCTCGGTTTTAAGTGGGTTAAATGATAGTCCGTTGTAAGCGGTCCAGTTCGAAATCAGACTAAGTAGGCCGATTGTACGAATGCTAAGTAAATTGAGGTTTCTACCCGTACAGATGATAGCAATATCATCAGCATAGGTAAACATCTGGCATTCGGCTCTGTCCAGGCACCTTAATTGCAAACAAAATCTTAACATTCGGGCTGCTTGTACGTTTTTCTCATTAAGTGTGATAGTAACAGTTCAAGAGTTTGCTTGTATCAACACAATCGTTTCAGACATATGGTAATAAACGTTTTTTATGTTTGCAGTACAAGGAAATTATTAAAATTATATTCGATCTAAATTCGGCAATTTTGGTTATTGACGTAGCCACGTAACCAGAAGTGAGCGTCATCACTAAACACAATCCTTCGATAAAAATGCTCATGCACTTTGCGAAGAGATTTATATTTTTCAAAGTAAATTTCCCCAATTTGGAAGCGTTTTGGCAACGTTAAACGATTAATGATGATTTACCAACCTTACTGAACAGAAATGTCAACAAATGTCAGTTTGACATTCTCAGCTGTAAACCAATATTATCCACATCGATAGTTCTTATTCAGCTAAAAAACAAAACACCCTTTAGTGTGATGTTCAATGCTTAGCTACACAAGCCAGAAGAAAATGTGTTAACGCTTCGATGAGAGTGGGTTAGTATATTTGCCCAAGAGTTTATCGCACCTACATGTGCTCAGGTAGGAAATAGTTAAAATTTGTGATAGCTGAATCTGACTCGATTTGCTCTCTAGGAGCCCACAATGTGGTGTTGCTGTAAGGAAATGCAACGGGACAACAAAAAAACTCAGCTACCTTATGCTTTCACATATTACCTTCCAGAATATGATTGGGGGAATTTTATTCTGCTTACATGGACCCAATATATATTTGCCTTTGGTTTGAAATGGACTAACACGTGCCGAACGATGTAGAGACCTATGTTTTGTTGTATACGTATTAATGTGCCAGAGGTCACGAAAATTAACAACAAAGTTAAATGACTTCGGCTGTAACTACATGGTCTTTAAAAGGTTAAATAAACGCGAAAACTATACATGGTCTTTAAAAGGTTAAATAAACGCCAAAACTGTCCCTATTTAGTACCATGCTCAGCTGATATACAGGGTGTGGCAAAAGTAACCATTTAAATAAATATTGAGTACAATGAATTAGACAAGCAAATTACATTTAAAAAAAAGATTATTTTATACTTCTTTTTAAGATTATATACGAAAAACCATGCCGGTTTAATGAAAACCAGTTCTCGACCTAACAAATCTGATCTTTTCACACCATTTTCTATAAATTCTTGCGATCATAGTAGTCACCTCAAATGGACGTTTCTGAAAATTATCATATTCGGAAATTGTTGCCTCTAGTACTGTATGGGCGTGGCGCCATCTTCCTTATGTCATATTTTGGCAATTGCGGGAATAAAATTTTTAGAGCATTCTCGGTGGCAATGCCACGCCAGACAGGTACTCCAATTGGGTGTAATGGCCTTGGATAAAGAGTTTTGAGATTGTGTTTTACTGCGATTCAGTAGAATTCAAGGATGTTTTCCACAATAACATCTGGTTATTGAACGATTATAGCCAATGAATAGAGAAACAATCTTAGTTCTTTTCGCTTACTAGTAGCAATAAAAATATCATATCACCCAAGTGTAATAATCATTTCCAGCGTCATATAGTTACCTTTGCCGCACCCTGTATCAATTTTCGAAGAGAAGTTCGCCGTAATGATGGGATAAGTGTTGAACAATTCTTCCTGAGCTCTTAGGAAAGAGTTGTTTCTAACTATATTGCACAGTATACTTCGGGAAAAGTAATTTGATCGTTTCCCAATGAGGGCCTCAATATTTGAGCAAAAAGATACCTGTTACGGGAAAAATATTGTGAACGAATATTCTGAATCAGAAGCCAGTGGTCCCAATGAAAACTACAGACTTTAATATACTTCTCCGGATTATTGAACTTTGTATTGCCAATGCATTGGACAGCGTTGTCGATAATAAGGGGATTCACGTCATGTTTGGTTCAGTTTTTAAAGATATGTGGACCATAAATGATTTCTTGAGAAACTGTAAAAAATACAGTTTTTTATACTTTTTGCAAAATTTATTGTATTCGATGTTTGATGGTTGGTTGAGCCATGTTAAATATTTAATGTGATATCGTAGAATTGAAATTGTTTTATGGAATTTGTATTTGTATTGATGTCCTTCATTTACACCTTATTTTGTTTTTGTAGTAATTGTTAATTAGTTATCTTTAAGAACATTTTCCTCGTTGAGTTTAATCAAATGTCTCAGAGTCTCCCCAAGTGATGTAAAAATTAAAAGCGATCATATCTTTTTGTTTAATTTCAACATTTGATTTTTAATTCTTATTTCCATTTCAAAGAGTTATGTCAATGTTTGTTAAATGAGCTGTTTGTTAAACATTATAATTGATATCATTATGAACCCGTGATGATAAAATGAATAAATGTCCTAACATTTCGTTTTATATTTTGTTTTTCGGTTTTCGTTAACTCCATAGAATGTGGCTATAAAGTGTGTTGGTTGAGACTTCTTCTTCTTCTTCCTATAGTTCTTCTTCTGTTCCTTATGCCGTTTCATTTAACGAGTTCACCAGTTTGCAAAATAAAATTAGTTTTTCTGTTTATTTCTTTTAATTGTTTAATTTTTCCTCCTTTGTTGTGTGGTTTTGTTTCTCTGTTCTTTGAAACGTTTCAGTTTTGGTTAACTTCCGTTTGGTCGAATTTGTTTATAGAGAGTTATTTTCCTTTCCTTACTTACTTACTTGCGTTATTGAAACAATCAAGAAAAAAAATAAGAAAAAAAAACAGAAAAAAACAAAGTAACCACAACAGAACATTAGTATCACCAAACCCTAACAACACTCTTTTTCCAATCAAGCAAAACATTATTGTTTTTTTTGAATAAAAAAAATGAAAAATGAAAATAAGAAAAAAAGTATATTTATTGTATGATATTAATCAATACAGAACAATAAAAAGCAATGCTACTTACTATCAATCAAGCTCTTAATTAAACAACTAAATCAATCAATGGCAATAATCATTGTTGAAATCATTATCAAATCGACTGCAGACCCGGATTTGTAGATGCTCGTATTTTTCGTAGTAGTTGAAGCAACGGCGCCCAAAAGAAATTGTCAGTCCAGTCCGGTCCTGTGCAGCCCAAATGTGGCACCAAACATTCATATGCGAACGTGCACAGGGGGGAGCTGACAGTAGCTTTTGAGTGTGTATGCGTGTGTGTAGCTTATCATTTCGCCCTCTTTATGTACAATTCGAAAGTTGAAGAAAGTAGTATCTTCTTGCTCCTGCTCCTCCTCTATTACAACGTCTTATTTTCTTTAATTTCGTTAAACCTTTTTCTTTTGGTGTATATAACTAATATAATATCGAACTGTTCAGAAGACAACAACAACCAACTCGTACACATTCCAACCACCCACCACTGAATTTTACCCCAAAACCTCTAGAAAGAACATTTAGATCAGTTAACTCCCATGTAGTTTTGTACCAGAAAACAACTCATTTCTCTCTCTTTCAACCACTACCACTACCACTACCTTTAGCTCTTTCTGACTATCCCCTCCTAAATCTGTTCCCGTTAGTGTAACTTCTGTCTATCCGAAATTTTGTTTTCGTTACTTAAGATTTTTGGTTTTGTTAGATGTTTTGGTTAAATTTTAGTTTTTCTATAAGTATAATTTGAGTCAACTGTTTAAATAATATTTCATTTCATAAGGCTATTAACTTTAGTTTAATTAATTTAAGTTTATATGTGAATTTCTTGTTTAGTTCAACAAATGACACTTACGCATATATTTTGTGTGACCCAAGAGTAATCCCAAGCATTCACACTCTCCACCAATCCACTGTACTAACTCTTCACACGACCTACACCTCCTAAGTGAACACTGGAAGATAAGTCGATCACACACACCCCGGGGGAGTCCATTCCCCCCGCGCATTTGAAAAAGTACTAACAACCAAATGTTGTGAACACCAGTCACCCATCTCGAAAGGACTACGATCCAGAAAGATGATTAGTTAATGTTTTTAACACAAAAATCTTTAATTTTCTTTCCTTCTTTGTCTCTTTGTTTTTAATATTGTCAATATGCAAACATTTGTTTAAGAAATCGGATATATGCGAAAATTGTAACATAAATCGATTTAGAAATCGGTTATATATGTAGTAAATAATTGTATTATTTTCTATCAAAACATCATTATAATCGTTAAAATTAACACACACACTGAATTCAATTTTTTTTTAAATATATAATTGATTTTCAACAGCTCATAAACAATTGGAATAGAAAACTTTTGGCCCAACATTTGTTTTCATTCAATGGGAATATGATAAATTCATAGTTTGCCAATAAAAAATGTATGGAAATTGGGAAATTTTCCCTATTATAGAAAGAAAAATATAATAAATTTCTAACCGAATGTGTCAATTGCCAATCAGCGTTCAATGAGGGAAATCGGCTAGTGTGAACGAAAAAATACCACACAATTTATATTGACACTTGCCAAATCGTACAACTAAGTCTTATAGTAAGACAACCGTGATACAAATACGTTATGGGATAAAACACGAAAGCTATGTAACCTATACAGGGTGATTCAGGAAGTTCCGGACAAATTTCTTCAGCGTATTCCTTGGCTCATTTCATGAAGAAAAGTCCACTAGGACCATGTCAGAAAATGCAGGAGTGCGAAATGGCAGCGGGTTCAAAATTTTCGGATTGGCGGTCGGAGAGTACAAGGGTAAAATTGCTAAGTTCTGAACCAGTTGTCGGACTTTTTTGTTTTTGGGCTTGTTGGAAAGTTATGATCATTTTACTGAAATGCAAAAAAAGGTTTTTTCCCTCGACGTTGGATTGGGCGAGCTGGACCAATCGCCCGGCCGCCACGATCTCCAGATCTCAACCCACTTGATTTCTCTTTGTGGGGCTACATGAAAGATTGTGTGTATTCTGTGCAGATCCACAATCGTGAGCAGTTACTTGCACGCATTGAGGAAGCTGCGGTGAAAGTTCGTGAAAAGATGAGTGAACTAAACGTGGCGGATGTGGTTCGCAAACGGCTGCAATTGTGTTTAGTAGAAAATGGGAACCACATTGAAAACTTCCTTTAACATCAAATGCTTTTTTTTCCTTATGTGTCTGATTCTTCAGCCAAAAATTTCAATAAAATAAAATCTTAAACGTGTTAATTTACAAAAACAAATAAATGTGAGCTGTTATTTCGCTTCCAAAAACAAAAACAAACATTTTTGCATTTCAGTAAAATAATCATAACTTTGGAACGGTAAGACCTCTGGGTATGGCTATCTTTCAACAGACATAACAGACATAAGTCACCTGCCATCTGGCTGAGCAAATTGAGGTTATTTGCATTTTTTTTCCAGCTCTGTATCTCGGCGATTTGACTTTTTTCTACTTTTTTTATTGATTCTGAAAGGAATCTTAAAGGTCTTTCCAACAAGCCAACAATCTTTCCAAAATCCGACCACTGGTTCAGAACTTAGCAATTTGACCCAAGTACTCTCCGACCGCCAATCCGAAAATTTTGAACCCGCTGCCATTTCGCACCATTGCATTTTCGGACATGGTCCTAGTGGACTTTTTTTCATGAAATGATCCAAGGAATACGCTGGAGAAATTTGTCCGGAACTTCCTGAATCACCCTATATACTGTTTTGTCTACTTGAATATTTTTTGAAATCAGCATAAATATCACCGAATAGAACAGCGCAATAACGTGACCTACTCTTGATATATTGAAATTGCAAGCAGATGCGCATGATGAGAGAACAAAACGAACGATTCAGAAAAATATTGACGGAATAAAGATCTGCTGGAACTGAGCGTTTCTTTCAAAATAAATATTATTTAATATTTTCAAATGCCATATTTAAAGTAGCCCTGGGGCCAATACAACTCTGAAAATAAAGCTCCCACGCAACTATATCAGTCTTTTGGTCCCTTTAGATAATATAAAACACTCTTTATGGAGTCCTTGTTAATATGTACATTGAAATAAACATTATTTGTAAATATTGCGAAATTCTTCAACACTGATGTGAAATAATTCACTACACGCTGAAAAATACCGGCCTCTGTAACATATTCTCCCAAACAAATTCTGGAGGAATCATGTATGTGTTTGAACCACATTTCAAACATTCACATGTTTGCAAGTCCCAAACTCACTTACATTTAAATGCAAACAGTATCATGTTTACTGGCAAACATGAATGTTTCTACGTGGGCATACATGGATTCTTCCTCCCAAACACCCATATATTTACGTGGAAGCATTCACCTGTTTCTCCCAAACCTCCATATACTTATGTGGAAACATTTGCGTATTTCCTCCCAAACATAATAATATTTAGAAACGAATTAGTATTTGACTTCAATATATATGTATTATTCATTATAATTAATTTTATCAATATTAATCCACATTCATAAATAATTAATACAAAAATTCAGTATTTGAAATGGGTCCTTTATACGTTTACTTGCATTGAATGCATTTTTGGTTTTTTCCATGAAATAAGAATCTGGTGCTCTTTTGCTTCTCCTTTCTTTGTTGTGTCTCACCTTTTTTATTCTCAGAAGGCTTCAGGTACACAAACAATAGAGTTATATTCAAATCTACTTCATGTAAGCCAAGAGTGGATTAATTACTTGTGTATTTTTATTATATGTCACAAATGGTTCGCCGATATGATTTTCTCATTAACTCGATCAAACAAAGGGCTTCAAGTTGCTGTCCTTTCCAGTTTCTTTCCTCAAACTCGTTTCACACTTTGTTAGCATACATACGTACATATATACGAAACATATACACAAAAACCAAAGCAGCATCTCAAACCATTTCGCCGTCTGTTTCTGTTTTTACTTATCAAATGTTTTTGATACCCTCTGTCCGATTAACCATTGACCACTGAATACATGAAATTAAAACGCAACACATCAGCCAAAAAAAAAAGAAACACTAACTTCATCTGCAATTTGCGACGCACATTTAGGAATATTTATAAATCACTGACTGAGAGAATAATGCAAAAATACAGACGCACTTTCAAGATAGACTCCCTCCCTCGAGAATGAAAGTCCTACTCTTTATAGAGCATAAACAATGCAACAAACACTGTTGTGTTTGCATCACAAACACAGATATATTTGGGTCTCAAGCATATATGTTATAAAATATTAATCATTGTGTCTCAAACATGTAATATTGAACAGCATACACAATGTGTTTGGACACAAGTATATTATATTTGCGACAAGCTCCAAGCACACGTCATATTTGCATCCAAACAACAAAAAACGATAGATTTTTCTGCGTGTAGTATTCTGCGTAAAAGCATATCATTGCATCAGTGACATAAATTCATAGGTTCTAAAAAACGATGATTACATAGATTTTACGAAATCTATCATACAAATAAACAAAATTGTTCGGAACATTTGTGAACCATATTCATAGATTTATGCAAAACAAGAAATAAATTCTTCGTAAAAGTTTGAACATTATAAATTTTACAAATTGGGTCTTTTTTTTGATCAAGCTCAACTCTATGCAAAATCTTAATTAATATATATGTATATTGTTTCAAATTCAGAAATTATTTATTTCATTTTTTTTTGGAACCATACATGGGGTACTTTAATTTGCATTGGATTTTAATTTGCATTACTTTGTCTAATGCAAATACAAAAGAATTAACATTGTTCGCAATGGAAATAACAAAATTTTAAATTTGTATTTGGTCAGGCATTGTAAATGCAGGTTGTGGAATCGGATGCCAATTGTAATGAAATATGGGAATGATTTTAATTATTTTGAATTTGTGTGACTGCTGGCAATTCTGTTTTTAAAGTATTTTATATGTAGAGGTTTGTGGCTTCGATAGGTATTGCTTCGTAGTACTTTAAAATTCATTAACCTGTATACTGTAAACTGCCTGATATGAAGGAAATGCTTTGGAAATAAATACAATTGCCAATGGCATTTAAATTTTTTGGAATTTGCATTTGTAGAGGTAATTCAAATTTACCTATAAATTATAATTGTCATTTAATTAATTTGCTCCGTGTATATTGAGAACTGATAATTTTTTCATTGTAATTTGTCAAATTCCTTTATTCCACCACAGTATTATTTAATCGGTTCAATGGAAAGTCCTCGTAGATTTTATGAATCGATAATTTCAATGTTTTACGAAATGCTCTTTCGGCTCCAGCCCCACGCCTTCTTCAGCGATTTTTCTGTGCGATACACAAAATAAATCTATAAATAAATATTGTACTATTTGTATTCTGTTGTTCGACCTTTTCTTTATCAGTAAATAATCTATATTCTCCGAGCTTGAGGTCAGATTTGCTTCCTAAAGGTTTTGAACTCAAATGTATGAAGCCATCCCACTCTGCGACGTCAGAGTATCGATACATTTTACAAGAAAAAACCGTTACGATTAATGATGACTAACTCGGGGATCACACAGGGCAATTTTACTTGCGCAATTCTGGAGTTTATAGGAGAGAGGGGAAGAGCTTCCGTTCTCTTCCCCTCTCTCTCTCCCATAAAGTCAAGAATTGCCACAAGTAAAATTGCCGTTTGTGATCCCCGAGTAATATTTCATAAATATTGCGACAGAAAGTTGTGCAGTGTACGCCAAGACACGATGCTTTTAAAGAAGTCCGTGGCCGTCGGTGTTGCAATTGATAGCCTTTTTAGAAATGAGAACTTAGGTTCAATGCCCACTCTGTCCTCCTTTCATTTCATTCGGGGATGTTCACCTCGCTTTGTGACGACATATTTTGTCAATGCATAAACGTTTGGATTCGATGTGTAACTGTAGGTCTTGATCAGAGAATCCATAAATTATACGGCGCACAGCTCGTTGATATTAACAAGCTACCTCGTATACATTCATGGGATATAATGGGAATGCAATTTTTCTTATATGACATCTACTGTTCTCCCTGCAATTTGTAGCTTAGGTGGAAAAGTATAATATGTAAAAAGCTCTTCCCGATTCCTTGGTAGGATATAAACTTTATTTCTTAAAGAGATATTAACACACTATCTACCACTAGCAGGCAGACCCTTTACCTCATTCGAGAGCAAACATAATCAAACATGCTGCAGACGACGACGTTTTTTATTCATTGCATTCTTATGGCAGGGAAAAATCGTCGCGAAAATCTGCTGCGGCTGACGACTCGCCTCTAGAATATAATCTTTTCGAATTTATTGGCGACGCTTTCACGAAATCTCTCAATTGAGAGAAACTTTATTATATTTTCATGAAAATCCTAAGAGCAACCAACACATGGTACATGGTGGTAGATGTGAATACAAAATAAAAGTAAAGTAAATGACTCAAAATGATTTATTGTTAAACACAAAACAATAAAAGTGAATACACAATTATTAAAAGCGGTACAATCAGAGCGAATCAAATCAACTGGAGACGCCAGGCGCTCTCTCTCCCATTTTTTTCGTCGTCTGAAACGAGTCAGGTTCTTTTTGAACTCTTATGCGTGAATAGGCTTAACAGTTTTGGACAACACGAACTATTTAGAAACGAATTCGCCATGCGAAAATATTAAAAGATTTGTTAAAAAAGTAGGAAGACTACGTAGATCCAAAAACTTCGACACTTGCAATTATTTTAACTGGACTTCTGACGATTGAATACTACGTTGAACACTATTTATATTCCATCGTTTTTGAATGGAATTTGAAAAAACAAAAATAGTTGTATGTGATTTTTAAATTGGGTTTCGAGATATTTCAAGTTCTAGTTTTTCTTTTGTATTTTTAGCTATTTCAGAAGATTGTATTTGCCGGTAATGATTCTCTAGTGAGCAAGCTGACCGATAGGGTGATATCATAACCGTCAACAGTTTTTTGTTGCTTCTATAGTTCTATAGTTTACGAGACATAATGCAATTACTACATGCATTTATATTACAATATCCTATGTGCAAACTGTTGCACATGACATTCAAATATACAGAAACCAATCAGGATGCAAGCCCAGCTCTGATTTCAATCCCATCCAAGTCTTTCGAAGATGGTGCCGTCGGTTTGTGGCGGCGAAATTACCGAACAATGAGCCATGAAAAACTTCTTAATATCGGTTCGGAATTGGTGTCAAAGTCTAGGTGTCAACCAGATGGTTTACAAATAAAAAGCGCAGATCTTCCCACTGCCTATGAGAAGCTCTCTGCGTATAGTTTATGTTTTTCATTAGATTTAAATAGAATACGCAAACAATTATTTTCTCATCAAAACTTTACTAGAGTTCTTCAAAAAAAAAAACACAAAAAATCGAAGGCGAAACAAATGCCTAATATAGCTTAACTAGTTGTTTAAATACATTACAATACCTACATTTCGTAAGGAGAAAATTCAAAATTGTAGACGAAAATAGAACCATAAGTTTTGGTTTTGTTGTCAAAAAATTTTCAAGCTAATAGCTCTGAAGAAAACAGATTAAAAAACCATTTTCTTCTGGTTTCTAACTTGTTTTCCGTAAAATGGTGTCTACAAAATGGTGGCAATAGTTGTCTGTAAAAATCGCCAATATACAACAAACGCTAAAATACAAATATGACCATGGCTCGGGAACAATTACAATCAAAGTCACACAAAAATTTGGATTGAGAAATTTTAAGAAACAGCAATTTTTTAAGTTATTGCCTTGTTTTCGTAACAATAACATCTGTAGATTAAAAATGAAATATTTTTGTCCTCGCACTGACAATTTTATAGCCTTCTCCAAAATGTTAAGACCCCAGAAATATCGAATTTAGATCCTACTATATATATATAATATGTATGTGAAGTGACTCACAATGATTTTCTGAGTCTTTTTAGTGTAGTCCTTCTGTATTTATATCTGTGTTTGATATATCGAGAGCTTATATTCAATACCAACTATACGCAAAAACACAATTTTTCAGGAGAAGGAAAAAACAACTCTCGAAGATTGAATCTTTAAATAATTTTTGAATGCAGTACCCACTAATAATTTTTAACAAATATACTAGAAGAAAATTTACTTCAATCTTCGAGAGTTCGGAAAATAAACTGTTTTTTCCGTCTCCTGAAAAATTGTGTTTCTGCGTATAGCTGGTATTGAATATAAGCTCTCGATATATACTCTTGCAACCAAACTGCAGGTCCCAATTTGTAACCGCCTTCAAAGAAATTTGGTTCAACAGACTACTTAGGCCCATTGCCGAAATGGGTCACATCGGTTGGCGTGGCATACAAATGTTCCAAGATGGGTTTATTTTAGATGATAGGTTTGTTCCGGTACTTTTTTAATATTAAAACTACTTTAGTAAATGAGAGTTTGACCAGAAACAACAAAAAATTATATCTAAGAGATCAAGTTTCAAAAATGTACGGGAACGAAAAAATTTTAAATCTAGTAAAACTTAAGACGGAAGTGTGTCGACAACATGGTCCTCGTCCGAAACGCTTAATAAGAAATACCCCGGACTGCTAGAATATGTTATGTATTTCCGTTTCTGTTTACAATAAAAACAATTCATCTGCCAATATTAAAATATGTTTCTCATTTATTTTGACAATCCAACAGAGAATGACAGTTTACTACTTTTACTCGGTAGAATTCTTAGAGTAAGAACGAGTAAAAAATTGTAAAAGAGAACGCCATATTTTACTGTTACCATTTCCTTGAGTACGGGAACGCTTTATCGAGTAAAACAAATAAAAGTGATAAAACTAGTAAGTTGTAGTATGTACGGGCACGGAGCTGATATCAGGAAGTGTTGTTGTAATTGAGCGCAACAACAACTGGCATTTTGTTTGTATTTGGAGGGCCGACGCTATCAACTCCAACACTATGTAACCAAGAACAAAACTGAACAAAGAAGTCCAAAAATATAATAGCTACATCTGAATTTGACAAGTTCGGACCACAGCAACAGGAGCAAAATTAAATCAGATGTTCCTATGCTTCCACGCTGAAAATATCATACATGGCGGAACTTAATTATATGATAATTTTAATTTGTAGTTCAATTTTACTTACCTCTCCGAATGCAAATTCAATCAAATTTAAATATCATTGGCAATTGTACTTATTTTCAAACCATTTCCTTCATATGTGACAGTTTTGGTTTTCAAATATTTTATACAGTACAGGTTTATACAGTTCTATTTGAAAGTACTACGAGGCAATACTTATCGAAGCCACAAACCACTACATATAAAATACTTTACAAACCAGAATTGCCAGCAGGAAAATATATTCAAAATAATTAAAAGTATTCCCACATTTCATTACAATTAGCATCCGATTTCACAAGCTGCATTTGCTGTGCCTAAGCAAATGCAAATTCTAAAGTTTTTAATTGTCATTGCGAACAAGGGTAATTCTTTTGCATTTGCACTAGATAAAGTAATGCAAATTAAAATCCAAAACAAATTAAAAAAACCCATGTATGGATTATATATATCTTGAAATGTAACTTGAAAACATGAAACTTTTGTCGGCTGAGTTTTTAAATATCAGTCTATTGTCATGTAATATTTGGAAGTAGTTTTAACATACATCTTTAAAGCAACTGTACCCTACTCATACATGGGGCAAATTAATTATATGCTATTATAATTTGTAATTTAATTTGAATTACCTCTCGAAGTGCAGATTTAAAAAAATGTCAATACCATTTGCAATTGTACTTACTTTCAAAGCAGTTCCTTCATATCTGGCACTTTTGGTTTCAAATATTTTATACAGTTCAGGTTTATGAATCTGACAGTATTATGAGGCAATACCTATCAAAGCCACAAACCTCTACATATAAAATACTTTAAAAGGAGAATTGTCAGCAGTTAAACAAATTCAAAACATTCCCATATTACACTACAATTGGCATTCGATTCCACAACTTGCATTGTATTGCCTGAGCAAATGTAAATTCAAAATTTTTTTATTGCCATTGAGAACTATGGTAAGTTTTTTGCATTTGCATTAGATAAAGTGATGCAAATTAAAATCCAATGCAAATTAAGAAAGCCCATGAATGACTCCACTAAGGTAGAAACTAGAGAACCTTCCAAACTTACAACCAGAATTTCCAAATATCATCCGATGTTAAAGAAGCCTCGTCTTTAAACCTTATGCACACTTACAAGTTCCTAAGGATTAAGAGTTTTTCTATTTTTAAGCAACCGAAATTAAAACAGAAAATGTATTAAACTCAAATTTAGTGTTCAATCGGTTAAAAACGACTTAGGCGAATTCGTTAGTACTGGATATAAATTTTAACACCCTTAGGCCCAATTTTTGACTGGTTATTTAAATTGGTAATCAGTTGATTTTGATTTATGTTCGATCTGACTTTAAATACGAACAGAGTTTTTCAGTGCTTTGTTAAATAATCTTACTAGCATATGGCGACAGTGGCAAATGCGGAAAATAACCGGTATTCATATATTTATCGGATAATCGTTACAATGCATCAAGCTGACGCCATTTGCAAAAGTGAAATTGGAAGGTATTTCAGCAGAAATTAAGTTCTACCTGCCCTACGAGTTAAATGATACGTTTTTATGACTCTTTTAACTTGGATGTTGGTTACAATTGTTGACATTAACAATAAAATAAGTTTTGAGTTTGTTCTTCTAATTGTTATCAGTCAAAATCATGTGGTGACTTGATCGTAGATTAAATTCCCAACTTTGGCTGTTTAAACAGCAATCAATTAACCTAAAAAACGTATTCGGAGTTTAAATTATATTTAATCGTTGATCAAAGATTATTTTCCACCCAAAAATTAGGCCTTTGAAAACGAAGCATTAACACCTAGGGACCTTTCGATTTAATTTCCCATAACCTGTTTTGTCTTGCAAAGGATGTTTTAACAGATAATATGTTTCAAAGTAGTAAGATCATTTTTTCGGATCATATTTACATTTGAACGCGTGTATTAAATGTAATCACAATATAAATTAAAGAATATCACAACATCCAAAATTTGGATGCACACATGAAAAAAGAAAAAAAAATTTAAAATTATATCAAAGAATAAAATTCCATTGTCTTCCAGATTTTTAAATCAAATTATGTACATAATAAAAATCAAAATTGGATTCTATATCCCTCCGGCTTGTAATTTCCTAAGACCCAGCGCCGAAAAATTTTGAAGAATGTTGAAGAGAGGCGCTATCTTAGCAATTCCAAAGATGAATAATATGGAAGTTCACCGAATCCATAGAAGCTGTTTCGTAACACTATACGAACAAGATATGCGGTTCTCAATTATATGATCACTATGAGTTGACATATTTTGTTGCATATCAAGTCAGACATGGGTTTATTTAATTTAATTTGTATTTCTTTATCTAATGCAAATGCAACAGAATTACCATTGTTCGCAATGACAATTAAAAAATTTTTAATTTGTATTTGCTCAGGCAATGCAAATGCAGATTGTGGAATCGGATGTCAATTATAATGCAATATGGGAATGCTTTTAATTGTTTTGAATTTGTTTGACTGCTGACAATTCTGTTATATATAGAGGTTTGTGGCTTTGATAGGTATTGCCTTATAGTACTTTCAAAGTCATAAACCTGTACTGTATAAAATATTTGAAAACCAAAAGTACCAGATATAAAGGAAATGCTTTGAAAATAACTACAATTGCCAATTGTATTCAAATTTTTTTGAATTTGCATTTCGAAAGGTAATTCAAATTAATCTACAAATTATAATTGTCATATAATTAATTTGCCAAAAGTATATCATAAATTATTTTCCTCGTGATCCGTACAATATCTACTTCTTCGGAATGTTTGCTTTTTAGGACTACACTACGTCTACATTCTAAAGAACACTCACTGTACTAAATGACGTATTCGAATCTTAGATATGTAAGTATAATCTTATGTGATCCATAGACGGTGCCACGCACTGTATTCAATCAAGACATGAAGACTCTGAAAACTAATGACCCACAGTAATAAGTTTTAGTGGATCAGCCCAATAGCATAACCCATGTAACGTTTCAAGTTAACATGAGTGTAATTTTAACTACTATTTAATAGCCTTCTCATAGGTTCAAAACAGTGTTTCTTCTCTGCTACAACCTGTATTCATTTCACCAGTGATTACGCACTAATTCACTGCTTCTGCCTGTGATAATGTGTTGATTGTTTGCTTCCTTAAAGTCATTTTTTTTTTTTTGCTGTGGATGTGTGACAAAATAGGTTACAAATGTGGTCATATTCCTGTAATTATACTGAATCTAGTTTGTTATAAAGAATTAGTTAGTAACGTAGGTATTTCGAGAAAGGTCTTTCGTGGACCCTAAAAAAAATCGTGAAGTTTTGGCGGGTAGAAAATCTAGGCAATATTTGCAGTTTTATCGCATTCGATGCCTTAATCCAACCTAAGTAAACGACTGTTTTTTGTAATCAGTTGCTTACAGTGTCGTTAGAATATTTTTATGTATTTGTTTTTATTTTACCCAATTTGTTCTTTTTACCTGGAAAATGTACCTTAATTACTGCCATCCTAATTTGATTATTGTGCTCACGAATTTTGGTCCTTTTTGCGATTAGACGCACTTTGTATACTTTTATGGATGTGATCACGCATTTTGGTCCTTTTTGCGATTAGACGCACTGTTTAGAAGATATGGCCATTTTATATTTTTATGGAGGTGATCACGAATTTTGGCCCTTTTTGCGATTAGACGCACCGTTTAGAACATATGGTAATTTTTATACTTTTATGGAGGTGATCACGAAGTTTGCTCCCTTTTTGAAGATATGGTCGCTTATATATTTGTATGGAAGTGATCACGAAGTTTGCTCCTTTTTTGCGATTAGACGCACCGTTTAGAAGATATGGTCGTTGTTATATCTTTATGGAGGTGATCACGAACTTTTGTCCGTTTTGCGATTAGACGAACCGTGTAGAAGATACGGCCATAAAAAATACCTCTTAAACAAGACGCATATTATTATTGGGCTAAATAAACTATCTGAGGTTCTTAATCCATGGAATTTGCTTAAGTTCCTAATGACCTACTAGTGTATTTAATACTAACTTAAAAAATAGTCATTCATCGGATTTTAAACCTTGATTAGTTTTATATATATTGGACCATAATTCATCTAAAATTGTTATTGACTACTGGATCACAGATTTTTTTTAAATTTTTTTACTTGGCATAGTTCGATTCCTTTCGATATTTCCTGATATTGAACTTGTAATATCCAATTAGAAATTATTTAACTTTGACTGAAAATAGGCCAACAATGGATGTTTAAAAGGATTGAATAATTATATGATAAATTTTTTGTGAAAATTTAAATTTGTGTTCAGACGCGTTCACACAACATCTCATGACGAACACATCATTTGACATACAATCATACTCAATTTTCTTAGAACCCTGTACGAGAATTCTTGCATGTAATCGCTTTGGTTAGGACTTATAAAATAGTTAAAGTGGCACCATGGTTTGAGAAATATTCAAACTTTTTAAATAGTCTAAACATTTAAATCACCTTCCCAGCTGATTAAAGAAACTATATAAACAAATTTATAGAATAAAATATATAAACCCAACAAAACACGTTTCTGAAGAAAAACAAGTTACGAATTCAAAAATATTAAATATTTTTCACCATGTTCACCTGAAACGTCTCTTACTTTTATGAGATTTACCATTTTTTGTTTTGTGATGTTTTGTAGAAGTGAAACGATATTACGATAAAATATATGAATAAAACGATAAACGATGAACGCATATTTTTTTTTTTAGAAATATCCGATTTCTTATAAAGTTATAAATAATTTATAATTTTTGAAAGTGTATTTTTTCTTTACTTCTTTTATTTGTTTTTAATTTTTATTTAATTTCATCATAATTTCTATTTTGTTAGGAGTCGTCAGCAAAGAAAATTCTCCATAAAATTACTGAACAAACACCTCCATCTACTTTTTAGGTTTTAGTAATCTTAGATCCAAACCCCTCCCCCTTGTTTGCCATATACCTTACACATGAGATTGACAGTTCTTGAAAAATTACATTTTGATTTTGTGTTAATACCCGGAAAAGAAAGCTCTGATTTTATTCACTCGAACTCCTCATTAACCACCCCTTTCCCTCGTCTGATGAAGCCTGACTTAAGTTTTTCTCTCGACCTCAATGATGAAATATATTTATACATATAAAGAAAGACTTAAAGTAAATGCAACAAAAGTATCCAACAATCGATCTTCAGAGCGTCCGACTTATACACCTATTTACTATATAGACAATCTAGAAACACAAAGGGGGATAGGTGTGCGTGTGTGTGTGTGTGTGTGTATGTGTGCAGAGTATAATAATGTTAGGTTAGATGAGGTTAGATTAATTAAGTAAGCAGCAGCAGCAGCAACTAAAACAGATTCCTTGTAGGCCAGTGTATATTTATTTAGATTATACCTATTTGTTGCTGTAAGATTGTATGTACTGTATGGTGTTGTAACAAATTGACTTATCTCTCACTATCTCTCTCTCTCTCTATGTATTGATCTATGCAGGTTATCGCTGTGATATCCATATTATTTATAGTCCTGTCTACCATAGCCCTGACGTTGAACACCCTACCACAATTACAACATTATGACGTTGATACGGGTACACCAACTGATAATCCACAATTGGCTATGGTTGAGGCCGTTTGTATATCGTGGTTTACACTAGAGTATATACTTAGGTTTAGTGCGTCGCCAGACAAGTGGAAATTTTTCAAAGGCGGCCTGAATATAATCGATCTATTGGCAATACTCCCCTATTTTGTTTCACTGTTCCTCTTGGAGACAAACAAAAATGCTACGGACCAGTTCCAGGATGTGCGCCGGGTGGTGCAAGTTTTCCGCATCATGCGCATCCTGCGAATCCTTAAGCTGGCCCGTCACTCAACGGGCCTGCAGTCGTTAGGCTTTACGCTACGCAATTCATATAAGGAACTCGGTCTACTAATGCTGTTCCTGGCTATGGGCGTTCTCATATTTTCTTCGCTGGCATATTTTGCCGAAAAGGATGAAAAGGATACAAAATTCGTTTCAATACCGGAAACATTTTGGTGGGCGGGTATTACAATGACAACTGTTGGCTACGGGGACATCTATCCCACTACTGCACTGGGAAAGGTTATTGGTACTGTGTGTTGCATATGCGGTGTTCTGGTAATCGCTTTGCCTATTCCCATCATAGTTAACAATTTCGCTGAATTTTATAAGAATCAGATGAGACGCGAGAAGGCGCTCAAGCGGCGCGAGGCGCTCGATCGTGCCAAACGTGAGGGTAGCATTGTTTCTTTCCATCATATCAATCTGAAAGATGCCTTTGCCAAATCCATGGATCTCATCGATGTCATCGTCGACACAGGTAAGTCCCAACATTTCTCTCTTTCTCTATCTCTTTGTCTTTCTTTGTATCTATAATATGTACTATATAGCGTATTCTATTGTATATCTCACACCAATTTAAAAAACAAAATAAATTAAATATAAAAATTTAAAATAAAACACACACATTTCCATTTGACCAATAGAAGATACAATAACCGATAATTGAAATGTGTAAATGTGTATTTTTATCATCACATCTGCGTATTATGCTTTTATTTGCTTTATCCCCTACCTAAGTGTTTATCACATTTGTATTTGTTTGAAATTCGATAAGATTTTTGCTTATTTTTACCAAACATACAATCGATAACTCATCCGTCATAACGCCCCGCCCCATCGCAGAGAGTGCCACAAACTGTGCATGGCTTCTATAGATATCAATTTCTCTTTATTCATCTCTCACAATTTTTCATTGTAGTCCTTTGATTGAATGCCACTTTTGGTTTTGTAATTCTTGTATCACTTTATCACCTTCTTTTTGAGCTTTTCCTTCTGATTTTGTAAACTGAAAAGTAAACTGTTGTAAATATTGATATTTCTGCATTTATTTATGTTTTTATTCTTAAGAAAAATCAAAATCAGTTGATGATAGAAATTCCAGTTTTCAGTTAATTTTTACATATTTTCCTTTGTAGATCACTTAAACAAAAGTCCTCAGTTTAAATTTAGAGTCGCGACACGAGTAGTAAAATGCAGTGGTAACATACAGATTTGTATTGTTTTGGTAGGAACTTGCATTACCTGTGTACAAATTACAATTGTAAATATATGACGACATGTAAAAATATATGATAGTATATGATTAGTAGAAGTGCGACGATATACAAACATATATCTGTATCTGCTGAAGTTAATAGATACCTTTTGTTTCTTGTATTCGATTAAATATATTTATATATAAACAGTTTCATTTTCTTATTCGTATTTGACAAGATTCGGGTATAGACGTTACTGTACCAAACTTTGTACACATTTGTTATCGGTAAGCTGGTACTCAGTAAAATTGGGTAAATATCATGTCACCATTGCCTGTCAATATATACAAAATCATAGTTCATTAATTTTTTAACCAATTCCGTGTAAACCCTGTCACCATTAAAGTTCGATTGTTTATGTGGTCCTTAAAGAAGAACGGCTAAAACATAACCGCAACAAAGCCGGGTTAATTCGGCAATTCAAAAATATATAAGTGAAGGTTTACGGCCTTATTCATAAAAAGTTGTCACAGGTTTGTTAAAGGTTTAAGAAGGTAAATCCCAAAAAATTGTATTCATAATCGAAAAATTCCTCTGTAAAGAGTTCTTTAACGTCGCCATTTTTATTGAACGTTTAACCCTTCTTTAAGGCCATTTTATCCGCAGTAATACACAAATGAAATAATTTTTTTACGTTTCACGAGTGTCGTACTTAAATATTTATGCAATATAAACAACTGGAATTATTTTGTGCATATTTGCAGAGTTTATAGTGTCACATTATCCTGCTAAGCAATCAAATAGTTTCGTTCCAATTTTTATAATTTTTAACCAAAATGAACTTTTGTTTACATAGTGATGTATATAAAATCAAAACATTGAAACTACAACCTATTATCCGGTTTTATATTCGACTACCCGAAACTGAAATCCAATTGAATATGATTTTTTGGCACTTCTTCCAAATTTATGAATATATCAAATAGTAATTGACCTTTTGTTGAATAGTTCGTTCCATTAATGTTTAAATTTTGCAAAAATTCATTGACGCAATTAAATAGAAAAAATTTAATTCGGTCTATCGGTTATTGTTCATCTTGTTTTTACATCACAAGCACTGTGAGAAAACATAAAACAGGGTTGTCAGTCAATTATCTGTTCCCTAGTTAAAATACTCATTATGAATACGGTTCTAATAAAACCTTTGCCAAATCTTAAAGCTTTCAATAACTGATGAATGCTTTAGAGCTAATTTAATGATTTTTTATGAATAAGGCCGTTAGACAATAGAAAATAAATCTGCTTTGTAAATTTCCAGAGCCAACACATTTTTCAATTGGCAGAACCGGAGCAAAATGTGACACAAATTTTGTAAATCAAGTGCAACACAAGGGTATGTAACATTTGCGTATTGGGATAATGCGATTTCGCCGTAGATATTTCAAATCTTACAACAGCATTGTTAAGTTTGTCGTTTATAATAGTACGCATGCGTACAACGTTTTATCATAGGAGTGATAGATATTATTATTATTTATGGAGACTTAGAAAATTGTAATCGGTCAAAAAGTTAATTAAATCGTCAACATATGTTTTTTTTTTTTTACTACCACAACAATTGGGTGACATTCAACTCGTGACCTTTTATGGTAATAAAACACCTCCACGGACCACCGTGCTTAGATAATATTTCACAGTTAACCGTGGTCGTTGTTAGCTTGAGGTTGAAGCTCATAAAGTTCGTCCAAAATTGGTTATTGGGCCAGAAAATATCGATATTGCGCGGATATTGCAACCTCGTCATTTGACTTGGTCATGAGTACCACTACCACATAATTAATAACACAGTGCAACACGAAAAAAAATAACCATATACGGACACCACTACGTGATAAAAGACTAAAAAAAAAAAGACCCGTGTCTCCCAATTTTTCCCAAAGTCATGCATTTTTTTTTTTATGGGCCGCCAAAGATTTGGGGCCTCGGTATCATTTTCGTAAAAATGTGATCATTTTCTCAGGCTCATATCTCGCAAACCGTTCAGAATTTCGATTTAGTCTCTGAGGCAAAGTTGTAACTCTTGTCATAAAGAACAAAAATTGCGAACATCCATGAACATTTGCTTCGATTCGAAGTAGATATCGCATAAGTCGGTAATGTGACTGTCGGTGGTACAAAGACTTGTACGCGGCTTTTGTCCATGAGCAAACGACGGCCACCTCGCTTAGTGATGCCGGCACTATCCATGAAAAAGCTTCTCAAAATACCGTTCGGAACCGATGTAGTTGGCCGCTTGCTTCTGTAGGAAATCCGGGCATGTCGCAAAGATGTCATTAGAGCAACGCAGAACGTCCAAATGGGAACCGTACACCACATTTTGTTTGGCAGAAGTCTTTTGAGAAATGAGGGAAATAATCTACAAAACCCCTATCTTTGTTCACCACGACAATGCGAACTGCCGCAGCGGCGCACCGGTCGGCTGAAATAAGTGCGTTTTTAGCATTCAATACCCGGTGCCTTAAACGCACACTCACATCTTCCTCGCTCGCCATGAGCCGTAGAACGAAAAGAAGAAAAAGCGAACCGACTCGTTAGTTGTGGGATATATAAAGCAAACCAAAATAGACGCCACGAGAGCACGAGCTACGAGGCGGATCAACAACTCCGTGACTTTTTGAATGAAACACATTTTTTTTTTTGCAAAAATAATTATTTTTCTACATGATTTCCTTTTAGCTCAATACACTTAGTCCAACGTTTCTCCAATATATGTCTCCCTTCCAAAAAATAGTATTTTTCGAGGTCCATAAAATAGGCATTTGTTCCGGATAATATGCTGGATGAGGTACCATTTCGTAGCCCAATTAAACAACTCCAAACAATACTTTGAAGTTATCGCACGATTACATTTATGGTCAATTGAGAGTAAACGCGGCACCCATCTTGCAGACAGCTTTCTTAAACCAAACTGATCATTTAAAATCGAAACCAAACTGCCATATGAAATGCCTATGGCATCAACAATCTCACGCACTTTTACTCTTCGATCGGCAACCACCAATTGGCCGTCCAGAAAGTTCAGCTTCATTTGTACTAGTGCGACCACAACGAAAGTCAGAAAACCACTTTTTTAACCATTGAAATCGATGGTGCAGGGTCCCCATAGTATTTATCAAACTTTTCCTTGGTTTGATTGAATTTTTTAATAATTTGCTTCAAATTTGACAGTAGTCTACTAACAGGTGGTACTTGATGGGAGGAGTGTTGCATTTCATATATCTACGAGGGAAGTTCGAAAAGTCACGGACTTATTGATACGCCCTCGTAAAAATAAAACAAGGCACGCGTCCGTGAGCAACATGCTTGCGTTTGCTTGTGTGAATTTCTACCTCTCCAACGAGCTATTCGGAAGCAGCCCTCTTACTGCAAGCGATATGTGTAGATGAAAGAGAAACACCCAGTTGGAAATTTACGAAAGGCATCACCAGTGACATGTCAGAGTCCCTATTTACTTGTTGATCCGCTCCCATACAAAAAACCTCATCACACCCCCTGACATTTGCATAGTGCATCATTGCACTATGGCTTTCACGGGCGTGTCTAACGCGTTTTTAGTATGAAAGGTGTAGTGCTGCTGGCGGGGTAGACTTTCACGCACAACACGGCAGTTTGTGGGGAGTTTTGAGATTTCTCTTTCTTCACTTTTGTATTTCTGCCAATTTGTTTCATATTAATTTCTCATATCGAAGTGAAAAGTTGTAGTGGATTGGTACAAATATTTAATTTTTAAATAAATTAACTTAGAATACACCACTTTTTGAATTTTTACGAATAGAAGGCAACGAATTCAACAAAGAGAATTTCCTTTTTTGATAAAATTAAATAGAATTGACCACTTTTACAAATTTTTACGAATGTAAGAATGAAGAAGACCACGCGATTAAACGCCAAAAACTGAAGGGGTGGTTGTAAGACAAAACGCAGAATGTAATCTAATCGTGATATACGTAGGCTTTTTAAAAGAGAATAGCGTGATAATTGCAGCCTGAGAAGCAAAATATAAATGGGTACATACATAAGGTAAAAAGCTAGCAGGAATTGTCCGCAGTTTGTCAACAACGGCGATCACCTTATGGCATGTCACAAGTCGTCCTGAAGTCACTAATCATCAGTAGGTCAGTTAGCCAAGACGTCTCCAAATGTGGCGACCTTGTGTCATTTCCTATATAATTATTATAATTGAAACGGATGTCCTCTAATTTAAAAAAAGCTAAAATAAATATTGTTATTATGCATTTTTATACATAAATCTGTGCCAACAAGGAATAACAACTAAACTCGATTTCAGTCAGTGTTCAACAGACGACTTTGAGGTTTTAATCCGTTGCCTAGAATCAGGGAATTTTGATTAAACTAGTATTTATACATAAGCTCAATGTTAGCACTTTTATAATATTGAAAATTGTAATTCAATTTATGATGAATACACAGTCAACTTAAGAAAAGTAAACAAAACAACCTCAACTTTGTCCTAAGTCGACTTTAGCTTTTATTCCTTGAGGTCACAGAAATGTACAAACATCAAATACTTTTGAAATTTATTCTGAAAATTTACGACATACAATTCAAATATACAATTTTCAGTATTATATTTTATGAATAACTTGAAATTCAATACGAATAACTCGCTGTTGATAAAAGATTTCTTCTCTCAATATTCAGCATTGGCACTAGAAAGACTCAGTGATCACATAGTACTGACAAGTCAAGAGTACTTTCTATCCTACATAGATTGCCAGCCCATTCTCACGTAAGGCAAAACTAGTGGTATGTCACGAACATGTCTTACATACTGACGTTGTACTAAGGAAATTCTACATACAATGTCTTCAATACAAACTTTCCAACTGGGTAGTCCCAAATAATACATGAGACTCGGTGTTCACCCCGATTCGAACCAAAACGTACATAAAATTTGCCACAAAATAAATGGGGTTTTCAACAGAGACGCTACAAAAGTAAATCGATAGGGACAGCAAACGACGCCATATTTTTTCCCGCTCTTTTGACATTTCTCTTCAGTAAGGTTTGGCATTTCATCATGAAGAGATTTACGAACCAACAACGAGTCGAAATTATTAAAATTTACTACCGAAATTTGGAGTCAGTGGCCTCAACTTTAAGAGCGCTACGTCCAATTTATGGTCGTCATAATCGTCCTACGAGATCAACAATTGTGCGTCTAGTGTAAAAATTTGAATCCACAGTCACAGTACAAAATGTTCCCGTGCCAGTGAGACAAAGAAGTGCCCGTAGTGTCGAGAATATTGCTGCCGCTGAGGCTTTAGTTCAGGAAAGCCCAAATGTGTCTCTCACACGTCGTTCTCAAGCGTTGGGCATCTCTGTGACGTTGTTGTGACAAATTTTGCGGAAGAATCTTGCCCTACATCCTTATAAGATCAAATTGATCACCGCTTGATCACCATAAGCGTCGTATGTTCGTGAATTGGGCTGAGCAACAACTTGAAAATGATTTGGATTTTCATCGGAAAATCATCTTCAGCGATGAGGCTCATTTCTGGCTGAATGGCTTCGTCAATAAGTAAAATATGCCTTATTGGTCAGACAGCAATCCACACGTAATCCATGAGTCATCATTGCATCCCGAAAAAATTACGGTTTGGTGCGGTTTATGGGCCGGCGGCGTCATTGGGCCGTACTTCTTCCGTGATGATCAAGACCGGCACATTACTGTGAATGCGAATCGCTACCGTTCAATGATAACCAAATATTTTTGGCCCCAATTGGATAATATGGACTTGGAGGACATGTGGTTCCAACAGGACGGCGCCACAAGCCACACATCGAATTTATTGGAAACCAAGTTTGCTGAACGTTTAATCTCACGAAATGGCCCAGTTTATTGGCCGCCTCGGTCGTGCGATTTGACGCCGTTAGATTATTTCATTCGTACGAATACCGCACGTGAAATTGTAGCAGTATTGGCGGATTTATGCTTGAAAACCGTCGAAAATTGGGTTCAGCGTCTGGACTTCTGCAAGCGTGCCCGTGGTGGCCATTCAAAAGAAATCGAGTTCCATACATAATGTCATCGAACGTACTTTCACAGGAATAATGAATTTCATTGGTATCTAAAACCGGTTTTGTTTTATTTAAAAAAAATTGTGTAGCACTCTTATTGAAAACCCCGTTATATATGTATATAAAATGTGGACGCCAGTAGTTTTCCAATGGTAGTTTTCGCAGATATCGTATATGACACCATGGATTCGATACCTGCTCTGACCACCTTACATTTCCTTTAACGGCCGTCCCCTCGCTTAGTGACGGCCATGAAGAGGCTTCTAACAATACCGTTCGGAACCGGCGTAAAACTGTAGGTCCCAGTCAGTGAGTATGAAACTGGAAAGCGATCAGTTTAGTTGTAATGCAATCAGTTGTAATGTGAAACTATTTTTTGCGCATAAAACGTAGCACATTAATAAATTATTTGCTAAACATTATATGTACCAAAAGGTGCATAAAGTCAACCCAGAAGGACATAATGTGAGGTAAAGCAGTACATAAAGTGTATTAAAATGTACCTCAAGTGTACCAAAAATGTAGCACAAACTTCATCAAATGTCCCAAAAAAACACAATGAAATGTATCACATTAGTACCTGTTGTGTAACAAAAGTCGCATAAAGTGTATCAAAAGTGTACTTCATAATGTACCAAAAAGTACATAATACGATGCGGATCAATAAGTCCGTGACTTTTCGAACCGCACCCGTAGTTATATGAAATGAAACACTGCTCCCATCAAGTACCATGTGGTAGTAGACTACTGTCAAACTTTGACACGTTCCGTCATTTACTTTGCGTTTAACAGCTGTTCAAAACATACAACCTCGTGCATTTTTCTAAAAATGGAAAAAAGTGTTCATTAAACATTATTTTTTGCAAAAAAAAACCTCAATCAAACCAAGGAAAAGCTTGATAAATGCTATGGGGAATCTGCACCACCAATTTCATTGGTAAAAAGGTGGTTTACTGACTTTAGTTATGGTCGCACAAGTACAAATGACGCTGAACCTTCTCGACGGTCAATTGAGATCAATAGAACCGAAAATGTTGAAAAAATTCACGACTTGGTGTTGGCGGATCGAACAGTAAAAGTGCGTAAGTTTGTTTATGCCATAGGCATTTCATATGGCAGTGTAGTTTCGATTTTAAATGATCAGTTTGGTTTAAGAAAGGATGTCTGCAAGATGGGTGCCGCGTTTACTCTCAATTGACCATAAACGCACGCGTGCATACGCGTGTAGTCTCATTGGCAAAATTTCATGAATTGGACTACGAATTGGTACCTTATTCACCATATTCTTTAGCCCCTAGGGACTATTTCCAAACCTAAAGAAATGGCTTGGTGGTTTGGCTTTATAGATCTCGAAAAATCATATTTTTTGGAAGGGATACAAAAAGTGGAGAAACGTTGGACTAAGTATATTGAGCTAAAAAGATATTATTTATTTTTGCAAAAAAAAAAAACTATGTTTCATTCAAAAAGTCACGGACTTATTGATCCGCCCTTATGTATCAAAAACTTACAATCGTGTACCAAAATGAATAGCATGTTTCAACATGCATAAAGTCTACCAAAATGTATATTATGTGTACCAATAAGTACATACAGTGTATCAAAGTTTGTACAAAATGAGAAATACCATTTATCAAAGAATCATAAATTGTACCAAAAACGTACAGAAACATCCTTAGGTATACCAAGAAGTACATAAAGTGTGTTACGAACGTAGATAAAGTGTACCAAAAAAATACACAAAGCGTTGGTACATTTGATGTAAATTTTTTGCGCGTTTTGGCAACTTTTCCTTATTTTTTGTATCATTTTGCGTACTATTTCCAAAACACTACCTTTTCCAATATGAGGCTTTTAAGGTAGGTCCAAGTAGGGAGTTGATGAACAACGAACGCGCACCCTGCCAGGAGCGAATACATTTTATAGAAGTGAATCCAACCCCGAGTTGTTTCACTGCTCGGTTTTCGAACCTACTCAAGAGCGCGAGTGTTTGAACTGTAACTCTTGAAACTCTAGAGCGCGTGAGTTGCCAACAACTAACGCCGCGCAGCTATATCTGTGCGGAAATAAACATCTCCAATTTCACGGCATATATTTTTAGTGGTAAACGGGATTTTCTATGCCAAGCCTCATGCGATTGCGATTCCCGCTCAAAACTAAGAAATATTTTAATACTCCGACATCAAAAATAAATTGTGAATTAACTGCAGATGTCTGTCCCAAAATGTAGTAACACAGGAAGGAAATGTTGAAAAATGTGGGCCTCAGTCCAAGAATAAATGCAAATCATATACATATTGTATGTGTAACATGTTTTGTTCAGACCAAAAACCGGTACACAATGGGTAAAAAAGCGGAATTTGTTGGTGTCAAAAAACAAAACCAAAACGCAGGACAATTACCAAATTAGCGGGGAAATCCCGCCAAAAGTGGGGCGATTAGTTTGGCAATGTATGTGGTATAACTGCGGATCAGCGTGACAACCCTAGGAGTTTCTAATTTTCGATACTGAGGAGTACAGAACATTGTCAAGAAAATAGTGTTGCCTAGTATTAGAGTGACTTATCTGGAATCGGCACAAATTCGTTTCCTTTATTTTGGGATTTAATAATCCTAATTTCCTCTTTGGCGTATCTATATGATAACAGCCCTTCGAACTCATGGAGATATACTGCTCCGTTTTCCACAAATTACTTATATAGAACCTCATTGCCATGTTAATAGTTGTGACTGACTTCTCCACCATGTAATATTCCCTGAAATATTTCACGGCAAATGCTGTCATATCAAAATAGTCGGTCTCTGTAACGTTTTTGTTGCTTCACTTCAAGTAACCACTTATTTTGGTGCTCTGGGAGCAAGTGATCATATCAATTGATCTACTTAATACAATAAACTTGTGTCAACATGTACAGATGTAACTAGTGTATTCAAAAAACCGGTTTTTCAAAAATGTCGGTTTTCGGTTTCTTCGAATATTCCGATTTTGAAGAAACCGGGTTTCGGTTAAACCGAGGTGTAGAAACCGGTTAAAACCCGGTCTCGGTTTTTATAACAGAATGGAAAACTATGCGTTTTATAGACGTCGTTTATTTTTAATTCGCCTCTTTGAATTTTGAGATCGACTATCATGGCTATGTGCCATGAAAATGCTTGTCGAATTACAGTTCTGAAACGGTGTAAAACTGCAGGTCCCAATCAGAACGTGTAAGTTCTATGTCTTCATACGGTGTAATAGGAAACTAAAGGATGGACATTTTTTCAAAATTATGACTTTAATGGTAAGGCCCTTTATTACAATTTATGAATGAACACAACATCCTTCAAAGGGCTTCCATGACTTGCTTTAGAATACCCCATTCTTTCTACTCAATTTACAGAACATTTTCGATTGGCTGGACCTTTATTTCGTGTTTGAGTAACACATATATTTCACGGCGCTTTAGGGACAATAGTCTAACGCGTTCAAATCGCAGCTGCGAGGCGGACAATTGACTTCCGAGTTTCGGCTGATTATGCGGTTTTCGAACAGACTGCGCAAAAGATCGATTGAAACGTTGGCTGTGTGTCACATAGCGACGTCGTGTTGAAACCATACATCGTCCATGTCACCCTTTTAAAAATAAAAAATTGCTGAGCATGGTACGATAACTTTCGCCATTGACGCCTACGGATGCTCTTTGCTCATTTTCGAAGAAAACTGGGCCTATCACTTTCTGTGTGTGCATCGGCTTCTTCTCGACGACGTGTGGACTTTCTGAGCCTCAAATGCAACAATTTTGTATCCGAGGTAAAAAAAAATACGAGAAAAACGCTCAAAATTCTGCGAAAAGAAGTTCAAGAAATGTTAATTCTTGCGAACGGTGGCTAGTTGAGTTGACAGCTGTTCGAACACACTTTCAGCTACAGCGGCCTTCCCAATTGGTCAAAATCATCCTTGAGCAAATATTCCTTTAGACGTTTTGTACTCCTTTTTGGAGACTGAATACTATTTTTATGCATTTCTATTTACATACTACCTGTGTTGTATTTAGTTAAGGAATTTACATCTAAATCTGAGTTGGCATATATGACTTATAACGGGTTTTTCAATAAGAGCGCTAGAAAAGTTTTTTTAAATAAAACAAAACCGGATTTAGATACCAATGAAATTCTTTATTCCTGTGAAAGTACGTTCGACTGCTGCAATTTCACGTTCGATATTCGTACGAAGTTCATCAATCGTCGCTGGCTTGTTGGCATAGACCATAGACTTGACGTAGCCCCACAGGAAATAATCTAACGGCGTCAAATCGCACGATCGAGGCGGCCAATCCACTGGGCCATTTCGTGAGATAACGCGCTCACCAAACTTGGTTTCCAATAAATTGATTGTGGCATTCGCTGTGTAGCTTGTGGCGCCGTCCTGTTGGAACCACATGTCCTCCAAGTCCATATTATCCAATTGGGGCCAAAAATATTCGGTTATCATTGGACGGTAGCGATTCGCATTCACAGTAATGTGCCGGTCTTGATCATCACGGAAGAAGTACGGCCCAATGACGCCGCCGGCCCATACACCGCACCAAACCGTAATTTTTTCGGGATGCAATGATGACTCATGGATTATGTGTGGATTGCTGTCTCATTGTCGAAGCCATTCAGCCAGAAATGAGCCTCATCGCTGATTGTTGAGGCCTCTTAAAGATGGCCTCTTAAAGTTGAGGCCACTGACTCCAAATTTCGGTAGTAAATTTTAATAATTTCGACTCGTTGTTGGCTCGTATATCTTTCCATGATGAAATGGCAAACCTTACTGAAGAGAAATGTCAAAAGAGCGGGAGAAAATATGGCGTCGTTTGCTGTCCCTATCGATTTACTTTTGTAGCGTCTCTGTTGAAAAACCCTTTATTGCCATTGGACAAGTTATTTCAACAAATTATTGGCAAAATAATTCGTTGACAAAGTCGTTTGAGTCTGTCTGATGAGGTTGGCAACCATAGTGAGTTATGAAAACGGCTTTAGGTTTGTAATTCTTTGTTGTTATATCAGTCGTGTAAAAACCGAAAAAACCGGTTAAACGACTTGATATAACTGGTGAAACCGGTTCTTCGAAAATACCACTTTTTATAAAACCAACATACGGTTAACCGGCCGAAATTCGGTTAACCGGTTAACCGGTTTCGGTTTTGAATACACTAGACCTAACACCACGCTTTTTTACATACTAAACGTTGGTACCTTAACAGGCTGATAACCAGCAGACGAATAACACACTCGACGCCGCATGTTGCCATAGGATTCCGGCGAAAATATGAAGTCTGTTCCGTACTACAGTATCAGAATGTTACAGTATCCCGTTTCTCACATGATAGTGTATGAAATCTTCATACCATGGAAGCTAGGGTTTAGGTTTAGGTAACATATGAAACCTTGACAGCAAAGATTTTCACATTTGTTACTGGCCTCTGAGTTGACCCATTGTACGGTATGGAGGAAATATGTAGTTATTACTGAGAGTACCAAATAAGACTAGAATTGCTAGATAGCAAGAAATATAAAGGCATAAATATATCGAGGCGTATCCACATGGCCGTCGGTGGAGCTATGGTTAGCGTGCGCGCCTCTTGTACACGATATCCTAGGTTCGAACCCTGCTCTGACTACCTTAAATTTCTTTCGGCGGCGGTCACCTCGCATAGTGATGGCGACACTATCGAGTATTTAGCCATGAAAAATCTTCACAGAATACCGTTCGGAATCGGTGTAAAACTATAGGTCCCAATCAGTGAGTGAAAACTGGAAAGCGCACAGCTCAGTAATTGTGATCCCTTCATGGGGTGTAATTTGAAACCATTTATTTGTTGTATCCACAAATCATACTAAACTGATGCAATAAGTAAAAGCTGGGCATCATGCGAATCGCGCAATCTGTAATCGAAACACATTCACAGAAATGGGTGCTGATAATATGTATGTTCAGATATTTGAAGTTCACAACTGACAAATATTTTAAGTCTATGGAAGTCATGTCACCAAAGGGAAAGGAGAGGATGAGCGAATGTGTAGTTGAATTACAAGAAGTCCACCGGCTCGACATTAACAAGAGAGTCCAAACTACGCATAAAGTGTCACACAATGCAGCGCTTCCTTCTGTATTGCCGAATTGGACAACATCAGAGAATCTGTTCGATGGTCTGGATGTCCTTTTCAGTTAGCAGTATTGATGACAAGGAAGAGGAAGAAGCTACTGAACATCTTCCACCACTAGCCGTCAATCGGATGTCTACTATGGGGTCCTACTAATTTAGGCACCTGAAAGAATAATCTCAGATAGGTATAAACAAGACCTTGAGCATCGTGGAGCAAACGCAATGGTTCTTCTGTTCTTAATATCCATGGCCTGTGGTATCACAATCAACTAATAAGTCTAAGTGAGTCGTTCATCGACTGCCACAAGCACCTAACTAAACTATTGTCTTAGGTCTACATATTTCCAGAGAGGACGATAGAGACAGATACAATGCACTTCTAAGCTTGAAAACTCGCTCTTGGGTTAGGTAGTAAATCCAGTCGATTTTTTTCGAATTTTTTCAGAAATCGCTCAAATGGCTAACAAGTATCGTCATAATACATAGCACCATAAGGCACTATTCCTTTTACCCCCTCTTTTTGTTATATTTGCTGATGATCTCTTGGGTATATCGTCCAACCCGATCTTCACTTGTGCAAACGATAGGAAGTCCTCTATAGGCCTACCTCTGAAGAGACTTATGGAAATACGGCAAAAATGGTCAATTCACGCAACGACGATGTTAACCACCGAATAGAGAGATTTTAATGAGCATAGACCGTAATGGTATCTAATACCTCTCAAACGCTCAGCCAACTCCTCACAGACGCCTATATCTAGGGGTGGTTTTGATATCGAGGAGTCAAATGTTCTTGATTTTCTGGGCATGAAAATGCAATGCGATGTTCCTTCAACTAAACGGATACATCAAGTGTTGAACAAAGTATTCAAGTGTGGAGGCGTTTTAAAGCAGTCTAAGAGATACGTCACCCCACTTGACCTCCTTACCATCAGCACTAATTGTATCCGCTCAAAAATGGAATACAACCCACACATGTGGGTAGAGCCTCCATATTATTCTCTAAAACTTCAAGATCTAAAAGAAAGCAGTGGCAAATCGAAATATATCGTCTCCTGAGTGCCGGCTGAACATAAAGTAAAAACGAAGAGTATAAAATTGCGGCATTTTCAGAAATTATATCTGTTTAATGTTTCAATTGTTTTAAAAGATCATAATTCAGAGAGAAAATTTTATTAAATTTAGTTATATACATATTTATTTAATTAGGCAAAATTCATATAACAATAAAAATTTTAAATAAAAGCTTCAGGAAGAACAAAGGGCACCAACGATATCTTTTAAAAGATTGGCGCCCCTGGCAAGTGATTTAGTTTGGCCGTAGTCGAGCTTGTTTATATTCCTGTTCCAGGCACCCGTTGCACGTACTTTGTGGTCTTCTTCACCTGCGATACCCTTGAGGGTTTCTTTAAATATTTGACGTTGGGCGCCTAAGTATATGACCGATCAATAACTATTATCGACTACGTATTCTCAAATTAATAGGGCTCTTACTCTATCAATCATTGTCTAATGCAAATACTCTGTAATTTCTCGCCTAACACAATTTCTAATGAAGACCTCTAGTAACGCGGTTTTCATTAGAAATTATATTAGGTCAGAAAATACGGAGTATTTATCTTTGACAATGACTGATCAAATCTTGAACCTTCTTTATAGTCATCTTCGTCAAACTGCAAGTAGTACAACAAGACAGACATCACGTCATTTCTGAGATTTTTTTACGCAAGATTTCGGTTTAAGAATGCTTCCTTTATAATCGTTCATCCCAAAAATCTGATTGATTCCAAGTCGTTAATTAACTAAATACCAACTGTTAGTGGAGAATTACGTTCTGATAGCAGATTTATATTTTCGGGCGACCTCGGTGGCCATGGGATGTCCCCAAAGCGACTGATCAGTTTTTGGGGGAAATTTTCCCGAAGCAAATTGATCGAAGCTCTGGCTGTGTGTGCAGTCGCCCCATCCGGTTGAAACCACGTGTGTGAAGAGTACGATGGATGAGGTCACAGGTTTGCCAAAAATAAATTCCGTAATCATGCGTCGATAATTTTCACCGATGACATTCGTCGCCTGGCCTCGAAAATTTTCGAAAAAAAATTGTCCAATTATCTCATGCGTGGATAAGGCACACCAAACAGTTACCCTTTGGCAAGGCAATGGTTTTTGATGTTTCAATCGAAGGTTGCGGGTTCTTAGAGACCTGTAATGGCAGTTTTGCTTGTTGACGTCGCCGTTTAAGTGAAAATGAGCCTCGTCGCTCCAAAAAATGGGATTGACAGTGCGAAAACGCTCCAACATCGTTTCACAAAAATTTTTCCGTAAATCAAAGTCACTTTCTTTCAGTTCTTGAACGATTTGAATTTTAAAAGGATAGAACTTTAGATCCTTTTTTAAAATTTCATGAATAATCGCTCTTGCAAGTCCCAGTGAGGCTGTTATTTTCCGTATTGAAAGTTGCGGATTTTCACGTAAACTGCTTTCAACCAGTTCAATGTTTTCGGGAGTACTTGAAGATCAACTGGGCCCTGGCCGTGGGACATTCATAGCCGAAGCAAATGCGCGGAATCTCTGCACCCACGAACGAATTAAATTTACACTCGGGTCCATCACTTATTCGTCGAATACCGAACTTTGAACAAAATTGTCGACGAGCAATTACGTTAGAATCATTACTCATAAAAAATGACTCCACAGCGAACGCACGATGCTCACTCGACCACTGCGACACCGTGACTGACAAATCCGCACGATCGATAATTCCAACCCCCCCCCCCCCTACGCGCCGTGTATTACTTTTTGAAATAATCGTATTTAAAAATATAAATTTGCCACCAGACACCCTGTATATTACACAGAAAGCCTCCCGGTGTTTCTTCGATGGCTGCATTCATTATCTAGCCCATAAGAAGAACAATACCGTAGGACATAGCACGCATCCCTGTCTTACTAGGCTTTCATTTATTTTCATTTCAGTTATAAGATGAGGTAAAATGTTGGCTTTGCTTTAAATTAAACCGAACAGAATATGTTGCATCGCTGTGCAGTTTCCGAATCACAGATACTCTCTTGCCAGGTATCCCCTTTTCGATCAATGTGAACCTCATTGAGTTTCGCTGTATTCTGTCCAAGGCGTATTCAAAATCTATGAAAAGTAAGGACAGAGGTGAGTGTACTTTCACCGATTGCACCATAGACGTATATAGTACAGGCACATTATTCTCTCATCCGACGTTTCATTTCACACTCTTCGTCGTCGGTTTGTGGAAATGAGAGAAATTAAATTTAAAATTAACTTACACCAGGTGGAGTTACAAAATAGGTTAACTTAACTTTTTCGTGTCGTTTTGGTGTAGAACTGAAAAATTTAAATGTATTTTGCACTTTTTTGTTGACTTTTATTATTGGTATACATTTGTATTGTATATAACACAACTAGTTTGACACTTTGATGGACGTTGTTTACTATTACCTCTATCTGGTAATATTGAACCCATGTTTTCCACCATCCAATGTGTACTTGCAACCATACCTATGACGTTTAATTTATTGAGAGAATTAATATGTCTATACAGTATTCGTTTATGGATTGCACTATGATTATCCGGAGGGTGTTGATATTTCTTGCTCCTAAGTACAATTTCAACAGCTCCGATGGAATGTTATCACGGACAGGAGATTTATATATTTATTGTTGTGTCCTATGCGATTAAGACCGTCCTTTACAGAATTTATATTTTTTGCAAGGTCGGCCACATTCATCAGCAATAATTGAAAACTAATGTGTTTGGCATTTTTAATATTGTACTTATGGAAAAAGTACGCGGGATAGGGATGTGCGATTAATCGACCAATTAAAGGTTTGATTAAACTTCTTTGTAACTAATAAATTACTCGACTATTCATAAATTTATTTTAATTAAAATATCGGTAATCAATTAAATGTAATTTACATTTATCATATCTGAACAATATTGTTCATCATTCAAATAATATTCGTGCAATTTTGCTCATTATTCAAATAATTTTGAGACCACAAAAAAAATATATAAGCACAATAAAAATTTCGTACCGTTTGAATAAAGTAGGCTATTGAATAAATACAAACAGAAGATCAATCCAAATAGAGTAAATATTAACCACTTCTCTCAGTAAATTGTGACATTAGGCTTGGTTGCATATGGATGTTGCATGTTGAAAACCATTGCTTTAATAATACCAGATAGGGGTAAAGGTTCAAAACAACCAACAAGAAAACAAGAACGACATTTCGTTTTGTGTGTTAAAATTGTTTGTTAAATACAACTCAGGTATATACTAACAACTAATGATAAAAAAAAAGTTCAAACTACATTTAAATTGCATAGGTCGCCACGAAAAACGCATGACAAATTTAAGTCAATAGTTCTTGTAACTCCACCTGGCGTAAGTCCATTTACGTCGACCATCTCTCTATCGCACCGACCTAACCACAAACTAATACTTATAGTAGACCTAATAGTTCTCTCACCAAATTTGTGACATTTGGCCTGGTGTGGTATTTACGTTCGATGTTGAAAAGAATTGCTTTACTAATACCAGGTAGAGGCAATGGTTCCAAACAACGAACAAAATAAAAACAACGGCATTTCGTTTTGTGTGTTAAAATTATTGTGTTAAATACAACACAAATGTATGCTAACAATATCAGTCCACCTGGTGTATGTCACTGTACGTCAAACATCTCTCTATCACACCGACCGCACCAAGAAGAGTGTGAAAGGAAACGTCAGATGAGCCAAATATTCTCTCTAATAAGAGATTACTCTATGGACCTAACCATGAAGAGTATGAAATGAAACGTCAGATGAGACAGATGGTACCTCTAGGTGTTTTTACAGTATGCTCCTTAAAACTTGAAATACTCAATAACACAAAATTTTGATTAATCAATTGCACATTATCATTAATTAATCAACATTAAAGGATTCTGCAATTACTCTTATATATGATTAATCAAAATGTATGATCGATCAATTAGTTGATTAATCAAGATGTCGATTAATCGATTTGTCTTATTTAAAAATTATACGGACACTCCTAATACGAACACAATTTCATAAACTACCATACCTGCTTGTGTGCCCTCAAAGCAATGGTGACTTGATTTCAAATTTATTACTTAATTTTATTGTAAAGCGGCAATAAGACCGGTTTCAAATAGCTGTACAATCAATCAATTGTAATTAGTTGGCATTTGAGACGATTTACGTGAAATTACATGCAACTTTGACGAAGGAATTTGATACAACATTCAAATACAAGTTTACATATGTATAAACATACACATGTGCATAGCAACAATTCGATAAACATTCATTTAGTTAAGTAGATAACAGCAATAAGCCTTTACTTGGGAATGCAAAGAAACACGCAGCTGCTAGATTTAGGCTGAAAGAGACATCCGTCCGGACAAAGACAGTCAGCCAACGACAATTGCTTTATTTTAAGTTAAGCAAAGGTTTTTATTTCGTTTTGACTTTTGATTTCTCTAAATTATCGTAAAATGCAATCAATTTAAGCCAAGTATTATATCACACACATATACACAAATATCTAAGCCAATAGTAAAATTTAATTGCGTTGAACTTAAGTAATTTGCCACCCAGCCCAACAGCCAATTAGCCACTGAACCAAGTCATATGCGACTTGCTGTTATGTTTGCCCACCACTGAATCTATATATGTGTATACTTTTAGGGAACAAACAGACAAATGTCGTACATCCGAAATGTAAGACCAGACAGTCGGCGACAAATATAGGAAAACAACCCCTAAGTTCCATACTGGCAGGTGAATACGAATTCCAACTCAATAAACATTTCCACCTCAACAAAGCTACTACAGCTCTAATTTCATCAATTACCCAAAACTAATAGCTTTCAAATATATAGCATAGTGTAGTAGACCTTTTCACACTTTTACAACTCTCTTAATACCAGCATATTAACACAGTATTTTACATAAAAACCATGTGTATACATACATTAAGATGTACATAAAATACAGTACTTAGTAAAACTCTTTCACTATAAAACTAAACTAATTACACCACTGCTCATCACAAGGATACAACTCCATTTAATACACATTTCAACACTTGCATTTCAGCTACACAACTCAAGTACTAACCCCCACACAATGAGTAAAACTGAAAAATCTTTGAGTCAAAGCCTGTAATTTATGCGGTTCTGATCACTGTAATATTTATATTCAATTTTAAGATCACACGTTCAGCTTGGTTGTTTCTTGTATGTGCAAGTTGTATGGAAACAAATGAGATTATTATTGCAGACAGATTGGTAGGCGTTAATTTCTGGGTTGCAATGGATACGTTTCAAACAAACCCTTGTTCCAACGGGGCCTTATGGGTAAAAGGACTCCAAGATTGGGGTTTTCTGCGCATATTTTCGCGAATTTCACACGAAAATGCAAAACTCTTGATTCTACCCTTTAATATGCAGTCAGGATTTAAACTCCAAAAAATACGTTATTAACCACAGCAAAAAATAGTACTGAAAAGGAGAAAGCCAACATCTTTGCTATTTCACTATACATGGGTTTTTGTCTTAGGAAACATTTTGTCAGACATTTTATTAATACTGCGAACAGTTTTTTGTTATGGTCGAATATTTGCTGTAATAGCACAACAATAGTTTAATAATTCTAAAAAAAATCGACACAATAATCAGTATTTTAGAATCCGACCATTTTTGATTGATATAAAATATGGACAGTAGTTTCTCCTTGTCCATACGAATTCTATGACACCAGAATTGGGTCAAAATTCAAAGTAGTTTTTGTTTTATGGTTTATGGTTGAATTATGTATTGTTTGGCACTTTCTGAAAAAAGGAACTGATTTAAAAATGGTATAACTTTGGAATGCGTTAATGGATTTAAAAATTTTGGATATCATTTTAAAGCTTGCAAAAACCGCTTTAATAATAACCAATACAACAGTCATGTCGTTTTGGTTCAATGATATTGAAAACTCCAAAGTATCGTTTATCCTTGAATATCCTGGCATAACGTATCTTTAATTTTTGATTTCCCCCACCAAAAAGAAAGTCCATCTTTTTCTCTACATCATAGCCCAATTTCCAAATTGGATCTCCATGGTATCAATAGATACATAAGGTTTAGTAAAGACTGCTCGAGTTTTCCTGTTTAAGTTTCGATTTTTCAAGTAGTGACTACGTAAACACAGTTACAAAAAATACTGAAGTAGACATTCGTGGGAAGTCACAGTAGTTTTCTTGTAGGTATTGTCGAGTGAAACAACAATCAGCTTGTGAAATTCCCCAACCACCCCCAATATCTTGAAAACCGGTTAAAAACGGTTTTGCGTACGTTTGCGCACCAATAAGCCTGAAGTTAGTTGATTATCAACCGATTTTCATTTTCTCACCGGATTTAAAAAGAATAAATTTAGGCCTTTCGAACTGTATATAAAGGGTTTTTCAATCAGAAAGCTACAAAAGTTTTTTTAAATAAAACAAAACCGGTTTTAGATACCAATGAAATTCTTTATTTCTGTGAAAGCACGTTCGATGCCATTATATATGGAACTCGATTTCTTTTGCATGGCCACCACGGGCACGCTTGCAGAAGTCCAGACACTGAACCCAATTTTCGACGGTTTTCAAGCATAAATCGGCCGATACTACTGCAATTTCACGTTCGATATTAGTACGAAGTTCATAAATCGTCGCTGGCTTGTTGGCATCGACCATAGACTTGACGTAGCCCCACGGGAAATAATCTATCGGCGTCAAATCGCACGAACGAGGCGGCCAATCGACTGGGCCATTTCGTGAGATAACACGTTCACCAAACTTGGTTTCCAATAAATTGATTGTGGCATTCGCTGTGTGGCTTGTGGCGCCGTCCTGTTGGAACCACATGTCCTCTAAGTCCATATTATACAATTGGGGTCAAAAATATTCGGTTATCATTGAACGGTAGCGATTCGCATTCACAGTAATGTGCCGGTCTTGATCATCACGGAAAAACTACGGCCCAATGACGCCACCGGCCCATAAACCGCACCAAACCGTAATTTTTTCGGGATGCAATGATGACTCATGGATTACGTGTGGATTGCTGTCTGACCAATAACGCATATTTTGCTTATTGACGAAGCCATTCAGCCAGAAATGAGCCCCATCGCTGAAGATGATTTACCGATGAGAATCCGAATCATTTTTAAGTTGTTGCTCAGCCCAATTCACGAACATACGACGCTTATGGTGGTCAAGCGGCTTCAGTTCTTGCGTCAATTTGATCTTGTAAGGATGTAGTCCAAGATCTTTATGCAAAATTTGTCACAACGACGTCACAGAGATGCCCAACGCTTGAGAACGACGTATGGGAGACACATTTGGGCTTTCTTGAACTGAAGCCTCAGCGGCAGCAATATTCTCAACACTACGGGCACTTCTTTGTCTCACTGGCACGGGAACATTTTGTACTGTGCCTGTGGATTCAAATGTTTCCACTAGACGCTCAATTGTTGATCTGGTAGGACGATTATGACGACCATAAATTGGACGTAGCGCTCTTAAAGTTGAGGCCACTGACTCCAAATTTCGGTAGTAAATTTTAAGAATTTCGACTCGTTGTTGGCTCGTATATCTTTCCATGATGAAATGGCAAACCTTACTGAAGAGAAATGTCAAAAGAACGGGAAAAAATATGGCGTCGTTTGCTGTCCCTATCGATTTACTTTTGTAGCGTCTCTGTTGAAAAACCCGTTACGTTCTTTAACAAAATATGAGAAGTCTGTGTGTATTTGTCCAGCAAACAGATGTTTTTTTTTATTTTTTTCGTCATTTTTCAACTTCGGCGATGATTTTACACATTATTTTAAATAGAAACCATCATACTCTTGAATTTATTCAAAAGGGACGTTTCCTAGTGAGTAAAACGCAACTTTGGTTTTAAAAATCCGATGTTAATTGACTAAGTTATTGAAGTTTTTATTAAAACTAAAGGTTTACTTTGCCTTACTAAAGCTTCATGATGCTGGTTAAATTTTATAAAAACAAAGCATAATTAATTTTTGAAATTGACGTAGGTACTGTAGGCACAACCGAATTCACTTTAAATTCAGTTACCACAACCGTTTCGAACCTGAAGTTGAAAATTCAAAAATCAAATATTACATTACAAAAAGTTAAAGAATGTACAATTGTGGCAGTCGCGGTGATATCAAGATTTTTGTGTGGTTATTGCGAAAGGTATGTAAAAATATTTTAATTAATTTTTTTTTTAATTTCTAATTTTAGTCGGGTGAACCGACTTAATTATACCCTCACCCTAAATTTTCCAGTGAGTGGGAGTTCTATTAAGCAACGCTTATATCCAAAAGTGATCATATTCAATAGCAGATTGACATTGCGCTAAATATTATTTAATAACGAGGGGGATCAATAAGTCCGTATCTTTACGAACTTCCCTCTTAGTTATATGAAACGCAACACTGCTCCCACCAAGTACCATGTGGTAATAGACTACTGTCAAATTTTGAGCAAGTCCCGATTTCAATGGTAAAAAGTGATTTGCTGACTTTCGTTGTGGTCGCACAACTACAAATGGCGCTGAACGTTCTGGACGGCCAATTGAGGTCAATACACCCGAAAAACTCCACGATATGGTGTTGGCCGATCGAAGAGGAAAAGTGCGTGAGATTATTGATGTCTCAAGCTTTTCATATGGCCGTGTGGTTTCGATTTTAAATGATCAGTTGGGTTTAAGAAAGCTGTCTGCAAGACGGGCGCCGCGTTTGCTCTCAATTGCCATAAACGTAATCATCTGACAACTTCAAAGGATTGTTTGGAGTTGTTTGACCGCAATTCGAAGGAGATTTTGCTGCGGTTTGTAACTGCGAATGAAATATGGATCCATTACAACACTCCGGAGACCAAGCAGCAGTTTAACCAATGGGTTTCTTCGGGTGAATCGGCCAATAAGGTGATGGCAATAGTTTTCTGAGAAGCACGCGGGATAATCCACATCGATTACCTTCAAAAGGGAATAACAATAAACGGTGGATATTATGCCAAGTTATTGGATCGATTTAACGACGATTTAAAAAAAAAGACCCCATATGGCCAAGAATAAAGTACTATTTCATCAAGATAATGCACGGATGCACACGTATGTAGTCTCAATGGCAAAATTTCAAGAATTGGGCTACGAATTGGTACCTCATCCGGCATATTCTCGGGATTTAGCTCCCAGTGAGTATTTCCTATTTCCAAACCTAAAGAAATGGCTCGGTGGAAAGAGATTCAGCTCCAACGATGAAATTATTGATCGACCAAATTCTATTTTATGGACCTCGCACAATCCTATTTTTTTGGAAAGGATACAAAAATTGGAGAAACGTTGGACTAAGTGTATTGAGCTAAATGGATATTGTGCTGAAAAATAAATTTTTTTGCAAACAAAAAAAACTGTGTTTCATTCAAAAAGTCACGGACTTATTGTTTCCCCTTCTACCCAAATTAGTTAGGATCCTATGTGGTTTTGAGGAATTTTTTGACGGCCCAATATTTATGGGCCGTCGGTGGTACAATGGTTAGTGTGCGCGGCTCTTGTACATGTGAACGTGGGTTCGATACCTGCTGTGACCATATTAAATTTCCTCTGACGGCGGTCACCTCGCTTAGTGATGAGCACTCTATCGAGCACTTAACCATGAAAAAGCTTCTCTAAATACCCTTCGGAATCCGTGTAAAGCTGTAGGTTCCAATCACTGAGTGTAAAACCAGAAAGCGCACAGCTTCACTGGTTGTGAGAACCTCTCCCCAATCCCTTCATGGGATGTAATGAGAAACAATTTTATATTTATATGCGAGGTACAAAAATCTGCATGTCAAGTTGTTGCCAAAATTTTGATCAGTACCAAATTTTACTAAAAGCGGTTGTGATTTGTTGGAGTTATCGAGTCGGCAAACTGGAAATATTACCAACTTTTGCAGGGTGTCTGGTAGTAGATTTATATTTTCAAACTTAAATAAAAAACATAATAATTGACACAAAGTTTTGGAAATGCGATAGAATGGAAATGCGGATTTAATTTTTTAAAAAGTATGTCATCCTGATGACCGTTGACATTCGTCGCCTTGCCTCGAGAATTTTCGAAAAAAAAACGGTCCAATTATCTCATGCGTGGATAAGGCACACCAAACAGTTACCCTGGGGCAATGCAATGGTTTTTCATGTTTCAATCGTGGGTTGCGGGTTCTTAGAAACCAGTAACGGCAGTTTTGCTTGTTGACGTGGCCGTTTAAGTGAAAATGAGCCTCGTCGGTCCAAAAAATGGGATTTACATTGCGAAACGTTCCAACATCGTTTCACAAAAATGTTTGCGTAAATCAAAGTCACTTTCTTTCAGTTCTTGAACGATTTGAAGTTTGAAAGGATGGAACTTAAGATCCTTTTTTTAAAATTTCATGAATAATCGCTCTTGGAAGTCCCAGTGAGGCTGCTATTCTCCGTATTGAAAGTCGCGGATTTTCACGTAAACTGCTTTAAAACAGTTCAATATTTTCGGGAGTTCCTGAAGATCGACTAGGCCCTGGCAGTGGGACATTCATAGCCGAAAGAGTTGCGCGAAATCTCTGCACCCACGAACGAATTAAATTTACACTCGGTCCATCACTTATTCGTCGAATACCGAACTTTGTACAAAATTGTCAACGAGCAATTACGTAAGAATCATTACTCTTAAAAAATGTATCCACAGCGAACGCACGATTCTCACTCGACCACTGCGACATCGTGACTGACAAATCCACACAATCGATAATTCCAACGGCCCTGCCTCCGCACCGTTTATTACTTTTTGAAATAATCGTGGCAAAATCACCCTTGTTTCAATCGCTGTTTGGCGTTTGATTACATGAAGCCTTATACCTAATTTCATTAAGGTCGGAAGTGTTTCACCCTACTTATCGGTTTTACTACCCGGACGAACACTCGGTTTTGTATGGGAGGTACCAGAATGGGCGTGACAATCTCCCCCATTTCCACCAGTTTAGTAGACATTTACAGATTATTGACCAATGTGTGAGTTGAAGCTAATCACATCCAACAGAAGAAAGGTTTGGAAGAAATATGATTTTGCTCCTAAATGTATCGATTTGTATGGGAGGTACAAGAAGGGGCTTGGTCAAAACTCGAATTTTCACTCCCAAACTAACTTCCTACAAATAGTAGTTACTGACAAAATTTCATTTTAATCTGTAAAAATGTATGGGAGACGGACATGGCTCAATCGTCTTAAAAAGTCGTAAAACGAATTTCGCCCATAGATTCTAAGGGTCTAAAAATGGTTCCTTATATGCGTTACATTTTCTTCGGTATTAAATAATATATTACCCCATCCTATGGGTGAGGGTGTAATTAAGTATGCGGTTCTAGAACCTGTACCTGTACATTGCTTTGGTGGACGGCCACCTCGCTTAGTGCAGCGGCACTAACGAGTACTTAGCCATAACAAAAGGTTCTCAAAATACCGTACGGAACCGGTGTCAAACTGTGAGTGTGGAACTATAAAACGCACAGCTCGCTCATTGTGAGCAGCTCTCCCCAATCCTTTCATGGGATGTAATGGGGTACCATGCTTTTTTAGACATCCACTGCTAACGCCTAACAAATCTTTATCTATGATTCTCCCCAACATACGATAGCAAAGTTTTTCACCGTGTCCTGACATTTTTCTTAGAAACCCCTTAATATTTTAATAATAATCATTTCAGTCATTTAAGCTGCTTCTTGTTCGCTCCAATATCTAATAACCCTAGAAGGATAATCATATTTTACACACATTAAAGGTAATCTTCGTCAAATCGACGAAGTTCCATTTTACTTTGAAATTATTAACGAACAACGTAGCGTACAAGTCCGGCACACTACGTTAAATCGTTAATAGACTTTAACCAAAAAGATAACAGACAAGCCGTGCATTTTTAAACCTTTTGATTTGTTTTTGAGCAATTCGCTCGTCAGTCCTTTTTTTGTGAAAAATTTTAAAAGAGCAACAGTGCTCGTCGAAGTGACAAAGATTACCCGTCTAGGACGAAGAGGGTAAAGAAACCGTAATACGCGTGACACATTGTTTGATTTGCTTAAAGTTATATTAATAATATTCTCAGACTCAAACAGCCATGATAAGCGTTACACTGACTCTTGTAAATTTTTGTCCGGTGGGTGATTCCAAGTTTTGCAATTTGGATCATATACGATATTCTGCTCCTCACTGCCGTTGCTTAGTGCGGCCGATTGGAAAAATCACCCTAATAATTTCATAACATTTAAGATGTTGTTCTGAAAATTTTTAAATGTTCCAGACATTACATTTTAAAATTTATTCAAAAAAGTCGAGCAGAGGAATGATGCCAGGACTGTCTGTTTAGCTATTACGGATCTTGCCAAAATCTTCATCAGCAGATGTTTTTGATATGCTTTTCGGTGAATTCATCAAAACTATATGTATAGAAACACTCATCATATTAATGAAAATTCATTTATACATACGTTCGAAGAATACCAAGCACTAACATTGGAAATACTTTCATGCACAACTCTTTTTAATCATGTCAAGAAACCATCGGTTTTAAACAGGTATGATTTGTTTTTGATTTGTCATTACAAAACAACAAAACAGAGGTAGCCATCAACAATATTGTTGTTTCAAGCTCGCGGTGCTCTACGTCAACTTTCATCATTTCCCTTGCGGGAGTTTTTAGTAGGTCTGTTTTTTAAATATCAAGTTTTTTAATTTATTCAAGCTCTAGGAATTTTTAATATTAAGCTTATTTATTAGCTTTATGTTATTTTCAAAAAAGTCGACCACAAACAGACATTTGTAGAGGCGGTGTCAGGCTTTCAGGATATTGTATCCAGGAGCACGCAGTGTCAACCCAATTGGTGCTATAGGGAGTCAAAGTTTACCACTTTGTTGTTGTTGAAACTTTCGCTAAGAAACATCTTTTACCATTATTAGAACATTCTCTCTCAAACTTTAAAATTGTCCATTTTTTCATTGAACTTTTCCATTTATTTCCTAATACCTCGGCAATTTGAGGGAAAAGACACCATTAAACACTTTTCTATGAAATTTCGACATTTGTTACATATTAAGCTCACCTGACCCTATTTATGAGTAGGATCCATTTATTGTTGGTGTGTATTAAAGGACATTTCAATCTACAATAAAAATAGAAAAAAAAATATATAAAAAACACCGAGCGTAATTTTTGTCAAACATCGAACGTTAAAAATTTGTTAATAAATTTCACATTTTCAGAGAATGCTGAGTGTAGGGTACATTTCCAAATGATCATAACTCATAAATTTAGATATATTTGTCAAAGCTTTGCCTTTCAGAAAATTTATGGTATAGGTTTTTTGGAAAAACTAAAGAAAATAGTGAATGAATCATTGTACTTTTTCGGAAAGATATTGTTTTTTTTTACGGGTTTAAAAAATTCAAATTTCGAGAAGTGTTCATTTCAAAACGCCTTGAGATAACTTAACATTTTTCACTGTGTGTTCTTTATTAAAGTGTTCCCAATTTAGTGGTGGTTTCAAAAATACTCTCTTGCCACAAATGGCCAATTCTAAGTTTTGATAGAGAATATCTTAATAACGATAAAAATATATGGCACAAAATTTGGAATATTTTTTGTATGGCTAGCATAGTAGATTCTTAAAAGTAAAGAATCGTTTAAATCGGTCTGTATGTGTAGAAGTACCAGACATTGAAAGTTTCAAGAGCACAAACGTGGTAAATTTTGACAAACTGTAGCACCAACTAAGTGTACACAGGATAGCTCTAGATGCAATATTCTGAAAGCCTGACTTCTCCTCTATAATTATCTAGTACATTCCCAAATGATCTGAAAAATACTTTAAAAGTTGCGAAATTATTATCGTTAATTTTCCAATTGGTCCCACTGTGCGTTTTTATGGAGTTCAATTTAAGTGTAGATTCTCAACGGTTCATGTTTTTGTTCCACGTATAACCTGTGTTCAACTCTGAATAACTTATAACAGTGAATAGAACAATTATAATGTAATGGCCTGGTCTGCGGTCATGAGATTCTTATAGGCTCTCATAGAACATGACCACGATATCATCGTTTTCAATGTCTATCTACACATTTACACAAGGTAAAGAAATATTAAAGTATTTAGCTTTTTAACCCGATATTGTAGTCGTCTGCCAACTACAAATCCGCAACAAAATTCATATAAATTCATATATAAAACTTATAATGAAATGTTCTGGGCTGCGGTCATAGGTTTCTTATAGGCTCTCATAGAACATGGCCACGATATCATCGACTTCAATTTTTATGTAGACATTTACACAAGGTAAAGAAATATTAAAGTATTTAAGTTTAATATAAAAAAATACGTACAACATACAATATTGCCACTAAACCAAGAAAGTACATATGATTAATCTAGATTAGAACAATCTCTATATCAATCGGATTCCTATTCACATCAAACCTAGAACCCTTTTTTGCTGAACAATTTTGATATTAAATATATAAGAAACAACTTTATAAATAATTGGTTTAAAGAGCAGGTATTTACAAACATTCATTCTATGATTAAATATTCACTCACTGATTAAATTTCCGTTTTTAATCGTATTCAAAATATATTTCATTGCTTCACTTTCAGCATTACTAAGTACTCGTAGTTCTTGATTACTATAATAATTTCATATGATTTCATTTCCAATGTACAAACAATTCAAGTTTTATTTCAGAAAGTAGTAATTTTTTTAGCTCAAAAAAAAAATAAAATCATATATACTCCTATGACTGTATATATGTATGTAGCATATCCAAGTTCTCCACCTTTCAAGTTTATATTTTAAAATGAAATATACATTTCAACACTTTTATCTCTCTCGTAGTATTTATAGTATAATGACGACACTGCCAAAAAGTTACACTGAATATTTGACAACAAGTTGGTATTATTAGTAGCTTAGCTGCTGTAACTTGTATATACGATAAATTTGGAAACTTTGTATTTTCAATTTAGTTGAGTTTTAAATCTGTTACTTTCTTTTCATTGAAAGGACTTTTGGTTCAAGTGCTGATTATTGTAATTATGTATGTAATGCCAAGCTCGGATAAACATGGCGAAAGCATTAGCGAAACCCACAGCAACAATTGTAAAAGAATAAATATTCCATAGATGAATATAGCAAGAAAAAAAAAACAAAAAGAAAAGCAAATAAAAAATACAAAAATAGTTTGACAAGAAAACTGCATGAAATTTAGTTTGAATTTCAACTTGTGTTGGCATCTTTTGGTTGTTACCACTTAAAGAACAATATTGTAAAAAAGGGCATCAATTTTACTGGTGTCTCGATGATGGTAACGTCTCCTGTTCACAATATTGTTCTTTGGTTCCTTTTGATAATAACAAAATCCAGATATTTGGTTTTAGCTTTTTCTAGCATTTTTTTTAGTTTTGATATCATCTGTTGAATATGTTTCAATTGTAAAATATCTTATAGTCGAAAGTTTTAGCAAATGTAATATTTTCTTTGCTAACTATTTAATATATAAACAACAACCCAACAGCTATTAAATTACAATAAGATAATGTGATGAATATTATTTTACAGAAGTGTAAAATTCAATTCAATTTTTCTTCTTATTTCTTTCTTCAATTTCAAACTCGGATACAAACAAAACGCTAAAATCACATAATGCCACTGTCACTTCATCACCCTACACCCTGATACCATATGACACACAACACCAATCACAAAAAACTACCCTGTACTTTTCATTGATATCACCTCCACAACGGCACTCCACAATTCGAATCTGACGCTTTTACGCCTCCAACATCATCCAAACTATGGCGAAACATGTCAATGACACCTATACCACTCATTACTTATACGTTCATCATTTCTGCGAATCGGACTAAACAATATATCTTTGAACATCTGCTCAACTTTTTCCCACTATCGATTTCAATATATCTATTTATATCTGCGACATTTGGAAATTATTGCCTTAGGCGAGAAAAATACATTAATTGAGCCGCCACCGATTCCATCATTTGGCACACCACGTCGGCGAGCCCTATCCGCCCGCATACAAGAACTGAACCGCAGCCTACTGGAGGAGCGAGATGGCCAAAATCAAGGCAGTTACAGCGATGCCGATGACAGCGGATAAATGTAGAATTTAGATTCTAGCTTTAAGTAAACGCCCATATTGATGTCATACTTATCCCCACTGCTAACTTTTATAATGAGATATATTCAGGGCTGTTAGAGTTCGATCTATGGTCAAAAGCATTAATCCAAGTTATTACGAAAGTTTCGACTTAACATTGCCAATAAAAAACTTTTCCATAAGATAACCTTCTTCTTCCACACGTATTGAAACTTCGCATTTTTTAATTAATCTTCCATGTATTATATGCTAGACATAGATACACTTCTTAAGGTATTACAGGTGTTCCTTTTGGCTTCCCCCTTCTTGCCAAACTACGGGTTATGTAAAGTTTGTCCTAATGTAAATTTTCATATAGATTGCTCTTATACTGGGAAACACGGACGTCCAACACTCATTAACGTACGACAATACGAATATTGCCGATTAATAATACTATAATTTAATCGTATATTTTTTGGAATTTTTACTAAGAAACCGACAAAATGACAATAAATTTAATTGTGTCGGCATCAATTAGACACGATTTTATGAGAATTCAAAATCCCAAATATATCAGGATTGTTTTAAGAGTAAACACTGTAATAGAGAGAAATCGCAATGACTCCATGTTCTGATTCTCGACACAAAGAGTTTACATGGTCACACACTCCATCATACACAGTGCATGCAGCATATGCTGCTCAACTACTGCTATGCACAGACTTTTGTATACGTTTTGTGAACGATTAGTCGATTGGTAATTATGCAGTGTGTGACTATATTGAATGACACTCGGATGATTTGTATTCGCTCAATCGAATGTGGTTTACGGTTTTTTACTGTCACGTCAAAATTGTGAGATATTTGACCATGAAACTTAATTTAATAATACAGACTTTGAAAAAAATATTTGCTATTAGAGGTGGAAATTTGGAGAATCCGTAAGTGACTATTAACTATGGAATTATTTTAAATATGTCGCTAGCACCAAGAGAGATAAAACATCAACAATCCAAATGAAAAAGACTCAGCTCATTGAATATTAATTTCACACAACAGACTTTGGAATTTATATTCGGCGTCCAATAATGAACAGTAAAGAACTCTCAATTTACTGTTAATTGGAATTGCCCATTAGCCTGGCCGCGATTTGTTAGGAAATTTTACAAAATGGTAATATCAATGAGCGCCGATCTAAACAAGTTTATTTTAACCTAAAAGTAGTGCCTGAGAAAGTTGAAGCTGATCTGAAATTAATTAATGGACCCGAAAATTGTTTATAATTATCGCAACTGATTTTATTTTGAAATTTATATTTCTCCTTATTTCTGTTAATTAATATACACAAATGTGGTAATATTGCTCCATTCAAGTGCGGAAAACATTATACAGCCCTACAAGTAGATATATGGTACAAACAAGTTTGAGCTGTAGTTAATAGAATTTTTTTAAAAAAATGACTCAAATTTTACATATCTTAATCCTTAGACAAGGCGAGATTATTTGTATACTGTTTATTGAAAATTAATTATTTTTTTTGATTATTTTTACAGTAGTAAAACTTTATCTTACGAAGGAAATAGCTATATGGTTCACTTCAATCTTTTAATAATGAGTGTGGCCTCCACGATTAACTATAACCTCATTTAAACGACTTGGCATAGAGTTAATTAAAGAATGCATATTTTCTGGAGGTATTTTGGTCCATTCTTCAATTATTGCAGATTTTAACTCCTTTATTGTATCAAATGATTTGCCATTTTTATGAATATTATTACTTAGTATTCCCCAGAAGTTTTCTACTGGGTTAAGGTCCGGACGAAGAGCTGGCCAATCTAAAACTGTTATATTTTTGTCTTGAAGGAACTGCTTTGTCTTCCGTGCGGTTTGGATTGCAGCATTATCTTGCTGAAAAATAAAATTATTTCCATAATTTTCCTCAGCAAAGTCCACGAAAACGTTATTCAGTAATTCTATATAGTTGTCGGCATTCATTTTATGTGTTATAAAACAAATCGGAGAACGTTCTTTGTATCCAAAAGCCGACCAGGTCATAAGGCCCAGGTCACCTTTAAAATTGCGAGCCACCCTAGTTTTCTCTTTTTCATATTTCTCCAGTATCCTTGAAACCCATCGGGGCCATCAAGATTACATTTTTTTCCGTCGCTGAGTATAAGGTTTCTCCATTCTAAGTCCCAAAACTTGCATTTCTCAGCAAAAGCTAATCTGGCTGCTTTATGCCTAGGATTGAGGTAAGGTTTGGGTATCATTTTTTGTTGCTTTACGTTGAGGTCTTCATTCAAAATTTGGTTAATTCGTCTCACTGTCACGTTTAAATTTAATTTTGACTTTATTTGTCTACAACTAAAGTTATTCGAGACCGCCAGCCGTTAAATTTGCCTTTTATCGCGCATCGTTACAATAGCTTTTGCTCCCACTCCTTTTTTAGTTCCATAACTTGACAGCTCTCGCAAGTAATTGTGTATTGTCGTCTTTGATCTGTTGAGTTTTGATGCAATGGATCTTACTGTTTCCCCGCATTCGCGATATACCTCAATTTTTGTACGCTAATTTTCTGACAACTTTGTTCCACGTGGCTGGCATATTCGTCTAAAAATACATTTGAAACTATATAAACTAGTAAAAGTCATGTATTTTTATGTTGGCCACAAAGTATATTTACCATCAAAAATATTTACGAACTTCAAACACCTTAATATCCAACAGAATTTTTTAATTTTGTACCATATATCAATTTCATTTGAAATCACTTATATTTAAAGCAAGAAATTAATTAACGGTTCTTCTGAGAGAGAAATGTCAAACTAACAGCCAAAGTCACGATGTCGAACGTTAACATTCGCCTTCTTTCTATGCGACAAACAGCTGATTTGGGAGTCACTAACAAGCGAACGAAAACATATAAATTCAGTACAAAATCGGACCCCACTTACACTCTCTCCTACAAAATCAAAGCGAACGAAGTCAGTCACTCACTTTCGTTTCAAAAAGCAAGTCACTATCTTTCGGCTTGTCGTTCGCATGGTTTTACGTGTGTTTGTGTGGTTGTTGTTCAAAGCAATAACATAAACTTGACGTTCGCCATTTAATTTCGGAGCGAGAGAGAAGAGTACGAAGAACCAGTATCTGCGGTTGCCGCAAAGTTGGCGTTTTTGTGCTGGAATGGAAATATATTTTAATAACAAATTTCTTATAATGATATTATTTTCTGTCCACTGTGTTTTTTCCATTGAATTCTATATAAATTGTGTTTGGTTCAAGCTTTTATTTGATTTCCAGCTATGCGACAACCAAAATACAAGTGACTGGTTTTGACATTTTCGTTCGCATAGATGACAGCGAAAATATTTAGTGGCTTCCGATTTTGCAAACACACAATCACACAATAACATTTAAAGCCTGGGATAAGAACGAAAGTGAGTGACTGGCTCTCGTTTGCTTAGGTTTTCTGTCGAGATCGTGACTTTGGCTGTAAATAATGCGTTTGAAAAGAGAGTTGTTACTGCGTTGTTAAAAGTAGTACCAATTTGCAAAAGGTATCATATTTATTTAATCTGAGCATATGTTTACTTTGTACCATATACCAACTTCGATCCCTGTACACTCCGGTTCACTTATTTGAAGGCACTAAAAATTCCATATTCAGCAGCCTGTATCTTTTGCAATTTGTAACCGATTGCAGAATTTTAAAATGGAAGCTAGACATCTTGAGATATAAAAAACAAATCATGACAATAGTAGTTTCGTAACTAAAGAACTTTTTTTGAGCAATTTATATAAAAAAAGACCAAAAATGTCCTATTTTTTCCGAATCACTTGTATAAAGGAAATTTAACTAATTTTAATGAAAAAGAGTATTCTTGTTTTTTAATTTACTTTATTTAAGAACTATTAGTAATGGGTACAACCCCCTTCGTTTTTAATAACTTCAAATATACGGGTTTTCATTGAGAGATAAAAAGAATTTATGTATTCCAACGAAATTTGATTCCAAGCATCCTTGATGGCCTGAATTAGTGATTGCTTGTCATCAAATTGTTTACCTCCTTCATAGATCTTACGAGATAACCAACCCCAGACATTTTCGATAATGTTCAGATCTGGCGAATAGGGTGGCCCGTCAAGAATGTTATCATTTTGCCTTGCAATGAACTCCTTTACTGCTCTGGCGTTGTGTATAGGGGCATTATCCTGTTGCAATATCCAAGATATGGGACCAAATAATTCAAGCCGATTCCAAGAACTTTTTATAACTTGCACCAGTCATTTCTGTACTTTGAAATTCACGATCGATGGTGCCAGAGTACGTAATAGCACCCCACACGATAGCGCCGCCATGTCGGCTGTGATGTCGATTCAATAAACGCTTTTCTTTGCGCATATCATGGAAATAATAGTTGTAGCCATCAGGCCCATCCAAATTAAATTTCTTCTCGTCCGTAAATACAACGGTTATCCAGTCATTTATACGATTATGACCCCTTGGCTGCACATCCCATACCATGTAGTATCTTGCGAATTAAAGCCGCTTCTCCTTACGATGAGCATTAAGTGACGGTTTTTTTTTGTAGTTTCAATTTTTTTAGATACTTACAGCTCTTAATTACTCTGCGTACTGATGACTTGCTCGCTTCCACTCCAGCTTCAGCTGTTATTTTTAACAAGGATAAGGCAGAATTAGAAGCAATTCTGATGATTTTCTTTTCTCATACGTAGATAAAGACAATGAAACCCTTCCTTTAACATTTTTTCCATACCCCTCGGGGTTCTTAATGTAATTGTCGACAAGTGCTGGGCTCCGTCCAATTTTGTAGCTATTGCGCGGTTATAATATCCTTCAGAACGGCAAACATTGATTTTAGTTTTTTCCGATAGATTTAAAATTTTTTGTTTTGCCATTTTGACTCGTGAAACGATTAAGATGTAATAAATTGTAATAAACAAACGCTCCCTACAAAAACTCGCTTACTTTAAAAACAATAAAAAAATTATAATAAAGTGCCTTGATTCAAGTGAACCAAAAAAAAATAGCACATTTTTTGACTTTTTGATATAAATTGTTTAAAAAGAGTTCTTTTGTTAAGAAACCACTATCGTCATGATTTTTTATATCTCAAGATGTCTAGCTTCCATTTCCGTGCTAAAATTCTGCAATCGGTTACAAATTGCAAGAGATACAGGCTGCTGTATATGGAATTTGTAATGCCTTTAAATAAGTGAACCGGAGTGTACTTTTCAAGATTATTCATTCAGTGATGATTTTGTATGTAATTGATATTTTTTTGTATAAGAGCCGACAACATGCAATATGAACTGAGCTTCTTCTTCATCGTGTGTAAGAATGCGAATATAATCTTTCAGAAATTAAACTCCGCTCTCTGCAGCCTCATTAACGACAACTAAATTCAGTGAGTGTACAACTATAAATCGCACTGATTGTGATGACTATCCCTTCACGGGATGTAATGGGAAACTATTTATATATTCTATGTATACATTTTTAATGAATTGCGCAGCAAATTGATATCCCTCATTGTCTTTCCGCAATACTGGATCTAAATCGAAGAAGTCAGAAGTTCGAAATTCATCAATTAAATAAAATCAATTAAATTACATGTCGACTAGTGCTGCACATTTGGATATTTATGGCATTTAACAAAATTTCCAGAAGGAGCCTTCGCCGTCAAACGATTCACCATTACCTGCTAGATTTAGAGTGAAACGCTCTGATTGAGAAATGCTAGTCCTACTATTGCTGGAGTTAACTTTAACTTTAACCTTTCTATTACCACATTAGAGACAACTTCATGAAATATTGAAAACTCGACAGTGGCGCGTAAACACTTCAAATCCTGATTAGGGTATTCCATAGAATTTCTGCTTCCATACCAGCAATTAATATCCAATAATCTACAAATGTTTAGGAGACGGAGAAAACTACATGGCATTGGACATATCGTTTCAAAAGTATGTTGGATCGCTTTGCGTCATTGAACAGAGACTGGAGCCGCCGACTTCGATTTGTTTAATTTCTGTACCTCTGCCGATGGTATCTGCGAACACGGCTAGAAATAAGCCTATGTTATTAATTTCGTCATTGGCATAAATATACTGAAAAGTATACGTCAATGGATTTTTATAGTGATAATCGTAGTGTTCCACTTCACTTAAAAACCTTATTCAGTTTCCAATTACGCTCCAGCTGTCGTGAATTTTATAAGTAGAAAAATGTCGCGACACTTTCGCAGTCGTTGACTTACAAAGAAGTCAATCGCACAAAGAAGGCCTAATCCCATAACTTAATTTTGCAGTGTTAAATCAGCAGAACGTTTTTAATAAAAGTTATATTTGAGTTTAAGATTTTATTAAATGGATTACCTTTTTGTCATTTTGCTTGACCAGCTGGGTATTATGGTGACTTGTCACAGTGAAAAATAAGATTGTCATGAAATTCAAGCTAAATTTTATCACCCGACAGCACTAAGTTGTTTCTTGGGGAAATATTTTTGCTTTAGATAACACTGATTCAATTTTACAGGTTGTGCTATTAAATCCTCTGATTTAACTTTTTACATAAACATATAGTCATTCCCATTTGTGTCATACCAAGATGTATCAATTACAGGTGGAAGCGTTAGAACAGCTGATTTAATTTTTTTCTTGCCGTTGTTGTCCGATCTTTTCAAATGTTGTTTATACCAATTTCAAGATGTGTCTATTACAGGTGGTAGCATTAAAACTGCAGATTGAATTTTTTCTTGTCCTTGTGATTGTTGCCGAAATTTACAACAATTCCTCCTGATATACCCTGAAATAAATACATCTTGACAATTTCGATCAGCTGAATTTGACAAAGTCGGTAAAATGTCCACTATAATATTTTTGACAATATTCTCTAATATAATATAGAGGACCTCACATATCAATGCAGTACAGAGGGGCGGATTGCGAAATAGTGAGAAATAGGAGAAAAAGATCCTAGAGGATCACAAGTCAACATTCCAACATATAATGAAAAAGTTGACGGATACATACACTGTCCAGAGTAACACAGTGGAGTGTCCAGTTAGGACACCTACGGTCGGTTTAGTTCGAGTTTGTTCAGTTTTATCAACCCTTTGGTCTTGTTACCATCCGGGTCGCCCCACAGGATGTTTGTGACTTAGATGTCCTGTAGTACACATGATCCCAAGGCTGTCGGGGATTTTGTTAATCTCCACGTTGCACTCGAGTACCCTGAGCAATCTAACACTTTACGACGATGTATCATTAATCGCCGCTTGACTATCTGCGAATATCATAACATTTGTGTGCCCACATTTATCGTTCAAGCACTTTACATATTCTGTGATCACATTAACGTCTGCCTGAAACATAGAGGGGCCTGATGAAGAAAGCTACCTCCATATGTCCTTGATTATTCCGCATTGTTGTAAATTCCACGTTAGCCATTGACTCGGAAGCCCTCCGCCCATGGCTCTACGTAATACAACTTTGTAGAAGTCTGCCATTACTATTTTCTCTGGAAAGCGGTTGGTTGTCTGTTCCGTTCGTAAGAATCCCCTCAACTTTCTCATTATATGCTATTGTGATGATGTGAGATCTGCTACGTTATTTGTCTCCTATATTTTTTAACACAAATGGGTTTAATGGAATTATGGTCTTGATTAACCTTGACAGTGTGGTTCTTAAGGTGCCTTGAACCATTTGCAGGTTTTCAATGTAACACTTCTTCTCCATTGCGTACATCAGACTAGAGATGCGTGAGTCAAGATCGGCATTAATACACTCGTACAGAGCCGGTATGCCATCTTAGGTATAAGGCACAATCTATAACCTATAGCTTTTCCACTAATAGACCAACATCTGTGAGCTTTTTTCTCTCTGCTCTCTGTGAAAAAAAACTCTCTAGAAGTATATCCATAGCCATAAAAACCCGTATCTTAAAACCTAAAAATGCATAAAAAATTCTTTCCGACTCAAAGTTGTAATTTCCTTTAAAGCTATAAGAGATCATGTTTTCTCCGGTTAGTGAAAAAAATGTAAATGCCGCGGGTGGGATTCGAACTCACATTCGCTGGACGATCGTTTCGATGTTTGTGAAGCATCATCTTCAGCAGCGTCTAGCCCGTGAAGCCACTGCGGTGTGTATTTACACAAGTCACTAACCGAAGACATTTATTGATTGTGTGTAGAGTGATTTTCGATTATATTCCATGAAGAGACAGGGAGAATTTGTCGCACTAATTGAGCTGAGCGCTTTCAGGTTTTATATTCACTCTTTTGGATTACAGTTTAAACCGGTTCCGAACGGTTTATTGAGAACCCCTTTTTTGAAAATTACTCGAAACTGTCACAATCACTAAGCAAGGCGTCACAAGGTGGCCGTCGCCAAAGGGAATGTAAGACGGTCTGCTCAGCAATCGAACCCAGGTTATAATGAACAAGAGTCGCACACGCAAACCACTGCTCCACTTATCCACTGCTGTAATTAAAAATAGGCATTATATACAATTATTTTTAAATTTGTTTAAAGAAAACTATATCTTAGCCGTTTCGAAAAAATAAAGAAACGTAAGGAATAACAGCTGTTGGCCGTCGGTGGTGCAATGGTCTACATGCTTGACTCTTATAAAGGGTTTTCCAATAAGGCCATAACAACTTTTTTTAAATAACAGGCAAATCATTTGAGATATTTTCAAAACTTTATGATCGACTTGAAATACAATCAAAACATTTATGAATGGAACTCAACTTTGGTCATATGGCCACCGCGGGAACGTCAGCAGCGGTCGATTCGTTGAACCCAATTTTCGATGACACGGTCACACATTTCGGCTGTAAAGCCCGCTATTTTGCGTTCAATGTAGGCTCTGAGTTCTTCCAACGTCGTCGCTTTTTGGCATAGACCAATGATTTGACGTAGCCACAAAGAAATGTCTAGAGGCGTTAAATCACACGAACGACGCGGCCAATTGACTGGTCCATTTCCTGAGATAACATGGTTACCAAACTTACTCTTCAATAAATTGATTGTAACGTGTGCTGTGTGGCTTGTGGCACCGTCCTGTTGATACCACATGTCGTCCAAGTCCATGTTTTACAATTCGGGCCAAAAATAATCGGTAATCATGGCGCGATAACGATCGCCATTCACAGTAACGTGACGATCATTATTGTCGACGAAAAAATATGGGCCAATGACGCCGCCGAAATGCAAACCGCACCAAACAGTTATTTTTTGTGGATGAAGTGGTGATTCATGAAGCACCTGTGGATTTTCACCAAATCAATAACGTATATTTTGCTTATTGACGAACCCATTGAGCCAAAAATTAGCTTCGACACTGAAGATGATTTTTCGATGAAATTCATCATCTTGGAGAATCTTCTCCAGAGCCCAATCGGAGAACATACGTCGCATCTAATGGTCCATCGGCTTCAATTCTTGAGTCAGCTTGATCTTGTATGGGTATAAACCAAGATCTTTTCGCACAATTTGCCATAAAGTGGTCGTGGCGATGCCCAGTTCTTGAGAACGCCGTGATTTGGATCGTTTGCTACGGACAGCGATATTTTCGTCACTTCGACCAACCCGTTGTCTCACTGGCACTGCAGCATTACACAAGGCATACGTAGACTAAACTTTTTGCACTAAACTTTTTATTGCTTGTCTACCAGGGCGAAAATAACGACCGAAAATTGGAGTTAACGCTCTTTAGGTTGCGGTCACCGACTCCGATTTTCATACATTGTTCGTTCGTGTACTTTACCATGATGAAAATGTTGAGTTTACTGAAAAAAGGATAGTATCAGTTAGATGGTCAGTGAAAACCAATTCGGTGGACGACGGACACCTCGCTTAGTATCGGCGACAATGTCGAGTAATTATCCATGAAATAACTACTCAAAAAACCGTTCAGAACCGGCTAAAACTCTAAGTAATGAATGTAAAACCAGAAAGCGGACGGCTCACTGATTGCAAAAACCTCCTTCTGCTCAATCAACCGAGTTACGCCAAAAGGATAATCCGATTTTGCTGATTTTAATTCAATGAAGTAGTTAAAAATATGAGTCGAATTTAGAATGAACTTTAGAACGTTTCAGCAATTTAACATTTAACTTCAAAGTTAGAAAATTAGTTTAGAAATCGCTACATTGATGCCCATAAACAATTATTTTTCCTATATAGAAAAAATTACACAATTTTGAATTTGTTAGCCGATCTTGTTCTCCATCCGAAAGCCTCTCAGAAGTATATTTTAGAAAAGGCAGTTAAAATAAAACAATTTTGAAAACATGAAAAAACATGTTATAGTCATATGTTTTTGCAACATTTCATACAGTAAACGGTAATGGCCAAATCATCGTCATTCTGTATCAGTTCCTAATTTGCAAACCCCTGCTATGGGTTAACTGAAAAGATTTACCAAAGTCTGTTCTTAAATCATAACCCAGGTTTCTCGGGTGTATAAGTATTCACCATTTTGAAAATTGGGTCCACAAGGTACACTGGGTCATTTCACAATTGTGTTGGCTGAATCACCGTGTTATCAATAACTACAGGCATTCGAAACGAAAATAAAAAATATAACTAAATTTAAATAATATTTTTCAATTTCTTATGAGCAACACAGATGGGGTTTTTTCCCGTAATTAAAAAAAATTTTAACATTCGGCGCCAGGATTTGAACCCACGTTAACGCCAGCTCACGTTGGCGTCAATAATTAAAGGCACTCGAAACGAAAATAGAACTAAATTTAAATAATATTTTTCAATTTTTTATGAGCTACACAGATCAGGGAGGTTTTTATTCTGCAATCAGAGAAAATGTAAACAGTCGAAACCAATTTCTAATTGCAGAAAAAACCCTTTGATCTGTGTAGCTCATAAGAACTAGAAAAATATTCTTCTAAGAAATAACTTCAGATCGAATCATATACAATAACAATTAAATAATATATATTTGCTCAAAAATTTGCCAAAAACTAAAAATATATAATCTTTGATTTCGCCAGAACGGAAAATTCCTGCTTACCATTGATCGAACTCTAAGCCACAGTCATTAGACACAGTCCTCCAAACAGATGGAAAACCCCCAAAAAGTCTAGCCATTAGTTTAATGTTAGATATACATACTTACATCAAGAAATAGTCGAGTAATAGGAAAATCGTATAAAAAAAAATCAGTATAAAAAAGCCGAAAAATTGCCATCACCACAAGAACACACAATCACACATTTGTATGTAAAATTTGTATTATTGGTCCATGTCAAACATGATATCATTAAGACGTACAACAACAACAACAACAACAACCACAACATGAAAGACAAGTTAACAAAAATCACATAAAATGTTATTATTGTATCTCCCATAGAATATGTTAGCTGTAATAGAGTATTTAGGACAAATGAAAACCAAAAAGACATAAATTTTAGTAACTACTTACTATGTACGTAATTGTAATCGCATTGTGATTTCTGTAATATTTAAACGAAACAACAACAAAAAAACAAATAGATTAGATCATTACAAGTATATAACAAAAAGAACAACAAAACCATGCAACAATTTCCGAAATCAACTTCAATCATAAATCCCAACAGATCTAAAAATAAGACCATCTCGTTTATATACACAGAGGCTGGATGCATGTCCTTATTAAATATAAATGTCAAACACCATACCAACTTCTCATATTTAACCCGGATGTTGCGTTTCTCTCTGTATATGTAAACGTGGCATTAGATTCAACTGGCATTCCATTCAATCTTTGGTGCTTCATTTGATTTTTTAATGATTTTTTGTTCCATTATAATTAAGGTGGAGCTGTTTAATTTCTCTTTGACTAATTTGCATTTAATTTGTTACCCAATACTTTTGTCTTTATGACCTGAATAACGTCAATGAAATAGTCGAACATTCGCATTAAAGCTTTTGCAAAAGTACAGCATAATTTTAAATTAATCAGCACTTGAAAACCGACAGAAAACAACATAATTCATGATATACAATTTTTTTTTTTTAAATTTAAGCCAAATATTCAAATGAATTTCCCAAGCACCGTTAAATTCTCAAACGAATTTGAATATTATTAAGGGCGAGTATCATACTCGCCATTTAAAAGCTCAATTTAAAAGCTCACAGAAAATTTTCATATTAAATGACATTTAAATGACAATCATCAGTAAATGACAATTACATTTAAATGTAGAAATTTCAACTGTGAAACTGGCCCTTTAAGACTCGAACAGAAGTGAATCGATGATTTTGAAATACTTTTATGGCCAGTTTCACAGTTGAATATTCTCCATTTAAATATACTTTAAATGCCCGATGGTTGTCATTTAAATGTCATTTAATATGAAAATTTTCTGTGAGCTTTTCAATTGAGCTTTTAAATGACGAGAGTGAAACTCGCCCTTATTAATAATATCGAAAAGTAAATTTACACAATTATATGTTCATTTGAGAGCTTTTAATCTCAGATAACTCTACTTTGATTTTTAAAATTTTAAATTATTTTATGCTCAGTTTCACGGTTGAAAATTCTCCATTTAAATTTAATTTAAATGCCCGATGTTTGTCATCTAATATGAAAATTTTCTGTAAGCTTTTAAGTGACAAGTGTGAAACTCGCCCTTAATTTTTTAAATTTCAACAACAATAATCTGAAGGTCAAATGTTTAGAAATCAAATTTGTTGTAAGATTAAGATAGTAGTTTATATCCATAATGTTCCAGAGGTGGTCAAAAAGAATTCTATTAAGCCTAAGAACATTAAAATCTATTTAAATATCGATTTTTTGTATACTTTCTAGACAAAATGATTTTTGGTCATTTCCAACCCATTTTATTTACCAGTTTTGCGTCTCCGAAATTTCTCGCACAGTCTGCCAATGATATTCATATCTTTAGCATCAGCATACGCGCAACATCAGTGTAAGATGGGTTTATTCATGTTAACTGCAGCTTTTCTCACAAAAAACTGCATTAAGATGTTGAAGTGATGTCATGTCTGGGGCCTCGACTGGTATCAAATGGTTCGGTTGAACCTCCACCACCAAAGACTTGGGGATCGTAAGTTTTATTCTGACTATCTAAGATAGAATTATAACCAACAAAGATATGGTAGGTGTCGATTTGCTTTTCGTGTGTTTTCTCCAGGATTTGGCATAGTGTGAATATCTGGTCAGTTGTGGAGTTTTCACGTTTTACAGCCACACTGATAAGGCCCGCAACAATTGTCTGCCATATATTTCTGTCGAGAGGACATTGTATGCAAAGTATAAAAGACACTTGGGTCACTTGTTTTAAAAACCGGACTAAGACTCCGTACATCCATGCGTCTAATCAAAAAAAAAATATTTTTCAACATAATCTCCTTTCAGGTCAATACACTTTGTCCAACGTTTCTCCAATTTTTGTGTCCCTTCCAAAAAATACGATTTTTCCAGGTCCATAAAATAGGCATTTTTTTGATCAATAATTTCATCGTTGGAACTAAATCTCTTTCAACCGACCCATTTCTTTAGGTTTGGGAATAGGAAATAGTCACTGGGGGCTAAATCCGGAGAATATAGTGGATGAGGTACCAGTTCGTAGTCCAATTAATGGAATTTTGCCATTGAGAGTACACACGTGTCTTGATGAAAAATGCATTATCTTGTTGAAAAGGAAATTTTTTTCTTGGCCATTGGGGGTCGCTTTTTTGGCATAATATTCGCCGTTTATTGTTTTTTCCTTTCGAAGGTAGTAATCGATGTGGATTATCCCGCGTGCATCCCAAAAAACTGTTGCCATCACCTTATTGGCCGACAAACTTACCTTGGCCTTCTTAGGAGCCGGTTCACCCAGAGAAACCCAATGTTTAGATCCATGATTCATGATTCATCCACAGTTACAAAACGCCGCAAAGATTCCTTCGAATTGTGGTTAAACAACTCTAAACAATCCTTTGAAGATGTCCCACGATTACATTTATGGTCAATTGAGAGCAAACGTGGCACCCATCTTGCAGACAACTTTCTTAAACCCAACTGATCATTTAAAATCGAAACCACACTGCCATATGAAATGCCTATGGCATCAACAATCTCACGCACTTTTACTCTTCGATCGGCCAACACCATATAGTGGATTTTTTGGCCGTCCAGAACGTTCAGCGTCATTTGTACTTGTGCGACCACAGCGAAAGGCAGTAATCCACTTTTTTACCATTGAAATCGGTGGTGGAGAGAGTCCCCATAGTATTTATCAAGCTTTTCCTTGGTTTGATTTTTTCGCAAAAAATAATGTTTAATGAGCACTCGATAGTCACTTTTTCCATTTTTACTTTTCTATTATATTGTTCAAATGGGGCCGTCGGTGGTGCAACGGTTAGTGGGCGCGCCTCTTGTGTACATGAGATCCTGGGTTCAACCTCTGCTCTGACCACCTAAAATCTCTTTCGGGGGCGGTCACCTCGCACAGTGACGGCGACACTATCGAGTATTTAACCATGAAAACGCTTCTGGGAATACCGTTCGGAATCGGTGTAAAACTGTATCAGTGAGTGAAAACTGGAAAATGCACAGCTCAGTGATTGTGAGAAGCTCTCCCCTGTCCCTTCATGGAATGTAATGGGAAACCATTTATTTATTTTTGTTTATTATATTGTTCAAGCTCAAGACCATTCTATATCTCTATAAATAGAGATGTGTATAGTTTTTTAAAATAGAAGTAGTTTGGCAAATGCAGTCTCATAATTGCAGGCAAACCGTATAGCTATTTCAGATTTAGCCACAGATTTTCATCAGCGGTTTTTTTGAATGCTGCTTCTGAAAAATTCATCAAACTAAATGCAAACGAAAACTCATCTCAATTGAGAATTTTCCACTATGCAAGCGTTCGAGAAACATCGCAGCAAAACACACAAGAAAACTTTTGCAAACAACTTCTTTCCATCTCCAAAGAACCATCGGTCCCCATTAGAAATGATTGTTGTTGTTGTCTAAAAGACAACACAATGTTTACAGGCTATAATAATTGCCTGCTGTGTCGTCGTGCTCTACGTTCATCAGGGATGACTTTATTTTTATTTATTCGGCCTTTTAATTATTACTTTTCTATTATATTGCTCAAGCTTAAGAGCTTTCTATATCTCTATAAATAGAGATATAGTTTTTTCAAAAAAAAGGTGTTTGGCAAATGCACCCACATGATTTAAAAAAAATGCACGAGGTTGTATGTTTTGAAGAGCTGTTAAACGCAAAGTAAATGATGGAATTTGCTTAAAATTTGACAGAAGTCTACTAACAGGTAGTACTTGATGGAAGCAGTGTTGCATTTCCTATATCTACGAGGGAAGTTCGAAAAGTCAGGGACTTATTGATCCACCCTAGTATTCCGCACATTTGCGGCTAGGGTTTCATACTTATCTTCGCCGTTAAAATAAATATTTTTCCACTACTTTCCATGAAATGACGCTCATTGATTGAGACCTATAATCCTACTCTGGCACGGAATGGTTTATTTACGCTTTTTCATGACCACCTACTTCATAGTCATCACTTTGCGAGGTGGTCGTGGTGGAAAGAAATGTAAGGTGGTCAGAGCAGGGACCAAGCAAACGAGTATGCTGACCAATGATCCACCGATGGCCAGTTATTCGTTTGGCTTGTTACATTTTGACAAATGTTTTGAGCTTCATTCTGACTTCTGTATTTTCAAAACTTTTTCACTCTTACGGTATTTCGTAGCTGTTTACCTATCACAATTTTTTCTTATTCCGCTCTGTCGCGGCTCGCGTTGCAGCTGGCTTAAGTACTGTCATTGATGCAGCGTTCTTTTCGTCAGTATCCATGCGATACTCTTCACCGTACCGTGGTTTGTATTGAGGCGGGTTTTCATAATCAATCACAAGTTTTGTAGAGTCGCCTTTTAACTCCCTAGATCCCTCCCTTATCCTGCCATTTGGATACTAGCACTGGAGCTGCATAAGTTGGCATCCGTATATCGGGGTCCTTAAATATGTGAAGGAGTCGTCAGCAAATAGGGAGGTTGTATGTTTTACTTACCGATTTGAGTATTCGTTGCCATTATGAATAGTGGCGGTTGGAAAACCAGGAAACTGGAATTTTTAATTTTAACTTCTCCCAGGATTCATATTGTAGCCGCCAATCATTAGTCAAACGCAAACCTCGGTACAGTTCACCGTATGTCAGTCGGACTTAGAGTCTGTTTATCTTTTGTTTCTTTTTAACCGCTGTTGATCAGTAATGATGGTTCATCCGGCTTCTACGAATAAAATAAATGTCCCAAACGTTCGATCAGCTTGAATAACGGTTGATAACCGGGGACGCTGTAGAATTAGTACGCTATTCGTGTTGGTCATACACCCGCTACTAATGCATATTTCGTGGTTCGTCTATGTCGATCTCTTCAACAGATTAATGGAGACTATAATTAGAAAAGTGTCACTAAACGCAAATAAGATCATCAACATAAAAAGCCACATGCTGCTCGCGTATGCTGATAATCTATACATCAATGGGCGAACTCTGCAAGAAAATAAAAAAAGGTGTCTCATAACATCCCATGAATGGATTGGGGAGAGATTCTCACAATCAGTGAGATGTGCGCTTTCTAGTTTTCACCCTCAGTTATTGGGACCTATAGTTTTACACCGGTTCCGAATGGTATTTGGAGAAGCTTTTTCATGGCTAAGTACTCGATTTACTAAGCGAGGTGACCGTCGTCGAAAGAAATGTAAGGTGGTCTGAGCTGGGATCGAACCCACGATCTGATGTACAAGAGCCGCACTCACTAGCCATTATACCACCGATGGTCACATTACTGCAATATTTACAAGAACCGAGAAGCAATCAGTGAATGTGGGTTTGTTAGTGAACGAGGATGAAATAAATTTAAAGTCTTCGACGAACAGAGATTCCTCCCAATAGGCACAACGTGTTTTAATTTTAAGAGTGGATGAATTTATCTATCTCGCATCCGCCGTAAATATCAAGTCCAGACATGGTGGGAGTTGCTATACGACTCAGAAAGCTGGGACATGTATCAAACAGATGAAGCAAATCTGGTGCCTTCTGGAGAAAAATTCTTCGTTTAATATATGAACATGCTGTCGATAAGGGCGAGCATCGAAGTCGTATGAATCACGTATCATCCAATCATAGAAAATCGATTTCGTGGGCAGGATCTTGTCAGTAGAATGGATAAAAATCATTCAGCATATAAGGTATTCGAAGACATACTGGCAGAATGCCGACGAATAGGATGATCGAGATCGAGGACGTACTAGGTCTAATAATCCTTTGGTGTGACGGAGTGCAAAGAAAATACGAAGATTTGAACCGGATGAAAAAATATGGTATCTAAGTTGTGTGAGGCACCTGGACTGAAAATAAAAGTAAACGTACAGGTTGTTGATGTAGATCATAATGATGGGAGTTACGGTCGACCTCATTTCCCTATAAGAAAAGTTGGAATTGAGCACAGTAATTTAAGATACACACTTTGGAAAGCAAATGAAGTGATGTCTCTCTACAACTCTAGCTATTTTGACACTTTTAGATCTCAGCGTAATGCATCCGTACTTGGTAAAAGCTGCCAATAAAAGCTTAAGCTTTTCTTGAATTTGGCGCACACGCATGCTTGTGCACCCATTTTGGTAAGAGGCTTCTTATATTCAAACAATTTTTTTAAAGCTTCATCTCCTGTTCGACAAAATTGTATTTGTCGCATTTGAAACTTTCGATTGGAGAGAACGGTTCCAGAGTTGTGATATCTCTCGTGAAGATTGCATCAGCACTAATCATATTTCGTGGATAATGAGTTACCCCGGGTTACCCAGGGTAACCCATTATTATTGCTCTGGGGAATAGGTAGCGATCGTTTGCCCATTACCCACAGTGTATGGGGAAAATAATGGGTAGCTACCAACGAAAATGAGGAATTACCCATGACGATTACCCATTACACCCTGGGCAATGGGGGAAAATAATGGGTAGCTACCAACGAAAATGAGGAATTACCCATCACGATTACCCATTACCACCTGGGCAATGGGGAAAATAATGGGTAGCTACCAACGAAAATGAGGAATTACCCATCACGATTACCCATTACCCCCAGGGCAATGGGGAAAGGAATGGGTAGCTTCCCACGACAATGGGGAATTACTCATCACGATTACTCATTACCCTCAGGGAAATGTGAAAAATAATGGGTAGCTACTCACGACGATGGATAATGGGTAACCCAGGGTAACCCATCCCCATTTTTGATCGAAAATATCAAAAAATTAAGAAAAATTTCTATATCTCGGAAACGGAGCGTCCAATTGAAAAAAATAACCAATTTCTACGAGTTTCTAAGGGATTTTTATAAAGTGATCCCATTCGTATGGAAGAATTTTTTTCCAAAAATCGCGATAATAAGAAAATCGCTAAAATAATAAAGTGGCTATAACTCGAACACGGTACGTCCAATCAAAAAAATAATAAAAATTTTACCTCAAAAGGAGACTTTAATGAGTGTCTCCAATATGGCATCACTTCGATTTATAGCCACCTTTTTATTTTAGCGATTTTCTTATTTTGGGGTTTTTACGAAAAAAATTCTTCCATACGAATGGACCATTTTATGAACATCCCTTAGAAACTCGCGAAAATTGGTTATTATATCGGTTGGACGCTCCGTTTCCGAGATATAGAGATATTTCCTAATTTTTTGATATTTTCGATCAAAACTTGGGATGGGTTACCCTGGGTAACCCATTACCCATCGTCGTTGGTAGCTACCCAATATTTTTCCCATTTCCCTGAGGGTAATGAGTAATCGTGATGAGTAATTCCCCATTGTCGTGGGTAGCTACCCATTATTTTACCCATTGCCCTGAGGATAATGGGTAATCGTGATGGGTAATTCCCCATTTCGTGGGTAGCTACCCATTATTTTCCCCATTGCCCTAAGGGTAATGGATAATCGTGATGGGTAATTCCTAATTTTCATGGGTAGCTACCCATTATTTTCCCCATACCCTGTGGTTAATGGGTAAACGCTAATTACACATTCCCCACGACGATGTGTATGGGTTACACATGGGGGAGTAAATACGAACTCTGCTAATTATCCTTGAAAGACATCGCAAAGGATTACCCTTTGGAATCTTATAGCTCTGTAGGTTGCGAGAAGTGAAATTACTGTTAAAAGACCTACCCAATCCATTTAGGGGATGTGATAGTAAACAATTTTTTTTGGTTCACTAGAATCCTAAAGATTTACACCAATTCTGAATGCTTCTCAGACATTTTCATGGCGGTTGTAGGTATGTGCCAGTGCTCCAAGAACGTCCACGGCTTCAGTGTTTTTAATATAAAAAATGTTGTAGATGTTTCATCCCAGGGTTCGGACACAGTGTGTTGCAAGTTATATTCAACCTCAAGTACCTAAATCCATGCGCATCGTAAAGGCCTAATTCCTCTAATAACTGGGAAGTCGAAATGTGAACTGAAGATGTCTGTAATATGCAAATGGGTTTGAAAACTAACCAAACGAAAGTGCGGCAAAATCACCTATTAGAATGAAAAATATCTGGAACCATTTAGATACTTGTTTCTTGTGTCACACCGTGTTGACTACGGAATATCAGTTCTCTAAATTAAATGCTCGTGGCGCTCTGCTCGATTGGTGAAAGGACGGTGATAAATAGTTATATCGGAAAAAGCAGAACTACACATTTAAAAAGATTACGGAGTCATATCTATTGCTCGGGGTGTAACAAAATTTGTTGTACTTCAGTACGGAATAACGTAACAGTGATTTACATAACAAAAATTGGGCAATTTTGAATTTATTGCTGGTTGTTAAAAACGGTGCTGTTATAATCGTGGACCATTTGACTGTCGATTAATTTAAAAATAATATTTCTAAAAATTATACTATTTTAAAATACTCTACTTTAATCAGGACATAACTACTTGTACAACAACAAAGAGATAATAATTTTGGAATAAAAACTTCTCCATTATCAGCCATAAACGACGGATGTTTTAAACTGAACGAATTTTCTTCTAATAGTCTCACAAAAATTGGGCTTCACAGTAAAATCTTGGTCGTCCTGTTCTACTATCTTCTTACAATCATGCTGAAAAATTACAGCCCCAGACACATATTGCAGGAAACAGGTACATGTTTTCAAGCACTGTTTTCATGAATTGAAGATCTGCTGCTCGTTTGTTTCTTTGTTGTCTGTCTCGTATTTGTTTTTAGAGGTTTTCAAAAAAAATAACACGTTTGGGTCTCAAAAACATATACTATAGCCTATTAATCATTGTGTCACAAACATATTGTATTGAATAGCAAACACAATGTGTTTGGGCACAAGTAGAGTATATTTGGGACAAGCTACAAACACGTTATATTTGCATCCAAACAACAAAAGAGGCAGATTTTTCAGCGTGTATACCTATCTGGATATATGTAGCGTCCAGTTCAGTGGTTCAGATGACTTTTTTCCAAAGACAGTTTCGTCTGTCTGACATATAATACAGACTTTAAAAATATTTCAGATCTCTTTCATTTGATGGTATCCACGACTGTGGTGTCTGCACATTTCTTTACTACGAAGAGACTAACCCTAATTGAGATTTCCTTTTAACCACAATTTGCTCCTAAATATATAAAAGTTTTTAGTTCAACTCAAATGTTGGTAGATATTCTGTACGAGCAAATCAAAAATGATGTGGGCGAATTAAGTAAACGAAAGTTTCTAAAGATGAAGTCCCACAAACTTCGAAAAGATCGTCCGGCAACGCAAGTTCAAGTCCTACTTAATTTTTTACAAATTTTCACCATTTGAAAGAAAGAATCGCAGATCTGTAAGAGATCTGTTGAAAGAAATCGCAGTTCATGCGAAATTCAAATATTCTACCACAAAATTGAGTTTGAATGGAATTTGGATCCAACACATTTTCGATGCAATTGGGCCTTTACAGGCCTGGCTCTGCGATAAGTTGCACCATCTTATTGCAATCACACAGACGTGAAAGGCATTGTCTTTCTACGTAGTTCTGGAACGAAATACTCTTTCAAGATTTGTAAGAATCTAACGTTCACCACTGACCGTAACAGTACGATCGTTTTCTTCGGAAAAGTATGTCCTAAAAATGCAGCGCTTGATGAAAATACTTATACACACCACACTGTGACTGGAGCTGGAAGCAATTCCTTCTCATGGAGTGTTTGTGGATTAGAATTATATTCCATATTCAACAATTTTGTTTAGCAGCATTGCCGGTTAGATCTAAATATGTACTCGTATGTCTCGTTAGATATACAATTCCTGTACAACATATTTTCGTGCTCCACCATCACTTGAATTTGTCGACCCATTTGAGTAGTTAAGATCCTTGCCGAAACAAAAAGAAATCTGTTCAATAATATTTTCAAAATTGTGGAAATTAATTAAATTTATAATTTGAATCAAATTGAAAGCTACAACATGGAAACTTTTTACATACGTAAAACTACATGCAAAAAAACTCCGTAGTTGAAAATCATCAGAATTTCAACCACGTCGTTGGTGATATTGGCAAATGATAAAAATTTGAATGAAAAAATTTATTATTGGAACGAAGTTCCTTATCGCCCGTTGCAGGATAGGGGCCAAATGAAAAAAAATAAACAACTTTTTTAACACTATTATGCTACAACCCAGTATTATCAACTAGATTGGGTACTTTTGCTTTGGTTTGTGTCTAGACTAACATATGTTGGGGAATTTCTTGTTTAATGGGATACTAACCAATATTTTGTATATATTGTAGATTTGAACCCAATAAAAGTGAACTTAGAAAAGCCAAAGTGAAAAAATTGTATAAGAGAACATTTGCTTAATTAAGTGCCTTTTCTTAAACGAAGTAAATTTTCTCAATCAAACTAGCTATTTATATTCTTCAACAACTCTTAAAAAAAATACCTTATCTTAATGAAGTACCTTTGCTTAAAAAAATCACATTTTCGTACAAAAAGTACCTTTTCTTAACAAAATATTTTTTTTTTAAATAAGTGCCATTTCTAAAAAAAGTTAATTTTCTAACATCAAATTGCCTTCTCGTAAAAAACTACAGTTTCTTTAAAGAGTACCTTTATTGTGAAACAAAATAAGTTTTCTTGAGATAAGTACCTACTCTTAAAAATGAACCTATTCTTGAAAAAAAGACCAATTACAAAACAATTCCCATTTCTTAAAAAAAAAATGTTATCAAACAAATACCTTCTCTCAAAAAAATACCTTCTCCTGCAAAAATTCCTTTTCTTAAAAATAAAATAATCAGGTATGTTGGAAATCGATTGATTTAAATCTAAAACTATTTCACATAATATTGACGTTTATTTTTGCATATAATGGATATCAATTAATTTGTTCGTCTTTTTATGCCATAATATAAAGTATAGATTTTGATTCGATCGATTTTCATCACATGACATACCTTGGCTTTTCTTTTCTTGAGATAAGGAGCTTTTCTGAAATTAAGTACATTTTCTTAAAAAAGTAACCGTTTCCTAAAAAGTGTACCACTTCTTTAAAAAGCACCTGTTGTTAAGAAAAGTACTTCTTTGTAAAAAAAAAATCGTACTCTTTTGGCGTTTTCTTACAGAAAGTATTTCTTCTTAAAAAAAACATTAGTTTTTTTAACAGTAGTTAGGCAACTCGTCGCGGAGTTCGACACTAGTCACGCCAGTGAGTGTGTGTTGAACTGAATTGTCATGACTTGTAAGCTTGTAGTATGAATTTCTCATATTACATTAACCAAAAACTAACAACAAAACGGGCAATAAAATTCAAATTCAAATAAAAGAGAACCTGTCTTTAAAAAAATTACCTTTTTGGGAAAATTCTAACAAAAAGGACCTAAAGATATACTTTTTTTTTAAAAAAAAATCATGTTACAAAAAGTATAGTTTCTTAAAGATCTGTTTAAATTATCGTATTTTTCCTAAAAACTATTTTTCTTAAAAAAAGTTTATTAAAAAAAGTATATTTTCTTAGTGATCCATTTAAATTATCGTATTTTTCAACGGGCGCCATAGGCGTATTGGAACTAACTAGTACATAATATATAGCGAAAAGAACTTCGTTCCAACCGGGTGTCCCCTGACACCTCATGTAATTTATTTAAATTTCAATGCTTTAAGATCTTTCGCATTTTTTCTATCTTTGTTGACTGTCGCGTTTTGTGTTTTCAACAGTTTACTACAAACAAAGCCACATTTGGGTCACTGAAACTTATTATAGTCATTGTGTCTCCAACATGTAATATTGAATTGCAAACACAGTGAATTTGGACACAAGTATACTATATTTGCGACAAGCTACATATACGTTATATTTGCATCCAGACAACAAAAAAGGACAGATTGTAAGTCGTGTATATACAGGATGTCCCCTAAACTTTTGTTTAAACTTAAACACATGATAGCTGAGAACAAGAGCTACAATGTTTGTTCTTACGCCAATTGCCTTAGGTGGCTTCGTTTTCGAGATATTCGTGTTTAAAGTAATTGAATTTTTGAATGCATTTTCAATAAATGCATAATCTGCTTTATAAATGAAAAAGAAATATCATTGAACATTGCTTCAAAATTATTTTTTCGTTTGAAATGAAAACGAATTTTTTTTTTAAATGTTTTCAATTAACGAAAATTTTCAAAATGACAGCCTTGTTGCGTTATGCACTTAGATAAGCGGTCTCTTATTTCAGTTGTAGTTGTATTAATAGTCATTTCCTGTCGCATTTGAATTAAAATCAATTTTGAAGCGATTTTCAATGATATTTCTTTTTCATTTAAAAAGTAGATTATGCATTTATTGAAAATGCATTCAAAAATGCAATTATTTTAATCACGAATATCTCGAAAACGAAGCCACCTAGGCAAATGGCGTAAGAACAAACATTGTAGCTTTTGTTCTCAGCTATCACGTGTTTAAGTTTAGACAAAAGTTTAGGGGACACGCTGTACATATATTGCTAAATCTAGCCCATACACTAACCGTGTTCTTCAACGCTTCTATATATAGCTAGCATCGCTAAAAACAAAACGAACGGAGCTTAGGTACAGACAAAAACTTAATCTCAGATATATGTGGCGCTCACGATCAATTGAGATGTATTGATAATGAGAATACGTTAATGATAAATTAAAATTATATTAATTCTATCACTACTATCGGCTTGTACTTTTGCAAATTCAATTGATCTTCATTTCAAACAGTCATTTGTTAAAGAGATTTTATGGTTTCCACCTTTGTGTTTATTTAAATTTATGTTTCCTTTCATTAAGAACTGAATTTATATTCAATCGAAAGGATATTATGATAGCAAAACCAACACCATCCCACGCCAAAGATAGACAGACCATTTGAATGTAGTTTATTGCAATTAAGGAGAATACAATAGAACTCAATATTGATATCATAAAAAACATAACTTTGCCTTAAAATTCTACATATATATTTATATATATATTAGAAAATATATATATGTGTGTGTGTGTGTTGAACAATCTGCTTTAAGTGTTACATATGTATGTATGTATGTAGATTACATAAACATTGCATTGTATATGTATGTATATGAATGTGTAATATAAGTAGCTATATACATGCCTATTAAATTGCATATATAAAATTAATATTAGCAAAATACTTGATTTACATTTATACAATTGAATATTAGAATCAGACACGAGCTTTTTTGATAATGATTTTTTAATTAATTATTAAACTTTAAAGTAAACCAAATTGTTGTGACAAACAAAATACCTAAAGACGAACAAAACTAAATTTAGCTAGGGCAATGAAAAAGTAAAACGAAAACATATAATCTGAAACAAAAAAACCATACAAATAAAATAAGCTTAATAATAGTTCCCTGCGCAAATACTTTCCGAGGTTCGTTTAGTATCAAACACATACACCACTTCCAATTTCCCACTGCATAATGGACAAAATATCAAGCAACAACTTGTATTCCTATGAATTTGTATGACCCCTTTATTTTACGCTAAAGAGCAAGATGGCTTAATACTGTAGGATAATAATACTTATTAGTTTATAACAAAAAATGCAAATTGTTTTATAACAAAATTGTTACACTCACGATTTACAAAGATTGAGTTTTACCGTGAAATTCTCACGTATTAACGCGAATCCCCAAAAATTTCGAGAATAACAGTCAGTTCTGATTCTTAACCACATATGTATGTACAAGGTGGCGCAAAAGTAAACTTCCGATGTTTTTTGGCTGTAATTTAAAAACAAAATTAAAAACTTTGATTCTTCTTGTGGATTATTTTTATTTGGTCTTTTAATTTTTTTTACATCAAGTCGAGAATATGATGTCATGTAAATGGCCGCCGCCACAGTTGATTGTCATTTGAGCCCTTTTTATGGCATTTTGACTCCTGCAGTGAAAACAGCACACCATACAGTGACCTTGAGCGGGTGTAATGGCTCTTCGTGGGTTACACGCGGATTTTCAGTGCCCCAGAAGCGTAAATTTTGCTTATTTACGTACGCGCTAAGATGGAAATGGGCCTCATCACTCATGATTATTTTTGATGAAAAATCATCTTCCTCTTGGTGGTGATTAAGGATGGCTTGAGCGTATGTTAGACACGATTGGCGGTCAGCGGCTAACAGTTGATGCACCGTCTGGACTTTGTACGGAAACACCTTCAAATCTTGTACCAAAATTCGCTGTAAAGACAGTCGACTGATACCCATTTTCGTGGCACGTCGCCTGGTCGATGTCGACGGCGCTTCCATGACATCCTCGGCAACAGCAGCAATATTCTCTGCAGAACGGCTACTCCGGGGTCCGCCACGCCTGGCAGCATCTCGTGTTGTGCCAGTCTCTTCGAGGCGAGCGCCTAAACGTCGCAGTGTTTCACCAGTAGGCGTTGGACGGCCAGGAAATCTGCGACGAAATTCACGTTGTGCCAAAGTCACCGACCGATTATTGGTCAAATAAATAGTCAGCAATATTCCGCGTTCTGGAGCAGTATAGCGTAACATTGTTTATTAACGTGTATTTCGCATGTGTTTACTACAGAAATGTCAAAACAGAACTGACATTAGGGGTCAATCGCAAAATTTATAGCATTTTCTGATAGGAGGATTACTTTTGCGCCACCTTGTAGTTAAGTTTGATATTTCATATTCAAAATGAACGAGGAAGAATTTCAAAAGTGTAAGAAATTTGTAGTTGAGTCTTTAATTCAATACTTGCGAGTTACAATTTAACGAAATAATCTTAGACCAACAATCAAACTTAATTTAAACTCTGAACTCAATTTTTGGGTTAATAGTTGATGGACGTTTCAACAGACAAAGTCGGACATTTAAACTATAATCAAGTAACCATATGATTGACAGAAAATAAAAAGAAGAACAAGCAGCAAGCTCCATCAATTGTTAATACGAAAAATTATAATCACCACCGTAGTTGAAATAAAATTAGACACGTAGCATTTAACTCCTAGTGAAGGTTAAACATAACTTCTGTTCAAATATTTTAAAAATTTCATTAAATATTTTAAATTGTATTACTTTACTTTGCTTTGAAAATGGTGTCAGCTTCACGCTGAAAAAAAAACAACAGCCCCAGCAATTGTCAGCATTGTTTTCACGAGTTGAAGATCTGCTGGTTTTTTATGTCTTTGTTGGCAGTCACGTTTCACAGATTTCAACAAACAAATCTACATTTGGATCACAAAAACATGTATTATATCGTATCAATCTCTGTGTCTCCAATATGTAAATTGTATAGCAAACACAATGTGTTTGAACACAAGTATACTATATTTACTACAAGCTACAAACACTATATATTTGCATCCTACCAACAACAAAAAACAAGTTTTCAGCATGTTGATGCGTTGAACTGATTAGCAAATAACTGTATGAATACCGGGTATTTTTCGTGATATTTTCCATTATTGTCATATAAGTAGTAAGATTAATCGACAAAGCACCGAAAAACTGTTTCATATTTAAAGTCAGATCAACCTCAAATCAAAATCAACTGGCTACGAATTGAAATAACCACTCAAAAGTTGGGCCCAAATTAATGAAAAGAAATAAATACTGCCACTTTACAACCATTACAACTATTGCAATACTTTACACCCCATGAAGGAACTGGGGAGAGCTACTCACAATGTGTGGACTGTGTGCTTTCTAGTTTTCCATTCTCAGATTGGGATTCATGGTTTTAACCCGAACGGTTTTTTGCGAAGCTAATTCACGTCGCTAAGCGAGAAGACCGTCGATGAAATAAAATATCAGAGCAGTGATCGAACCCACTTACTCATATACAAAAGCCCAACCCACTTTTTAAAGATTATTTCATGTAAATGTTAACCATGACTATTTTAAATGTCCCATCTTTAACCACTTTCTCGAGCATAGCGGCTGGTATTTCATAGAAAACACGAGTAATGCTATTTTGCAAAGCTGCAGGTTTGGTTTATCGACATGTCTGAGTATCTTCACGTAACCCTGCAAAAGATATAGCAGAGGCGTCATATTACGCGAACGCACTTGGATCCAAAGGCGAGATAAACTGCTCACTGAACTCGACGCGAAATAGGTCAATTGTTCCACGTGATGTGAGGCATGTAGCGCCGTGTTGTTCAAACCACATAAGTACTAAAATCAGCTCGTGAACTTTGGGTAAAAGAATCTCGACGTTTTTGAACGATAGCTAGCTCCATTGACGGTAACGTTGTGGCCATCATCATCTTTAAAGACATATTGACCCATGATTCCACTGACCCATAAACTGCGACAAACAGTATAATATGTCGGATGCATTGATACCTCTTTTATTCCGTTTGGTTGATCAATAGATAAAATGTGACAATTCTGGTTGGTAACATACTCACTCAATCAGAAATGAGATTAGTAGCTGAACACAAATTTACGTAAAAAACAGATGTTCCTCATGTCCACTCAACGAAAATCCGATTCTGTGGCTAGTCGCCGCCACAGTTGCTTAACACGCTTAGACAATGAATCCAAGTAGTCACGTAACACAATCTCAAAATGCTGCGAACGGCTTCGGATGGACAACTCAGCTAAATGGATTAATATCCAATGGCGAAAAATTTGTGGGAATTTTTGTTATTACGGCATGATGTTTTTGGTCTTTAGGTTGACAGTGAAGACCATAATACACATTTCTCACAAAGCACGATTTACATAACAAAATTCAATAATTTATAGGGTTTGTGCGGGCGTAAATCTTCTATAATAAAATGTCAGTCCAATCTGAGCATGTTTAACTTTGACATACATATGTTAACTGTCAACTATTTTACACTAAAACCTGAAACAGCAACAAAATCACCTGGGATTTCCATAAATCTCATAATTTGAGGAATATGCAATGATGAGTTACTAGAGTCACCCATGAAAAACTAAACCGAGTCAGCGCAACTATTGCGTTTCCAGTCTGTGATACTGGACTCGTTTTATCGTCCAGCATAAAGAACCACATTGCCTTTGCACAAAGTTAATTTGACATCACCTCTGTCGACTGTCAACTCTATCAGTTAAAAAATAGAAAAATTAAACATTTTCTATATTTGTCAGTTTAGTAGTTTCATTGCTTTTGGCCTAGAGCACAAACTTTTCATTCAGAGACGGCACAAAATCAAATAATTTATTTTTATTGTTTCTTGTACATCCGACCTACCCAGGACTCGAACCCCAAGTCTCACGGTTGCTAGTCCAATGTTCTACCCATCATGCGAATTTCGAAGTGCAAACGGCGAGAAAATAAGATAGTTGCAAGAAAATCTGAACATGTTGAAACTAAAAAATGTTGCCAAGTTGACATTTTCATTTATTTTAAATTTTTTTGAAACCCGACTCTACAGTCCACTACTCGATTTAATTTGGGTGTCCAAACGCAGCTATCGGACGAAAAGGACGAGCGTACTATCGAACATTATCTTACAGGTTTTAGGCCCATATAGTTCACATTGGCCGTTAGTGGTGCAGTGGTTAGTGTACGCGTCTGTTGTACGTGAGATACTGGGTTCGACCCTGTTCTGACAACCTTAAAATGTCCGTCACCTCGCATAGTGACGCGACACTATCGAGTATTTAGCCATGAAACAGCTTCTCCAAATACTGTGCGGAATCAATCAGTGGGTATAAAATACTAGAAAGTGCACAGCTTACAGGTAGTGAAAAGCTCTCCACAAGTCCATTATGGGATGTACTGGGAAACAATTTATTTATTTTACAGTTCACATTTTATTTTGGAGAGCCTTCAAGAATATCCGAAAAAGTATCGCATCCACTAACATAACGGGTTTCTCAACAGAGACGCTACAAAAGAAAATCGATAGGGACAGCAAACGACGCTATATTTTTTTTCCCGCTCTTTCGACATTTCTCTTCAGTAAGGTTTGCCATTTCATCATAGAAAGATATACGAGCCAACCACGAGTCGAAATTATCAAAATTTACTACTGAAATTTGGAGTCAGTGGCCTCAACTTTAAGAGCGCTACGTCTAATTTATGGTCGTCATAATCGTCCTACCAGATCAACAATGGAGCGCCTAGTGGAAAAATTTGAATCCACAGGTACAGTACAAAATGTTCCCGTGCCAGTGAGAGAAAGAAGTGCCCATAGTGTCGAGAATATTGCTGCCGCTGAGGCTTCAGTTCAAGAAAGCCCAAATGTGTCTCTCACACGTCGTTCTCAAGCGTTGGGCATCTCTGTGACGTCGTTGTGGCGAATTTTGCGAAAATATCTTGGCCTACATCCTTACAAGACCAAATTGAGGCAAGAACTGAAGCCGCTTGACCACCATAAGCGACGTATGTTCGTGAATTGGGCTGAGCAAGAACTTGAAAATGATTCGGATTTTCATCGGAAAATCATCTTCAGCGATGAGGCTCATTTCTGGCTGAATGGGTTCGTCAATAAGCAAAATATGCGTTATTGGTCAGACAGCAATCCACACGTAATCTATGAGTCATCATTGCATCCCGAAAAAATTACGGTTTGGTGCGGTTTATGGGCCGGCGGCGTCATTGGGCCGTACTTATTCCGTGATGGTCAAGACCGGCACATTACTGTGAATGCGAATCGCTACCGTTCAATGACAACCGAATATTTTTGGCCCCAATTGGATAATATGGACTAGGACATATGTTTCCAACAGGACGGCGCCACAAGCCACACAGCGAATGCCACAATCAATTTATTGGAAACCAAGTTTGGTGAACGTGTTATCTCAGGAAATGGCCCAGTCGATTGGCCGCCTCGTTCGTGCGATTTGACGTCGTTAGATTATTTCCTGTGGGGCTACGTTAAGTCTATGATCTACGCCAACAAGCCAGCGAGGATTGATGAACTTCGTACGAATATCGAACGTGAAATTGCAGTAGTATCGGCCGATTTATGCTTGAAAACCGGCGAAAATTGGGTTCAGCGTCTGGACTTCTGCAAGCGTGCCAGTGGTGGCCATGCAAAAGAAATCGAGTTCCATACATAACGGCATCGAACGTACTTTTGTAGCGCTCTTATTGAAAACCCCGTTATGTCGTGTTTTAAAGATGTTACCAATTTGCTATTTTGTAATTATTAACCACATATTGCTGGCGAAGAATTCCCCTACTTGGATGTATTTTGTAAGCGTTGGTGATCAACAGTGGTGCAATGGTTACCGTGCGAGGCTCTTGCAGATGAGAATGTGTGATGAATACCAGCTCAGACTATTTTTCATTCCTTTTTGGTGGGAGTAACCTCGCAATGTGACGTCGACACTATCGAGGAATTACACATGAAAAAGCTTGTCAATGCAATACCGTTCGGATTCGGTGGAAAACTATAGGTATTGATCAATGAGTCTACAAATAAGAACGTGCACAGCCCATTGACTGTGAAAAGATTCCCTGTATTCCTTGAAGTCATGGCAAAATACGTTTCTCTGATACATATCCATTGGCTAGAGATCTTCAGGACCACTATCTCTCAAATTGTGTTACCTCGGGCTGTATTCTCTAAAAGTTGGTGATCAATAGTGGTGCAATAGTTAACATGCGAGATTCTTGTAGATGAGAGTCTGTGATGAGTCCAGAGAAACCCCGCAAAGTGTCGTCGACACTATCAAGTAATTGCACATGAAAAACCTTGTCAATGCAATACCGTTTGGATTCGATGCAAAACTATTGATCAATGAGTCTACAAATTAGAACGTTTACAGCTCCATGACAGTGTACAGATTTCAACTATTCCTTGAAATCATGTCAAAGAACGGTTTTCTGATACAAATCCAATGATTAGAACACTGCAGGACCACTATCTCTCAAATTGTGTTACCCTAGTTTTAGCTACAGTGTAGTTTTTCAAATATCTCTGTCATACAGTAGCAGGGATTTTTCTGACGAAAAAATATCATCCTTGCTATAGCACAGCACGATCGACTTCACTTCCTATGGACTAGAATACATATGTCGCGAAATTTCCTTGTGCCACAGAAATGTGTCGTTCGTCTCACATATAGGGATTCTTTTGAAGTTAGGTTTTAAAAGGCCTAGGTACAGGGTGAGTCAAAAGTCACCAAAGGGTTGAAAAATATAATAACTTTTTTTTCAGATTATAAAATATATGAATTGGAAATTTTTTTTTTCACTGTGTAGGGAAAATAGTATCACTTAACACGTTGACTGCCAACTACGAGATAATGCGTTCCCTTCTAGGACGCCAACTACGAGTTATCTCGTACTCACTAAACTGGACATTTTTGTACAGCTACGAATAAAACCAGATTATATCAGTGCTAGTATCGATAAATGGCTTCTGGCAAAACAACAAAAGTGAATGTTGGTTTGCGTGAACAGAACATTTATTAAATAACGAACAGCAAATATAATGGACAAATTAATTCAGTTATCCATAAACTGCCGTGGCAATCAACGTTTTAAATGACCCCCGTTTCCAGCTTCGCAATGTTGGCCTTGAGTTCAATAATTCTCTCGGGCTTGTTCACATACACTCGCTTCTTCAAATAAACCCAAAAAAATAGTTGGGTGCTGATAAATCTGGCGAACGCACAGCAAATTAATTTCCGAACTGCTGGAAATTATTCGCGCTCCAAAAATTTGACTTAAAATTGCCATTGTATAACGGACAGTAGCTCTATCCTGCTGAAACCACATCTCAGGTATGTTTTCAAGAGCAGATACCACTCTCCATTTACGGTTACAGCACCTCCATCTTCATTTTCGAAGAAGTAAGGCTCAGTGATATTTCCAAATGTAATACCACACCATACTGTAGCCCCAATGGGCTGTAATTGGCGTTGATGAATGGCTCTTGGATTTTCAAAACCCCTGAACCTACAGTTCGGCTTATTAACGAAGCCATTCGAATGAAAATGAGCTTCATCACTCCTAATCAGATTTTCAATAAAGTTGATTTAATTTAAATAATAAAACTATATTAATCTGGTTCTTTTTTCAGTTGTGAATCTCTCCGTTAGTTATTCTCCAGGTGTTATTTATATAATCTGAAAAAAAAAATAAAAAAAATATATAAACGAAAAAGTTATTACATTTTTAAACCATGATGGCTTTTGCCTCACCCTGTATGTGCAATTCACTTCCTTGTTAATGGCAATGCCATCAAAAAGGACGCCATAATACCATCACCTTGGGATTTCCCGTGTACTTCGTACACTGAAAGAAAACTTATTCGTTTCAAGTTTGAAATATGTTCATTAATACGTTTACATTGCTGTAACGAAAAGTTTGAGACCATGCCGCACGAGATTGCTTAATCATTCATCGTTACGTTTCTGCAACAGTTCATTTGATGCAACAAATACATTAATTGTAAATTTTGAGGTAAAAACAGGTTAAATCATAGAGTAGTAATGACGTATAGAGCTGCCATTGTTCTCATCTGACATTTCCTTTCACACGGTATATGCGACAAGGAATTATTTGACGTAGATTGACTTAAACCAGGTGGAATTACAAAAATTGTTGACTCAAATTTTTCGGATCGTTTTGGTAAAAAACTAAACGTATTTTTGACTTTTTTGTTATATTTTATTGTTAGTATATATATGTGGTGTATTTAGATGGTGTTGGATGGTTTGAGCCACTGCCTCTATCTGGTATTATTAAAGCAATACTTTACAACTTCCAACCGCCCATTTGCAACACACCAAATGTCATCAATTTACTGAGAGAGTTGGCGTCTCTATACATCATTACTCTATGCGTTAAATAACACAACTGCTTTTATTTTGGGTTTCTCTTTTTAATACTTTATTTATTATTCCTCACTAAAAACTGACGAAACCAGTGGCTTTCAGAGGTAAAGCTACAATTTGTGCAACGAAACTTCAATGTTTTGAATTAACCCATGAAATTCTCATTTCGAATGCTGTTGTTGCCCCTAACAATTTGCCTGGCACCTTTTTGCTATCCATGTAGAAACACAATGACGTAGCATTGACAAAAAATAAGTAATAAACTAAATTACATGCCGTTTTATCTATCCAAATAAATCGGCTGTCGCGCGGGAATAGTGTCGCACCAAAATCGTGCCTCACACAATATTTTGTTATGAGCACAACAACACCATACATTGCGGTTTAAATGCAACACGATTTATGCGCAATAGCCGCGTTAGTTTGGGGCGTACTTACTTTTTTTAATGACTATTTTACAACCTCATGAGGTCAGACGTCTTACGCATATTTATAAAACAAACAAATTAAACAAATTTCAACAAATTCTTCCAACTGGCTCTATTCCTCGTCTTTCCTCGCCAGTTGGTAATACCAACGATAGGGACGGATTCTTCTGCCTGGTCTTTCCAGCGGAGTCTTGGTCGTCCTCTTTTCCTGCTTCCATCGGGTACGTTATCGAAAACCTTTCGCGCTGGCCCATCTTCATTCATTCTGACAACATGGCCAACGCAATTGGCATAATTTGATTCGCCTAGCTATGTCCGCGTCAGAATATAGATTATATAACTCTGCGTTCCAGCGACGTCGGTACTCGCCGTTTTTACTAACAGGACCATATATTTTACGCAGAATTTTTATCTCGAAAACTCCCAGGTGCTTTCCATCCGCTTGCGGTATGACCAAAGTTTCGGAACCATATATCAAGACAGGTAAAATGAGAGTCTGATATAGCTGGACTTTTGTCCGTCGAGAGAGGGCTTTGTTCCTAAACAGCTTGCTGAGCCCAAAATAGCATCTATTTGCAAGCACAATTCTCCTATCTATCTCCAAGCTGACGTTGTTGTCCTTGTTCATGGCGAATCTAAGGCAGACCAATTCTTATACCACTTCAAAATTAAATCGGTTGTCAACGTTCAAGTGTGGACCAAATCGGGAGGTTTCTCTAGTCGTTGACACCATCAATTTTGTCTTGCCGTCATTAACATCACGATCCACTTTCGCTGATTCCTTTTCAATTCTTGAAAATACTGCAGTAACCTCTCGTAAATTTCGCCCAATGATGTCTATGTCGTCAGAATACGCCAGCAACATATGGCTTGTCGTGTTAATGTTCTTGTTCGTATTTACTGCAGCCTTTCTCATTATTATCTCCATTAAGATGTTGAAGAGATTGCATGAAAGTGTGTCGCCTTGTCTAAGTCCTCGCTTGGTACAGAATGGTTCAGTGAGGTCTTTCACCACTTTCACTGCTGATTTGGTGTTGGTCAGCGAAATTCTACAGAGGCGGATCAGTTTTGCCGGAATACCAAGTTCAGACATAGCTTCGTACAATTTTCCCCGTATGGGGCTATCGAAAGCAGCTTTGTAATCGACATAAAGGTGGTATGTATCGATTTGCTTTTCGTGGGTCTTTTCCAGGATCTGGCGTAGCGTGAATATTTGGTCAGTCGTGGACTTGCGTGGTCTAAAACCACACTGATATTGTCTAATCAGATTTTCAATAATTGCCTTTAGTCTTTCGCATAATACGCTCGACAAGACCGTACTTACAGTTTTTAAATTTTTCATCGAAATGGAAAGTGCGGCCAAATTTTAAAATGGATAACATAATGGGCTTGATGTCATTCCTCCTTGGATGCCTCAATTTCGGAACGTGGGGTCTAATTGTGCATGAATTATACAATGGGTAAAAAACTAAACTTTTTGATTTTGAATAAAACATTAAATAATAATAGATGTATTTAGTTAAAATAAGACTAAATATATAAAATAAAACTTTTATTTTTGTATGGTATCATTTTGTTATTGTAAATTCAAATCGGGATAAGACACCAAGTCGCGGAACAATTCCGCAAAAAAGTGGGACAATCCCGCCAAAAGCTGGACTGTTGGTCAGGTTAGGTATGACGATAACCGTCTGAACGATACTGATATGTCGATAATGATAGATCGTCTACCATTTAAAATACATGCGTACATAAAATTGCACTACCGGCAAAACTATAATGAATTCGATATTGTTTCTTACACAATTAGCCGCCTGGTTTTTACAGATCAATAAAATATATTCGTCACAGAGTCGATATTTTTCGATTATTCAAAGAATATTCGTTGCAGCTATAAATCTGTGCGTTAGCGTACTTTTAACGAAAGTATTCAACTAGGCGATAATCAGATTTACTCGTGAAACGAAGGTTTTCCTTGCAGTTTATCAGACTTTAATATTTCACTGGCAGAGTTGATAAAATGATCCATTTACAACAATATAAAATACAATCCGCCAAACGCACTGATTTAAGGTCGATCCCTTTGAGGGTTATAGAATCCTTTAGATAATGTAATCTGATTTTCTTAGGCGTTATGGCTTGTAATAAAACTTTCTTACCAAACAATGTAGTGTAAGCACCAAGAATCCTTGTTCGAGTACGAATACCAAACAACCAAAAACTTATAGATCTATGGCCTTATTCATAAAAGGCTATCAGGGGTTTGAGAAATAATTTACCATACACAAATCATCTCTCAAACCTCCCATAACTTTTTATGACTAAGGCAGCTAATATTTATTAGAATTTCATAGTCCTTTCGATTTTTCTTAAGCTTAAAAGTGATGTGCGTTTTCATACTAAACGAACTGTTTTGGAAATGGTGTAGTCGATAGCTTTTTTCTTAAATTAATTAATTACGACTTTACTATCGTTTTTGTTAACACTCTCCCATAGATTGCAGTGCAAATCTGTTCCTAAATATTATTGGGAAAAAATAACTAAACACAAAAAATACAAATCTAATTTAAGCAAAATATGTGCAAAAAAAAAATATATAGAACAAAACCAAACATTTATAGCAAAACTGCATTTACAAATGAAACGACGAGATGACAATGCCTTATTTAGCAAATCTTAGTTACACACTTGTATAAATAACTAAATGTCCTTTTTACACCAACAACAAGAAAAATGTCATGGCAACCCTAACGATAGTTTAATCAAAATGTCATTTAAATGTATGCAGCAGCAACAGCGACAACAGTTAGCAATAGTTTTTGATTAATTATTATCATTGTTATTGTTATTATTATTATTATACCAAGCCAGAGCAATTGTTATTATCATATGCAATAAGTAAAAAGATGCTACAAATCTCTCTAATGTTGTTATAAGCGCTACATTTACACAACACACATACATAGCAGCATCTTAAGCCAAAAACAGTCACAACACCACTAACACTACTACCCCTGTTCCAACACAAACAAAACAGTAAATAATAGCATTATACCATTCTATGTAAAGAAGGTAACACACATTTGTGATACAAGAGCTACAAAATTTTAAGTTTTACCGAAGTCCATCAATAATAAGCTACATTTGGTGCGGAGAATTCATATGGAGGCTGCGGTGTGTAAAGGTTAACAGACACTGAAATGTCTCCAAATACGAGATATGTTGTCCTCAACAGATTAAAGCAGATATTCCAAGTCACAAATGTTGTTGAATATGCCAAATGACCTTAATACCATTATTTATACTTAGCTCGTTAGAAAGTTAGACTCTGTGAGAAAATATTGGAACAGACTGTTGTCATTACACGTTACTTCCTGTTGTTATTCAAAAACGCCAATTGCAATTTAAACCTTCCTCTTGAAATTTAAATCACCCCAGTTGGAAATTTCCTATAGACATCATCAATGACAATGAACTGGCATGTCAGCGTCACTGCTGACTTTCCGACCAGCTCCCATACAAAAAACGTCGTGCCACCTCCTGACATTTCCATACATTTGGTCAAAACTCAGCAGGAATTTTCTACAGTTTGTCAATAAGGTGATCACCTAATGACATGTACACAAAACGTGTTGAGTAACCATTCGTCAGTGGGTCAGTTACTCAAGACGTCTTTAAATATGCTTTTTCGGGTCATCTTGTACTTATTTATAGGACATAAAACCACATATCGGGGTTTTCAATAAGAGCGCTACAAAAGTTTTTTTTTAATAAAACAAAACCGGTTTTAGATACCAATGAAATTCTTTATTCCTGTGAAACTACGTTCGATGCCATTATGTATGGAACTCGATTTCTTTTACATGGCCACCACGGGCACGCTTACAGAAGTCCAGACGCTGAACCCAATTTTCGACGGTTTGCCATAAATCGGCCGATACTGCTGCAATTTCACGTTCGATAGTCGTACGAAGTTCATCATTTGTCGCTGGCTTGTTGGCATAGACCATAGACTTGACATAGCCCCACGGGAAATAATCTAACGGCGTCAAATCGCACGACCGAGACGGCCAATCGACTGCGCCATTTCGTGAGATAACACGTTTACCAAACTTGGTTTCCAATAAATTGATTGTGGCATTCGCTGTGTGGCTTGTGGCGGCGTCCTGTTGGAACCACATGTCCTCCAAGTCCATATTATCCAATTGGGGTCAAAAATATTCGGTTATCATTGAACGCTAGCGATTCGCATTCACAGTAATGTGCCGGTCTTGATCATCACGGAAGAAGTACGTCCCAATAACACCGCCGGCCCATAAACCAAACCAAATCGTAATTTTTTCGGGATGCAATGATGCCTCATGGATTACGTGTGGATTGCTGTCTGACCAATAACGCATATGTTACTTATTGACGAAGCCATTCAGCCAGAAATGAGCCTCATCGCTCAAGATGATTTTCCGATGAAAATCCGAACGTAGCGCTCTTAAAGTTGAGGCCACTGACTCCAAATTTCGGTAGTAAATTTTAATAATTTCGACTCGTTGTTGGCTCGTATATCTTTCCATGATGAAATGGCAATCTTTACTGAAGAGAAATGTCAAAAGAGCGGGAAAAAATATGGCGTCGTTTTTGCTGTCCCTATCGATTTACTTTTGTAGCGTCTCTGTTGAACAACCTTTTATATATGTATCAGTTCTGTTGCAAGATATTAATTAAAATCTGAAAGATAAGATGACAAAAAGTGGGACTTAAATACATAAATATACTTCTCTGAAAATTAGCATATTCTTCTAACAAATTTCAAATATTTTTGACATAAATTTTTTTGATATTTTTATATAAATATTTCTAAACTATAAACAAATAACGAATTTTTTAGATTGAAGTTTTTGAAAAATTTTATAATCCATACACATGATTCGCAGTTGAGAAATGATGAAGAAATCCTCAATCGACATTCACAATTTCAATTTATGTCACAATTTATGTTGTCACCTCAGTCAAAACTAGTGGCATGTCAAGATGATGTCATATATGAATTGTCATCACCTACTGACCTAATCCTTAGGAAATACTACTGACAATGTCTTCAAGACCAAATTTCCAACCTCAATTTAATTTTGAATAATTTTTTTTGAATTTCGAAAGACATTCGTTGAAGTTCCAAATATCTACGTATAAAAATTGAAATTCTAAAGTCATCTACACCGGAATTCTCTAACATTTTAAGGATATAAGACGGAAATTGTTTTGACAAAACTCGGAAATTTTATATTGTATTTTTATGAATTTTGTCAAATTAACTACTGAACTTTACTGTTAAACAGTTACAGAATTCCGGTGTTGATGTTTAACAAACATCGATTGAAATACTAAATACCATTAAAAGAGATCAATTAATATACAGAGGGCATATCAGCTGAAATTCATACGAAATTTAGGAACCGGAATTGACAATAGAAAATACATTAAATACTATTTCAGAAAGAAATTCAAACCCACTCGGATTTATTTTGAAAATTACTACAATAAATAAACACATTAAATAAACTTGAAATGGAGCCGAGTCGGATTTGTTAAAATGTGACCAGTACATCGGGAAAATAAAATTGCATACACAGTTTTTAGAGTTTAAGAGCAAAAGCTCATCTTAATTTTTTTGAAATATGTTCTAGAATAGCCAAAATTGCATTCAATTTATTTGAATTATATTTCTCGGGAAGTAAGGGGCGTATATTTAAATGCTTTATTGTTCTGACATACGTGCATATCCCCTTCTCATCTGATTGAAAAGAACATAGTCACTTTTTAGCCTTATGTGCGCGATTTCGCATTCTGCAATACTAGAAGACGGCGCCACGAAATAACCCCCAATGAAATAATCCCCAATGAAATAACCCCCAAAATCAAATGAAATAACCCCCAAAATGAAAAATGAAATAAAGCTCAAACAACATGAAAATAACCCCAAATTAGAAATGAAAGAACCCCCAACAGATATCGATACTACCGCCTAATGAAATAACCCCCAAAATAGATATTATTAATTATAATATTATTATTAAAGAATTTAGCTTTTACATTTGGGGGTTATTTCATTATGAAATAGTCCCCAAATTAAAAATTAAATATCTCCCGAAAATTATGAAATTATCGCCAAATTCGGTTTTACTGATTTTTTTGGGGATTATTTAATTTTCGAGTATGGGGGTTAATTCGTGGCGCCCTATGAGACGTCCTCCGGAAAGCATATGCTCGTTTAGAGTAGACGTATTGCGAAAACTATGAATAGTTTTTCGAATTGATCGCATTGATTTACAATTATAAGCACCAGGGCATGCACATTATGTCCGATGAATTTATCGAATTGAACAATGTTTTTCAAAATTATTTTGAACAGTTTACAAACGATGCACTTGATGACTTGACAACCCAAACTAACTTCGAAACAAGGCAGAACTGTCTAGAAAGTTGTCACATAAAAGTGTGTTGCCAACTTAAAGTTCACCGCCCTTAAACTACGCACACCCGGTACATTTCAGGCTACACTGAGACAAAATTGTTTGGCGAACAAAAACTGCGGCGAACAATCATTTGTTGAACCAAACATAAAATTTGCAGACTGCAAAATTAATAAAATTGATCACGATCACGCAAAACCGTCTTAATACTTGGTTACTATAAGGTAAAAAAAATTCAATGAGTGTTCGAACTCACGGGCGATGTGTTAACACCTTGTTGCTACACGGTACCTGTTCGATTTCTATGAACACATTCGTAAATGTTACATTGGAAAATAAAAAACAGCGTTCAATCATATGATGACGTTTCATTTAAATAATATTAATACTTAAAATTATTTAAAGACCCAGTGCAAGCACATGTGTCATTATTTTCTTGCTCAATACTTTTTGTTTTATTCCCACAAAAGTCAAAGAATGCAAAGCAACAGACACTTGTACATACTACATACATACATTGTTTTATTCGTACGATATAACCGAAGATCAACATAAAATACTTTTTTAATATTACTCCAAATTAATACTCCAAATTAAAACACTTCAATCTCCGCTCGCCTTAATTTTTGGCCTAAACTCTTCGTCGAAACCCGCACTAGCTTTTTAATCCAAAAATTAATAAAATCGGCTATGAATTTCCGGAGAAAATTGCGTGGGAAAATTATATGAAAATCGCCCAATAATCACTTTCAATACCGACTGCCAAGCAACGAACAGACAAACGATGATAAGACAAAACCGAAGATCAACATAAAACACTTTTTTAATATTACTCCAAATTAATACTCCAAATTAAAACACTTAAATCTCGGCTCGCCGATATCGGATCGCCTTAATTTTTGGCCTAACCTCTTCGTCGAAACCCGCACTAGCTTTTTAATCCAAAAATTAATAAAATCGGCTATGAATTTCCGGAGAAAATTGCGTGGGAAAATTATATGAAAATCGCCCAATAATCACTTTCAATACCGACTGCCAAGCAACGAACAAACAAACGATGATTTACTCTTACAAACCTAACACTTGCGTATGTATTAAATTTATAGTTTACTGCCCTAGAGGCGCGCGTATAGATGTTAACACATCAAAAATCTTTTACGCGAAACAAAAAACGTTTCCATGAACAGCATTTCGTTGACCGGAAACTGGTTATAGTTCCTCCAAAAAAGATTGCAGGAAACAATTTTTGTAGTTGATTTTTCATTTAACGGAAACGAATTATATTTCACAGAAAAAAAACGTATACGTGGATGAAAAAACTTTTCTACTAAAAGCATTTCGTTTACCGGAAACTAGGTAAATACTTTCACCGGAATTAATTTTCTACTAACTGCTGTTTTGCTTAATGTAAACGAGTTAAATCTCACAGAAGACAAAAACATCTATGAAATATATAAAACGTTTCCACTAACAGCCTTCCGTTTCCCGTAAACTACACCATTCCCAATTGAAATTTGAAAAATATCAATTTAATTTTGAAAAATATCAATTGAAATTTGAAAATTATATTTGAAATTTGAAATACATCAATTGAAATTTAAAAACCATCAATTGAAATTTGAAAGACATCAATTGAAATTTGAAAAACATCAATTGAAATTTAAAAATTATTAACCGATATTAGGTTTTTAAATTTCAATTGATGATCAAATTTCAAAGTCTTTCATCGATACCTGGTTTAAGTCAATCTACGTCAAATAACTTTTTCCCGCACATACAGGACCACGAATAGTGTGAAAGGAAATGTCAGATGAGAACAATGGCGTCTCTATACATCATTACTCTATGGTTTCATCCTTTAGGTGTTAAATTTTCTCAAATATTCAGTAGCAAGAAGTGTTTAAATCTCAACGAATTTGGAATGTGACAATGGAATTATCATACTCATGCTATTCGCGAACCATGAAAGGTCCAAATATAATCAGGTATAACGGAAGGAAAATGAATTCACTTCAAAAATTATGACTGAAGTTGTTAAAGCATTTTCAAGATAAAGGTTTTCGAAACAGGTGCACACCCTTGCAAACTTAGAAGCGTTTAGAAGAAAAGTATAGGCTGACTTGATGATAGAGCTAATTGTAATTGGTTTTAACTTTAAACATGACAAAACTCTTAAGTTTTATCATGGAATCTTAAGTTATGAACTCGAACCTTTTTGGGGAAAAATTTAATCGTATAACCTTAAAACGCACCTACTCATATGAAACTCTCTGTATATCACCTATGTACTGCAGGATATCAACTAGTTCTATACATATATACATACCACTACATACATACAATATACAGAAATGTTAAAAACGCTTTGTATGTCCCATTAAAAAGAAAATTCAGACAATGTGTGAATGTGTATTATATACTTTACCTATCCACTATCTAACTATAGAGAACAACAAATGGAACAAATAAAAAACTACATGATTTCCGAGAAATAATAACAAATCCATCAAAGTGTTTGCATTACGTCGTTATAAAGAATTATTCAGTTTTATTTTTATAGATTTTTATAAGTTTTCTGATTTTGTTTTGATTGGGGTTTTTTTCGTTGGTTTTGAATTTCTATCATGTAACTGATTTTCTGCAGATAATAATGATGAAACAAAGCAAATGAGAAAATGAACCAAAACACGAAATAATATATTTTCTATATTTTCTAATTTCTAATTTTGAATGAGTTTTTGGTAGTAGTTGAGATGTAAAATCTATGTGAACGTAATATTTTAAATAGTTATCCTAATCGAGTGTAAGTGTAAACGAATGATAAGCATTAAGCAATCCTCTTTATTGAGCAACTCCAGAGATCTTTCCGTTTTTTTCTCCCTTTCGTCTAAATATTTTATCGCTATTTATTCACAGTCTATACAAATTACTAACTAAATAACTATTGATACGTATTACTCGTAACTTTTAGCATGCACTAAACTACTTACTTATCTAATCTAACATGATAAAAATAATCTACTACTACTACTTCTTGTACACTCATATCGTACCATATCCTACAGATCTGATATATGTATATATATTTACTTCTATATACACGTGTACATACTTATATGTGTACTCGATCACAGTAATAATGTCCTTAATGAGTTGCCTCTATTGTATATGTTCTGTAATTACGTGTATTTTTATTCTATATTTACGATTAGAGCTAATGTCCTTTTTAGAATCTTCTCTCTGTTTCTTTACTTGTGGCAACACCAACAACTAGACTTGTGATTGCAATCTTAATTCGTACTACATGTATCGTATGAAATTGTATTTCATTTATCTATGTACCCACATATGTATGTGCGGCTTAATTATTACTGGCTTAATATACTACTATTCGTTAGTATATCATCCAAGCTGTGTGATGTATTAAGCACCTAATTGTGTAAACTATGTAATTAATATGCCTTCAACGAAATCTCTCTGTTGATCCACATGGTCAGAGTGAAAAATATTTGATTCTTGTCTCAATAAATCTCATATGTCATCACACATTTCATATCACTCACAATTCAGCAAAACTCACACACTTGTAGTTGTCGGTCGATCTGTCACAGTCATCAGTTCACAGTTATACCGTATGTGATCTCTACGTAATCGTTGTTGTATTAAGCCGCCATTTAAGGGTTTTTATGAAGACCGTAAATTCCAAACAAAAAAAGGATTTTCAGGGTTTTTACTAAATCTTTGTTTTTTGAGAAGAAAAAATATCTACTGTTTTTTTTCTAAATTTTTTAAATTTTTTCAAATTGTCAAAGTGAATTTCTACTGAATGTGAATAACTACACTAAGGGCTATTATCACAGTGTCTGGTTAGAGCAAACTAAGAGTTATAACTTTTAAATTCCATACAAACTGGCAGCTAGTCTGTGTAACTGTAGGATAGTGAAATAATTTTAGAATCACTTGATCTCCCTATATAAGCCTCATGAATTTTTGTTAATGGAAGCCAAATAATTAATTCGAAATTCTCTACCACTCGAGTAAAAAAATAAGTTCGTGGAAAATTAAACAAAAGCTTTGTTTTAAGATAAACATCAAATTTTAAGATAAACAAACAAAAAATAGGACTCCAACGGTTCGAAAAAATCAGTTGATTACGGGCTCGAACCATAGTTAATATGGAACTTTTTTTTCAAAGGAGAGTGGTGGACCAAAGCCTTTTCGCAAATATACTGGGATTGCCAACTACATATGCCGGATACTTTAACCAACCTGCCTTCTGAAAGAGTAATTATCGTTAATTTTGTCATCCCCTTATAATGTTATTGTTTAATCAGGTATCCAAAGAAGCTCTTAGCTACTACCAGGAAACGTTAATATTGGAATAGATTCAAAATCAAAACTTATGAACACTGGGTGCGAACAATGTATCTGGGTAAATCATAATTTTTACTTCTGAATCTCTTATTGAGAACGATCAAATGTTGACTGACTCGTTTTTATAAAGCCCACCTGTTGGCTGGAATTGAAAACATTTGACGTCATAGAGGTTCTTACTAGGGCGAGCTATAATCGAGCCATAAAATTAATCGAACATTTTAATAATTAGTTTTTCGATTAACGATTAACTCGAACAAATCAGTGCGATGAATCGATTAATAAAATATAACTATGTACGTGTTTGTGGCAGTTCGTCTTGAAACACTCCTACAATGTGGCAACTCATATGACAACCATTTGCAAACAAATTTCATAACTTTACATATACTTCGTACAGAGCACAGTGCTTTGGCTCATAGACATAAATCAAAAAAAAATTTCTCAAAATTGGTTCATTAAATTGGATGTAGTCAGTAGTCTGATGAAATTTCAAGACCCACTGGTCACTTTATATTGGAGCTACCAAAAAGACTGGTCCGATTCTGCTCAAACTACGTACAATAAGGATAATAGTCAGAAAATTGCGTGTTGCAAAATGTGGTCAAAATTAAGCAATCCAATAGGGCGTTATAGTGGGATATAGTTTCAGATCCAACCCCATCTTTTGCATGGCAGGTACCCGAAGGTGTGGCGCTTTTGGGTCCAAACTTTGAGACTTTCTAAATGTTGGCTTTGCCCCCAAAGTCGATTAATCGAATAATTTGTTTGCGTTTCGTTCAGTTAATTGATAGATTGAAATTTACGATTAACGATTAACCGATTAATCAAAAAACCCGAATAAATGGGTACCCTAGTTCTTACAGAGCTCGACGTAAATAAATATCCCGCTGTTTGGAATTTCAGCACTTGTTTCAAAAGAACAAATATTCTTAACAAAAAAGTTATTGTCCAATGTTTTTTAGACTTTCGTACAGTGCGGGTGAGAATGTCCATTAGGGATATGACTTTTTTGTCTTAGCATGGCCGTGAACGCTACAAAAATAAATAATAAATTATTCTTGGATAATTTGGTGATAAAAAGCTTCCCCAGAAATCAATCTAATGTTCGGATTTGGGCATAGTACCACTTTTTCCCAATGTTCAGTGTTTATTTAATTGCTGGTATTTTCATTGGAATTGATAACCTCAATCAAATTGTTAACCTTCCTATCCCCGCGCGTTGGTCTGTGATACCGACGAAACACCTACGACAAAACCAGCAATTTTGAAGGCTCGTGGCATGGTAAAATAAGTAAGGTAAACGCACTAGGAATTGTGACAACAAACACAGGCGTTTTGTTTTTGTTTGGTGTCCATAATCTGTCAAATTTTCTTCATGGGTGTTTCTACTGTGAAAGTAAACAAAAAAGTACAACAACAAAATGCATGTGAATTTGACATAAGAGTAACACCTAAGCTAGAAATATGTTGAAATCAGCTGTTCTAACGAGTTTACCTTACTCATTTTACCATGGCTCGTGTGTAAAAGACAGAAATTCAATAAAATAAAAGAAAATATAATTTCTTTCATTATATCTTCCAGTTTTAAAATAAAATATTATCTATATAGTTTTGCTTGGAAAAATTATGAAACAAGGTATCAGACTTTCGTTCTGTGATACCGCGCGCGGTGTTACAAAATTCGCGTAGGTATAGAAAGGTTAAATAAGCAAAAGATTTGAAAAGTTCCACAACTTTAAGGATTGCGAGTTTGAAAATAATAAATTTTTTAAAAATCACTAATTTAATGTTTTAAGTATTTTTTTTTGCCAAAAAATTCATTTATAAGTGCTTTAGATGAACTAGAAAAACAGTCTAATTACAACTGTCCTTTACCCGCAGCATGTAAATTAGGGCGTACTAAAAACCGCGACTTAACTTAATATTGAATTGCTGACCACGGGAACCTCAAAACTTTTTTTATACTACGGTACTTATAGTCCCCTACCCACCTTTGAAGTTGCGATTCCTAGTGTATTATAAAACAAACATGGAAGAATACATTATAGGGATAAGCAGTTCTCAAAAAATAACGAGAATTGTTTCAACAACACCTACTAGTTCGAAAACATCCAAAACAGTACTCTACCGAAATCATCAATATTAAACAACTTTTTGTCTATGTAGGCTTTCTTTGCAAGCCAATGCATAGGATGTTGTTGTTTCAAAATAGAAACAACTTCCGATTTTATGATTGACTTGAAACACAATCAAAACAGTTATGAATGAAACTCGACTTTGTTCATATGGCCACCGCGGGCACGTCGGCAGCGCTCGATTCGTTGGACCCAATTTTCGATGACTCGCTCACACATTTCGGCCGTAACGGACGCTATTTCGTGTTCAATGTTGGCTCTGAGTTCTTCTAACGTCGTCGGCTTGTTGGCATAGACCAATGATTTGACGTAGCCGCAAGTAAAAAAGTTTAGAGGTGTTAAATCGCACGAACGAGGCGGCCAATGGACTGGTCCATTTCTTGAGATTACACGCTCACCAAACTTACTCTTCAATAAATCGATTGTAACTTATGATGTGTGGATTGTGGCACCGTCCTGTTGAAACCACATGTCGTCCAAGTCCATGTTTTCCAATTCGGGCAAATAATAATCGGTAATCATGGCGCGATAACGATCGCCATTCACAGTCACGTGACGATCGATATTGTCGACGAAAATATATGGCCCAATGACGCCGCCGGCATGCAAACAGCACCAAACAGTTATTTTTTGTGGATGAAGTGGTGGTTCATGAAGCACATGTGAATTTTCACCAATAATTTCATATTTTTCTTATTGACGAACCCATTGGGCCAAATATGAGCTTCGTCACTGAAGATGATTTTGCGATGAAATTCATCATCTTGGCGCATCTTCTCCAGAGCCCAATCGGAGAACGTACGTCGCGTCAAATGGTCCATCGGCTTCAATTCTTGAGTCAGCTTGACCTTGGATGGGTGTAAACCAAGATCTTTACCCAAAATTCGCCATAAAGTGGTCTTGGAGTTCTTGAGAACGCCGCGGAATCGACTGATTTGGATCGTTTGCTACGGACGCCTGAACAACAGCGATATTTTCGTCACTTCGACCAACCGGTTGTCTCACTAGCACGACAGCATCACACCATGAATATGTAGACTCAAATTTTGGAGTTACCGAAAATTGGAATTAACGCTCTTAAAGAATTTCGGTAGTACATTTTTATAATTTGCATACGTTGTTCGTTCGTGTACTTTACCATGATGGAAATGTTGAGATTACTGAATAAAGGAAAGTAACAGTTAGATGATCAGTGAAATAGTGCGTTCACAAATTAAATTCAAAGTTTTCAAGTACCTATTGTAAAACCCATTATTACCTTCTCGGTTCCCGTTCATTACCTGATTTCTTGCTGGCTATTTGCTTGTGTTTTTTTTGGCGCTGAACGTATTGAAATAAAACGATTCTGCTTGTTATATGTTTTTTTCATGCGCTTGCAAATGTCTAATGTGCATTAAATATTGGTCCACTTTCGTTAGAATGTCAGAAAAATATATCTTTATTTGGTAATTTCGGATTTGACGGCTTTTCGTTATTAAATTTTCTATGTAAATGAATACTTACCACAACACGTAACTTTAAAGAGAAGAATTTTATTCAGAAAATGCCTGCTTTATATTTGTAAGATATTTCACTTTTCTTGAAGTGATTTCAATATCACTAGATACCCCTTAAGTGGAAAAAGGTAAAAGAGTATAAAAGCGCTTTCTAAGTTCAGATAATCATTAGCTAAGGATAGCAAAATACGAAAATTGCAGTAAAATCGTAACTTCTAAAACGTTTAACCAATTTTAATGATAGATATTTTGTGTCAAAAGTGTTACTTTACAAAGGATTTAAACTGTAAAGAATCTGAATAATTGTTTCCAATTTAAACTTATCTCGAAAACAGCTCCACAAATGTCCCTTATACCTAAATAGTCCATAAGGGTTTTCATTTAAGCTCTTAAATACTTCGAGTATGTCGTATTTCTCATAAATTCAAATTTAAACTTCAAATTTGTTTAAAAAATGTTTGACTGTTCATAGACATACAGTTCTACAGGATATTCGGGTAACTTTTGCGTTTGAATGAAACCCCTTTATATGTGAGCTGGGTTACGGAAAAGTACTTCTGGTCAGACTTTTCGAGAAAACAGCCGTGAAAGATTACGAATCGCGTTCGTGTTTTCGCTTCCACCTCATGCCTTTTTGTTGCTCTTGGCTCTCTACCTCTCAGCCAACTTCCCCTATGTACAGATTTGCTTTAACAAGAAACAGTTTCGTAGTTTATTCGAGTGAAATTTCCCTAGATAGGTAATTTTGAGCGCCAAAAATTTCTTTCAAATTTCAAGTGTAATTTGAAGCAAAGCATAGAGAAATAGACAAGAGCCGCTATCGCTCTCTTCACGTTCTCTTGATGACGACTATGTAGTAGACTATTTCATCGAGTTCGAGCAGGGTGATTCAATGGCACAGCTGATCGAAAAGGTACTAGGCCGATGATGGAGAATGAGAAAGCAAAGAAGACAGGAACTAATTGTAATTAGTGTTTATTGATACTACTGACAGCTAAAGTGTAAAATTGGTAAAATACAGCAGCAAATAAAACTCTATGAAATGGTCTACTACCACGTCGTGAGAGTAGTGGAAACTCTTAAGTATTACTCTATGGTTCGAGTTGCTTTTTCGTTGGACATAATACGGACAGAAATTATAGGGAATGCATATTTTCGTTCGATGCAAACAACATAAATCGCAATTTAGCTGCCATTAGTATCAATCAAACACTATTTAAACTTAGTTTGCTGCATGGTATATAATCTCTATGTCTTCTTCGGTCTCTTTCTACATTATTTCCCTAGTATATTTTCAATCACCTCTGCCATAGAAACTCCCTGAGAAAAGTAAATGAAGTTAGGAGTCTGCGGGTTGTGTGATTGAAAATAGCGTTACATTTTCTTTCATCATTTCCCTTATGGGAATTTTTATTCGGTCTGTTTTATAGTACTTACAAATTTATTCAAGCTCAAGACCTTTTTAAATAATATAAAGTTATTATCTTTATATTACTTTCAAAAAAGTCGAGCATAAAAATGTTCCAATGAAACCAAGGCTGTCTGTATAGCTATTTCGGATCTTGCCAAGATCTTCAAACTGATTTTAGATGATCAAAGGTAAATTGTGGAGACAAGCACTAGTGTTGGGTAGTTCATGAACTAAAGAATATTCCAATTTGAGTGATATGATTTCTATGTGACGTTTCGGCAATTTGAAGTATGTCATGATCTGTCATTTTTTCTTTTCATTGTATTCAGTAATGTTTACAATTTTATTATGGAGAGATATACGCAAGAACAACGTTTACAAATTATAAAAATTTTGATTTTTGAGGCCCGGTTGGGGACTAAACTCACAAGGTGAACACATCCAAATACAGTTTGGCCGACTGGGGTCACAGATTGTTTGGCGTTAAACTCCTCCGAAACGGCTGCAATTTTGTGTGCATATCGGGTAGGTCTCAGAATCGGCCAACATCTGTTTTTCATTCCCCTAAATGATAGGGGTGACCCACCCCCATATAGAACGCAGATTTGTCCGACTGCGAAACACAGATTGTCAGACTGCGCAAATATAGTTAATGTACGGTGACCAAACAAAATTCACATGTTCCTTATAACCAGTATGTTCGTGATTGCAATGCCTGGCACCTTAACTGTACTAGTTCGAGAACTAGTGAACGAGTTCGACACAAGTTTAGTAAGCACTGCTGATAAGTCAGTTTTGTATTTAATTTTTTGTTGGCAGCGTGTTAGCTAGGCACTGGTTAGGTTCCTAGAGCGTGATGTTAATATTACGCTGTTGTCGTCGGAAATATATAAAATATTGGCATACATAATTAAAACCAACACAACCTCCTGTGACCCATAATTCGATACCACAGTATCGGTGATGACTCGGAATTACCTGTAATGCGTAACATCGTATTTCCTTTTCTCCTTAGTATTAGTGTTATGTTTACGTACTTCATTGAAGTACGCCCACAGCCCTGCTATGAATATTACAGGAAATATAACCGTTAAAGCCTCATAGTGAACGTTGTCTTAGTAAAGAGATAGCAATTTATTATGCTCATTTTCATGGGATATTAACCTAGTATTCACTCAGTAGAAGTTCTCTCGAAATATAATTCCCCTTTCTTCATGACTTTTTTTTTAGTGTTATACATTTAAAAATATTTTCCTTAAATTTTTTTCTCCTTGTACTAATATAACAATTAAGGCACTTACTTTAATGTGTTTTCTAATATACATATGTAACGATATTGTATGTACTATGTATATCAGTGTAATTATTTGTAAACCTATTAATTGTTAAATGTTTTATAACCCTGACGTCTCTCTCCCAAGCTTCAAATGTTTCCTAAAAACATCTAACTCATTTCCTAACTGTAACTAATATCAACCAATGCAGGCTAATATTTGTTGTTAATAATCTTGTTCTGCCAACTATTTTCGTATTCAAAATACTACATGATGGTTCATTCAAATCCATATTTATATACAAAGACATAAATGTTGTAAGATTGTTGTGCTCTGCGTGTAAAATAACCAATAAGGAAAAGTAACTCTCAGAGGAAATTTATACAAAATTTTTCCTTTCTTTCTTTTGCGGACACTTATTCCGGTTTCGTATATTCTCTGCTCCTGGCTAAATGCGAATAATTCAAATGAAATCCTAAACAATAAATTGAAAATCCAATAAACCGAAACCGAACCGAAAACTCAACAACGATAATCACACAAAAAAAAAACAACAACAAATATATTGTCCATACTAATGAAAATGGTTGAAATCTATGAACGCAATAATCATTACCATCAATTGAACATAAACACTCTGTCATACTTGTGACTTTATTGCAAATGTGATAATAACTTAATCACATTGACGAATGCGATGGCTGCCAATGAAAAAATAAACAACAATACGCAAACGATTGACAAACAACCCCATGTGCACGATCATTACCACTTGATCATCATCAATGTTCTATTACTCCCTCTACCTGACTAAACACGAAAACAACATGAAAACAAATCCTCCCGCTATCAATTGACATGAACAAATGTAACTCTGCTGTCATATGTCATTCATCTGTCATCTATCTGTCATTTCCTACTAACAAACATTTCGATTTTTCATGGATCATTTCAACAAAAACAACAAAAAATACACACATACACACAAATTGAAACGCAATGCAAAATTAAAAACAATAACCTCAACACCTACATACAAATACATGTAAAACATTAGAAAAACGCGAAAGTCGCAATAGATCCATAAAAAATTGGCTACGTTTAACAAAAGCCGTACGACGTACGTTACCCACAGGCCACAATCTCTCGCAGACGGATGGGAATAGCACGGAAGGCGACTCCACCAGCGGACGTAATCCGGCGACAACGGGGATGGGTTGCTATAAGAACTACGATCATGTCGCCAATCTAAGAAACTCGAATGCACCACATGTAAGTATGCGATACGATCTAACAGAGCCATCTATTTGTCAATATGTGTATTAACCATTTTCCTATTTCAATGACAATTTTGTACTAATGAACATGTTTTTGTGTTAAATTTAGGTAAATTTACTAACCGTTTTGTCATTTCATAACAAAGTTCACAAAATTTCGTACAGTTGCTGGTTAATCTTCCTAATAATCTACCCTGCGTTGTCTGTCGAAATTTTGTGGATATTTGCTTAATCAAATAAATGTTGTCCGAATTGCCCTTAACCGTTCCCACTTGCAAATGTCATTTATTCAATTCTATGTTCATCTGTCTACAGCAACAGTCATCAACGGTACCTGATCAGCAAGACGCTGTGCCGCCGTATTCCTTCGATAATCCCAATGCACGCCAAACGTCCATGATGGCCATGGAAAGCTACCGACGCGAACAGCAAGCATTGCAACTGCAACAGCAACCACAGAAAGAACAACTTGGTCCATCTCTGTCCTCGGCCCAAGTGCTAGCATCGAACGCAATCACCACAAGTGCACCAAGTGCAACAGTGCAGCCTCAACAACCAGGAGCTGAAGATGGTGCAGCGCCTACCACGCAAGAAGGTGACGAAGATGGTCCACCTTCAGCCCTTCCCGTCCAAATGATGATTAAGCCAGGGGTAAGTATCCTATTCCTATGTAGAGTCAGTAGAACTTCACAGTGGTTCACAGTGACCGATCAAAGAATACGTTCGTTCTGTTCACATCAGATTTCATTCTTTCGATATATTTGTTTATCTTTCGATTCTATAATTTCTATGTTGTAAATTGTAGTAAATACACGTAACCCAGCAGACTATTCTATTGTTATCTGTGCAAAAACATACACAAAAGTTGCAATTGTTACTGTGCCGAGGAGTGTGAAAGTGCTAAAAAAAAGGTGCAACATTACATGGGATACATAGGAACAACCGTACGTATGTCAAATAACGTCAGCTAATTAGATCACTGATCTCTCCTAAACGAGTAGAAAACATTAAGCAGGTGAAGGCATTCAACAAAAGGCACGATTTAATATATGTCTTGTTTGGTTGAACTGCTGGTGAATCAAACGACTACGGAGGTGTGCGATTTTGCTACGTACGTACCGGTAGCTAAACAATGTGTTAAAAAATCGAAAGGCTGTATACATACTTATATATTAAGGGGTTATTACGACGTTATACGGCGATTACATGGAAATAGCAATCCTTTGATCTGCCAGCTATTCGGTATTCACAAAAGAACACAACAAAAAGTGTTCGAATTGAGCGAACCGGATCTCTGTTCTTCTTTACACCAAATAATAGTCCTTTTGGAAAGAAGTTCCTTATCGCACGTTGCGGGATGGGGGCTAAATGAAAAAATGTTAAAAAACTTTTTTTAACTACTTTATTACAACCCCATTATATCATCTATATTGAGTACTTTTAGTTTGGTTTGGTTTAAAGGGATGCTTTCTAGGTGGAGGCTGTTTATTACATATTGTGGTTTTGAAATTTAGAAAAGCCAAAGTGCAAGACTGGCAAATCCATGAAGTACAACCCTGAGTACATTATCTTGCAACAAATTGCCTTTTCTTAAAAAAAAACACCATTTCTTTAAAGAGTACCTTTTTTGTAAAACAAAATAACTTTTCTTAAAATAAGTACCTTCTCTTTAAATGTTACCTGTTCTTTCGTAAAAAAAAGATTTTCTTCAAAAAAAAAATACCTTCCCTTAAAAAAAATACATTTTTTTTACAAAAATGCCTTTTCTTAAAAGTACCTTTTCTTAAAAATAAAATAATACATTTACTTTTCTTGAGATAAGTAGCCTTCTCTTTAAATGTTACCTGTTCTTTCGTAAAAAAAAGCTTTTCTTCAAAAAAAAAATACAACCCTGAGTACAATATCTTGCAACAAATTGCCTTTCCTTAAAAAAACACCATTTCTTTAAAGAGTACCTTTTTTGTAAAACAAAATAACTTTTCTTAAAATAAGTACCTTCTCTTTAAATGTTACCTGTTCTTTCGTAAAAAAAAGATTTTCTTCAAAAAAAAAATACCTTCCCTTAAAAAAAATAAATTTTTTTACAAAAATGCCTTTTCTTAAAAGTACCTTTTCTTAAAAATAAAATGATACATTTTCTTTTCTTGAGATAAGTAGCCTTTCTGAAAATAAGTAAATTTTCTTAAAAAAATAGCCTTTTCCTAAAAAGAGTACCACTTCATTAAAAAGAACCTGTTCTTAAAAAAGTACTTCTTTGTAAAAAATATTCATGCTCTTAGGCTTTTTCTTACAGAAAGTACTTCTTATTAAAAATGGTACCTTTTCTTAAAAAAACATTAGCTTTTAGTAAAAGAAGTACCTCTCATTAAAGAAAGGACCTTTTGCGGGAAAATATAATACATATTCTTACAAAAGGGACCTAACAACATACTTTTTTAAAAAAATACATTTAATAAAAGAAAAATTTCTTAAAAAAAGTTTATCATTTTACAAAAAGAATATTTTCTTAAAGATTTATTTAAATTACAGTAGTTTTCAACAGGCGCCTTCCAACCGGGTGTCCCCTGACACCTCAAGTAATAAAAAAATAAATGGTTTCCCATTACATCCCATGAAGGGACTGAGGAGAACTTCTCACAATCACTGAGCTGTGCGCTTTCCAGTTTTCACTCACTGATTGGGACCTACAGTTTTACACCGATTCCGAACGGTAATTTGAGAAGCTTTTTCATGGCTAGATACTCGATAGTGTCGCCGTCACTATGCGAGGTGACCGCCGCCGAAAGAAATTGTAAGGTAGTCAGAGCCGGGTTCGAACCCCGGATCTCATGTACAAGGGCCGCGCACACTAACCATTGCACCACCGACGGACACCTCAAGTAGTTTTTTATTATTACTACGTACTTATTAGGGTACCCATTTAATCGGGTTTTTGTATTAATCGATTAATCGTTAATCGTAAATTTGAATCTGACAATTAACCGAACAAAACGCAATCAAATTTTTCGATTAATCGATTATTCGAATAAAATAAAACAAAAAAAACCAAAACGAATACATTGTTCAAACATTGTACTATGGTAATTTACTAAAAGAAAACAAAACGTAGCAAAAGCAACCGCATTATATAAAATATATGTAGCTACAATTCACAAATCGTAGTTGCAGAAGCATGAAAATTAGTGACTTGGCACCGAGCCAAATTAAGAAAATCTCAAAGTTTTGAACCCATCTCAAAGTTTTGAACTAGGGTGGGCGCTGAAACTATATCACAGTATAACACCCTATTGGATTGATTAATTTTGACAAAATTTTGCTAAACGTAATTATCTGACAGAGTCGGACAAGGCATTTTAGTACCAGTGGGTCTTGAAATTTCATCTGACTATTACACCCAATTTAATGAACCAATTTTGAGACCTTTTTTTTGATTTATGTCTTTGAGCCAAAGTAGCTACTACGCGACGCTTTCTCTCAACAAACTATCAAATCTGTTCGAAATGTGTATAAAGTTATGAAATTTGTTCGCAAATCGTTGTCATATGAGTTGACACATTGTGTTTCAAGACGGACTGCTTGCAACAAACACGTACTTATATTTTATTAATCGATTAATCGCACTGATTTGTTCGAGTTAATCGTTAATCGAAAAATTAATTATTAAAATGATCGGTTAATTTTATAACACGATTAATCGATTAACCGAATAATGATTAATGGAGTGGTTACCCTAGTACTTATACATATATTGATTTAAGCTTCCAATCTAGCCGTAAAAGAAAATCACAAGTACAACATTTGAAATAAATACTTAAATCAAATTAACAAAATCACATAAAAGTAATAGATTTTGTATATTCTCATATTTTATCATAGAGCTTTTAATAAATACGAGGCGATCTTGGCCGTTGTCTCATCTGTCGCAACAATTATCGTTTCAAGCAAAGGGTTGTTTGAGGGCTTTGGTGGAATTATTCAAGCGTTTTCTCAAATGATGAGAACTCGTATGAAATAATTATAATATGTACGCAGGGAGTAGAAAAGGAGAAGAGTATTGGGTTAGAGACATTCGCTAGGGTTTGCGACATTCCCTGGGTCTCTCGCCTGTGTTTGTCTTGTCTGCTGTAAAAGTCTTTGGATTTTCCTTCTTCTAATCTAATACCATCATAATGGTATGTACATATATTACAAAAAGTGACTTTTGGCCTGAAATTGTGTTCTCCATCCCAGTGTGTCAGTCTATTCTTAGTGACAAATTGTTAGATATTGGAAATGTGTGAGTTTTATGATATGGATATTCTCAGAAATCAAACCTATATCGCCTTCATATTACCTGGAAGAAAAATGTTATTTCGGTAATTCTCATTTTCATATTGCGGAAGTTTCCCCGTGAGAAAAACTGTTATCCGAAAGAGATGTTCCCAACCAATACTTTGGGTAGATAATATCGCAATATTCCCAGATAATCACTATGACGACAATTTAAATATGTCACTGGAATATCAAATGAAAGCTATAAAGAAAATATCGCCAGATAAACTCTCAGAAGATACAAAGAAGACAATGTTTTTTAATTTTGAAATAATTTTAGATTAGTTTTGTACACAGAAACAAGTAATTTTTCAATTCAATTAAAAATTTCGAAAATTCAAGCAAAATATTAATTGAAATCCTGTGATAAAAAACTCACATAGCAGCTACAATATTTGTAGGTTGTTCATTGGAAAAATATTATTTTTTAATCGATGTAAAATTTCACCCATCTACGAAAATAATTGTACGTTATTTATCAAAAATATTTTCGTTTTTAGTCGATGAAGAAATTCACATATTAACAAACTAAATTGCATCTCAATTTTCGTTTCCGGGTTAATTTCAGAAATTTTGTTTATATCCCCTCCGGTCTAGTTTCATCCTTTGGTGTCGGTGGTTTCAAATCTGTTCCCGTTAGCAAGTCGTCAATCGTTTTGAGGGGAAAACTATTCATTTGCAAAATCGTTCGTACTTTCCCCTTATTTTCCCCATGAAATTCCATGTTGCATATTTTCAGGAATCTGTTAACGATATTCTTGGCCGTATTAATTATTGTACCCCTAGGATGCTTAGAATAACAATTAATTAGTCGTCCTGACGCTGTAGTCTTTTGACACCAGTCAACTTTTAAATTTCCATATTGTCTTATAACCATGTAATCAAGGTATGGTAATTGTTGGTCCCTTTCCTCTTCCAATTCATCATGTGCTCCACCACAGATTTCCCAATGGTTACAAATATATCGTCCACATAATCAGTTATAATCTTCGGTCCCCTCGTCAATGTATTGAGCGTCGTGTCAAGTAATCCTCCCATAAGAATGCCCGCTATTATCGGTGACGCTGCAGAACTCATAGGCATGCCCTTTCTCTGTTCATAAAATCTGTCCTCATATTTAAAATAACGTGTATTCTTGATACAAAGTGACAGTAATTCCATAAAAATACAAGGTGGCGCAAAAGTAAACTTCCGATGTTTTTTGGCTGTAATTTAAAAAAAAAAGTCTGGAGCGGTCAAATCAGGCGATCTTGCTGGCCAGTGCAAATCGCCAAAACGGGAGATTAGGCGCCCGGGAAATGCATCCTTCAGCATATCGGTTGTGGCACGTACAGTGTGTGCCGTTGCACCGTCCTGTTGGAACCACATGTTTTCCAATCCCAATTCATCAAGTTGCAGCAAAAAGAACTCGTTGATCATTGCTCTGTAGCGCTGACGGCGCTTGCATGACATCCTCGGCTACAACAGCAATATTCTCTGCAGAACGGCTACTCCGGGGTCTGCCACGCCTGGCAGCATCTCGTGTTGTGCCAGTCTCTTCGAGGCGAGCGGCTAAACGTCGCAGTGTTTCACCAGTAGGCGTTGGACGGCCAGGAAATCTGCGACGAAATTCACGTTGTGCCAAAGTCACCGACCGATTATTGGTCAAATAAATAGTCAGCAATATTCCGCGTTCTGGAGCAGTGTAGCGTAACATTGTTTATTAACATGTATTTCGCATGTGTTTACTACACAAATGTCAAAACAGAACTGACATTAGGGGCAAAATTATAGCATTTTCTGATAGGAGGATTACTTTTGCGCCACCTTGTATATTGTGGCATAGTCGAGTACATAATCCGCAATTTGACTCCATTTTTCTTATATGGTCCTTAATGCCAAATTTATGGGTGTACTTGGAAAAAGATTGACCACATCAAACGATACTAATATTTCGTCTTGGTCTATTCTTAAGTTTTCTATCCATTGCATCCTTAACATTATATTTATAGGTTCTGGTCACATTTTCGAGTATTTCAGCCATAAATTTGCAAAGTGCATAACCAGCAGCATTTATGGATGAGCAAATAGGTCTTAAAGGATTCCCCACTTTATGAATTTTCGGCAAACCATAGATTCAGGGGGCTGTGGATACTCTCGTGTATAATTTCCTCCTCGTAACTTTTCGTTGAATAATTTAGCCACTAGCTTGTGGTTCTTCTGCTGGAGACTTGTCGTCGGATCTCTCCTGAGTCGTCTGTACGTGCATATATCACCCAGAATATTTCCCAGCTTCACCTTATATTCGTCCTTTGATAACGCAACTGCCTTTCCCCCTTTGTCAGCGCTCATGATGAGAATGTTTTATTTTATTTTTTATTTTCATTTAATTTAGTTTAACCGGAAGATTTGTTAGAAATGGTACACATATTAGAGACCTGCATGAATATACAGTTTAAACATTCAAATGCATTCATGTTTTTTGAATGTGTTAATGTTCTCATTCTAGCGATTAGAGTACGATACATACAACCATTCTTCTCAGCGTGTTGCATTGGGTACGAATCACAATGAAACCGAGCATAGAGAGTTCTTGTATGAAGGAGCATTAGCTAGATTGAGTAAAAGGTCTTTCGAGACAAGCAGAACTATTCGAATAATGCGATGTATTCATGAGACATATTAAAAAACGAGTAACTAAAGCAAGTGCTGTTTTGGTATGATTTGAAGTTCTAATTTCTTTGGAATAAAGAATATGATTAAAATTAAATCAATTTTAGAAATGTAGCATTATATCGAAGTTGAGTGTTTCAAAATTTGTTTGCAGTTATTGCAACTGACATATTTCTTTTTTTGCCGAAAAAACTTCCCAAACGTTGCTGCGGCCTATTTTCGCCTTTAAAACGAGTTCACCCCTTGAAATTCGCGAAACAATACTATTTTCTTCGCCCACAGCGGCCGATTGAGTTGAGGACTACATATTTTTAAAGTTTAATAAATTATTTTTAAAATAAATTACTTCATCAATTTCCATTTTCTAATATATATTTTTATCATTTCCCTTACGGGAATTTTCATTCGGTCTGTTTTCCAATACTTATGAATTTATCCAAGCTCAAGACCTTTTTAAATAATATAAAGCTTATTATCTTTATATTACTTGGATAAATTCATAAGTATTGGAAAACAGACCGAATGAAAATTCCCGTAAGGGAAATGATGAAAGTTGACGATGAGCACCGCGAGCTTGAAACAATAATATTGTTGATGGCAACCCTCTGTTTTGTTGTTTTTTGTAATGACATAACAAAAACAAATCATGTCTGATTAAAACCAATGGTTTTACGGCATGATAAAAATAGTTGTGCATGAAGGTGTTCCAATGGTAGTGCTTGGTATTCTTCAAACGAGTATATAAAGGAATTCTCATTAATATGATGAGTGTTTCTGGATATATATTTTTGAAGAATTCACCAAAAAAATACCAAAATCGTCTGCTGATGAAGATCTTGGCAAGATCCGAAATAGCTGTACAGACAGCCTTGGTATCATTGGAACATTTTTATGCTCGACTTTTTTTCTTTTTTTTTGAAAGTAATATAAAGATAATAAGCTTTATATTATTTAAAAAGGTCTTGAGCTTGGATAAATTCATAAATATATATTTTTGCAGTTAAACTCATAAGAAACGAATATTTATTTCTTTAGTCTACACATAACGTTGCTGATTTTTTCATTGACGAGAAAGCAAATGAGACACATAACCACTCATAATTTACCGTTTTTTCATTCGAATAGTTCTTATGTATTCGAATGGTTTTTACATTCACGAACATTTATTTAGTAAAATGTTGTTTTATCGTAACAGAATTGAGACGAACAGAGTAGTTAACAGAGCAGAGATTCTTACAACATTCATTCCAAGAGCACACAGGAACGCATCGTTTCATTTCGATGTTTACACTAGAGAGAGTGCATTCATGCACGGTTCTAATACATATTGATGAATTTATTTGTGAACCAGCTAAACTGAGTGTGAATTATGGTATTTTTGAAACCTAAAAAAACTTCATCAAGTATTGTGGTATATCCTACGAAATTTTTTGCTGCTACCATTCATCAATTTTCATTTCAATATTTGATTAAAAAAAAATTTTCCGGTCGATTTTTTTTCTGTGTATGGATTCTCACATATGTGTATTTTCCAGAGTTGTAACTTTTTCCTAAAAATCATTTTCCAATTTGGTTAGTGTATAATAACTGAATAAACTGGAAAAGTTTTGTCAAACTCGCAGCCTAATTGAGAATTTTCTGTGAGAAAATATGCAATCAATTCATAGAAAGTGGGATTAAAGAGTATGCGCTTTACCCAAATTTATTGATTTTTAGCCGCCTTCACTAAGAATGTCACACTGTCCGCCACGTAAATTTGGGTTTGAAATCATAAATCCTCAAATTGTTCGTCGAATGGGTGAGAAAATAATGTTTTTAAAAGCTTCTTAAGGGCTGTGTTTCCATAGACGAATTAATTCTCTCATCTGACGTTTCATTTCACACTCTTCGTCGTAGGTTTGTGTAAATGAGAGAAATTCGACGAAAATTAACGTTGAAAATTGAGTTGAAAGGACTGTTTTTTAAGTTTGTCATTTCGTTTTCATATAGAACTGTGAAATTTAAATGTATTTGCACTTTTTCGTTGACTTTTATCGTTGGTATACATATGTATTCTATTTAACACAACTCTGATGCCACAAAAACACGAAATGCGGTTGTTGTTCCTTTGTTGGACGTTGTGTACTATCGCCTCTATCCGGTATAATTCAACCCGTACTTTCCACCACCCATTAATCCAATACCTATGACATTTAATTTATTGAGAGAATTAATGTGTCTATACTAACTTTGTCTGTGTGTGTTCCTATCTACGACACATACGATCATACTAGAGAGAATATTTGGCTCATCTGACGTTTCCTTTCACACTCTTCTTGAAGCGGTCGGTGTGATATAGAGATGTTTGACGAAAAGTGACATACACCAGGTGGAATTACAATAACATCTTGCTATAATTTTTCATATCGTTGCAGTGAAAATGTGTTTTAAACTTTTTTATTGACTGTTATTGTTAGCATACATTTGTGTTGTATTCAACACAATAATTTTAATACTTAAAACGAAATGCCGTTGTTGTTATTTTGTGCGTTGTTTTGAACCATTGCCTCTATCTGGTATTAGTAAAGCAATTGTTTTCAACATCGAACGTAAATATCACACCAGGACAAATGTCATAAATTTGGTGAGAGAACTATTAGGTGTATTATAAGTATTAGTCTATGCATACGATCCAGAATTATTCAATAGTTTTTTTATCGACTAACAAGTAGTAGGTTGTGACTTTTAAAATGAGACTCGTTCATATGTCGTTCTTGGTTAAAAGTCAACATATTTAGTCAAGAAATAATATTCCAACTCCCTTATTTTTTATTATTGTTTATTATTTATTTTTTATTACTGAGTTTCTTGACTCAATGCCCTAAAGCGACGCCTCCAATCAAGCACAGTGGAATTGCAACTTTTATTACCTGTATAACACACAAAACACAAACATATAATAAATATACCAACATACGTATACACATACATACATTTAGCTATTTCGAAGTACCAAAATGTTATCTAAATCAAGAAACAATATTGTTTTTTGTGTTGTTTATTTCACATTTTAATTGTACACATAATCGTTGTAAGTTTTTTTAATGTTCTGTTTGTTACCGAAGCTGTCAATCAAATCAAACATGAAAACAACAACAATATCTTTATGTTTTATGTGTTTCCGTTTCCGTATCCGGTTGTATTTCTGTTTGTTTCGTTTCGATTCAATTTTGGTTTTACTCAATTCATTTGTTCCCCTCATGTAGGCATCAGCTAATAGAAAAGTTTTAGTTGAAGATTTAGTTTTCTCTTTATTTCGATATAAAAAAAAAATACAATATGTTTTGTCAGTTCATTATCCACAACTCAATTGTACTGAATACTTAATTTAACTACTACCAAACTCTTCTTGTATAACGAATTTGCTGTCAAATTTAAACACACACCCTTTTAAATTATAGATTCTACGGGGACGGAGTAAGGAGGTATAATAAAATACCTTAAAATTAATTAATAATAATAATAATTCTTTTTTGAGATACAGATTATGTATTTTCCTTAATTCTCCAATTTATTTTCATTCATTTAATTTTGTATAATGTCATGATCTATAATTAGAGGCTGTTCTTTACAAACAAAAAAAAAACAAAAGCTACAAAGGAAATACAATTTTTATTTAATTACAAAAACAAAATTTATTATACAAAAAAGAATATTTTAACAATTAACATTGGCACCGGTTATGCTCAAGAGACAAAAAAAAAACAAAACAAAACAATGAACCTATTGGACCATTCAGTTTGATCATATAAAAGTTATTTGGAATGAACCTTTTTGTGTTTTATTTAAGAAGTCCGCTTCATTTTTTAGTTACAATCAGTTCAGATACATGATTAACGTGATACATATATCGAGTTTAAATAACTTTATTTCGTTTATATATAATTTTTTCTTTGGTATTATTATATACTGATTGCTCCAATTTTGTTATGATTTAAAAGACAAATATATACAACAAATGCATACAAATCAGTTTTTGGCTTGAACATTACTATCTTTTGCATCAGTCATATCATTTCATAAACTTTCCAAAATAATTTACTTCTCAGGAGATAAATAATAGTGCCATGGAGTGTCACATATGTATGCAACTAAGTTATTAATGAATCGTGGATTTTCAAACTTCGGGTTTGTTTAAATAGTGTAATATTGGAAGATGCATTTATAGGTAACAAAATCTTTTTCAAAAAACAAACTCTTAATTATCGTTCAGAATAACCATTCTTCACATATATTTATTAAACATTATTTCAATCACATGTAGGCCGTAACTGATATTAACATGATATCCATTATAAGGTTCCAATATTCGATGACGCGTTCAAGCATTTCGAGAGGTTAAGTTTATTATTGCAAATAACAACCAACCTCTCGCCGTGATGGAAAATGTATCAAGTTTTATGCCTGAGATATTTTTTCTCTGTTCGAATACATGGAGTTAAAAAGGTTCTTTCGGCGCTCGACGTAAACAAGTCATAGGGTCAGGATGGAAGTCCAGCACATGTTTTATCGAAGTGCTCTTCAACGCGTGCTCAACCATTTCGCAAACTTTTCAGCCCCTCATGCAAGTATCCTTTTCCCCGTTGGAAGCTTACCACTGTGCAGCCGAACTCTAAAAATATCTCCAAAATACACCGACCTATTGCGTCATGTTCTCGAAGGTGATGGAGAGCCCAATTAACTACCATCTCGTGAATTATCTCGAGTGCAAGGGCCTCTTAGTGATCGACAGGGTAATCTGACTGCGTTCCCCTCGGTCCGTAAATAGACTTAGCCGAAAAAGGTAGAGGCATTGGATATTTCCAAGCCGTTTGACGGAGTCTGGCACAAAGCACTCATATCGAAAATTAAAGATTTTGGGTTGGTAATAACTTTTCTCGCTTTACTATGAGCTTTCTCAGCAATCGCTCTATACGTGTTTTTATAGATGGAATCTCATCCGATGAATATAAAGTTATAGCGGAGGAACAACGTGGCTCTGTGATCGGATTTCTAACCATATCTACTCTTTTGAAGATGACGGTAATATATGGCAATCGTGTTCGTTTCATTGTCGGCCTAGACTTTACAAAGTAACGGCTTTTTCAACAGAGACGCTACAAAAGTAAATCGATAGGGACTGCAAACGACGCCATATTTTTTCCCGCTCTTTTGACATTTCTCTTCAGTAAGGTTTGCCATTTCATCTTGGAAAGATATACGAGCCAACAACGAGTCGAAATTATTAAAATTTACTCCCGAAATTTGGAGTCAGTGGTCTCAACTTTAAGACCGCTATGTCCAATTTATGGTCCTCATAATCGTCCTACCAGATCAACAATTGAGCGTCTAGCGGAAAAATTTAAATCCACAGGCACAGTACAAAATGTTCCCGTGCCAGTGAGACAAAGAAGTGCTCGTAGTGTCGAGAATATTGCTGCCGCTGAGGTTCAGTTCAAGAAAGCCCAAATGTGTCTCTCACACGTCGTTCTCAAGCCTTGGGCATCTCTGTGACGTCGTTGTGGCGAATTTTGCGAAAAGATCTTGGCCTAAATCCTTACAAGATCAAATTGACGCAAGAACTGAATCCGCTTGATAAGCGTCGTATGTTCGTGAACTGGGCTGAGCAACAACTTGAAAATGATTCGGATTTTCATCGGAAAATCATCTTCAGCGATGAGGCTCATTTCTGGCTGAATGGCTTTGTCAATAAGGAAAATATGAATAAAAATAAAAATTGGTCAGACAGCAATCCACACGTAATCCATGAGTCATCATTGCATCCCGAAAAAATTACGGTTTGGTGCGGTTTATGGGCCGGCGGCGTCATTGGCCCGTACTTCTTCCGTGATGATCAAGACCGGCACATTACTGTGAATGCGAATGGCTACCGTTCAATGATAACCGAATATTTTTGGCCCCAATTGGATAATATGGACTTGGAGGACATGTGGTTCCAACAGGACGGCGCCACAAGCTACACAGCGAATGCCACAATCAATTTATTGGAAACCAAGTTTGGTGAACGTGTTATCTCACGAAATGGCCCAGTCGATTGGCCGCCTCAGTCGTGCGATTTGACGCCGTTAGATTATTTTCTGTGGGGCTACGTCAAGTCTATGGTCTATGCCAACAAGCCAGCGACGATTGATGAACTTCGTACGAATATCGAACGTGAAAATGCAGCAGCATCGGCCGATTTATGCTTGAAAACCGTCGAAAATTGGGTTCAGCGTCTGGACTTCTGCAAGCGTGCCCGTGGTGGCCATGCAAAAGAAATCGTGTTCCATGCATAATGGCTTCGAACGTACTTTCACAGGAATAAAGAACTTCATTGGTTTCTAAACCCGGTTTTGTTTTATTTAAAAAAACTTTTGTAGCGCTCTTATTGAAAAACCCGTTATATGCAGTTTGGTTTCAGAGAAGGGTCAAACGAATCGAGACAAGTTTAATACACGTAATCCTCAGTGTTGCCTACTTTCCCACAAGCGCACAATTGACTCATCTCTGTCATCGACTTCTATGGGTGGTGTTGACATTGCAGAACCGGAAGCTCTTGATGTTCTGGGCCTACAAATACAGTCTGATATCTGCTGGAACAAATATGTATTTTAAGTGTCGAAAGAAAGATTCAATTGTTTTGCTCTTTTTAAAGCGGGAGATAATTCACTCCATTTGGCCTTCTCAATATCTACATCACGTATTTTCATCCGAAGGTAGAATACGAGTATAACTCTCCACCTTCGAACTTCTAAACCATATACCAAATTGAAAGCAATGATGCTAATAGTTGACAGCAGGGTAGCCAACTCTGGTATCTCGTTGGACCATCGTCGAAATGTCAGCTGTAGGTCGCTGTTCCATCGATATTTCCATGGGCAGTGTTCCTCTGAGTTACATAACCTCATACAAGTGGGTCTGACGGTAAACAAGGACAGGACAAAATTAATGGTTTCAACGAGCAGGGCCTCCACGCCATTAGGCCAAAGCGTGAACGTTGATCAAAGTTATAAATTCGAGGTGGTAAACGAATTTATATACCTCGGATCTGCCGTAAACAAAAACAACAACGTCAGCCTTGTGATCATGCGGAGAATTGTGCTTGCGAATAGATGTTATTTTGGGCTATGCAAGCACTTTAGAGATAAAGCCCTCTCTCGAGTAACAAAAGTCCAACTATACCAGACTCTCATACAACCTGCCCTGCTTTATGGCGCAGAATCCTCGGTCTTATCGCAAGCAGACGAAGCATCTGTAGCAGTCTTCGAGAGAAAAATCCTCCGAAAAATGTATGGTCCTATAGTGCACAACGGCGAGTATCGGCGACGCATGAACCATGAGCTGTATGAGCTATATCCCGACATTAACATGTCAGTAGAATGGATGAAGACGAACCAGCACGAGGGATTTTTCCAAACCGAACTCGAAGGAAGACGAAAAATAGGAAGACCAAGATTCCGCTGAAAGGATCAGGTAGACGAATCCCTGTGTACACTTGGTACTGCCAACTGGAGAGATAAGGCAAAAGATCGAACTGGTTGGCGAAATATGTTATCATCGTTTTGTAAGGTCCCTAACCCCTCGGGGTTGTTCGTGACCTGATAAGTAAGTAAGTAATGTTTTCCAGGGATTCACATCCATTTGCTTACTCTTCGAATTTGAATTTGATGAAAACTGTTGTCTAAGTAGACTTTGGTTTTGTATCAAAACTATGAACATTGACAATTTTTCTAAATTGCGTCATTGAGTTATCACAACTTTTAAATTATTGCTCAGACCACTTTGGTACGTACTAGACATTTGTAGAGGAGTAGTCAGGCTTTCAGAATATTGTATACAACACAGCTGGTCCTAGAGGTTGCCAAAATTTACCACTTTGGTGTAGTTGAAACTTTTAAATCCTGCCTTCTACATTTATGGGTCGATTACAACGGTTTTTTACTTTTGAGAATCTACTATACAAGACAAATCAAATATAAGCTAAGTATTCCGGAATATCTTTTACCGTTATTAAGATATTCTTAATCAAAGTTGAAAATTCACAATTTTTCCATTAACTGTTATTAGATTTTTATTAATAACTCGGATATTTGATGCGAATGAATATTTCTGAAATCACCGCTAAATTGGGAACACTTCAATAAAGAATACACTGTAAAAACTTTTAAGTTATCTCAAGTCGGTTGGAAATGCGGTCTCCTCAAATTTGGAAACCTATTAAAAACACAAAATTATCTTGAAAAGATACAATAATGATTCAATCTGCATTTTATTTAGTTTTTTCTAAGAAACCTATACAAAATTTTACGTTTTCCTGAAATATAGGACTTCGGCAAATATATTTAAGCTAAAATTATTATCAGTTGCGAATGCACCCTACAGTCAGCACTCACTGAAAATGTGAAAATGTTTTCTCTTGCTATTTTGACGTTGCCAAATAATTTCTGATGGGTGACAACCTAAAGAGATTATCGCTCACAATGTCGTCAATAGAATGCGACGGTATTTTGTCGTTAACGAAAACTTCTATTACCACTTCATCAAAGGCAGTTTAAGCGAAAGGTCTCATGAGCAACAAAATTGAAAATGTCTTGCCGAAATTGTCGACGACTACTTCGTCTACGCTGATTTTGTCGACTGGGATACTGGTTGGGGCAGTTATTACATGAACATACAAAACAGAGAGTGCCCCCGAATTCCTTCGGTTACTATTCAACACAAATATGTTCGTGGATTGTAGTTTGTTGTATTCCTGACGATAAAGCTGCAAAATGTTTAGACGGCATGTTGCTACTGTCTAGTCATTGACCAATTTTCAGTCCTCTAGTCCCAAAAATATAAAAAAATTTAAATTTGTTTGGTATGTTATGTCTGTAATAAACACAACTAATATTCCCATTATGTATGGAACACGATTTCACTTAAGTGGTTGCCACGACGGATTTGGTAGTTAGTCCATTCTTCCAACACTTTATTGGCGGTTTCTGGACACAACTCATGAGTTGCTCGGCCGATATTAGCCTTAATGCTGTGGATCGTTTATGGATTATTCCCATAGCATAGGTCTTTAACGGCACCAAACAAGATAAAGTTTAAAGGAGTCAAATCGCAGCTGGTATCACGATTACCGAACTTAGTGCAGTAATACTGCTAAATCCAAACGTTATCCAAGTTCATATCTTCAATTTAAGACCATACAAAGTTCGTAATCATGGCCTTGTACCGCTTAAAATTAAAAAATGGGCAATGAAGCCACAAAATCCATACCAAACCGTCAATGTCGGTGAATGCATTGGCTTCTCGACAATCTTAATCTCAATCCAGGCCAAATGTCATAAATTTGCTGAACAAGATATTTTCTCTATGATGTATTTCTCTATGATTGAGGTCCAGTAATCGAAAAAGTGGAGAATAATATTCGTCACTCGTTTATTTTTTTACATTTTCTTACATTTATTTCGTCAAGATGTATTTGTATCAGGCTAATTTATGTTTGGTTTCATTCCACTACCAAATTCAGCGGCAAGTTGGAATACAATTGCAGAACAAGTAATCAAAAAAGTAAAAAAGCGAAATACATATGAATTGAACGGTTAATTGAGGCAACGATTTGAAAACATTTAAATCTGCTCTTCTAGCGCTATCACCTGATGTGCTTCGTTTTTTGATTGTCTATCATATTTTTAAGAAAATATTTTTTTCTACTGATGGACTCAAAATTATCGGGGGCATAGACTTATACATACATAGATACATTTATTCTCTCAATAAATTAAACGTCATAGGTACGGTGGAAAATAAACATTGGATGGCGCAAAACATGGGTTCAATAATACCAGATAGAGGCAATAGTAAACAACGTCCAACAAAGAAACAACGAATTTCGTGTTTTTGTGGTAAACTGGTTGTGTTAAATATAATACGAATGTATACCAACGATAAAAGTCAAAAAATATGCAAAATACATTTAAATTTTCAGTTCTACACCAAAACGACATGAAAAAGTTAATTGGAAACATATTATGTAACTCTACCTGGTGTAAGTTAATTTTAAATTTCATTTCCACAAACCTACGACGAAGAGTGTGAAATGGAACGTTACATGAGAGAATACATGTATCTATGTACGTATTAGTCTATGATCGGGGGAAACACAATTGAAATTTCTAAACATTTCTCAAAGATGTTGATGTATCTATTACAGGTGAAAGCGATAGAACAGCTGTTTTAATTTTATTTTTTCGTTGTGGTCCCACCTTGTCGAGTGTTGTTTATAGCAATTTCCGAGATGTTTCTAGTATAGGTGGAAGCGTTAGAGCAGCTGACTTATTTTTTTCTTTTTCAATGCCTCCTGTTGTAACATGAAATAAATATATCTTTGGTAAATTTGATCAGCCGAGTTTGACAAGGTCGGCCCTTGATATAAAAACAAAATGCTTGCAATTCCTACTGCTTCCACCCTACTTATTTTGCCATCATGTTGATTAATGTTAACATCCCAGCGGGGCAAGTCGCACGGCCTTCCACAAATAAGGCATGCGGAATGGTTCTTTTGCAATGCCTTCCTAAAATAGCGCCTGCGGAACGCCTTAACCAGGAAGAAGATTTTTGCAGTTTTGAGAACTTTCTTTTCTGATTCCTTTTAACCGTAATTTAATAGGAAAATTTCATTCAAATTTTAAAATTATATTGTTTATTTAATATTTTTCAGTGTATTCTTAAAATTTTCAATTTGAACTTGAGCGTGGTAAAACTTTCTAAGATAGATACATACATACTTATAAATAAATATGTAGCAGTGGATAATGATTTTGTGATAAAATAAATTAAAGTAAATGCCTTCTAAGGCCTTCCTCTTTGCATGCCTTCTAAGGCCTTCATTAGGCAATCTCAGGCAATGTTAAAAAGAAAGGAGGAGGTAATGTGTAGGGAAGGCCTTCCGTATTCTAAAGAAGGTCTGGTTGGTCATGATTTCAGGCCTTGCAGGTCATGATTTCTGCCGCTGGGATCTTTGACAAATTCGTTGCAGATGTAAGCTCTGGCCTATTGTGAAGCGATATTAGGGCGAGGGTGTGTTTAAGGCTGTTTACTTGACTGAAATTTAATACTTTATTGCTTGCTGTGATTTGCTGTCCGGTGGTTGGAGTCAGTCCTATCTAGCGCGGCATAAATTTACTTTAGCATCAACTTTTTGATCTACACCGACAAAAGCTTCTGCGCTGAAGTCAAGAAGTTTTTTCCCCCGCAAACAGCCAAATTCTTGAGATATTCAAGAATGGGTACATAATCGATCATATCTTAGATATCTATAATCCGATCCGGTTGTAATGCATTTTATTACAAAGGTATTTCTAAACTCTCTAAACTTGTGCATAAACATATTTAGTTTTGTTAACCCATTAGGGGCTAATTAAAAAAAAAAACATGTTTTATACTCACATTTTTAATAAAAATTATTTGTTTTCAAAAAATGTTCCATTATATATATTTTGTAGTAGACTAGAGTCTGGCGTTTTTAAGATATAATGCTCACCAATTAACCTTCAAAGACCGGAGATATTCACGTTCAAAAGCTGTGTAACTCAAAAATAATATGCCGAAGTCGCGAAGCCGTTATCGGACCCACCCTAGAAATATTTATAACACAAAAATACTATGAACGCTAATGTGAACCTTAATATCTCCGATCTTTGAGGGGGTATTGGTGAATATTATACCCTAAAAAAGGTTAAAATCTTGCCTTAAGTTTAATTGGGTATTTTTTTTGAAAAAAAAAATAAAGTAAAGTCCAAAAATACATTTTGTAATTAACCCCCAACGGGTTAATGAAAACAAAGACGTTTATATGCAGATTTATAGAGCTCAGAAAGCCCATAATAATACCCATGTCAACGAGATCGGATACTAAATGGCTGACTTATGCTTGATTATACATTCAAGCTCGGGAGGCCTACATTTTTTTTCTTTTTCAATCACCGTTTAAATTTGCTCCTCTAGCGCTTCTGCCTATTCGTTTCCAACATACCGCAGACTCCCAAAGTGAAAGTGATCACCAAATCGCGGAGGAACTTGTTTATCTTTGTAGTCGTTGTAATGGAGAGTCATTAGCGATACTACAATTTGGGACGACTTCATCATGATCAGAGCTTTGTGTGAAGTGGAGATATTTGAACGGAGATATCTGCTTAACGAATTATGGTCAGGAAGATGAACTATTTACATCCGTGATAAATACCCTTATTCCTGCTTTTCCATGCGTTCTTGGTATTTTGATATTACAGTCGTCTCTCTGTGGAAGAATTGTGTATCTGTTTGTTCTTCTTTCTATTCTGAGGGAGCGAATATCCATTGTATTTCTTCTCGATTGCTAGTCACTGGGCTACAGCTGGATAATAAAGGATGGGATTTATCACGACCGTATAGAAGTAGTCTATCTTTTTAGGGTTCAAATTGCTGACTAAAGGATATCCCAAAATCCAAGCAAGGTTGAATTGTAACTGCATTGCTCTCGAGATGTATAGCATGTGGCACCGACTTGTTGAAACCATATATCGTTCGTTTGGGTGCGATAACTTGTATGTGACGAAGACATCCTCAGACTATGAACAAATTTCTAATCGATATGAAAATGTAGATCCAGCATAATTAGTTCAAAAAAGAGAGTTCAAAAGCTCCATTATTTTGAAGAGCTCTAATAAAATGCTTCGTTGGATGATACTGATATATTATTTGTCCACCTATCGAAGAACGGAGAGCGTAAAGCCATTCACAATAGGCTTTGTGTGCGTGTATCCTAAAGAGAGCAACCGAAGTAGCGCTTTCGCAAAATTTGCCGGAAAGCCCTTTATATTTTGATTTTTTGATTCCCAAAAACAAATGTATCCGCCAAACTGGCATAGAAGATAAATATGCAATATGCTTTATTCTCACTAGTATAAATCATCCAGTTGAAAAACTCCAAACGCCTGTTAAAATATTTAACAAATATAGATTAGTTTACTCGAAAACTTAATTAACTTTGTGCCGCAAAGCGGACGCACTACGTTGCCGCTGATGATAGCGATGTTTACCAAGTTTAGATTGTGTAGGTCGTTGTACAACTGTTGGTACAGGAGTCGGCTTCTCGAAGTCCTGCAATGGTTGTTTTAGTTTATTTAGCAAACCTGATATATCCACCGTTATTTTTGGTTGCGATATTCCTTCTGCTGCTTGCAGACCTACCATTTGGGATGAAAGAGCATCGACATCCTGACGAGCAGCAAACAGCAACTGATCATGAGCTGCCAATTGTAATTGAGCAGTTTGGGCACGTATTGCAGCTGAAGCCACTTCTTGTTGGGCGTTTTGCAGACCAGCTGTAAAGCCGCGCACATGATTTGCCGCCTCTTCGAGGGCTTGTTGGGCAGTATTTGCAACAACCTGAGCCTTTTTAATTTCGGCTGCTTCAAGTTGCACACGAGCCTGGGCAATATACAAGTGTTGAATTAGATTTCGCAGTTCTTTTGCTTTTGCCTCCTGTTCTTGGTTATTCGAAGGATTTTGTTTGTCTTCTTGTGGAGACGTTGTAGCTTGTGGGGTTGTTAAATTCTGTTCCTCGGGCATTGGTGGTGGAGTTATTTCATCTTCCGTGGGTAGTTGTTCACTATTGGTTGTTGTTGTCACTATAAAAAGATAAATATCCATATTATTGACATAAAGAGTGTAGCTGTTTTTCAATAGTTAACCACATTCAGTTGTAGTGTCATCCTGCGGCTGTTCAACATTGCGCCTCAGGCTGGAAAACAGAAACTTCTTTTGTCTTTCGTTGCTCTTAACACGGCTTACATCTTGACCTGTGTCAGGAACGAAATCAAACTCGTAGTAATCATTTTCAAACGGCGCTTGTATTGCGTTAGTTTCTCGAGTTGCTAACGTGAGGAGAAGCGCTGTAAGTAAATAAATAATAATTATTCGTTTGAAAACTGTATATTACTCACTTCGATGACTTACCAAGCCACAAGAAGTATGTCAGGCTCATTGGATGGCCATTTAGTTGCTGGGGATTAATTGTTTTTGAAACAATTAAATAAAAAAAACTAATAATGTTTTGTATGAAAACTATGTTTCGAATTTCAAAATGGTAAAGTGGTGTTCAGATTATCAGATAAATTTGACGATTTGTAGAAACTGACGAAATATTGCCAAGGCGAACAACTTTCGTCAGATAAATCTGATGGTTTTCAAATTGGTTTGAAAACCAAACGATTTCTTCGAGGTTACCGACCGATAAAGAAAAGAGCGAGTGTTGAAAAATTATAGTGAACAAACGAAGAGGAGAAAAGCGAAAAGTACAAATTACATAGTAATTTGGAATTGAAAATGAAATGAAAAAATAGCAAAATATAAATGTAATTTAATTTAAATTCATCAGGGATGATTTTTATTTATTCGGCCTTTTTATTGGTACTTTTAAATTTTATTATTCAAGCTCGAGGCCATTCTATATCTCTATTAATAATGAGGAGTTTTGCAAATGTATTCCTATGATTCCTGGCAAATCGAATAGCTATTTCAGATCTAGCCACAAGTCTTTATCAGATTATAGTGAATTCATTATAGTGCATTATAGTGAATTCTCAATTCAAACGATATTTCGTTTGCATTTGGTTTAATGAGTTTTTCAATAGCATCATTCCAAACAACCGCTGATGGCGATCTGTGGCTAGATCTGAAATAGCTATACGGTTTGCCAGGAATCATAGGAATACATTTGCAAAACTCCTTTTTAAAAAAACTATATCTCTATTAACAGAGATATAGAATGGCCTCGACCTTGAATAATAAAATTTCAAATGTAATTTAATTTAATAAAATATAATTTAAATAAATACAAAACAAACGCATGTTGCAAAATAAAGGAATTGCACATAGCGAAGGGGCTGGGATGTGTGTGAACTTTTTTTTCCTTCAAATGATTTGTTGTCAGTATCTCCTTTTCCCTTTGGCTGTCTGTGGACAATACATTAATAGTTCCAAGATATTTTCAGGCGAAAACCGTTGATGTGAACACTATGGTGTCTTGCTTCAAATGGAGTTTGTCAGATAAATCATTCTGTGAGGACGAAAAACGATATTTTATGAGATTTTGATCGCATAATCCATCAGATTTATGTATGTTAGAATTTGAAATAAATTTCAGAAAATGTGTCAGTTCATTTAGGGCGTAAGTAAACAGAACAACATGTACAATTGTCAGTTTCGAAAAAATTCGTGAAATAATATTCGTCTCTTTCTATCTTCCGTAATGTCAGTTTAGACATTTGCAAATGTTTCCGCTGCGTGAACTTTGATAGGTTAGGTTGACATCTTATTATTGGTCTCCAACGAAAGTGTATTTATAAAGTGGTAACATTAGCACAGCTGAGTTAATTATTTTCATACCGTTTTATCCCGGAACTGGCAAATTCATCTATATTTTATTTTTGTATATGGCTGTTTTCGTGTGTTGTTGGTGTACACATATGTGCGGAGTTTGACACAATTTGGATGCGAAATAAAATCAACATCCCTGTTGTTGGTGTCTATTATTACAACAACACCTATTGCTCTCATCTCTAATAATTTCACCATATTCTCCACCACATTCACCCAAATCTTAACCATAGAGTAATTCCATATTTAGACGAAAAATTTCTCTCATCTGACGATTCATTTCACACTCTTCGTGGTGAGGTCGGAGTGATAGAGAGATGTTTGATAAAAATTGTCCTACCCCAGGTAGAGTTACAAAAACTTCTGACTTGCATTTTTCATGTCGATTTGATGAAAATATGTGAAATTTAAAACGTTTTACACATTTTTGTTGACTCTTAGTGTTAGCATACAAGACACAACAATTTTAACTCAGGAACATAAAATACCGTTGTAGTATTCTTGTTGGTTGTTTTCAACTGATCCCACTATCAGCTGTTAGTAAGCAATACTTTTCAACATCAAACGCTCATATCACATCAGGCCCAATGTTACAAATTTGCAGTGAGAAATGTTACCCCTAGGTATGGAATTACCCCATGATCTTAAGGATTTCTTTCGGGTTAGCATTAAAATAAATAGTTTCCCATTACATCCCATGAAGGGAGAGGGAGAGCTTCTCACGTGGCTAAGTACTCGATATTGTCGCAGTCACTAAGCGAGATGACCGTTGGCGAAAGAAATATAAGGCGGTGAGAGCAGGGATCGAACCCACGTTCTCATGTGCATAACTCGCGCACCCTAACCATTGCAGCACCGATGGTCACTACACGATTACTGCTTACGTATTGGAGATTGTTTCTACAGCCAATTCCTTCAGACACGTATCACTTCCCACACCATGGTAGCGTAAGGAATTTAAGCTCGTTAGAACAGCTGATTTGAGCATTTTTCTTGCTTCAATGTTTCTCTTGTGTCAAATTCACACGAGTTTTGTTATTGTAAATTTTGTTTACTTTTATTGTAGATACACACTTGTAAAGGCTGTCTGAGTAAGATTGCACTTTTTAAATTTAGTGTAATTTTTTTGTGTAAGTGGCAGCTCTGAAATTTGGCAGATGTCACATACGTTTATTTTAATTATTAAAAATGGAGTGCTTTACGAAAGAACAACGCGTTATAATTGTGAAAACCTATTTAAAAAATTTGGAATGTTCTGCTGAGACCCCTCCCAAACTTCGAAGAATTTTCAGTCGAAAAAGTGCACCTGGTGTGTCAACCATTCGAAGAGTGGTTAAAAAATTTTTAGAAATTAGGTCGGTTATGGAAAGTAAGACCCCTGTGCGTCAAGGACCCGGTCGGTTGCTTGAAAACCTTGCCGCTGTAAAAACCCGAAAACATCAATTCGGCATCGTTTTCAACAACTTGAAATTTCACGAAGCACTACGCAGCGAATTTTTACAAAAGACCTCCACCTTCATGCGTACAAATTCAGCTTACCCAGGAGCTCAAACCACCAGACCATGGAAAGCGCCGGCAATTCGTTCAATGGGTAATGGAGCAAAGTGAATCCAATGCCAATTTTTAAAAAAAAAAAGATCATGATATCCGATGAATTGCATTTCTATCTGAATGGCTTCGTGAATACATAAAATTTACGAATTTCGGGCTCAGAAAATCCTCATACAATCCATGAGAAACAAATGCACCCACAACGAGCAACAGTCTGGTGAGGATTTTGGTCAGGCGGCGTGATTGGGCCTTACTTATATGAAGATGATGCCGAAATTGAAGTAACTGTGAACGGCATTCGTTACAGGTACATGATAACGCAGTTCTTGTGGCCTCAACTGGACGGCATGGATCTGGAGGACATATGGTTTCATCAAGACGGCGCCACCTGCCACAAAGCGCATGAAACAATCGATTTATTGCAGCTACGATTGCCAGAACAAATTATCGATTTGCGAGCTTAAGCCAACACACGCACATTATGGTTGGGCCTTTAGCATAGAGTAATCTCAGACTAGAGAGAATATTTGGCTCATCTGACGTTTCCTTTCACATTCTTCGTGATGCGGTCGGTGTGATAGAGAGATGTTTGACGAAAAGTGATATACACCAGGTGGAATTACAATAAAAAAACTGTGAAATTTAAATGTGTTTTAAACTTTTTTGTTGACTGGTATTGTTTGTTAGCATATATTTGTGTTGTATTTAACACAATAATTTTAACACACAAAACGAAATGCCGTTGTTGTTATTTTGTTCGTTGTTTTGAACCATTGCCTCTGTCTGGTATTAGTAAAGCAATTCTTTTCAACATCAAACGTAAATATCACACCAGGCCAAATCTCATAAATTTGGTGGGAGAACTAGTAGATCTACTATAAGTATTAATCTATGGCCTTTAGTTTTCAAGGCTCCATCGTCAAGGAAACAACTTAAATTTCTAGTCTCACTGAAAGTGCTGCATTAAATAAATAAATACTTTTTTCTTCACATCTGCCATAGACATTTTTCATGTCAGCAAAAATTGGTTAAAGTAAATTTATTTTTGAATCATTCCGTTAATATGGCGAAAGATTCATATTCCATAGAACTTTATGACTTCTGTAAAGATCAATGAATCGCAACAAATTACTAACATAATTAATTAGTTATCCATCGTTTTATTGCAACAGAGACGACTTTGAGACACAGGAACTTATGTGATCAGCTGTTTAAATTTGATCCTCAAATTTCCACACAACTTGAAAGAAAAAGTTAATATCAAGTCGACGATCGATCTCAAAACCGTGAGTGGGAGTAAAATAGTGAGAGTGCATTGCAATTTGAAAGGCCAAAATTGAACACGTGACCCCTAAGTTAGATTATCAAGTTTGCCTATTTGATTTACTCTTTACAAACAATCGGAAATACCAAAGAAATTTAAGCCAGTGAAATCAGTTGGGCGTAATTTCGTAATATACAAATACTAGGCCAATGTAACCACACCGTTTTTCAAAACCTACCCAAATAGGAAAACGATTTCCAATATTCTATACAGCGGCTGACCAGGGGTATCCATGCCACAGCTGATCAACAATGAAGTTGGAAATTCTTAGAGAACAGAGTAGATAGGTGAAAGAGCGAAAGGCAACGAAAATCATACCAGGCAGGAAAGTAAGTTTAAATAGTGTTTGTTGATACGAACGATCGCTAAATTACGTTTTTTGTTGGTTGCATCAGAAGAAAATTCGCATTCCCTTTTATTTCTGTCCGTTTATTGTCCAACCAAAGAGTAACATACAAGAGCAACTCAAACCCTTTTGAATGTATTACTATCTCGACGATCACAAGAGGACGCGAAGAGACTTATCTATTATTCTATGATCAAATACCATTTGGTTTTAGTTTGCTGCTTAGTTTGCTTCTTGCTGCATAGCACTCTTTCGACTACGGTAACGCAAAAATAGTAAATGTAGTAAAACTTATGTCAGAAATATGTCTACAACATGGTTCTCATCCGAATCCTCCAACACGAATCCCCAGCACTGCTAGAATCATAGAGTAATGACGTCTAGAGACGCCAACTCTCTCAGTAAATTGATGATATTTGGTGTGCTGGAAATGGGCGGTTGGAAGTTGAAAAGTATTGCTTTAATAATAACAGATAGAGCCAGTGGCTCAAACCATCCAACAATAAATCAACAAACGGCATTTGGATTTGTGTGGTAACAGTTTTGTGTAAATACACCACCCATATACATATACTAACAATAAAATATAACAAAAAAGTCCTAAATACGTTTAAATTTCACCGTTTAAATATAAAATAGTAAAACCTAGTAAAAAGTTGCCTCAGAGAACTGCATACGTTTCTGTTCTGATTAGATTTTTTGATGTTTCGTTTCGTTTCCCTGGACAGCGGGACTTTCTGATGTGTTAACATCTATAGGCACGGGTAGGGCAATCTATCAAAGTGAACACATGCACGGAACACATAGCCTTAGCGTCACACACGTGGTTGCTGTACAACAATAGTCTCTGCCTGAAAATAAGTGTGATGGTATTGATGTAGCGGCAGGGAACAAACAAGCACGTTGTCGTCGCCAAAGTGTATTGAATATTATAGAGAACTCATGGAACAATTTGTATGACTCAATAGCACTGGCGATATCTGGTGAATGATTCAAAACGTATTATTCTGTTTTTCTCATATCTTGGTCCATTCATAATTTTGATGTGAAACAAGAGAATAAGAATCGTTTATGCTCTTTCACTCAGACTCTCTATATGAGAGCGAAAAAAGAGTGCAATAAGTTCTCTATAATATTCAATACTTTTTGTCGTCACCCTGTTTATGACAAATCAAAAATAATTATATCAGTGAGCTAAATATAGCTTTATATTTAATATTATATCTAATGTTAAAGCAGACGTAAGAAAAAATAAAATAAAAAAACAATTTAATTTTTTTATTTTCCAATGTAACATTTGCTAATGTGTTCATAGAAATCGAACAGGTATCGTGTAACAAAATGGTGTTAACACATCGCCCGTGACACATCACATCGAACGTGAGTTTTTTTAATCCCGGGACTCCGGGAGTTCTCTTCCGAACAAAAAATGGGTAAAACCAAAAATGTTTTTACATTAGTACTTCTAAGTTTAATAAAAAAAATCACCTTCGTCAGATCAAAAAAAAATTTTTTCTTTAAAATCTTCAAGTACTCAGACTAAATGATTTATATAATAATTCCATTTAAATTATTAATCTTGTTAAAAAATTAATGTTTGGAATAGGAATAGGTTTCTGTTGGTTGCACCGCACGAAAATACACATTCCCTTTTATTTCTGTCCAGTTTATGCCCAACCAAATAGCAACTCGAACTCAATGAAATGACCTACTACCTCGTCATCATAGAGAGAACGTAAAGTCAGGGACGGCAACGATTATCTTTTGTTCTATGGTTAGTTTCAGAATCTATAGGATTATTTCGGCTACCAAACAGTCGCCTATTATAATTATAGGCATAGAAAATAGTTTGGCGTTTTGATTCAAAAGGAAATAAATTGCGAGTATTATTACCATAGACGACACATTTATTCGTAGGTCGTAGGTTTGTGGAAATGAGAGAAATTCAATTTAAAATTAACTTACACCAGGTGCAGTTACAAAATATGTTCACTTAACTTTTTCATATCGTTTTGGTGTAGAAGTGAAAAATGTAAATATATTTTTCACTTTCTTGTTGACTTTTATCGCTGGTATACATTTGTATTGTATTTAACATAACTAGTTTACCACAAAAACACGAAATACGGTTGTTGTGCCGTTGTTGGACGTTGTTTACTATTGCCTCTATCTGGTATTATTGAACAAATGTTTTCCACCATCCAATGTTTACTTGGATGTTTAATTTATTGAGAGAATAAATGTGTCTATACTATGTATATTCGTCAATAGGCGTGTCTCATAAGAAGCAGGGTGCGCTATATTTTTGACGCCAATTTGATTGGAGTTGTTTTTGACAGCAAACTGAAATAAGAAACCAAATTAGGTCAATGGATGAAATCGCTTTCTAATATAATACTTAGTAGATAGCAGTTATTTTAAAATCATACTTTTTCAAAAATTTTGGTTGGAAAAATTTACCTAATTTTAGCATAAGTTTTGACAGGAGAAAAGGAAATGCGTGTATTATTTTGATAATGGATCTTTTCAAGCTCATGTTAATATAGTCCATGTTGCAGCCGATTACACTGGCTACCAAACACTGAATATGAATCGAATGCGATGAATTATGAGAGCTTAGATGTCGATTTTAATATTTTACTCTTGCAATGCTAAAACCTTTAGATATTTGTGAAATTCAATGACCACTAGTGGCCGGATTACTCATGACTAAAAAGGATACATTAATATACATTTTTCGTGAGTTTAATTTTACATACGTATGCGTTTCTTTCTTTCTTAATTCATCTTTACAAATCTTAGAAATACATCACTATATAACAGAAACACAGCATGTTACAGAATTAATTTGATCACATTTTACATAAATGCGGACACCAGCTCATTCATACACATGAAGAAATTCTATCATAAGATTAGACACAAGAACGTTTCAATACATATGACTTTTTCCTATAGCACCCTTTTCGATACAGAAATTTATTTGTTTGCTTTAGTCTTGTCAATTTATTGGAATGAGTGGATGCTTAACTTATTGTAAGAAATTCAATCACACTCACCCTCGACTATGGCGAAGTCATATATTACATACATAAAATCACACTGTATACACTCATACACACCATTATGTTTCGCTATATAGCTTCTTGTTTGTATCTGTATCTTTACGTATCAAATGCTTATATACATACATATATTTTAGAGTGTGGGCTCTTCCAAAATTACCCAAAAATTGTCATTAAATTATTTAACACGAATTTGGAATAAATTCCTGTCTATATTGAACCACTAAATTCGCCGTGGTTTAATTGGTTTAGTGCGCTTTTAAGTTGGAGTTTGTTTGCGGGAATTAACTTTAGTTCACTATTAATACCGTCTGAATGCTACATCGAAGTAACATAAATTGGCTGCCATTGGATGAACTGTAACTCATGAAAAGCTGAGCATGTCGTTAACCTTAACTATCCTGAAGTTTCGTAAATCGACACCTTAGGCGCTATTACAGGCTTACAAATAATGATTATCCTGGAGTGGATTTAACGGTCATTATTAACGTTAACGGAAATACTCTTCGAAGCATGTGACACTTGTTTTTAGTAGCTTCCAGCAGGCATCGAAAACGCACGCAGCGAGCATAGAAAATCTCTCTAACTCTCTAACTGCTCAAAATACATTCCTCGATATTTCCGCACGCAAAATGCTTCCCGGAAAGTGGTCCATAGACCTGTGTATAAGTTGCTCGACTTCAAGTTGACATCAACTTCGACAACTACACATCAACTTCGATTAAGCCCTTACACTCTCAAACTAGTTAATTTTTTTAAATTTTGCCGATAATATTGCCTCACGATCGTTTCACTTCGAAGTGCGTATGAAAGTTGAAGCACCTTCCCCTTACACTGATGGATAAGTTGACTACAACTTGAAAAAATCAAAATCGCTTTGATTTTACCTCAACTGGTTTATACAAATCATCAACTTCACCTTACACCATGTAAAGGGGTTTTTCAATAAGAGCGCTACAAAAGTTTTTTTAAATAAAACAAAACCGGTTTTAGATACCAATCAAATTCTTTATTCCTGTGAAAGTACGTTCGATGCCATTACGTATGGAACTCGATTTCTTTTGCATGACCACGCTTGCAGAAGTCCAGACGCTGCACCCAATTTTCGACGGTTTTCAAGCATAAACCGGCCGATACTGCTGCAATTTCACGTTCGATATTCGTACGAAGTTCATCAATCGTCGCTGGCTTGTTGGCATAGACCATAGACTTGACGTAGCCCCAGAGGAAATAATCTAACGGCGTCAAATCGCACGACAGAGGCGGCCAATCGACTGGGCCATTTCGTGAGATAACACGTTCACCAAACTTGGTTTCCAATAAATTGATTGTGGCATTCGCTGTGTGGCTTGTGGCGCCGTCCTGTTGGAACCACATGTCCTCCAAGTCCATATTATCCAATTGGGGCCAAAAATATTCGGTTATCATTGAACGGTAGCGATTCGCATTCACAGTAATGTGCCGGTCTTGATCATCACGGAAGAAGTACGGCCCAATGACGCCGCCGGCCCATAAACCGCACCAAACCGTAATTTTTTCGGGATGCAATGATGACTCATAGATTGCGTGTGGATTGCTGTCTGACCAATAACGCATATTTTGCTTATTGACGAAGCCATTCAGCCAGAAATGAGCCTCATCGCTGAAGATGATTTTCCGATGAAAATCCGAATCATTTTCAAGTTGTTGCTTAGCCCAATTCACGAACATACGACGCTTATGGTGGTCAAGCGGCTTCAGTTCTTGCCTCAATTTGGTCTTGTAAGGATGTAGGCCAAGATATTTTCGCAAAATTCGCCACAACGACGTCACAGAGATGCCCAACGCTTGAGAACGACGTGTGAGAGACACATTTGGGCTTTCTTGAACTGAAGCCTCAGCGGCAGCAATATTCTCGACACTACGGGCACTTCTTTGTCTCACTGGCACGGGAACATTTTGTACTGTGCGTGTGGATTCAAATTTGTCCACTAGACGCTCAATTGTTGATCTGGTAGGACGATTATGACGACCATAAATTGGACGTAGCGCTCTTAAAGTTGAGGCCACTGACTCCAAATTTCGGTAGTAAATTAATAATTTCGACTCGTTGTTGGCTCGACTCGTTGTTGGCTTGTATATCTTTCCATGATGAAATGGCAAACCTTACTGAAGAGAAATGTCAAAAGAGCGGGAAAAAATATGGCGTCGTTTGCTGTCCCTATCGATTTACTTTTGTAGCGTCTCTGTTGAAAAACCCTTTACAAGAAGTGTATAAAAAAGTAAATAAATGTACTTACTTTTGGGTTGGTTGGGTTTTTGGTACACTTTACGTACTGTTTTATAAACTTGTACATATTTTTATCTTTCTATGTACTTGTTGGTGCGTTGATGTACTTTTTGTGATACAATTATGTACTTTTTTACTACTAGTACTTACTTTTGGATAGGTTTACGGTACACTTTGCGTACTGTTTTGGTAAACTTGTATAAATATTTGATCACTTTATGTACTTGCTTGTGCTTTTGATGAACTTTCTGTTAAACTTAAGTACGTTTTTATGCAGTTTATGCAGTTTTTGGTACACTTCTTCAAAGCAAAAATTACTCTCTTTGGTACTCTGTATGTACCTTGTTGATACACTATGTAATTGTGCATAGTGTTCCTTTTCATTCCTTTTCTTTTTCCTCTGTATACACTATTTTAGTACTTTTATGAACTTTGTTGATACAGTTTAGGTATTTTTTAATACACTTTAAGTACTTGCGGGTGAGTTCATGGCACACTTAATGTACTTGGTCGGTACACTTGAAGTACTTCTGGTACATGTGGTGTACATTTTGTACATTGAATATAAATTGCTTCTGAAATGTATATACTTTCTGGTACAATTTATATACTGTATAGAATATGCTATGTACTTTGTCGTAAATTGTGTGTACTTTTAGCTACATGTTACGGTAAATAACTGATTTGCTGTATTTCTGATACGACCTGTGAGGATTCTATTCGATGTGAGAATTCTTTGATAATAATCCCCTCTAATTTATGCTTTAATCAAGAGAAACTAATGCCCCTATTATCGTTCACAACTCAACTTAGTTTGGTCGACTTAGAGACGACCCAACTTCAACACGATCAAACTTATGTTTAGTATTGTGGTTCACAACTGTTTTTGGTTGCAATTGTTATGGTGTTACCAGCTCGAAATAACAATTTTTACAAGTAAAAGCAGCTGATTTATGTGAAAATAAAAGAAGTTAACAATTGTGTTGTGCTTGCAAAATCGAAATGGATATAAGTACCATAGATTTTTTTTATGAAGATGGAGTCGAGAACGCGGATATATATGTGTTGCATTTAAGAACAAATATTCGTGATGCATCCAACCTTCTTAAGCTGCCCAGTGGAAGGTATGTATTTGCACATACACGTTGCCATTCATTCATGTTCTCTGGACGGTGGTCCTAAACTATTTAACTCCACAGCAAATCCTTGCCATAGTTCTCGCACTTGGTTTTGCGTGTTCCTAAATTGTGGTTTTCCAAGGGCAACGGCTGGATTACTTTCCATTAGCTGGACAAGTTTCTCAAACTGAGCATTCTTTGTGAGTTTGATACTTCTAAATATATAAAATATTATTGTTAAATTAATCTGTTCAAATGTTAAATGAAAATTATAATTTGAAGCCAAAATAATATCTTCTTACGATCTCTCCATTCTTATCAACTTAAAAACACGCACAACTATAAACTCAACTGCTCTGAAGCAGTGGTGTAAATTTAACGCATTTGTCGATCAAACTGGCACAGAGTTGTCAAAGGCAATACGACAAAAGTAAGTGAACACAACCAAAAAATCAGCTGTTGTTCAGTTGCGTTGAGTCGGACGTTGAGTTGAGAACGGCAATGCGAATTCATCGATTACGACCAAACTCTCACAAAAGTTGAGAACCGTAATAGGGGCATAAAATCATCACAGACTACATTTTTTTAACTTTTGCACCAAAATGTATTTCGTTGCCAGCGGTATTATTAAACTCACACAACAATATTTTAATATCATGGCTAAACCCCAAATCAATGGTAATTCATTGAATCTATACAGGCTGAAAACAAAGGCCCCTGTAACATTACGCAGGAACCACGTATATGTTTGGAATATCTATATACTTATGTGCAAGAATTGTGTCATGAATTGAAGATCGGCTGTTTGTTGTTTCTTTGTTGCCAGTTACATTGTTGCTTTCAATGGTTTTAACAAACAAAGACATTTTTTTATGCCACAGAAATATTGTGTTTCCAACATGTATTATTTATTACATATCAAACACAATGAGTTTGGACACAAATATAATATATTTACGACGAAGTACTACAAACAACAAAAAAATTCGGATTTTCAGCGGACAATAATTAGCATAATTCTGATTTACGATCGTTCGATCGCTAACAAAGATAAAACTTTCAATTAAAATCAGTGTTCGTATCAGGCTTCGAGCGAGCCTCGCCCTAGGTAAAATTTTACGCAAATTTCAACTTGTCGGCTCTCGACTTCTGGACTGTACATTGGGTCTTTTAAATTTCAATTGGAAATGGCGTAGTTGTTACAGTTGTATTGGACATCATTGTAGCCATTGTACCTTACGGATGTCGTCGATAATATCAGCTTAGCTTTTTGTGAGCCAGATGCGAGGACTCCATTATTACAATTATCTAATAATAATAATTCAAATAAACATACTATCAAACATCACAAACTTAGAGAACCACAGCAAATTTTATGCAGTCCAGCCACTAATATGGCATTTCTGAACAACAACAAAATACAGAGAAGTTAAATTCATTAAAATATTTTGGAATGACCCATACTATTGTACTATTATTAATAACTCTATTGTATATATTTCATTTGTAGTTCTGAAAATCGACTACTTTCGTTCATGTCTATCGCTTTGTCTCTCTCTCTCTCTCTCTCTATGTCCTTTGCATTTTGCCACCTTTTTCTTGGTTTTATATACATATTTTACTGTGATGGTTGATGATTATTTATTTTATTTTTAAGGACGATTGTTTTTATTTCAATTATGCATAAATGAATTACAATTACTATTATATGATTATTTACTTGAATTATTCGACATATGTATTGAAATTGCGTTGAGAATGTATTATATTACATGTCCCTCACACACGTTTTGTAGGAAGTTGCGGAGCTGCGTCGCCAGGTGGCGCTTGAGAATTTGCAAAATCAACGCCTGGATAACTACGACCAGGATGTGCCAGTGGAGTTTGAATGCTGCTTCTGCACCTCAAAGGTATCTAAACTTAGCCTTTTAGTGTTTCATGCACCACACAGCCAACATTTTTCGCAAATGTGTTAAGAACACAAGTTTCATATTGTTACGTTTCATTTCCTGTTTGTGTCCTTTATCACTGACGTTTATGTGTGGGTGAGTGAGTAAGTGTCCCTTCACCCATTCTGTAAGTACTGTTTTATATTTAAGTAAGCGAATGTGAGTACGAAGCGAAATCATGACACTTCAATGACTGAGTGCTCTTGACTCTCGCACACACATTCTCACATGCACATTCATCGTAATGGTTTCGAATTCTTGGCGTTGACATCGCTGAGGCTGTAAGTGTGTGCGTGCATTTAATTGTCCTTAATTATTTTGTATTTATTGTAATTATGTAAATTATTTCAAGTAATTAATGCGACAGGATTAAATGGATATAAATCGAATATTACAGAATCGTATATGTACATTTCATGGCAGAGAGTATAAGATGCAGGACCTGGTGCGCCCACCACCTTCCCCTGAGCACTATATGGCACTCAAGCGTATGATAGAACAGGGTGTCATAGACATATTTTATCTCTAACAAAGAGGGGTAAAAATTTTACAACACTCTTATGCAAATTCTTCCCTGACGCTATGATACCTTAGACGTATTTGTATTTGGCAATTAGATATGAAAATCAGGACCTGTATATTGTAATTATTCGATACTTGTGTATGATTTTTAGAGTTACTGTGTACATTGGTGTACATTTGGAAATTGTTTATTGTCTTGTGGCTTTAGTATGTTGAATTTTTAGTTTGTCTTGTACATCCATGTAAAGATTTTTTTGTTGTTGTTAAAATTATTATTTTATTATAGATATTTTATCTTTTAGAACTGTTGTGCACATAAAATGTACAACTGAAACGAAGCACAAAATACATAATGTGGAAGAGTGAATCTACATATGAAAAGAAATAATTATTATTTAATTCCGATAATGATAATCGAAGGGCAAACGCTTTTTGTTTGTTATTAATTATGATCACCCTGTTTAAATAGGAGATGCAAAAAGTAACTTCAAAAATGTAATGAAGTTTCGAAATAATTAATTTTGCGAATAAAATTTATGTATTGCGGATTTAGTGGAAAATACTTATATTTTATTGTCTAGTTAATTTCAATATTAATAAATATACACTAACAAATATTAAATGGCATCATGAATCCACTCATACATGTTTTCCAAATCAAACTTGAAAACATAATTTCGCAAGTCCTGGAAGCTGACAAATAAGGAACTTCATTATGCAGCTCTACAGTATTCTTTACCAGGATTTCAAAAGTGATTTTGGGTGTAATGTGTCGGTTGAAGTTACAGGGATATGTTCAATCAATCGTAGCAGCAGTTTTCCGACTTTCTGTAATTTGAAACAGATTTCTGTCAGATTCTGCTACGGAAGATATATTACATTAGAGTTGGTACGATACTTAAATGATTTGTTGGATAAATTTCTACTATTTTGCCAAGAATTCGTACATACATCTTCTGGCCTAATTCAAAAGTGCAATTTATAGGATATTCTGGTTATGGATATTTCGATCGAAGTCTAACCATAATCTGAACTAAAATTGTCTTAGTTTTAAGACAATTCAAAATTGTAAGACAATCAATAGTATCCATATAAATAACTATATAAATAAATAGTTTCCCGTTACCTCCCACGAAGGGACTGGATAGGGTTTCTCACAATCAGTGCACTTTCTACTTTAAAATCTCACTGATTGGCACCTACAGTTTTACACATATTCCGAATGGTTTTTTGAATAAACTTTTTTATAAGCTAAGTACTGGAGAGTGTCTCCTTCACTAAGCGAGGTGACTGTCGGTGATAGAAATGGAAGGTTGTCAGAGCTGGGATAGACGCAAGCTCTCATATACAAGAACCTTCCACACTAACCATTGGACTTCCGGCCACTACAGCCCATTTTTAAAGCTAATTTCATTTGTGAACATTGACCATAAATACGTTGTAGTTATCAATGATAGATTTCCAATTTGGTAACACATTTTCGAACATGATGATTCGTGTCACGCTAATACTGAGTGTAACGCTGTTGTCTAATAGCGTAGACAGACGACAGCGTTAATTTGCATTAAAAGCTCACTAATGTGAATTAACATTTTGCTCTGACAGACGACAGTTTTTGCATTTAGTAAACAGCTATTTGTTTGTAAACAACTGTTTGTTTGTCAAGTAATTTTTTGGACTTTTACATCAGATGTAGTACCCTCCGCATCTCCATCACACCACACGCTTCGCTTCTTTCCCTTGGAAATCTTAAAATGGAAAAAATGCGTTTCGATTTTAAATATTTCTCATTTTTTTGCAAAAATCAATTAAAATAACTCTCCTTTGCTGACTTTGAATCCATTTTCAATTGACGATAGCAATCAATTTGACAACAGCTGATTCAAGATGTATCAAATACATGGTGATAGCAGGTGGTGTTGTTACAATAACATCCACTTCAGCGGTGTCAAGCATCAGTACATAAAATCAACAAAGCAAACAACAAACACAAGAAAGTGTTCCGGCTATCACCTCTATGTATAGATACATCTTGAGCTGATTGATTGTCGACGGTGTTGCCATATTGAAATACCTAAATGCAGTATAAATGCACTCTGATTTCATGCATTTACGCCAAAGCTAATACACATTGGGACGGGGATAATTCACAAGTTAATGTGAATTAAGACTGCTAATGCAAATTAACGCTGTCGTCTGTCTACGCTATAAGGGTGCAATTAACACAACACACAAGTCCGGTAGGAACGGACAACAATTTAGAGCTGTCTACCAGAAATAGAAATCTCAAAGAATTCGTTCTATACCCACGAAAGTGCCAAAATTCTGCTGAGCTGAATTATAAAATTACAAAACCCCCGAAAAAGTTTTTTTTTCTTTTCGACATAAGTAATGGACTTGAATTACTCACCACTGTTATACTAATCAGTACAGTAGTATTATCAGTCACAAACATACTTAGTAATTCATTATATCCTAATACAAATTGGAATTTAAGGATAGTTTATTAGAAAAATATATATTTTTCTTTCTTCTTTCTCAACTTTCGATTGGGATACGTTGTGTTTTACCGGAGACCATCAGCCGGCCATTAAGAATGGACGTGTCAAAATCATTTTCTTAAGAATCGTATTCGAAAAACCCAATGTTTCAGTTTTGCATTTCAAGTTGAAAATTGTAAGAAATTGTGTATACTTATTTTAAATTATTGCCTAAATGTTTTCTTTCGTAAAATATTTCTTATTAGCGATTTAAATAGAAGTAAATATTTTTTTTAACAACTATATATTTTGCTGATTTTTGTTTAATAAATTCTTCTAATTTTGTTAATTTGTGTTTTTTCTGCTGTATTGTTTTTTAATTTTGATTATTTATTTATTTATTTTTTTTTAAAGGGAATTCAAGGATGTCAAGGCGAATGTATTCCATTGCGAGCGAATAGTGTTTAAAATATCAAATCTTAACGAAATCCGCAAATCCATTGCAAATGGCCTGCAAACTGAATGAATCTACTACCTAATTATATACACATAACCTTATATACATACATACTTACATATATACCTTTGGATAAAATGCAAATTCGCTAAAGATAGTAGATGTCATACATACTATATATAATATACTATACTTTAGAGTAAACTTACTTAGATCAAATATTTATACACATATTTAGTTAAAATTATAGTTAGATGGATTAGTTTTTATTTTATTATATTATTTTGTATAATTTTTTTTTTATTTAAGATGAATTTATATCGAATTATAAGAATAAACGAAAGGAAGATATATTTTTAATTTTAACAAATATTTTGTAAAAACCCATAAAAGACATGCGAAAATTTTAACTTTTTTTATCTTTTGTTCAAATAATTTTGTTTTCATTTTTTACACTGTGTATTCTACAGCAGATGGTAACAAAAGTACGTACATTTGAAATTGTTGGTTAAATCCTAGTTTTGACTTCAATTAAAAAAATTAGGGAAATAAATTAAAGTAAACTAAAAAAAGCTTGTAAGCTTGTAGTATGAACTTCTCATACATAACCACCTAAAAAATGTGTCTCTTTAATATTAAATAATTTTGTAAGTTTAGGGATACTAAATATTAGCGAAACGTCTCCAATTTTAGAGGATATGACAACTATTCCCACAAGACTGTATAGACAAATCGAAATAACGGGTCTTGAGTAGGTGCTCTTCGACACTGGCGTGTCCACTGCGCAATCTTTTCAACCTTAATGTCCAGCCAATCCCTAAAAAAGGTGATGCAAGTAACCCTGCAAATTACCGCCCAATTGCAATTTGTTCTGCGCTCTCGAAGGTTATGGAGAGCATGGTTAACCACCATCTAGTGAAGTATCTTGAGTCCAATGACCTTCTTAATGATCGGCAGTATGGCTTCCGTAGAATGAGATCTACTGGAGACCTGATGGCGTTCCTTTCGGAACAGTGAAGTCGATCCATCCACCGGCTTGGTGAGAGTAAGGTAGTGGCTCTTGATATTTCCAAGGCCTTTGACAGAGTATGGCACGATGCACTGTTGTCTTCAGCCGTGATAACTTCACTCGATTTATATCGATTTTTCTCAGAGATCGCACTATCCGAGTTGTTGTAGATGGGGTTTCATCCGACGAGCATAAATTGACTGCAGGTGTACCACAGAGCTCTGTTCTTTCTCCTTCTCTTTTTCTTATTTTCATTGACGATCTCCTGGGTCAGACTGTGAATCCAATCTACTCTTTTGCCGATGACAGTAACCTCTGCCATTCTTATTCAGTCGATCGTAGGCCAAGTCTTCAAGAGATTGAAGTCAAACGCCGGACGATGAATGAAACACTCGACCGCGATCTGGTGTCCATTGTTGAATGGGGTCGAAGGAATAGAGTAGATTTTAATGCGAGTAAGACCCAGTGTTGTTTGTTGTCGCATAAACGTTTTGCTGACCCAGGTGTGTCGTCATTGTCTATGGACGGTGTGGATATTGATGAATCAGACCCTCTTGATGTTCTGGGCATGAAAATACAATGTGATGTCCGTTGGGCAAAACATGTATTTGAAGTGTCGAAAGATGCATTCAAGTGTCTAGGCTTTTTGAAGCGGTGCAAGAAATACTTCACTCCATCTCAATATCTACACCACCTACATCAGGCCAAAGATGGAGTATAACTCCCATATATGGGCAGGTGCTCCTAGGACTTCTTTGGAGCTTCTCGACCGTGTCCAGAGGAGAGCGACGGTGTTAATAGGGGACAGTAGGGTATCCAACTCTAGTGCCTCCCTTGAGCATTGTCGAAATGTGGGTTGCGTGTCACTGTTTTATCGATATTTCCACGGTATGTGTTCGTCGGACATTCGTCAACTTATGCCGGACGTGAGGATATTTAGCCGAAGTACGCGGCTTTCCAAGAACTCTCATCCGTTTTTTATCGAGTGGCCGATTGACCGCACTACACACTATAGAGAAAATTCGTTCTTCAGCCGTACAGTCCGTATGTGGAATAAACTTCCGGCTAGTGTATTTCCCACCAATTGTGACATACAAACATTCAAGGCAAATATCAAAAGACACTACTCCCTCTTTCCACCCTCTACTACCTCAATTTTCCTTCGCCAACACAATGCACTGCATTTATAGGGGGCATCCCCTGAGTGTTGGTTTGATAAAAAAAAAAAAAAAAAAACCTATTAAGTCATACAGGGTTTAAGCGTAGTGGTCCATTATATAAATAAACTTGTCATTACCTTAATGTAAACCAATAACAAACCAACACCAAAATGCAGCGAACCCATATTGTCAGTACAACGAAGCAGTTTAATTCTAAGTAGGTTTGTATGCGCGTGTCTTACCCTATACCATTCATGAATGGTCGGCTTGTTTGGTAATTTAGCATACCAATCGAACCTAAAAATCAACTCATTCAGAATCAATTCAAAATTTGTAGGTGCCGCCCGTTGGAAATTTTGTCTTGAAGAAATTACCAGTAGTATTTCCTTAGGACTGTGTCAGTAGGTGATGACAATTAACATAAGACATCTTCTTGACTTGTCAATAGTTTTGACTTAGGTAACAAAAATTGTGAAGGGCCTGACAATAGATGTATGACCGTCCTATTTATTTGTCAGCCCTTTGTCATGGCTGACTCTTATTAAGACCAATGCTGAATGTCCATTGAGGATGTCTTCATCATTTGGCAACTGCAAGTCATGTGTGTGGATTTTAAAATTTTTCAAAAGTACAAACTGTAAACTTATTATTTATTTATAGCTTGGAAATATATGCCATACGTTGTCAGTATTTATATCAAAATTTGTGAAATTTGTTAGAAGAATATGCTAATTTTCAGAGCATTATAATTATGTATGTATCTATATGTATCTACCTTATCTTTCAGAGTTTATTTAATATCGTGCAGCAGAACAGATACATACATGAGTACATATATGTACATAAATTCCAATAAATAAGTACCTACAAGATGACCCGAAACACCATATTTAAAGACGTCTTGCGTAACTGACCCACTGATGAATGGTTACTCAAGACGTCTTGTGTACATGTTATAAGGTGGTCACCACACACTGAGGAAAATTCCAGCTGACTTTTGAACAAATATATCAAAATGTCAGGAGGTGTCATGACGTTTTTTCTATGGGAGTGGGTGGGTAAGTCAGCAGTGACTCTGACATGTCAGTCCTTTGTCATTGAGGATGTCTATACGAAATTTCCAACTGGGCGTTTAATGTTCCGTATTTCGTTTTTTGGGTGCATTTTTCGAATATACAAAAATTCTAAATCTTTCAATGTTTCAGCGTAATATTTTATTACACAAACGAAACTTTTCACTAATTTAACGAAAACAAATCACCAAAGCATTGCGTTCCTACACTGCAACCAGGTTTTTAGTATAACGAAACTAATTGCGTTTTAGTTACAAAAAATCTATTGCCACATTTGCGTGCCCGACTCATATTAGCAGTCTTTTACTTTATTCGGCGACACCGCGTCACTATTTCGAAAACGGTGTAAAAATGCGATTTTAGAGAATACTAGCCGACTATTCTGAGAAGGATGTAAGGCGGAAATTAGTAAGGACATCTTGTTCAGGGCGGAGTTTTAAATATACCCTATAGAAACGTTCACTTTGTCCATAATTTAAGTGATTTGCTTCCGAATCGCAAATGTTCAAATATACTTATATATATAGCAAGCAGAATCTTTGGAACTTGCACTGCTATTTTGGAAATGCCTACTTTTTTGCTTAGATATGACTTTATAGAGTTATCCGTGCATAGCTTTGCCGAAACCCCCTTCAAATGTATGAAAGAGTTGAACTCACTTTTTTCAAAAACAATACTTTGCTTCTTTTAAAGTTTCCACCATATCGTATTTGATTTAAAAAAAAAATTTAATTTAATTTTAATAATTTGAATATCAGATGTTGAAATTTTTTCTTATCTAAAACAAAATCAGACATTAAATCAGACATCAGAAACTATTGTTTTTGAAAAAAAGTGAGTTAAACCCTTCCTCCACCAGGGCCTTCAGTTGTAAGTGTTAATAGTTCAGTCGGTTTAGTTAAAAGTCCACTTAGTCCAATGAGGGCAATTGTAATACCAAGGAACGTCGTGCTGCACTCATATTGTTAAACCTGTAAATTAACTAGGTTTGGTCAAGCGACGTTCAAGCCATATACTATGATAACTTGTTCCAAATTGTGGCTGAAAATTAGAGGTGTATTAGACACAAACAACCCAATTTCTGTTCCACAAAAAAGATTCAAAGCTGTCTGTCAGGCCAGAAAAGTAATAAAACTCTAAAAATTGCCTCCTACTCACACAAAAGATGGGGTAGGAGCAGAAGAGATGTTCCACGCTATCGCCCTCCTCATCTTTCCCGTAAATTCTACTGAAATTAAGAACTACAATTTTAAGTCAAGACTCCCATCTGCCTGCCTGCTAGCATAGAGTTATCCGCTCTAGAAGTGAATATATAGATTTGCAAACGATTCAGGTCAAAACGCAGCCATACGTGACAGAACATCCTGCAGTTTGTGCCGACAGATAATCTATCATTTGGTTGTCTGCGAGTTTTGGTTCTAAGTATGAGGTTGCATATAGAATGCCACACATCCAGAGGACCAAGTAAGGTAATCGCGGCATCTCACATGCTCCTCTCTATCGTTCCCTGGAATGTTCCTGTGTCCCGAAACCATACACTTGGGATACCAAACTACATGGCAATCTCATATAGAGATGCACGGTAGATACAAGAATTTTTCTAGACAGTAATAAGGATTACAAAGACCTTGTCGCAGCCGGACTGTCAGAGTAGATGTTGGTAGCTCTGGCGGTGATGATATTACTTCCAACCAAATTGTGACCTCTTCAAAGACTGCAAAGATACTACAATGGTATGGTAGCTTTTGTGCAGGGTCTAGAACCACGTCTTTTGAATTGGCTGCATCTAGTTTGAAACCATGAGAGTAGAAAGCCAAATCCCCTCTGTTACCTGACTTGCGTTATTTCCAGCCCCGTGTTTTAGTTGAGCTATAGTCCATTTCTGACGCAGATCGCCGCATATTCCTTTAAATCAGTGACTTAGTTGTAGCGAAATATTATATAATTCAAATGCACCTTTCTGAAAAATTTCAAAAGAATAATCAGAATGTAGTTGTATTTCAATACGAACCCCACCACTCAATATATTTTTATATTGATGCTTGAGGTTAAGCGGCCAAACCGCATCAAAACTGAGTAGTGGCATTACTGAAGAAAAATGTTTCTCCCAAATTGTGGCACAAAATCATGAGAAACTCTTCCCTATCTCCTCCTGGAACGTAATTACCAAATAAGTTTTGATTATGGCTTCGTAGAAAGCCAGTTCCAGCATGGTACTCTACTGTAATCCTTTTATTCGATTAATTAGGTTCATTATTGTGTTGGAGAGATTGCAGCGCATGTCCTTACATACATAACAACTTTACCTAAAATAAACACAAAAATTATTTTTAGCCATCAATATGACTTTCAAGGTATCGCCTGATAGGTTTGAACCTTATATTTACGAATATAAAATAGAAATGACAGATCTGATATCGCATTCAAAAGTTAAATGCTGCAGATGACCAACTTTACACAGCTATAAAACATGAACCATTAGTAGTTTCGACCCAAAATAAACGTCGTTATAACGACAGCCACGGGTAGAATATATGCGTGAAAGTTCATCGAAATCGCAGAGTATCAACATTCAAAAGTATTGCTTTTGGGTTTATTTTTTACGCTAATATATAAATTTCAAGTAAAAAATCGCGGGCTCGATTTTGATTTTAGAACCATGGTTTCTTGGGAACATTTTCTTAGAATTTTCTCTTTGACAAGTTTTTTGGTCCCATACAAATTGACCCACCCTAATGTACATATGTAAAACTATTAGCGAACGCATCTTTGAGCTTTTGCACAACCACCAAAAAAAAATATCACAAAACCCGAAGATCATATTTCAGTCGAAGAAAAATCATTGTCGTGTTTTTTCTGTCGAGGCACAATATCTGTAATTTCACACGGTATAAGTTAATTTGCGTCAAATCTCTATCGCACAACGAAGAGTGTGAAATGAAATGTCAGATGCGAAAGATGACAGCTCTAGGTGGCATTAATCCCTGTTAAAACCCAATGTACACAAGAAAGGATGCGGATCCGTTTCGAACCCGTAACGAATCTGTAAAATCATAAAATGCGAGCTGTGAGTTCTCGAATCCGTCTCGTACCCGTTGCGAGTCCGTAAAACTCGATACTTGTCCGTAAAGACATAAAAAAGCGAATCAGTGAAATTGCGATTTGGCGGATCCGTTTCAATTTCATGTGTTTTCAAAAAAAAACGAATCCGAAACGGTTTGGAATATGAAGTTCGTTAAGGGTTCGAGACTGATCCGGAAAAGTACAAAAAACGATTCGCGGTTTCGAGAGGAATTTCATACGAAAACGAATTCGTTATGAGTTCGTAACGGATGTCCGCTTCGGACTAAATGTCCGCTGAAACGAATCCGTCTCGAATTCGTAGCAGATTCATATGGAAGATTGGGTAGTTCGGAAATCGCCTTCCTAATATTGCTACCAAAAGACGCCTAAACTTAAATAAAATTTTAATCAACGGAAATCTCCAATATCTCAAAATAATATTAGGTCTGTTTTTTTGTCCACTTTGTATGGGAGGCTAAGTAATGATAATAGATTTTAAACGGCTCCCCATACAAAGTTGTCGAAAAATTAGTTTAGCGGGAAATAAAAAAAAACAAGTTTATTAGCAGTAACATTCGAAATGTTAACATACAGTTTGTGGTGTTTATTGCAGTTTAATTGTCTAACAGTTTGCAGCCTAATATTAGTTATGGCCAACAGTATGCCATTGCTGCAAGTTGAAATGCTATCATCGCCAAGAACCTACTCCTCAAGTTGAGTAAAATATGGCGCTGCTGCGAGTGGAATATGGCAACTAATGTCACGCACTACTTTCAAAGACGATCTAGAATTAGACAACCAGAAGATGTGCGCAATTTGGCAACCCTGGTAAAAGAGACCCACAAAGTGCTAGAAATTCACTCAAAATTATTTCTCTCTCGCGTCATATCTTGATTATTTCATACTTTTTGCATAGTTTAATTAATTTAGCTTCAATATGGATGGATTTTGTATAGTTGTATACAATATCCCTATCAGAAAGCAGCTCGTGTATTGAACTATTCAATGAAGAGAGTAGGAGAGAGAGAGAGAGCAGAGAATGGCTTGGATTTCACTCGTTTTGTTTGTTGGCATTTGAGTGAAGAGAAATTTTGATTGTCTACTTGTAAATCGTTTTTGCTACTTTTATCAAAAGCCGATGGGTGGCGCATGTCGATTCGATATAAGGAGCATCTATTATAAGTATAATTGAATAGATCAATTGGAATGGAATATGTACATGAATTTGAAATAAATAAAAAAATCAAATCGCATGTCAAATCGGTCTAATTTTATACGAATAGAAGTATACATCTTCGAGCTATAGAGTGAAGGCTTACATCCTGTTTCTCTATCTCGAACGAAAGCTTTCGTTCGTGTTCTGGACGAAAGAAATTTGATTTGGGTTCCACAATCTTGTCGCTTCGATTTGAATGAAAACATTAAATTTTGCAGTACAAATTTTGGTTTCTCTATTTCGAACGTACTGTCACTTAGGAACAAACATAAAGTTAGGCGAACGAAAATTTCGACTTGGAGAAACCGCATTTGAGTCGAATCTGAGTGACTGATTTTCGTTCGCTTAGCTTTTCGTTCTAGATAGAGAAACAGGCTGTTAATTGTGAGTCTGAAGTTTGTGTAAATAAAGAGAGCTGTTGTAATACAAAAATAACCCTGTTTTATTAACTGGAACTAAAACAACGCTAAAAAAGACAGTTAGTAAATTCTTACCTATATGGTATTTTACTGGTTGTGTTCCTTCAACGCCATTGATTTTGCACATTCGATTTGATTGTTGCATCCTCTTTAATAAGGTATATCGCATTATATTTATTTTTTAATTAATTTCGGAATTTTGTGCAAATAGTTCCAAACAACTTTATTGCATAATTTAAATCCTTATGATGTTATAAACTCAGCATTGTGAATATACTTACTTTTATTCACGGGAATTATTTGTTACAACATAAAAACTCTGACTTAGATATTTTGAGTTTTGGTCATGTTAAAATCCCTAAAAGTGATCTCTCAATGGACATCTTTTTGTAACCAGCTGCTGTACGTATATACATATAACTTTTAACCTATTCACTCACCTATCTACACGTACGTATTTAGCCATAGTTTGTAGTTATATTAATATATTTTGTTATTTTATTTTAATTTAATTAATTAGTTGATTGATTTATAAAATCGTACTCAAAATGCTTTAATTTATGTGTAAGTAGTTATATAAAAGTATTTTATATTGTAATTGGATAAATTAAATTGTATTTTGTGAAATTCGACAACAAAAAATTAAAACGAAAATACGCCTATTAATAAATATATTATAATTGATTTACAATAATATCTATGAGCACTTTATGCAAGGACACCAAAGGAGTTAAAATTAAATTATCCAATTTTTCTCTAAAAAATACAAAAATATTATATTTTATTTATACAAGTTGAAGAAAGATAGAATTTTTAAGAAATAAGTTTGCAAAACGCATCTTCATGATTCCTGACAAACCGTATAAGTAATTCAGTTCTAACCACAGATCTTCGTCAGCGGATATTTTGAATGGTGGTTTTGAAAAATTCTTCAAAATGTTTTCTTGATGTTTTGCTTGCGATATTTTTTGAACACTTGCATTGTGGCGAATTGTCTATTCGAATGAGTTTAGAAATTGCGGACAATCCACGTTAAACTTTCACACACACATTTACTGATATGCAATGGGTGTTTGAGGTGACTAAAGGTACTCATGTGTGCTTTCAAAATATGATATGTGGGTGCACTAGAACGTTGCACAGTTTTAACACAAAAAACTAAATTTCATATTTGAAATGGGCTGCATACGGAATAGTAGTACGATATTAGAAAACTCCTTGTTTGTTCCCACCCTCTTCACGGTATGCATAAGAAAATCGCTATTTGGAGAATAGCTTTTAACAGGGCATAATTCTCTTCTCACTCCTTAGCGAATACCGGCTAGCATATTTACAACTGCAGACTCGAAATCAGACAGAGTTACTCCCATTTGGTAATGCAATTGCGGCAAGCGAACATTTATTATATCAACTAACTACATCATTTTCTTTGCTTTAAATAATTCAAATCGATTACAAGAACCGAAAAACGTTGACGACAAAGGATATATTGTAATTCTAAATTCAACAAGACGTTTTGTGCAAATGATACACTTCTTTATTCATTGTTATTTCGTCTTCTAGTAACTTTTACCTCAAAAAACGTTTGCCCCAAAACAACGAATACGTAAAGCGATATATTTTTTAGTTTTTCAAAATCCATTCATTGCGGTTAGAAAAGTAACCTCATTAAAATAGGAATTTATTGAAGACAAAATTCAAGTTTCTTTTAGTACTTACAATACGGGCGCATCAATAAGTCCATGACTTTTTGAATAAAACACAGTTTTTTTTTGCAAAAATTTAGCTCAATACACTTAGTCCAACGTTTCTCCAATTTTTGTATCCCTTCCAAAAAATAGGATTTTTCCAGGTCCAGAAAATATTTATTTGTTTGATCAATAATTTCATCGTTGGAGCTAAATCTCTTTCCACCGAGCCATTTCTATAGGTTTGGAAATAGGAAATAGTCACTGGGGTGGCTAAATCCGAAGAATACGACGGATGAGATACCAATTCGTAGCCCAATTCATGGAATTTTTGCCATTGAGACTACACACTAGGGTGATAACATTTTTTAGAGAACATTCTATCCGGGGCTTTTCTAATGGCAAATATTGTATTAATGATAAAAAAAACTATTTCAGTTCAATTTGGTAAAAAATAAGCGATTTCTAAAATGCTTTTAGTATAATTTTTTAAAATTTTTTTTAATAAAAATTTTTTTAAAATATGTTTTATACATATGTAAGTATGTAAACAAATAATATCAATAAATGATTAAAAGTTGGTATTATAAGATATAAACTTTAGGTTCAACGTACGCGATGTTTTACAAAGCGTATATATATCGTGTACTATTTATATTCCACGTTTGATTCAAAACTTTGAAGCGCAGTTCTTAATATTTGTCCTTGCCCTACACGATTTTGTCTGGGGAGATTTGATATTTGCAAAAAATTCAAAAAGTTATTACCCTACTACACACGTGTGCACCCGTGCATTATCTTGATGAAAAATAACTTTTTTCTTGGCCATATGGGCTCGCTTTTTTTAATCCTCGTTAAATCGGTCCAATAAGTTGGCATAATATTCGCCGTTTATTGTTTTTCTCTTTTGAAGGTAATCAATGTGGATTATCCCGCGTGCATCCCTAAAATCTGTTGCAATCACCTTATTGCTCGACAAACTTACCTTGGCCTTCTTTAGAGTTTTAGACTACTGCTTGGTCTCCGGAGAGTTGTAATGGATCCATGTTTCATCCACAGTTACAAAACGCCGCAAAAACTCCTTCGAATTGCGGTTAAACAACTCTAAACAATCTTATGAAGTTGTCACACGATTACGATTATGGTCAATTGAGAGCAAACGCGGCACCCATCTTGCAGACAGCTTTCTTAAACCCAACTGATCATTTAAAATCGAAACCACACTGCCATATGAAATGCCTATGGCATCAAAAATCTCACGTACTTTTACTCTTCGATCGGCCAACTTCATATCGTGGATTTTTTCGACATTTTCGGGTGTATTGACCTCAATTGGCCGTCCATAACGTTCGGCGTCATTTGTACTTGTGCGACCACAACGAAAGTCAGTAAACCACTTTTTTACCATTGCAATCGATGGTGCAGAGTCCCCATAGTATTTATCAAGCTTTTTCTTGGTTTGATTGACGGTTTTTTTCGCAAAAAATAATGTGTAATGAGCACTCGAAATTCACTTTATCCATTTTTAAAAAACCAATGTTTTGAACAGCTGTTAAACGCAAAGTAAATGACGGAACTTGCTAAAAATTTGACAGTAGTCTATTAACTTTGAAAGTTGGTACTCTTCGATTTCTATGAAATTTCACACATATATTGCTGGCGTTACAATGACGTTTAGTTTAAGTCGAAACTCCCCACAGGTCATGTTTTATAGCTGTCTAAAGGGCAATCCAAGAGAAGGTGTTTCGTCGTTTCCTCGTCCTCTTTCATGCAGCATCTACATAGAGTGGAGTTTCTATGCCCCAATCTTAGGGCGTGTTTTCCTACAAGACAATGTCCCGTAAGTGTTCCTATCACTGTGGTTAACCTGCCTCTCGGCAAGTTAAGTAGTTGCCTAGTACTCTTCCTGTCCACCTGTGGCCATAGGACCCTGGCTTGGTTGCAAGTTGAAGTAAGTCTCCACTTGTCTTTGATCATATTATTGGCCCTCTGCCTGATATGCAAACGGCAGGTAGAGATTGGCATACTAACGCCTTCTTTTGCCGGAAGAACCTGTCCCGTAGTGCTCTGTCTAGCTAACGCATCCGCTACGCAATTGCCTGGAATGTCGCTGTGTCCCTGTACCCAGATGAGTCTGATGTCAAAATACTCTGCCATCACCCTATGTGAAGAGTGGCGTTCTTCCACCATCAGGGACTTACCAAACATGGCATCCAGGGATTTTATGACAGCCTGGCTGTCTGTGTAGATACATATACTCCGGAGGGTTGTGACACTACTTTTCAGTAGTTCAGTAACCTCCAGTATGGCGGTAATTTCCGCCTAAAATACGCTACAGTGATCAGGCAGCTTGAAGGAGATATTTACATTTACTACTTTCCTGTCGAACTTTGATCCATCCGTGAAATATCTGACTCCTGTGACTTATCCCATGTATTCCTGTTCGGAATAGAAGTCCTTAGTTTCGTCGCTGGTAGAAGGTAGAGGATACAGTAGTCCGTTTTTACGGGAATACAGTTAATCAGGTGCAGTAACTCAGTGTGTCCGGAATGCCCCGATATAAAAACGCCACAATCCCTGATTCTCACCATGGGTGTAGCGGCTGCCGATTCGGCCATGATATCAGGAGTACAGATGTTCGGCATAGCACTAAGTGCAGAGCCAGACGTCGTGCCCATTGCCCCACTAACGCTAATCAATGCTGATCTTTTAATTTTCGTCAAGGAATTCAGAATACATTTCTTTTGGAGGGACCTCCACCAAACTACGGTGCCATAGAGAAGTATTGGTCTGACTATAGCCGTATAAAAGACAAATACTTACAAACGTCAAAATAAAAGGCCTAAGTTTCTTTAAAAGCATTGCAATTTTTAACGTTCGCTTATTCTCAGATAATAAAATTCGTAAGGACCCATCCTCCTAGTTTTTAATTTTACTAACTATTGTGAAAAAATTTATTAAAATATAAATAAAAGCAGTAGCCGGTACAAAAAAAATTCATTTCTGAAATCACTGCATAAAATATTTAGGTATTAACAAAATTAATAAACAAAATTCAGGTTTTTAACCAACTGAAACCGGATCAAAAACCAGTACATAAGTTTCAGTCGGGTGAACCGACTTAAACATACCCTCACCATACCGTACCTCATCCATTGTGTGGGAGTTCTGCTACCCAAATTAGTTAGTTAGTTTCTCTGCCAATATTTATATGCGAGGTACAAAAATGGGCATGGCAAGTTGTTGGCAAAATTTTGATCAATACCAAATTTATTTAAGACCGGTTATGATATATTGGTGATATCGAGTCGGCCAACCGGAAATACGCCCGAATTTTGTATGGGAGGTACGAAACTGTACGTGGCACAATAGTCAGCTATTAGTTACACAGTAGCTTTTTGCAAAATATTGTTTATGAGAATTATCGTGTGGATCAACCGGTTATCAGCCCAACTTTTATATAGGAGGTACCAGAATGGGTGTGGCAAAACAGCTCATTTTCTATAGGAGAGCTTTATTTGGCTAACTACTGACTAGTACAAACTTTTATAAAGATTGGTTTGGTTTTGCGGGATTTCTCATGCCGAACAACCAGACGCCCAAACAACTTTTGTATGGGAGGTACCACAATGGGATTTATCGGATTGACAATCCGGTCGAACACCCTGTTTTGTATGCGAGGTACTAGAATGGGCGTGACAATCTCGCCCATTTTCTCCAGTTAATTAGGCATTTACAGATTATTAACCGGTGTGAGAGTTGAAGCTAATCACATCTACCAGGAAAAAGGGTTTGAAAGAAATATGATTTTTTGCTTAATGTGTCGATTTGTATAGGAGGTGCCAGAAGGGGTGTGGTCAAAACGCCCATTTTCAATCCAATATTGGCAAATAATAGTCACTGACAAAGTTTCATTGTCATCTGTAAAGATTTACGGCAGCTATCGTGTTGACCAGCCAGCCAGACAGACAGACAGACGGACATGGTTCAAACGTCTTAAAAAGTCCTAAAACGAATTTCGTCCAAAGATACTAATGGCCAGTTTTTAAGTGGGTAGTTAACTATGGGATTACTTAATCTTTATTCTAAGTTAATTAGGGGTTAACTTTGCATTTTGTTTTTCAGTGGTGAGTTAATGTAAGTCGCCATATTGTCAACTAATATGGCAACCCTTGTATTCTTATTGGAAAAAACGCGTGTTTTGTGATAAATACCAAAACAACAAAGGGGAACAAACAAAATGGAATTATGTACAATAAGAAATAGATGCATAAAATCGAAGTCATTTTAACAAAAATGTGTAAAAAACTATATAGGAGCAACAATTTGACGATCTAGACTCAACGTATGTGTACAAATACGTAAATCTGAAACATGTATTTTATAAAATTTTCATTTCTCACTTTGACAGTCAGTAATTTGATTGTCAAAATAATATGGTTCTGACTATAAGTTAACCAACCAACATTAAATCATAGTTAAACAATGACTAAAAAACACAATTCGATGTTTAACCAGAATTTAACTAAGAAACGAAGATCACCACTGACTGAAAAACTGGCCATAAGGGTCTAATTTGGTTCCTTCTATGTGTTACATTTTTTTACGTATTAAATGATATATACCCTCATCCTATGGTGAGGGTATAAAAATATCCATTTTGAAACCGGCTTATCATTATACTTTTAGTAATTACATTTCATCATATTCCAACCACTCCTTCTTTTTTTCCTCGCAAATATATGATCATAGAAATTATTGAAAAGAAGTTGTGGCAACCGTAATCCTGCAATATATCCACTGAATTAGAGTTGCCACTACCCAATTGAGATTTTCACGACTGTATTTAGTCCTAACAACAGAAATTAATTTGAAGTATGCGCTAAAAGGTTATGGCAAACTTTAAGGCCGTTCTGACAACCTTTAGTTCGGATGTGATGAAGTCTAATAACGGTGTGACAACCTATAAATTCGGTGTCGGAATATTCTGCAATTTTTCCTGTGGCTACATACAGGCATAGGTTTTTAGTTAAGCTCTCGGCATGTTAGTCGCACTGAGCGGCTAGATCCAACACTGACTTTTCGGCAAAAGCTTTTGTTTTGTTTAATAAATCCTTCTCATTGGTCGGTATTCTAAGACACTTCCCAACAGTCGAAGGTCCTGCCATTCAAATATCATGAAATAGGACTAAATTTGCTTTCGTTTTGAAAGCACCAAGAAGAGGTCCGAACAAACAAGAAATATTTGAGTTTTGAGACGGAATTTTATGTCTTTGTTATCGTAATATATGGACAGTAAAAAACAATGTGCGTTTAACGAAACATTAAATAGTTTAAAAATTATTTCTCTATATCAGCGACATATAGCTTAATTGATAAATTGAAGATATAAACCCAATATTAGTTACATGATGACGAAACGAAGATATTGGCGTAATATCATCAGGGTGCAATATTTCCAAATGTTTGTAGGGATAATTCAAAATTTAGTTTTTTATTCTTAATAGTAGTAAGTAAACTTTTCTTATGTATCTTAGAGGATACTCATTCAAATTTGACGCAGAAATCCAAGGTAAGTTAAATATTTCGGTTTGTAAAATATTTTTGATATGTAATTATTGTTGTCCTTGGCATGTTTAAAAGTATATTAAGTTTTGATTTCTGTTTTTAGTCGCACCAGATTATAATAACTTTAGATAAACATTATATACAACAAATCCCCAATGAAAAACTATAACAACAACACTAACAAAACAAAATTATTAAAGTATATTATAGTATATTAAAACTAGTATGTAAGACCAACTAAATTGTAAATAATCATAATTATATATCAGGGACAGTTTCAGTTTGTAATATCCTGTTATACACTCAATCAAATGGAGTGGTAAAATCAACGAAAATCAATGAAAATTTGACAATATTTCGACACTATTGATCCAAACAAAAAAACACTAAATTAGCTCTAACACATTTCTCAGTTAGCACATTCATAATAGGGTATTCATAAAGAGTGTGTCAACTAGGGAGCAGATAACTGACTTACATCCCTGTTTTACGTATTCTCACAGTGATTGTGATCTAAATGCAAGTTAGATCATATCGATCAGATGCTTAGAACCACTTAAATTTCTGGATTTTTGTCAACAGCTGAAATCTTACTACCATCGGAAAGGTTATTAAGATTACAAAAGTAACAACAATAATAGTAAAGTTTAATGCAACAGTATTCTAAGGGTCCTTTTCCAAAAAAATCAAAGAAATTTTATGATTCGAACCGTTCATATGATTCGAACCACTTTGCATTTCTATATTTTTTGCACGAAGTTTCCTTTGATCTATACATCAAACAATTAGTAAAAGGAAAATATTATTTTCTAATAAACATTAGTAAATGTATTAAAAAATTAAATTCTTCGAGCGTTTGGTCGTATTTTTAAGTAATTTTATTCTTCGTTATTTCGCTACCCTTTGGGTAGCATCGTCAGGAAGATAAACAAAGTTATTAATTAGAAACGAAATGAATTGACAAACAACCTTTTTCTTTCTTATCATTTGAAAACAACAATAACAAAAATTAAACAATTGAAGAAATTTTCTTGTCATATGAAATATATTTTAAGTTAAATACAGTTGATCATAGCGGAAAAGAGCCAACATCGAATCGCAAGGATATTTGTATCGGGTCATTGCAAGGGAAATTGGGCGAAGTTACAAAATTGTGCTGGGAGACTTAAAAGATGTTGAAAACTGTTGAAATAATTACAAAGGAAGGATTCCAACCTCTTTAACTACAACCGAATAGAGAAAAATATTGAGAATTGCGTGAAACTCTTCTCTTTCAGTACGAAAAATCAGGTCTCAAGCTGGCACCCAGCAGAGCTATGAACGAATCATTCGTTTTGAATTAAATCGCGAATTATTCATGCACTGAATTAGCAAAATTTCGAATTAATTCTTTTCACAAAAAACCAAAAGAATTGAATGGAATAGGAATCAAATAAATTCGGCAAATATGAATTGCAAATCAATTCCAATGAATTGCAATTCATTTCCAATTCAAATTTGAATTGGCAAAATTAATTGCAATTCATTTCCTATTCGTATGAATTGAATTTATTTTGAATTGTTACAATCACCTTTTCTTTGAGTAAATTATATTTTTGGACCGATTCCCTGGATTCTGCAACAAGGTAACACAGTGCTACACGAAGAAATATAACCGTATACGGACACCACTAGGTGATAAAAGACCAAAAATAAAACCCGTGTCTCAAAGTTTTGCCCAAAGTCATGCACTTTTTTATGGTTTGGGGCCTCGGTGTCATTTTTTGCAAAAAAGTGATAATTTTGTCGGGCTCATATCTTGCAAACCGTTCGGTATTTTGATTTACTCTCTCAGGGAAATTTATACCTCTTGTCATAGTTAATTAAAATATAAAATCAAACAAAACTTCGTCTTCAAGTTCAAAATCGCAAAAGACTTTAAAAATTCTATTTTTTTACCTTTTTTTCCCTGTTCAGGTCCATAGGTAGCAAACTGTTCAAAATTCAGGGAAACAATCAACTACCAAAATGTACCTAGGATCTCAGTAAACAACTTTTTACAACATATGAAAAAAACGTTTATAATACGGTTGCATTAAATTTTAATCCTGTTGTTATTATATTTGAAATCTTAAGAAAATACCCTTTTCGGTGGAAATAACAGTCTATCTGTTGAAACAAAAATTTAAAATATATGTCCTACTAAATCCAGAAATCTAAGTGGTACGGAAGTGTATCTGTGACAAAAAATGAAAACGACTTAAGAGGTCATAGGAAGGAATTGAAATAACATTTCCTCAATGATGAACTTGATAGAAAGATCCGTCAACTTGCCAAATGTTGGCTGCCTAATTCGGCCGATTGTTTCTGGGGTTATATCCCTAAGTCGAGATAAGATATAGTCTTCACTTTTCTAAATATGTTCCATACACATGCGAATCAAAATAATAAAAACACAAAATTTTAAAAAATAGTCTGCGCTTTTATGGCGACATTATATACACTCCGATTCACTTATTTAAACGCACTAAAAATTCCATATTCAGCAGCCTGTATCTTTTGCAATTTGTAACCGATAGCAGAATTTTAAAATGGAAATGGAAGCTAGACATCTTGAGATATTAAAAAAAATCACGATACTTGTGGTTCTTAACTAAAGAACCCTTTTTGAGCAATTTATAAAAAAAAGTCAAAAAATGTGCTATTTTTTTGGTTCACTTGAATAAAGGCACTTTAACTAATTTTAATGAAAAACAGTTTTTGTTGTTTTTTTTTAATTTATTTTACTTCATTTAAGAACTATTAGTAATGGGTACAACCCGCTTTGTTTTTAATAACTTCAAATATACGGGTTTTCATTGAGAGATAAAGAGAATTTATGTAATCCAACGAAATTTGATTCCAAGCATCCTTGATGGCCTGCTTGTCAGAAAATTGTCTACCTCCTTCATAGACCTTACGCGATAAAAAACCCCAGACATTTTCGATAATGTTTAGATCTGGCGAATAGGGTGGCAAGTCAAGAGTATTAACATTTTGGCTTGCAATGAACTCCTTTACTACTCTGGCGTTGTGTATAGGGGCATTATCCTGTTGCAATATTCAAGATATGGGACCAAATAGTTCACTGAACTTCGGAAAATCCGATTCCAATAACGTTTTATAGCTTGCGCCAGTCATTTTTGCACTTTGAAAGTCAAGATCGATGGTGCCATAGTACGTTATAGCACCCCAGACCATAACGCCGCCCTCTCGGCTGTGATGTCTGTTCAAACAAAGCTTTGCTTTATGCAGATCATGGAAATTATAGATGTAGCCATCAGGCCCAGTCAAACTAAACTTCCTCTCATCCATAAATACAACGGTTCTCCAGTCATTTCTGTACATGACCTCTTGGTTGCACATCCCATACCATGTAGCCTCTTGCGAATTAAAGCCGATTTTCCTTACGAGGAGCATTAACTGGCGGCTTTTTTTCCAATTTCAGGTATTTAGGATACTCACAGCTCTTAATTACTCTGCGTACTGAAGAGTTGCTCGCTTCCACTCCTGCTTGAGCTGTTATTTTTGACAAGGATAAGGCAGAATTAGAAGCAATTCTGATGACTTTCTTTTCTCATACGTAGATAAAGACAATGAAACCCTTCCTTTAAAATTTTGTTAATACCCCCCGGGGTCCATGATGTGTGTTTGTTGACCACTGTTGGGCTCCGTCCAATTTTTTTTAGCTATTGCGCGAACGAACGATAAACATCGATTTTAGTTTTTTCCGATAGAGTTAAAATTTTTTGTTTTGCCATTTTAACTTGTAAAATGATTAAGACGTAATAAATTGTAATTAACAAACGATACCTACAAAAAAATCATTGCTTACTTTAAAAATAAAAAAAAAAAATAATAAAGTGCCTTTATTCAAGTGAACCAAAAAAAAAATAGCACATTTGTGGACATTTTTTTTATAAATTGCTCAAAAAAATGTCTTTAGTTAAGAAACCGCTATTGTCATGATTTTTTATATCTCATGATGTCTAGCTTCCATTTCCATTTTAAAATTCTGCAATCGGTTACAAATTGCAAAAGCTACGGTCTGCTGAATATGGAATTTTTAGTGCCTTTAACTAAGTGAACCGGAGTGTACACTTGTTGTTATAGCAAAAGCAGCTTATGAGGGGATGAGGTCTTCAACATGCCACCTTCTAGTTTGGAAACTGTGTTTGTCTTTTATTTCTAGCTATAGCCCTCAAACTATATAATCGGTATTAGTATAACTTACGATGGCTCCAATTATATAACTTTAATGGTTCGCGCCTCTTCATATTATTCCAAAAAAAAAACTTTAAACTTCAAAAATGCAGTGCTGAAAAGTATGAAAACATAAGTCTGTTCTCCTTTTTTATATAGATTTTGAGCCATGTTCGTGTGTCTGCCCATGTATTCAAATGATTTTGGTACGTATCCCTGGATTGGGAGAAAAAAGTGTTGTATCGGAAAATGTTTTGGTATAGCTGACAATCAAATTTATCCACCTGATAGTATCTATCTGTCCTGCTAAAAGAGGTAACAAGCACAAGATGGTGCAGAATTCACAGGTCTCCGCTTTGTTATCATATAGCTTTAGTCGGTTCCTCCTTAGCGCCTACCAAATTTAGGCGCTATGCTCATTTTTAATATTACAATTCAAAATATTGTTCTATTATTTGAAGTTTCTGCCATAAATGAAAATATAGCTTGTCAGAACTTTAAAAACATTTTTACCATTATATCAATCAACCCCATATTGACCATGAATTAATTTATACAAAGATTTGTTATCCGCCTCCTCTGACGTTTCACTTTGCGTTTCTTCTATGAAGTAACGAACTTCTGTCAGCTGTTTTGCTGCTTAATTTCAACAAAATTCTCGATTTTTAATTGTGAATTGATCTTTTATTTATATATTTTGCACATTACACAAATAATTTCAGTTTTTTTTTGATCAAACTTCAGCGACAGGATTCTGCTCTTGATATACTTGATGTGCAACTTCCACAAGTTCGCTTCCCATCAGTCAATAAACCGATGAGCGATTTTGCACATCTATGTATAAATTACTCTATGATATTGACCCCAAAATCCGTGTATTTTATGTATAAAATTTATAAAAATGTTGACAGTCCCATACACAGTTTTCAATACGCATCGTTTTGATTACAAATATCACGCCACAGAACATAATGGGACATGTTTAAAAATAAAATCTTTTTGTTAAAAACTGCTATAGACAGTACTCTACCATACACACTACGATAATGAGGGTGACTACAATGAAGTTCGAGTTTTGAAAAGATTTGCCGTGATCGCGACAATGTTACGCAGACGTATAAGGCCAAAATTTGTTTTTTTTTATAAAAGGTATAAAAGGGATTTGTGTAAATATTTGTGAAATTAATCAGCTACGTTTCCCAGCTTATTCTTTATGTATTTTTATTAATTTGTGCTTTAAACCAACAATGTTTTTCTAACTTCGGTAAAACACTATTAAATAAATTCCTGTTTTCTCTTCCTTCTTTTCTTTTATATTATAGGATTTCAAGGAGTTTACCGATGCCGAGGGTGTCATAGCACTTCCAACATCAGACTTCCACAAACCTATTTGCTATGAGATGCGTCAAGCGGCCAATCGTCAACTGCAGCAGTCGCTTCCATATGGCCACATGGCTATAGCGTTACCACCCACAACGGCAATAGCCGCCTCATACATACCCAGCCATATGCAGGCGTTGCAAATGGGCGCTGGCGGCATTGTCACTGCCGCGACTGGCACAATACCAAGCGAATTGTTATATTCTACGAGCAGTAGTGGTGTTATGAGAGCCACACTGCCGTACACTGCCACCGGCATTGCGCCAATTTCACAATCATCGTCGACGTCGTCATCGTACGGCACCACCACATCGACAACCATAGCGCTGCCACTTGATACGCCTCTGAGATATCCACCGTTCGTGACCAGCAGCTCCAGTGCCGCCATTAGTAACTTCAATCACAATTTCAATAACAACTTCAATACAACATCTCTGGGAACTTGCCATCCGCTGTCAATGAGCACAAGCCAACAAGGTGTGTCAGCACTGGGGAACAATTTCAGCAACAATAATTTGAATAATTTCAATAATAACAATGCCGATCTGGCAAGCGTAGATAGTTCGGACACCTATGCCAGTTGTCAAACCCACCCATTCTTGTCCCAAGGCGACCTAACCTCCGATCTAAACGACGAGGTGTGCGCCTTGGACATTGACATGGATAACTTGTATATAAATCCACTGGAAAAAGACTCGGCTGGTAACACAACTACCGGTTACATGGTGGGTCTACCGCCGACTCCATCTTCGGGCCAGATACGGGCCCATGTGAAAAAGAGCGCATCTGGTGACACGGCTTTGCGAAACTTGGCAGCTGGTGGTCTAAGTCCCATGGATGATGTTTATCAGAACTTCGATGCTCACGAACGTGGCAGCCACATAAGCCTCAATGAGAATCCAGTGCCAAAACATCGCAAAACGCGATTCCAACAGAGCTTTTCTGCAGCCCTACCCTCCACACAATTCTCTGGCGGCACAACGCTGGCGCCCAAGCCACGGGCACGCTTCGAAGATGCAAAACTCTCACAGGAAAATCTCGGAAGCGAGATCAGCCCAGCCAGTAGTACGGGCAAAAAGAAACGTTCATCGTTTATGCCCGGCAAAAGTTTAGCCACTGCCACTAAACTAATTAACCAGCACCTGTTTGGTATACAAAATGTTGGACCCAAAGGTAAACCTTGTAAGCGAATTTTAACTGATCCTTATTGTGTGTGAATTGGTGTAAATTGTTCTCTTGGCTTCAGTTAAGAAATATACATTTGTATTTGGAAATTTTTGCTTAAGGGTTTTACACGTTTACAAAAATCTACTCAAATTGTAGAAGAATGAGGAATTTTACATGGTCAGTGGAATCCAGCAGTGTAATTGTAGCTGGAGTTTATGAAAAATTATACGAAACGAATTGAGCTTTTTAATTAGGTTTTTCTGAATTTAGAGGTATAACCTTTGTCTGGAGAATATAAAAAATGGGGAAGCGCATCATTTGAAATTCCGTCGAATTTTACCACAGTAACTATACAATAGTGGCCGTCGGTGGTGCAATGGTTAGTGTGCGCGGCTCTTGTACATGAGATCCTGGGTTCGAACCCTGCTCTGACCACCTAAAATTTCTTTCGGCGGCGGTCACCTCGCATAGTGACGGCGACACTATCGAGTATATAGCCATGAAAAAGCTTCTCAAAATACCGTTCGGAATCGGTGTAAAACTGTAGGTCCCAATCAGTGAGTGAAAAACTGGAAAGCGCACAGCTCAGTGATTGTGAGAAGTTCTCCCCGGTCCCTTCATGGGATGTAATGGGAAACCATTTATTTATTTATTTAACTATACAAGTATGTTTAGTGTTCGCCTTTTGCATTCATTGCAGCTTATTCGATTCAAATTGTACTGTTCGTATTCTTAAATGAATCTCTGTCCAAACTCCTTCAAGTTGCGTTTTCTCAAGCGTTCTGTGGAAATCGACTTAATTGAAGTTTCGCATGTTTGGCCAATTGTACACACCCGATGAGCCTACAAACTTCGTTCGAGGAATATAACTGCGGCAAACATTTGTTTAAAGATTTGTTAAATCAAACAAAGCATTTTCTTTATGATAAAATAATAAGTAATACAACAAACAATATAGGGTAACTCTAAACCCATAAAAAACGATTACGAGAACCGAATAAAATTTCCATTAACTGATATTTCATTCACTGCAAACGATTTATAGGAATTCCATTTTCATTAACAGTTATTTCGTTTACCGCAAACGATTAATAACAATTCCAAGCCAAATAAAACAATGTTTTACTAGAAACAAACAACCATTGAAGCAAAGTACGTTTTCGTTGAACACAAACGAGTTACATTGCTCTGAAGATGATTTTTTTTGGATGGAAATGTACCCTGATTAGTATGACCATTTTATTGAATTTTAAACACAAGTTTATTTTTATTCTAGCAAGTTCTCTTAGGATTTGCTTGTTGGATTTTATTAACAGAAAATAGAATCAACTTAGACGATAATGTAGTGCATGTGTTTGTATTAACTTGGTTTCTCGTAAAAAAGAAACCAGTAGTATTTCTTGGGAATAATCGCCTTCGGGTATACGTGTATGTGTGAATTCAAGGTTTTGTTTACAACAACCGGTTTTCGTTGTTTGCCGCAAAAGTAAACTATAATAATTTCAGGGTAAATAAGTGCGTTAATAACAAACAAAACTTTTTGGATGCATATTTTTTAATTCTCCGGAAAAGTATTATAGTTTATGGTAAACCATTACACTAGGTAGCAAGCGAAAAAGTTTTGAAGTAAAATAAATACTTTTGCCTAAAACGACCTCTAAACGATATATTTCTTTGTGCGTATATTGTCATGATTTTGACGTGTATTGTGCGTTTTTGTCGCGAGCTTATTCACAGTTTATAACGTACATATTTTTTTTACAAACAACATCTTGAATTTTTCTCACAAAATAACAGTTGTTCGCTTGGCTACCAAAGACAAACATAATGACGTTGCTGTCTAGGAAAAGATATATTAATAGTTCTATCATAGGTTGCATTTAAGAAATGTACAATTATTTTTAGGCTCTAAATTTATCCGACAAACTTCTCTTTCAGAAGGTACTAAAACGGATATCATTGATGGATTTGCTTAAACTATTGCGAATGCAAGCGCAAATATTAGAAAATAATTTTGGCAATAATATATTTCCTGGCTTTGATTTAGATCATAAAATCCTTTAAAACGGATTTATATTTTTTTGTGCTATGTTGCCTTGTAAATATATTTGTACTTACTTATGTAAAAGTTATTGTATTTTTATGTAAATATTCAATTTTATTTAATGTTTTGCTCTGGATCCATATATGTATGTACATACGTTGGTGTTGTTTGCTTGCTTGTAATCATTTAGCCAAATTTGAAAGTAAACATTCCTCATCGATAGACTCAATAGATGCATCCCCGAATTTGGAGCACCATCGGCGATCCAAGTCAATACTTAAAAACAAATCGGATGTGTCACGGGTACTGGCGGATCCAGAAAGCGAACGTCTCTTGGCGGACAATATGTCTGGTTCAGGTGTCTCTGACAACGGCACTGTAATGGTAAGTACAGCCTGTCAAATCTGTAATCGATATTTTTGTTAATATTTGTTCTCCTTTATATCAATAGGGTGAATCAGGCAGTGATTACTCACCGAATAAATTACCTCATTCAGTTTTAGCTAAGTCAATATCCCCACCACCCCTTAGGCATCGCACCCTAATGCAACAACGCTCAGGCCCGGCCAGTCTGCAATCAAAGCCGACAAAATTCCAAACACCCCGATATCCAGCCGAGGAGCAGGCTCTCCGACAAGCCAAACCGGTGCTGGCCCGTGCCGCAGCAGCCTCTCATATGTCTGGCGATAGCAGTCGCTATGACTCAACGAATAGAGACAGTAGTCTAGGTAAATATATAAATCCAGGCTACACCTGGACCCTCGTTTGATTTATGAATTTTTGAAACTGAAGCTAAAACCGACCATGTAACCATTCCTTTTTTTTACTCAATAATGAATGCTCGTTCGTTCGTTCCATCCATCAGTCATATTCGATGCTGCATTTTAAACAACAGATCATCCTTGAAGCATGTCCTTCTCTCTTTTTGTCTTTGTATCTATTGTTCTCTCTCTCTCTCTCTCTCTCTCAACCCTGCTCTAAACATTCTACATTCTGTTATGTTTTTGCTATGGATAATGATAATGTTTGGTAGTAAATATGTCCTTGAAATTAGTTTAAATATCTTTTATGCATTCAATTTTAAAAGCACTCTATCTTAGCCCATCTGTGGTTTAATATATAAGTATATGGCACAACACCAATTGCACTTTTGATTAAAATTAAATTTAATTTGTTGCTATTCATCACTAAATCATTATCAAATTACATATGGTAAAAATCCAGCAAATGTCTGATAAACAAAAAAAATTATTTGAAATTTTTAATTTTATTCCACATATTTATATAAAGAGAAGGAAATCAAAGAAATACTTACATTTATACATATATATTGGGGTTGTCGGTAGTGCAGTGCGAAAGTGGCGTTCCGGTAATATACCGTTACCATCCCTATCACTTCTCTGGCGACTGCTAGCAAAGACGTAAACAAGTTATCAGTTATTAAATCGAGTCTTTAAAATTTAATTTTCATGTTGAGAGTAGAACTTGGTTTAATGGTCTGTTGGTTAAATAGTAACTTGTGTGTAACTGACCAATTTTCCCCCATTAAAGGTGAAATAAATACAAACAAACCAGATACCAAAACCAACGTTCTCAGTTTAAACCAAGTTTAACCAATTACCAACGTATTGAACTACATTGCAAAAGCTGACTCAAAGTACGAACATTACAAAGGGTTTTCCAATAAGGCCTTGACAACTTTTAATAAAACGCAAACACAATCAAAACATTTATGAATGGAACTCGACGTCGTTTATATGCCCACCGCGGGCACGTCGGCAGCGGTCGATTCGTTGGACCCAATTTCCGATGACTGGGTAACATATTTCGGCAGTAACGGCCGATATTTTGCGTTCAATGTTGGCTCTGAGTTGGTCCAACGCCGTCGGCTTGTTGACATATACCAATGATTTGACGTAGCCCCAAAGAAAAAAGTCTAGGGGCGTTAAATCGCACGAACGAAGCTACTAATTGACTGATCCATTTCTTGAGATAACACGCTCACCAAACTTACTCTTCAATAAATCGATTGTAACGTATGCTGTGTTTCTTGTGGCACCATCCTGTTGAAACCACATGTCGTCCAAGTCCATGTTTCTGATTCGGGCCACAAATACTCGGTAATCATGGCGCGATAACGATCGCCATTCACAGTAACGTGACGATCGTTATTGTGGACTAAAAAATATGGCCCAATGACGCCGCCGGCATGCAAAACGCACCAAAAAGTTATATTTTGTGGATGAAGTGGTAACTCATGAAGCACATGTGGATTTTCACCAAACCAATGACGCATATTTTGCTTATTGACGACCCCATTGAGCCAAAAATGAGCTTCGTTACTGAAAATGATTTTGCGATGAAATTCATCATCTTGGCGCATCTTCTCACAATCAGCGAAACAAACAAACAAATAGTAATGTTAAATATTTTTCATAATCTTACACTTGAAGGTCAATATACTTTTGCTTGCATTTGAACGCATCAAACGCTTCTTCAGGCGTTAAGAAAACGTTGACTATGCAATTTATTGTCAATGTGCGCCAACAAAAAGAAGTCAGTAAGTGCCAAATCGGGGCTGAAAAGTGGATGTTTTATCAAATCAAAATTGTTGCTGGTCAAATACGAGTTCATTTGAAATGATGCTTGAAAGCTAGGATAGTCGTGATACTTCTTCTTTAGGCGTTCCTCATCATTAGTTCACCAACAAATTTTGGAAAAGCAAATGGCTCAGAATTGACAGTTCTTCGCACAGTTGGGGATTTCTCGAAAATTAATGGAAATAAATCAGCTGTGTCTAAACGGCTAGTCCGATTAAGATGAAATTTCATACAGAGATAGCTGGGGTAGAATGCTGTAGAAATTGATCAATTGGAGTGCCATAGACCTCGTTTTTTGGTAAAAAGGTGTCACCATGTTTTGATGAATACTAGAAAAATTTGTTTACAAACACATTAAGTTTTTAAATGCGTTTGAAACAAATCTACACGTAGATTAATGTAATGGACGTCGGATCTCCCTATATTTCATACATCGTTTTCGAGAGCCCTCAAAATCTGGTCAATTTTATATAAGAAAATCTTATTTGGCAAAAAATATCTCAAACTTGCAAATCTAATTCTGATATCTGCATGTGTTGCATTGAAGTGGGGTGAATATCTGAGCTACCTAGAAACATTTGTGGCAAATCCGTAAAAAATCTGAAAAATCCCATCTTTGGGGATTTTAGCTGCTTAAACAGGATTATGGGATTGTGTTAAAAGCAATTTGCAAAACTGTTGATGACTTTGAATCTTCATTACATGAGCAAGCAAACTGCCAAATTACGTTGTTATGTCTCAATTTTTTCTATATTTATTTATTACTCAAACTTCAGTTAATTCCGAAAATAACTCCGTTTTATCAAAATTTTTACTTAACATTAATTTACCATTCGGGAGTTAGCTTTATTATTCCCTTAGTGAATAGGTTAAATACTGGAGGTGGTATAACGTCTATCGTTTCCAAATACTTATGTTAAATAGTATACAATAACGTCGTTGATGCGCCGCAAACTCTGTGCTTCTACTATATTTCATACCGTTTCTATGATCCTGCATTTACTCTTACCAGAACTTGCTACAATCAGTTACATGGTGCACTTTTTATACACTTTTTTCGTCCTGCATTCACTCGGAGAAGAACTTGCTACAATTATTTTCCTTCACTGCTATAACTTTTACTGAATCATATTGATTGAATTAAAATTACCTGTGGTATATGTAAATCCTTCCCTTTCAATGAAAGACTAGGGTCAGGTAAAAAATATAATACAAATCCCATTTTGTTATTAACCCCTGTTATAGTTTAACTGATACTGAAACCAAGTAGAATTTAGATATGGGTAAGGATTTTAATATAAAACCAACAGATTGAGATTTATGCCATCAGACATAATCCACTCCTCATGATTACTTACTTACTTATCCGGTCACGAACAACCCCGAGGGATCACGGACCTTACGAAACGAAGATAACATATTTCACCATCCAGTTCGATCTTTTCCTTTATATCTCCAGTTGACAATACCAACTGTACGCAGGGATTCGTCAACCTGATCCTTCCACCGGAGTCGTGGTCTCCCTATTGTTCGTCCTCCTTCGAGTTCGGTTTCGAAAACCCTTCGTGTTGGTTCGTCTTCATCCATTCTACTGACAATCCTGTTATTTTAACTATGTCAATGTCAGGATAATGCTCATGCGTTGCCGATACTCGCCGTTGTGCACTATAGGGCCATACATTTTTCGGAGTATTTTTCTCTCGAAGAATCCCACAGATGTTTCGTCTGCTTGCGATAATACCAGGATTCTGTGTCATAAAGCAAGACAGGTTGTATGAGAGTCTGGTATAATTGGACCTTTGTTACTCGAGAGAGGGCTTTATCTCTAAAGTGCTTCCTTAGCCCAAAATAACCTCTATTCGCAAGCACAATTCTCCGCTTGATCTCAAGGCTGACGTTGTTGTTTTTATTTACGGCAAATCCGAGGTATATAAATTTGTCCACCACCACGAAATTATAACGGTTATCAACGTTCACGCTTTGGTCTAATCGCGTGGAGGCCCTGCTCGTTGAAATTATTAATTTTGTCTTGTCCTCATTTCATTTCCTCTAACTGTGAGTCCAATGATATTTATATCATCAACATACGCGTGCAGCATGTGACGGCTGATGGTTTTATTCATGTTGACAGCAGCTTTCTCAGAATAATCTCTATTAAGATGTTAAAGAGATCGCACGATAGGATGTCACCTTGTCTGAGGCCTCGCTTAGTTTCAAAAGGTTCGGTAAGATCCTTACCAACTTCCACTGCGGATTTGGTGTTCGTCAAGGTCATCCTGCAAAGGCGTATGAGTTTTGCAGGAATACCAAGCTCAGACATTGCTTCGTAGAGGACTATCGAAGGCCGCCTTATAATCGACAAATAGATGATAGATGTCGATTTCTTTTTCGTGGGTCTTCGCCAGGATTTGGCGTAGCGTGAAAATTTGGTCGGTTGTCGATTTTCTGGGGCTAAAGCCATACTGGTATGGTCCAATCAGGTCAGCGATAATCGGTTTTAGTCTTTCGCACATTATGCTTGATAGAACCTTATATGCTATGGATAAAAAGCTTATTCCACGGTAGTTGGCACAGAGACTCGGGTCACATTTTTTTAAATACGGGACATAGTACACTGAGACTCCAATCGCTGGGCACGCATTCATCTAACCAAATTTTGCTAATGAGCTGATGCATGCACCTTGTCAGCTCATCGGCGCCAGCCTTAAACAGCTCCGCCGGTAATCCATCGGCTGCTGCGGCTTTATTGTTCTCAAGCCGGGCAATAGCTGTTCTTACCTCGTCTTGGTTAGGAGGGGGCAATCGACGTAGTCGTCCAAATTCAGATCGCTTGTCTCGTCATTGGGTATCTCAGGTACCAGTAGCGCGGAGAAATGATGTCTCCATATTCCCAAGATACTCTGGATATCTGCGACGAGATTTCCGTCCTTGTCTTTACAGAAGGGGGGCCCTGAACCATGTCTATTAGTACCGTTTTTGCCTTTTTGGTAGCATTTTCGGGCTTCGTCACTCTCGCGCTTTCTCTACTGCCGTTTCTTACGCCTAAAGAGACGGTTTACCTCCTTTCTTTTCTCCCTATACCGCCCAGTCGCAGCTTGCGTTGCCATTGCCTGCAGCATTGCTATACGTGCAGCGTTCTTTTCATCATTTGCAATGCGACACCCTTCACCGTACTATGGATTGTTGCGATGCGGTTTTTCAAAACCAAGTACGGTTGTTGCGGTAGTTTTTATAGAGTCGGAAATGGGTTTCCACTGCGCTTCAGGATCGTTATCGGGAGGGTGTGGGTTCTGTGCCAAAAGTTGCGAGAGCTTCCTTGAGTAGGCTGTGGCTACCTCTGGTAATTGCAGCTTTCCAATGTCAATCTTCCTCTGCGTCTGGTTTCGTACGATTTTCGCTCTACTTAATCTTGTGCGAACTTTTGCTGCTACCAGGTAGTGATCAGAATCCATGTTAGCTCCTCTAATCACTCGTACGTCCATTACACTGGATGAGTGACTTCCATCAATTACCACGTGATCAATTTGGTTCTTAGTTCTTTGATCAGGGGATACCCAAGTTGCCTTGTGGATGTCTTTATGCTGGAATCTTGTACCACTAATGACCATGTTTTTTACCGCGGCAAAGTCAATCAGTGTCATACCGTTTTCGGAACTGTCAGCATGTAGACTGAAATTGCCAATAGTTGGATGAAACACATTCTCCCTGCCTACTGTAGCATTAAAATCTCCTAGTACAATCTTAATATCATGGCCAGTGCAGTGGTCATACGTTTCCTCTAGGAGCTCATAGAATATGTCTTTGGCATCATCATCTTTCTCTTCTGTCGGGGCATGCACACAAATTAGGGAAATATAAAAATATTTCGCTTTTATGCGGATTGTGGCTATTCGTTCACTCACAGGATTGAACCTAGAGACTAGATGTCGCAGTCTTTTGCCAACTACAAATCCGCAACCAAATTCATGTTTTTTTTTTCATGGCAACTGTAGTATATATCGCAGTTTCTTTTTCGTGTGCAGCCATGTCCTGTCCATCGCATTTCATGGATTGCGGTAATGTCAGCCTTATAACTTTCGAGAACATCTGCCAATTGGATACTTGCACCGAATCTATATAGAGTTCTTACATTCCAGGTGCATATCCGTAAATCGTGGTCCTTATAACTTTCGCGGGGGTCGTCAACAAATAGGGGTTGTTTATGTTTTCTGTTTCGTTTTTGTATTTTCACTGCCATTATGAACGATGGCGGGAGGTAAACCCAGTCCACCGGGTTTTTGCATTTTACCTACTGATTGCAGCTGCCCATTAATGATCAGACGCTCACCAGGATGCAATATGTCGAACCTGGATTTTATTCTTTTGGTTTTTTTATCCGCCGTTGGCCAATATGTTTGGCTCATCCGCCTTCTAAAGTACAAAAGAATATGCCCGACAGCTTGATGAGCTTCAGTGACATCAGTCACTTACTAAGCCTGAAACACATCAGTGATCGCATAACCAAATCAGGCTGCTCATTTATTTTCGCCTTCTGACTCTAACTAGCTAACGGAGGTTTCCGATAAAGCCATTTCCCAGGACATACTGCGTGGAAGTAGTGAGCTGCTTGGACTGCCCAATGAAGGAATCATTTCTGGCCACTCCCAAGTGAATGGCTATCAGGAACTTTCCACCTCCACGGATAGTCCCACGTTGCCGATATACAGAGTTTAAAACAAATTGGGAAAAAAAGAAATAAGAAATGTGCACGTAACCTCAATTTGCTCAGCCAGATGGCAGGTAACTTATCTGTGTTTCCTCTCACAAGATAGCCCTACCTCTTACCTTTCCAAAGTGCCGTAAACGAAGCCCAGAGGTCATACCGTTCCAAACTTATTTCCTTATGTGTTTGATTCTTCGGCCAAAAATTTCAATAAAATAAAATCTTAAACGTGTACATTTACAAAAATTTATTTCGCTTCCAAAAACATCAAAGAAAAATGTTTGGATTTCAGTCAAATGGCTTGGATGATTTGTCATCAGTCAGTGTTGGATGACTTTTTTTTATTTTATTTTGTTGAATAGTGTTAATTGTATAGTCGACAGAAATGATTTTGTTCGGATATAAGAACCGCTAAAATGTGTATTTTAGAATTGTATTTGCACAATTTTATTCAAATTATTGAACAGAATCGACAACTGGAAAATTGTCTTTCTTGTAAATATTTTTACAAAAATGGATCAAGAAAGACAAAAATCCCACAACGGATCAAACTTGGCTAAATAATGATGATAAACTAGTCGTGCCAGTGTTAAGTTGTATTGTTTAAAGTTACCAATTTTTTCGAATAGATATCGTTGATGTAGCCAATATTGAGTCTTCTAGCATTTGCATGCTTAAGAGTTACGCAAATAAATTTATAATTTTGACCAACACGGGATGCCCCAAAAAAATACAGGAGTTAGGAAGTAGGGATAGGAGTAGGGAGAACGAGTGAATAGTGTGTGTTGATATTTGACATAAACTTGTTGACATCGTAAGTAATAACACATACGCACAATTCTGCTGAAAAATTAATTCTCTTTGTAGGGCGTAGTACGATTTATTGGCTAATAGCCTGTTTCTCGATGTCGAAATAATGCATTCGCAACGTTTGTAAGCGACAGAAATCTGATTTGGGTTTCACTAATTCAACTTCATGCGAACGACGACTCGAACGACAAGTCGAAAAAAAATTTCGGATACGTAAAGCTTTCATACAAAATTAGGTTTCTCTATTTCGAATGAGTTGTCAACACTGTGAATGGAAGTGTCAAATTCAGTCACTTGCTTTTTTGTTTTCGAGTGGCACAGAAATATAAAAAGTAAAGGAAATCAAATACAAATTTTCAAATTAAAATGAATGGCAAATTATAGTGTGAAAAAGTTAACGATGCAGCAGCTGCAGGCACTAGTCCACCAAATGGAAAAAAACCCCAGAGTTTGCAGCGGAGTGCCGGTTGTCGGAGCCAGAAAATTTTCGGTGGAGGAGGAATGGGGGAACATTTGGATTTAATTTTTTTCATTTTTTGAAATATTACTTTTGTTTGTTTACTTTGTCTTGTTTGTTTTGCTTTGCTTTTCACCGACAATCGGTATCAATAGATCGGCAGGGTTGTATTCAAGCGTATACAATAAAGTAGTATTTTTTAATCAAATGAAAAATTTCGTTCTGACAATTCATAAATGCGTAATTACGTAACACATACAAATTGACAGATGCAAATGCATAAGAACGAATACTTAAGAGATAGAGAAACCCAAATTGAATCGAATTCGAGTGACTGTCTTTCGTTCGCTTATGTTTTCATTTGACATCGAGAAACAGGCTATATGTGACAACAAATGGATGCGAATGCCTGGAGAACATTGCCGCATAAATATTCTAACCTCCGGAATGTGGTTATATATTTCAGACGAACACTTTCGATTGAAATATCAATAGAACAACGACAAACAGCTAAAATTTCGACGATGTTCCAAGGAAATAGCAGAGTTGTATAACCAGTTGTTAGCATTTAACATCATTGCCCTCACTTGTCCAAAAGCTTCAAGGTGAACCCAGAGCACTAGACCAAATAATAAGAGCTATATTTCATCTCCAGCCGAAAGTATGCGACATAGATGTTAAGAAAGTCAGCTAAAGTAAGCATTCTCCTAAACAAATGGTTCCCATAACATTCTATGAAAGAATTGGGGTTTTAGACTCACTGCTCCCTTTTCATGACTCTTTCATCATTAAGCTAGGCGACTGCGCACACTAACAATTGAACCACCGACGGCCACACCTAAACCGCACATTAAATACACGTTTGTGTATAAGAATATGTTTGTTACAGCGGATATTACACTATAATTTCATGCCCAGAAGATCAAGAGCTGCAGATTCTTCATATACACCACTCATAGAAATCGACGACTGAGACGAGCCAGTTGTGCGCGTGTTCAAAAGTATGCAATACTGGGCTTACGTGCATTAAACTCTACTCGATTCATCCGACCCCAATCAGAAACCAACTGCATATCGGCGCTTAGTCAATCGCTCATGATGTGTCTCTTCCGTGTACGTCGGAAAGACTAGGCCCACGATCAAAAGAATACGAATGAAATATATTGATATCAATTGCAAAAGAGTAGATAGGGTTAAAAGTCCAACCAAGTAGGTCGTTGATGAATATCAGAAAGATAGTAGGTGAGACGATAGTCTTGTATTTATTTTATACTCATCGGATGAGGCTCCATCTACAACAACACGAATAGCACGATGGCTGAGAAAGCTCGCAATAAATCGATAGAATTGACTATCCAAGCCACAGAGTTTAAGCTTCGACATGAGTACGTCATGCCAAACACTATCAAACTATTTCGGAGAATATGGCGGATGAGGTAATAAATTCGTAGCCCAATTAAACAACTACAAACAATTTTTTGAAGTTGTCACACGATGACGTTTATGGTCAAATGAGAGCAAATGCGGCACCCATCCTGCAGACAGCTTTCTTAAACCCAACTGATCATTTAAAATCGAAACCACACTGCCATATGAAATGCCTATGGCATCAACGATCTCACGCACTTTTACTCTTCGATCGGCCAACACCATATCGTGGATTTTTCGACTTTTTCGGGTAGATTGACCTCAATTGGCCGTCCAGAACGTTCAGCGTAATTTGTACTTGGGCGATCACAACGAAAGTCAGTAAATCACTTTTTTACCATTGAAATCGATGGTGTAACCCCCCATACTATCTATCAAGTATTTATCAAGCTTTTCCTTGGTTTTTTTTCGCAAAACAAAATGTTTAATGAGCACTCGAAATTCGGTTTTTTCCATTTTTAAAAAATACATGAGGTTGTATGTTTTGAACAGCTGTTAAACGCAAAATAAACGACGAAACTTGTTCAAAATTTGACAGCAATCTATTGGAATACGAAGGAAGTTCGAAAGTTCGAAACATCACGGACTTATTGATCCGCCCTCGTATTTTGGTATGTTATGGGGTTATTAGACACAATAAATATTCCCATTATATATGAAACATTTATGGCTTCGTTGAAGCCTATCCTGTCAGTCCAATTTTTCAAGACTTTGTTGACGGTTTCAGAATCTATTTCACCAATGGCTCGAACAATATTAGCATTAGGGATGTGGATCGCTTCTAGATCGATATTGTGTGTGGCATGGTGTGCCGTCCTTCTGAAACCAAAGATTAATCAACTTCATGTCTCAACTCATAAAAAATCCGTAATTATAGCTCTGAAGCGGTCGTCGTTGACTAAAATTGCGTTCCAGCAGCATTTTCGACAAAAATGGGGCAATGCTGCCACCCCTCCAAACTCCACCCCAAACCGCCAGCCTCTGAATGCATTGGCTTCTCAACATTGTTCATGCGTAAAGCGACTCATTTTATTCCGCGGAGCTACACATGCTACAGGGAAAATCTATCAGTGTCAAAATAATATATGATTTAAAAATATACCTGTATTTGGAACACCCGATACATACTAAAATCGTCTGTAGCCATTTAACATTGTACATGGTGCCAAATTTCGTAATTTTGAAAAAAAAATTTTTATCATGTTCAACTAAGGGTAATTCCAAAAAAAATCGACACAAAAATATGTATTTTCGAACCCTACCAGAATTGAGTCAAAATTCGTAGTAGTTTTTGTTTAATGGTTCGTTGAAGTAGGTATTTTATGTCAGTTTCTGAAAAAGAGACCTGACTTAAAAATGACATAACTTTGGAATGCGTTAATGGATTTCAAAATGTTGGATATCATTTGAAAGCCTGCAATAATCGCTCTAACAATAGTCGATACAACAGTCATGTCGCTGTGGTTCAATGATATTGAAAACTCAAAAGTATCCTCTATCCTTGAATTTCCTGGCATAACGTATCTATAATTTTTGATTTTTCCCCACCAAAAAGAAAGTCCATCTTTTTATCTATATCATAGCCAAATTTCCTACTGGGATTATAAGGTTTGGGAAAGAGTGATTTTTGTTTACCTTCTTCCCCTGTTCAGGTCCATAGGTAGCAAACCGTTCAAAATTCAAGGAAACAATCAACTACAAAAATATATCTAAGATCTCAATAACCAACTTTCTAGACCGTAAAAACTTATTAGGAATGGTTCTTAACACCGTTTACTTAAACATTGAGATACTATGCTATCTCACCGACCGCAGCAGCACAGGCGAAGTAGTAAGCTTAGCACACGCAACAAGGGTCGCAGCACACTATATAAAAGCGGCACGACGCTCACATCGTGGCATTACACAGCGCGACGTCAACAAGAGCTCAACGGTGAAAGTTATAGAGAAAGTGCTACAGCATAATTCCCACACAACATTGGCAACTGAAAATTTCAATAGATATAATGAAAACTTTCATACCAAAATTATGAATTTAAGAAATTTTTCGAACTATTGTATACTAAAGAATTCTCAGGGCGGTTAGATTGCATAGAGCATGATGGATTTTTTATAGCATCATTCCGGATAATGGCTGATGAGCCTCTGTGGCTACCTCTGAATTATATCTAATGTGGTTTTTCACCGATATATGTCAAGATATTCTAGTCCTCAGTTTGTTCCACGTAGTAACCACATATACCTTCTGGCATAATGTGGATTTGTCTCCGTTCCGCTAGATTTCATATACCACATTTGGCTTGTCATCTGCATCAATTTTTGATTTTGTCCTACTGATATGGCGATTTAGGGTAAACTTAGAATTTGGTTCCAACTGGTGTTTACTCTGTCATAAATATTTTAATGTTTGATTCGTACAGGGAGCCCTAGAACATAGGTTATGGACTTATATGTCTTCTACGCTCCTGTATTATCCTTTGGGTGTCAGTGGTGTTACATTCGCTCGTGTTAGCAAGTCGTCAATCGTGTTGTGAGGGAAAGTATTCATTCTTAAAATCGTTGGTAATTGTTAAATAAATGTTGTAACACCTTTTTCGTTCCTATAAATATATTTTTTTACCTGAGAATTTATCATAGAATTTACGAAGGATTGCATAATATTTATGAATCACATTTCCAGTATATTTCGAATATTTCAAAATTTCTTAAATATCGGCAAATAAGTTTATTTTAGAACATTTTCAAATTATTTTAGCAACTAATATTATCGCGGCTATTCTTCGCTAAAGTATTATTCGCAGTAACAAAAGGTTGAGTGTGTATGTCATACCTTTCATAATCGGTGTTAAACTGAAGGTCTTAATAGGTGAATAAATGAAGGTCTTAAAATATAGAAAGCAACAACGACAAATCAAATTAAGTAGGAAAATTGACCCAACTAGCTGGCTGTGATCGTAGGTGGTGAAATGGTTAGTGTGAGCGACTCTTGTATATGAGAACGTGGATACGATTCCTCCTCTGGCCATTTACTTTTATTGCCTATTTTACAACCTCATGAGGTCAGACGTTTTACACATATTAATTAAACAAACAAATTAAACAAATTCCAACATATTCTTCCAACTGGCTGTATCCTTCGCCTTTTCTCGCCAGTTGGTAACACCAAGGCTACGGATGGATTCTTCTGCTTGGTCTTTCCAGCGGAGTCTTCGTTGTCCTCTTTTATTGATTCCGTCGGGTACGATATCGAAAACCTTTCGCTCTGGTTTATCATCATCCATTCTGACAATATGGACTAGCCAACGCAATTGGTCCAATTTGATTCGCCTAGCTATGTCCACGTCAGAGTAGAGATTATATAGCTCTTGATTCCAGCGACGTCGGTACTCGCCGTTTCCCTAACAGGACCATACATTTTACGCAGAATTTTTCTCTCGAAAATTCCCAGGTGCTTTCCATCCACTTACGATATGACCCAAGTTTCGGAGCCATATGTCAAGACAGGTAAAATGAGTCTGATATAGCTGGACTTTTGTCCGTCGAGAGAGGGCTTTGTTCCTAAACTGCTTGCTGAGCCCAAACTAACATCTATTTGCAAGCACAATTCTCCTATCTATCTCCAGGCTGATGTTGTTGTCCTTGTTCACGGCGGCTCCAAAGTATATAAATTCATCTACCACTTCAAAATTAAATCGGTTGTCGACGTTCAAGTACGGACCAAGTCGAAAGCCTACTCTAGTCATTGACACCATCAATTTTATCTTGCCCTCATTAATAGCAAGACTCACCTTCGATGATTCTTTTTCAATTCTTGAAAATACTGCAGTAACCTCTTGCAAATTTCGCCCCATGATGTGTATGTCGTCAGCATACCCCAGCAACATATGGCTTTTCGTGTTAATGGTCTTGTTCGTATTTACTGCAGCCTCTCCCATTATTATCTCCCTTAAGATGTTGAAGAGATTGCACGAAAGTGTGTCGCCTTGTCTCAGTCCTTGCTTAGTACGAAATGGTTCAATGAGATCCTTCCCCCCTTTCACTGCTGATTTGGTGTTGGTCAGCGTCATTGTACAGAGGCGCATCAGTTTTGCCGGAATAGCAAGTTCAGACATAGCTTCGTACAGTTTTCCCCGTATGGGGCTATCGAAAGCAGCAACAAAATAACAAAAATATGGTACTCGTATGTATCGATTTGCTTTTCGTGGGTGTTTTCCAGGATTTAGCATAGCGTGAATATTTGGTCAGTCGTGGACTTGCCTGGTCTAAAACTACACCGATAACATCCAATCAGGTTTTCAACAATTGGCTTTAGTCTTCCACATAATACGCTCGACAAGACCTTATACGCGATGGATAAAAGACTGATACCGCAATAGTTGGAACAGACAGACGGATCACCCTGTTTGAATACAGGACACAATACACTGAGACTCCAACCGTCAGGCATAGATTCCCCCAGCCATACACCGCATATAAGTCGATGCATGTGGGCTTGTAGTCCTTTGCCACGTGCCTTAAAAGGTTCAGTGGGTCGCCCATCCGCCCCAGCGGCTTTATTATTCTTAAGCCGGGAGATCGCCGTTCTAATCTCGCCATGGTTGGGGGGTGGGGTACAATCTATACTATCTTTCGCTATCATTACTTCCTGACCTTCAGTGGAAGAATCTGAGTGGAGTAGTGCTGAAAAGTGGTCTCTCCACATTTTGAGCACACCTTGCTTATCAGTCACCAGATTACCATTCTCGTCCTTGCAAGAGAACAGCCCATTATTAGGCCCGTTATTCGATCTTCTTAACCACTGGAAAAATTTTCGGGATTCAACATTAATCCTGCATAATTCGGTTTTCTCACCCTCCGTCTGCTCGTACTGCCATTTTTTTTGCACTGTGACATTCGCCGTCGAACCATGGTTTATTCTTCTGCGGTTTTTAACAGCCAACTTCAGTCCTTGCATAGGTTTCCAAAGAATGGTAGATGTACTTCCACTGAGCATCTGGATCCTCGGAAGGGGGGTACTGATAGGACATTGATATCTCCGGTATTTGTAGCTTATCTAAGTTTTCCTGTTTTCGGCATCATTCGTTTTTCACCCTGCTCAGTCTTGCGCGAACTTTCGCAGCTACCAGGTAATGATCAGAGTTGATATTTGCACCTTAAATCTCACGAACACCCATTACACTAAAAGAGTGCCTGCCATCTATTTCCAAGTGATCAATCTGGTTATTCTTCCTCTGATCACGAGATATTCAGGTCGCCTTATGAATGGTCTTATGCTGGAATCGTGTGCTACTAACTCCCATGTTCTCTGCAGCGACGAAAGTCTATTAGCCTTATTCCATTATCGGAGGTGGTATCATGTAGAATGTGATTACCGATGGTTGGTTGAAAGACATTTTCCTTTCCTTATTTGGCATTAAAATCACCTAGAATAATCTCAGTGTCGTGGTCAGGGCAGCGTTCGAATACTTCCTCTAGACGCTCATAAAATGACTCTTTGACCTCATCATCTTTATCCTCTGTCGGTGCGTGCACACAAATTAACGCGATGTTGAAATATTTCGCTTTGATGCGAAATAGCCATGCGTTCGTCACACGGTTGAATCTTGAAACTAGTTGTCACAGTCTCTTGCCAACTATAAATCCGCACCCGAATTCATGCTTTCGCCCATGGCAGCTGTAGTAAATATCCATCGTATTTCTTGGATCATTGTGATGTCAGCTTTATATTTTTCGAGGACATCCGCCAGTTGGAAAGTGGCACCCGTCCTGTAGAGTGTTCGCACATTCCAGGTTCATATTCCTAAATCGTGGTCCTTATAACGTTTGGGAGGGTCGTCAACAATTAGGGGGTTTCTTTGATCATTATTTTTTTCGGGGTATTTTCATACCCTATACGGTGGCGGGACCCAAACCCAGCCCACCGTGGTTTGCATTTTAACTACTGCCAGCATGATTATGTTTCAGTCGCCCATTATGGATCAGACGCTGACCAGAATTCAGTGTATCGAAACTGGATTTTGGTTTCTTCAATTTTGATCCGCCGTTAGCCAGGGGTGTTGACTCACCCGCCTTCAAAGGATAGAGGAATATGTCCAACACTTCGAAGAACTTCAGTGACAGGGTCAACTAATAATCCTGAGACGTATGAGTGATCGCATTACCACTCAGTCTGCACATTCGTTTCGACTTCTCACTTTTACTAGCTAACGGAGGTTTCCGATAAGCCATTGGTCAGGACAAATGTAGGAATAATTTCTGGCCACTCCCAATTGAATGGCTATCAAAAACTTTCCACCTCAAGGGACAATCCCATGTCCCTCCTCTGACCACCATACATTTATTACGACGACGTTCGACTCGCGTAGCAATGGCAACAAGATCGAGTACTTAGCCAGGAAAAGTTTCCCGTACACCTGTTCGGCTTTCTTGTGAAACTGTAGGTCCCAACCAGTGAGTGTACAACTAGAAAGTGTACAGCTCAATGATTGTGAGAAGCTGTCCGCTGTCTCTTCGTGGGATATAATGAGAAAATATTTGTTTTCTTTACTTAGCTGGCTGTTTGTCCGCCAAAAAGGATTATTTGATCGTCAATTGTGAAAACTGCAGGGCTGGCAACAATTTTACGACTCCGACTACAACTTCGACTCCAGCAATTTAAAACTGTACGACTCCGCTCACACTGCGGCTCCAGCATTCTACAAATACTTGACTCCACTCTTACTCCAATATTAAACATTTTTTATGGCATCAATTTTATTAACAGTGAAATATTTTGTACTGCCTATAATATGACATTATTGGCAGCACAACACAGAGGTATTGATTTTGTTTTACAAGAAACTTTTTTACTCTTTTACAAAATAATATAAAATATACCAATTAATTTTTCAAAATAAACCCAGTGGGAAATTTTGTCTTGCAAACATTTTCAGTAGTATTTCCTTAAGAAAATGTCAGTAGGTGATGGCAATTTAAGTAAGAATACTTCATAACGTGGTACTAGTTTTGACTTAAGGTGGCTTAAATTGGGAAGAAACTGACAATCTATGTAAGACAATCTAAGTCCTATTGATTTGTCAGCATTATTTCTGGCTGACGATTACTAAAGCCATTTCTGAATGTCTATAGACGAAGCCTTTTTCATTCGTCAACTGCAAGTCATTTGTGTGGTCAATATTACGCATGAGCACAACATTAGGTGGCAAAATGACCAACTGACCCAGTGACTTAAGGATATCTTGTGTACATGTCGCATGGTGATCATAACTACTGACAAACTGCTGACGACTGCTGAGTCGGCAGGAAGACTATCAGGGTCATGAAGTTTCTTGTATGGGAGTATGGGATCGACAAGTCAGCAGGGACTTTGGCATTTCGCTTCTCATTCACAGATGATATCTTTAGGATATTTCCAACTGGGAAGTGTCTATATTCTGGAGTGGAAAAAAAAGTTTGAAGTTCGATTTTTATGTTCATTATTGTAAACGTCTAGCACGTCCGTTGTGTATAAGTATAATTTTGATGTGATTTAGAACATTTTTAACGAACCACGAATTTTTTACGAGCTATGACCGCCATAAACATGAGAAACTTAGAAACTCACGACAATTAGATTTTGAACTAAGGCAAGCTGATCTTATCTAATACGGCCCCGCTCGTGAATTCCAGGGAATTTGGTTAATTTTCAATTCCCATTTTCCCGGGATTTTATCCGGGAATCCCGGAAATTCGCAAAAGTATACAATGGAGTTTAATAGCAGCAGCAAGTGTAATCTAACACGCTTTTCTTCAAATATGACAATTCTTATATGACAAATAATTTATATAACAATTATAATTTATTGTTAAATTTTAATTTCCTGTCCAAATGCAAATTCAAAAAACTTTCAATACCATTGGCAAATTGTACTTATTTTCAAATCATTTCCTTCAAATCATGGCAAATTTAGGTTTTGAATATGTTATACTATACAGGTTTATGCATAGACTATAATACATATATAGATACATTTATTCTCTCAATATTTTACACGTCATAGGTACGGTGGAAAGTAAACATTGGATGGTGGAAAACATGGGTTCAATAATACCAGATAGAGGCAATAGTAAACAACGTCCAACAAAGGAACAACAACCGAATTTCGTGTTTTTGTGGCAAACTAGTTGTGTTAAACACAATACAAATGTATACCAACGATAAAAGTCAACAAAAAAGTGCAAAATATATTTAAATTGTTCAGTTCTACACCAAACCGACATGAAAAAGTTAAGTGAACATATTTTGTAACTCCACCTGGTGTAAGTTAATTTTAAATTTAATTTCTCTCATTTCCACAAACCTACGACGAAGAGTGTGAAATGAAACGTCAGATGAGAGAATAAATGTATCTATGTATATATTAGTCTATGGGTTTATGAATTTGAAAGTACTACGAGGCAATACCATAGATAAATAAAAAACCATAGATGGTGAAAGATAAGTGGTGGATTTGAAAGTAAAGGGAAATTTTCTAGATGGCGCCGGAGTGGTGGATATGGGCAAATTTCACTGGAAACAAAAACTATTGAAAAAACTATTTAACGATGCTTTTTTTCCTTTAGCATTGTCAACAAATATCAAAAGGGATATGCTTTTCTATTATTTATGTTCTGTTTAGAAATTTAAACAACAGAATCGAAATAAAAATTATGTTTGAGTGCTTTTTCGTCGCATCCGAGTGAAAAATGGTTGCACGGTAAACACCCTTTGCCCTCTGGTGAAAATGGTGATTAAGCAAATGAATCATCTACAATTTTTATTTATCTATGGCAATACAATACTTATCAAAGCCACAAACCTCTACTTTCAACACGGAATTCAAAATAAAAATAATTAAAAATAAAATTAAAAAAAATAAATTAAAAATTAAAAATAATTAAAAGCATTCGCATATTTCATTACAATTGGCATCTGATTCCATAACCTGCGTTTGCATTGCCTGGGCAAATGCAAATTCAACATTTTTTAATTGTCACTGCGAACAATGGTAATTCTTCTGTATAATATTCCCGAATTGACAACAAAAAAGGTTTGAAGTTCGATTTTTATTACTATTATTGTAAATGTTTACCACTTCCTTTGCTTATTTGAAAATATAATTTTGATGTTAGTGGGAATTTGTTATAACGAAAAGAATAAAAAAATTCATCGGCTTTGTAGCGAGATATGCCCGCCGTAAACATACCATTCATTAGAAACAAAGAAACCCACGATAAATCGATTTAGATTTTGGGCAAACTAGATTTATCTAATACGGCCCCGCTCGTGAATTCCCCGGAATTTTGTTAATTTACCGTTCCCAGTTTACTAAGATTTTATCCGGTAATCCCGGGGAATTGGCAAAACAACACAATGGATGATAATAGGAATAGAAAAAATGTAATCTAGCAAACTATTTCTGCACTTGGGTACTATTTATATGTTTTAAATTTTGAAAATATCGTAAAATTTTAGTATTAGGTACTAAAAACGATTATTTGTGAGAAGAAACGTTTTAGTTAGTTGGTTTACAATAAAAACTTTCGTACTCCAGACAATTGCATCGTTGTGTCAACAACGCACGCTCTATAAGATTTGTTGAATGTTCGTCGTGGTGGTGATCCACTAACTCAATTGTTGTAGCTGCAGCAAATACATCAGTTGTGCAATTTGGATATAACACTTGGTTGATAATATAATTGTTACGTTTTTGAGATTAAAACTCTTGGTAAACTAAATTCAAACTTTAGGTACGAAATCCACACCTTACATCTTACAATTTGTCAATTTGTCACAAAGCTTTCACCGTTCGAAATGATTGTGTCGCCACTGAGTATTTGTCGGTTGTATGTGTGTAAATATAGACCCATATTCGTATAATATATCAAATGTTTAGTTATCAAAATTTCCATTCAAGAATCGTTTAGGTATTATAAATAAATCTTATAGCGTGCCATTTGCCATTAGAGGCAACATTCATATACAAGATTTTATGTAATCTTTTGTATCTTTACTTAAACTAAAAAATTACAAGAGGTGTCAGGGGACACCCGGTTGGAACGAAGTTCCTTTCGCTATATATTATGTACTAGTTAGTTCCAACACGCCTAAAGTGCCTGTTGAAAAATATTATAATTTCAATGGATCGTTAAGAAACGATACTTTTTGTAAAATGATAAACTTTTTTAAGAATTTTTTTTTATTGAATGTATTTCTTTTTAAAGTTCATTTTTAGATCCCTTTTGTAAGAATATGTATTATATTTTCCCGAAAAGGTCCTTTCTTTGATGAGAGCTACTTCTTTTATTAAAAGATAATGCTTTTATGTAAGAAAAGGCCTAAGAGTATGCATTTTTCTACAAAGACATACTTTTTTTAAGAACAGGTAGATACTTTTTAAAGAAATGGTAGTCTTTTTAGGATAAGGTTATTTTTTTAAGAAAATTTACTTATTTTCAGGAAGGCTACTTATCTGAAGACAAGAAAAGAAAAGGTATTATTTTATTTTTAAGAAAGATTACTTTTAAGAAAATTAATTTTTGTAAGGAAATGTATTTTTTGTAAGAGAAGGTATTTTTTTTTTGAAGAAAAGCATTTTTTACGACAGAACAGGTAAAATTTTAAGAGTAGGTACTTATCTCAATAAAAATTATTTTATTTACAAAGAAGGTACAGTTTAAAGAAATTGTAGTTTTTCAAAATAGTCCAATCCCGCCCATATTTCGACATTTCATTTTTGTCGTCGCCATTAGTTTGCCTGCGAAGTTTCAGCTCGATTGGATTACGGGAGAAGGATTAAAAATCAATCCAAAGTTTTTTCGGCATACATGCAGCGTTGCCAGTTTAGGGGATTTATCCCCAAATTGGGGATTTTTTTCAAAACAGGGGATTGTTTTTTTGGTGTGGGGATCCGGGGATTTTTTGGGGATGAAAATTTAAGATGTATTTATTGAAAGTGCTTCTTCTGTATCATTGGTTGAAAGTTTTGATCTGGCACTACCTAAATCAAAGCAAGCATACACACACAAATAATATTTGGTTTTGCGTATGTGTGATTGCAAAACCAAAGAGAAGAAAGTTAATGTGGCGAGTAAACATTTGCAAATCGTTATTGCTAAATGGTGTCAGCAAAAAGAATTGCATACACTTGTCCGTAGACTAATTAGTATACTAGACTTAACAGTTCTCTCAGCAAATTTATGACATTTGGCCTGGTGTGATATTTACGTTGGACGTTGAAAAGAATTGTTTCACTAATACCAGATAGAGGCAATGGTTCAAAACAACGAACAAAATACAAACAACGGCATTTCGTTTTGTGTGTTAAAATTATAGTGTTAAATGCAACACAAATGTATGCTAACAATAACAGTCAATAAAAAAGTGTAAAACACATTTAAATTTCACAGTTTTTCACCAAAACGACATGAAATATTATAGTCAGAAGTTATTGTAATTCCACTTGGTGTATGCCACTTTTCGTCAAGCATCTCTCTATCACACCGACCGCATCACGAGCAAGGCTGTACGTGATGACAACAATAAAACCAGCAACAAACATTTTTGATATTTGGCGTTGCTGAAAATAATAGAAGCAGTGGAGAAGAAATAACGAGATATACTAAAACTATGCACAACACAAATAATGAAGTAGATGAATCTGAAAATTATGAGACTGAAGTATTTGATATACAAAGCCTTAATGACTTTTAACCAAGTCCAGATCAAAATCCAGATCTCATTTGCCATAATCTTTTTGTTATAACTAATTATTATTAAAATAATAATAAAATATTTATATTTTAATAGTAATATAATAATTTATTATGTTTATATTTTTCAGTATTTAAGTTTTCGTTTTGTTAAACTGAATTCTAAATAAATTTTTATTTTAAAACTTTCTCGAATTGCCTTTAAAACTCTGGGGATTTTTCCGGGGATTTAAATTTTTTTTTTGGGGATTTTCAGGGATTAAAAATATCAATTCGGGGAATTTGCTTAAAAAAAACTGGCGACCATGCATATAGGCATGTGAAGTTAATATAAAGAATTTAAAAAGCCATTCAATCAAATGATGACATTTCATTTAAAAATAACCAAACACACAACATCACACATACTTTGTCCGAAGTAGCTGACGCATACGTGTGTCACATAACCACATGTTTGCCATATCAACAGCAACGAAACAGCCAAACACACAAAATCACACATACTTTGTACGAAGTAGCTGACGTATTAGTGTGTCACCATAACGTTGACTGCGCAAGCCCATGGGCTTGCAAATGAAATTTTACGTGGCTATGCTTTATATCTCCGTTCAACAGCAACAGAGAAATGTACATACATACATTATTATGTTAATACATACGCTATAGACACAATTTCGTTTGCCTCACCCCTGCCACACCACTCTTTCATTGCTCTCTTGCTCGCTCATTTTTGTTTAAAAATCTGGTTTTAGACGCAGCATAGGGTCTGGTATTAGCAGCAGCATAAAATCTGGTTTTAGCAGCAGCATAAAATCTGACTTTGGCAGATTTAGTCCCTATACGCCGCTATAGATGTTAATACATCAAAAAAGGCAATTTGTTGTAAGATAATATACTTTTTAAGAAAAGGTGCTTATTTAAAAAATTCCTTTTTTTAAGGAAAGGTACTTTGTGTAAGAAAATTTACTTTTTTAGGCAAATGTACTTCTTTACGATAAGGTATATTTTTAAGAAAACGTACTCTGTTTAAGAATATGAATAGGTATTTTTTTTTAGAAAATTTAATTTGTTTAAGAAAACGCACTTATTTAAGAAAATGTTATTTTTTTAAACTTCTTTCACTTTGACTTTTCTAAATTTACTTTTTATTCGGTTCAAACTTACTTATCCGGTCTCGGGCAACCCCGGGGGGTCAGGGACCTTACAAAACGAAGATAACATATTTCGCCAACCAGTTCGATCTTTTGCTTTATTTCTCCAGTTGGCAATACCAAGTGTACGCAGGGATTCGTCAACCTGATCCCTCCAGCGGAGTCCTGGTCTTCCTATTTTTCGTCTTCCTTCGAGTTCGGTTTCGAAACCCCTTCGTGCTGGTTCGTCTTCATCCATTCTACTGACATGTCCTAGCCAGCGCAATCGCGTTATCTTGATCCGCTTAACTATGTCAATGTCAGGGTAAAGCTCATACAGCGCATGATTCATGCGTCGCCGATACTCGCCGTTATGCACTATAGGGCCATAAATTTTTCGGAGTATTTTTCTCTCGAAGAATCCTACAGATGTTTCGTCTGCTTGCGATAGCACCCAGGATTCTGCTCCATAAAGCAAGACAGGTTGAATGAGAGTCTGGTACAGCTAGACTTTTGTTACTCGAGAGAGGGCTTTCTCTCTAAAGTGCTTGCTTAGCCCAAAATAACTTCTATTCGCAAGCACAATTCCTTGATATCAAGGCTGACGTTGTTGTTTTTGTTCACGGCAGATCCGAGGTATATGAATTCGTCCACTACCTCGAATTTATAACGGTGATCAACATTCACGCTTTGGTATAAGCGCGTGGAGGCCCTGTTCGTTGAAACCATTAACTTTGTCTTGTCCTCATTTACCGTCAGACGCACTCAATTCTCGAAAAATCCGCAGTAACTTCTCTAATTGTGCATGCATGTGACTTTTGCTGCTGATGGTTTTATTCATGTTGACTGCAGCTTTTCTCATAATGATCTCCATTAAGATGTTAAAGAGATCGCACGATAGGATGTCGCCTTAGCTGAGGCCTCGCCTAATTTCGAATGGTTCGGCAAGATCCTTACCAACTTTCACTGCGGATTTGCTGTTCGTCAAGCTCATTCTGCAAAGGCGTATGAGTTTTGCAGGAATACCAAGCTCAGACATTGCTTCATAGAGTTTCTCCTGTATCGGACTATCGAAGGCCGCTTTATAATTGATAAATAGATGATAGTTGTCGATTTGTTTTTCGTGTGTCTTCTCCAGGATTTGCCGCAGCGTGAAAATCTGGTCTGTTGTCGATTTTCCAGCCCTAAAATCAGGTCAGCGATAATTGGTTTTAGTCTTTCGCACATTATACTTGATAGAACCTTATATGCTATGGATAAAAGTCTTATTCCACGGTAGTTGGCACAGATACTCGGGTTACCTTTTTTAAATATGGGACATAGTACACTGAGACTCCAATCGCCGGGCATGCATTCATCTAACCAAATTTTGCTAATGAGCTGATGCAACCTTATCAGCTCATCGCCGCCAGCTCATCGCCGCCAGCCTTAAACAGCTGCGCCGGTAATCCATCGGCTCCTGCGGTTTTGTTGTTTTTAAGCCGGGCAATAGCTGTTTTGACCTCGTCTTGGTTAGGAGGGGGCTATCGACGTCGATGTACAATATGTAATAAACAGGCTCCACCTAGAAAAATTCCCATGAAACAAGAAACATCCCCCCACATGTTAGTCTAGACACAAACCAAACAAACAATACGAGTGTAAGAGTAAGTGTGCTGCCAATGTAATTCCATGGTCAGGGTTGTACTTCATGGATTTTCCAGTCTTGCACTTGGGCTTTTCTAAATTTATTGGGTTCAAAACTATAATATGTAATAAAGGCTCCACCTAGAAAACTTCCCTTTAAACCAAACCAAACTAAAAGTACCCAATATAGTTAGTTGACAAAAATGGGTTGTAATAAAGTTGGTAAAAAAATTGTTTAAACTCTTTTCATTTAGCCCCCATCCCGCAACGTGCTATAAGGAACTTCGTTCCAAAATTCGGAAAATATTATTTAATTAGGGCCTCACATTTCAAAACAAAAATTATTTTACTCCCTTTTCCGAAAAATGAAAAAGTCCGAGAAATTGAATTCACTACATAGGGTGTATAAATGTATGTTAATCTACACAATCGATCAACAATTTATTTTTATCTAAAATGTTGACTTTTGATAGAAATGCTTAACTTGCAGTGAGAGTCATTAAAATTTTTGCGACTCAAACTCCGACTCCAAACAAATATCCCAGACACCGACTCCAACTCCTGGTAAATTGTTCTTCATGCACCTATTTTATTTTCTCCAATATGTTGATATATTTGTCGGCTTCCTTATTTATGTTATCAAATTTGCACGCCAAACATATACATAGCTTTTGTTTAAACATAATAAATTTTAAATTGTATATTCAAACAAGCTTTTAATTACTTCAATGATTCTCAATGTATAATCCCATACTAATCCCCTTTTTGTGTGTTTATATTATGAACAGATTCAGAAACGACATTTACATCGAATGTTAATCTGCGAGGTGAAGCTGTAGACAGTGGAAACGATGGCAGTGGCGATGCCGGCGGTTCAAGTGATGAGAATCGTTCATTGCTCCAACGTGATAACTCCAATGAACGTAACGATGACAGCAAGGCCGATACCAGTGGCCCAAAGGCGTAGCAATTAATGAAATCTAAAAACAAAAAGGACTAAATCCTAAAATATAATTTCTTACACAAAAATATAATAAAAAACAAAACAAAAAAAGAAAATCCCACACATCTTTTATGCCGAACAGAATGTGAATATTGAAAAGCAATGAACAGTATTTTAGTCTGAATAAATGTTATTTTTAATGAAATTACCAGCAACAACTATTGTATAAATGATATTAATAATTAATAATTCATAGTTAATAATTGAGAATCCCACTAGTAAAAAAGGAGAATATAAAAAAAATAATTGTGTAAAATAATTTAGTTAAGCTTAACAAAAAAAAAAACCAAAAACAAAATCTGGGTATAATGAAAACAATCTTAAAAATAAATTTTGAAAAATAAAAAATTATACAGCTTCACTGTTTTTTATACATGTACTCCGTCAAACCAAACAAAAATTGAGATATACATATACTAAATATATATATATATATATACACCTCCAGGGGAGTGGTTGAAGAAAGCCTTAGCCCCTTCCCTTAGTCAAGGATAACAAAAGCAAACCGAAACACTTGGATACACTTAAATTGATCACCACAAAAGCCTCTTTGATAAATCTAAATGGAAATAGTGCATAGGCGTGTCAGAAATTTTGACCTAAAGACACTTTATTTATTTATTTATAACATTAAGAAGAGTAACACTTTTACCAAGCGCATCGTGAGCATCGATTAATTCTTTATACACTTCAACAAACAAACAAAACCAAAATGCTAAATATTTACAAGAAATCCAAATCTTAAGCAAGAAAACTCAACGAAAACCAGCAAACCGGCAAAAGACACAAGACAAATGCAACAATTTATTCAAAATCTAACTATCTTAAGGCAATTGCTTCAGGTTAATTCATGTAAACTGCAAAACTAAAACCTATTTATAAAAATAACTATAAAGAAATATTAAAAGATATTAACACAAAAAGTGCAACAACCGCAACCACAAATAGGCGCAAATATATCCTTAAAGCAAAATAATAAATCATGTTAAAAGTTGTATGTATTTAATCCTCAAACTCATACACTCATAATAAATATGTACATGCATAATATCGTACTAATACTCGTAGTAGTGATATCCAGATCCGTAAATGTGCTCAGTTCTCTAGTGTTCATTTCTTTGATGCCATAATACTCGTACTACTTGTATGTCAAAGTAGGGTAGGGAGAAAAATTTAAAATTAAATTAGTATTATACTAGAAAATGCCTCTATGCAGTTTTGTAATGGGTTCATAGCCACAACAAATCTCTGGTTGAAGTAAAGGAAAATTAAAAGAAATACTTCTAATAATTATAACACAGTGTTACGAATTTTCTTTAATCGGCCTTTTTAGCGCCGTTTTAATCCCGTTAATAAACCAAGGTTCGTTTTCAAATTACGATAAGTACAACGGTTTTAGTTCCTTGTATTTTGCTGATACGGTTTTAAAGATAACACTTCACAATAACCCAGGAAAAATATAATGGAGTAGTTTGTAATAATATACGATATAAAAAAAGTAAACACTTGGTGGAAGTCATTCTCCATTTTTTCAATCTCTGATTCCCAATAGATAATATAATTACATACACTCCGGTTCACTTATTTAAAGCCACTAAAAATTCCATATTCAGCAGCCTGTATCTTTTGTAATTTGTAACCGATAGCAGAATTTTAAAATCGAAATGGACGCTAGACATCTTGAGATATAAAAAAAATCATGACAATAGTGGTTTCTTAACTAAAGAACTTGTTTTGAACAATTTGTAAAAAAAAACCAAAAAATGTCCTTTTTTTTATTTCACTGGCACTTTATTATTTTTAAACTAAGCGATGATTTTTTCTAGGGAGCGTTTGTTTTTTTTTACAATATATTACGTATAAATCATTTTATGAGTCAAACTGGCAAAACAAAAAAATTTAAATCTATCGGAAAAAACTAAAATCGATGTTTAACGTTCTGAAGGATATTCTAACCGCGCAAAAGCTAAAAAAATGACGGGGCCCAACAGTTGTCTGCAATCACATCAAGGAGCCCGAGGGGTATGGACACAATGTTAACGGAAGGGTTTCATTATCTATATCAACGTATGAGAAAAGAAAAATCATCAGAATTGCTTCACGCAAAGAAAAAACTCGTTCATCCCAAGCGAAATCTCAGATAACTGAAGTTCGTTTGGGGACTGTAGTTGGGAGAAACGAACTTCTGTTAAGCCATACATGCCATTTCGTTTGGGAGAACCGAAAAATGTTTGCAGTAAACGAGTTATGAAAAACATAAGCTGGAAAAACGTTTGCGAGAAACGAAAAACGGTTCCGCCAACTGTTCCCTCGGAGCAACCGAGTTGTAGTTGATCCTAACAGCAACCGAGTTGTAGTTGATCCTAACTAAAAAAAACGTTTGCAAGAACTGAAAAACGTTTGCAGTAAACGAGTTATGAAAAATTAACGCTGAAAAAACGTTGGTGATAAACGAAAAACGGTTCCACCAACTGTTCCTTCGGTTACGGCAACCGAGTTGTAGTTACAGCAACCGAGTTGTAGTTTCTCTACTCAGTACAACATTACTTGTACATTAAAATTTATATTTATGGTTTCCATAAGCTCTTTTTTGTGTAAATTTCCAACTTTTATGATTTTGGTTTTACCCATAAAGTTTGTTTTAAAAAAAGTTGGAATTTTTGTCTATCTTTTCAGTGTCTACTGACACGTCTGTCTCGCCTTGCATTCAAATAACAACTAAAAGCGAAGCAAACTACAACGCGTGAGTTGTCCATCCAAGATATATTGACAACGCAAAAGCCTTTTATATGTATGCGTGAGTGTGTTTGTCAAACGAGTGGACTGTGTATACAGCCGACAGAATGAGAGAAAGAGGGAAATTTACGTTCTTCGTAATCTGTGCTCTCATTAGAAAAATGGCTAATTTCAGTTATCGCAAACGTTTTTTAAACTTGCGACAAATGTAATTTTGTACGCGTTTAATGCAAACGAGATCTCGTTTGCAACAACATGATACACATTTGCGATATATGAGTTTATTTGGGAGAACTACATAAACGGTTGCGATTAACAAATTAATACAAATCAATCAAAGTATTGTTGTGGCAACCGAGCAATAAACTTTTTTTTTCTTTGCGTGTTCTAATTCTGCCTTATCCTTGCCAAAAATAAGAGCTCAAGCTGGAGTGGAAGCGAACAAGTCATGAGTTGAGAGCTGAGTTTCTTAAATAACTAAAATTACAAAAAAAAAACGCCTCTTATTGTTCCTCGTAAGGAAAAGCGGCTTCAATACGCAAGAGACTATATGGTATGGGATGTGCAGCCAAGAGGCCATGTAAGTGACTGGAGAACCGTTGTATTTACGGATGAGAAGAAGTATAATTTGGATGGGCCTGATGGCTACAACTATAATTTCCATGATCTGCATAAAGCAAAACTTTGTTTGAACAGACATCACAGCCGAGAGGGCGGCGTTGTGGTCTGGGGTGCTATTACGTACTATGGCACCATCGATCTTGACTTTCAAAGTGCAAATATGACTGGCGCAACCTATAAAACGTTATTGGAATCGGATTTTCCGAAGTTCAGTGAACTATTTGGTCCCATATCTTGAATATTGCAACAGGTTAATGCCCCTATACACAACGCCAGAGTAGTTAAGGAGTTCATTGCAAGCCAAAATGTTAATATTCTTGACTGGCCACCCTATTCGCCAGATCTAAACATTATCGAAAATATCTGGGGTTGGTTATCTCGTAAGGTCTATGAAGGAAGTAGAGAATTTGATGACAATTCAGGCCACAAAGGATGCTTGGAATTAACTTTCGTTTAATTACATAAATTCTCTTTATCTCTCAATGAAAACAGGTATATTTGAAGTTATTGAAAACAAAGGGGGCTGTACCCATGACTAATAGTTCTTAAATAAAGTAAAATAAATTAAAAAGACAAGAAAAACTGTTTTTCATTAAATTTATTAAAGTGTCTTTATTCAAGTGAACCAAAAAAATAGCACATTTTAGGTATTTTTTTTATAAATTGCTCAAAAAGAGTTCTTTAGTTAGGAACCACTATTATCGTGATTTTTTTATATCTCAAGATGTCTAGCTTCCATTTCCAATTTAAAATTCTGCAAACGTTTACAAATTGCAAAGGATACAGGCTGCTGAATATGGAATAGTTAGTGCCCTTAAATAAGTGAACCGGAGTGTAATTGAATCGGCAGTTTAAAGAAGGGATCGTATCCATAAGCCAGAAAAATACAAAACATGACGAAGTAGGGAACAATGGCCGGACAAGGGAACTAGTCAACGTTATAGCTGTTTGTATGCAGTTTTACTATTGAGGGAGTTGGCCCCTGATTCTTTAATTTACAGCGACCGTGTTCTATGTCCTGCCCTACACAACTATTTACCGCGGACATTCAAATTTTAAATTTTTGGCGCTTGTTCCCTTTCTTAAACTACCGATTCAATTGTGTTTGATAAACCTTTTCAAACAAGTGTTTTTTGTTACAAAAATTTCGTTACAACGATGTGACATGTAACTGCGTGAAAATTGAAAGATTCGTAAGGTGTTACAAGTGTGAACGCATGTTTAATTATTTCATCATTTTCTATGCGTTTCCTCAAAATGTATGCTAGTGGGAATAGGCTATTAATCGTATTGCGTTCAAATTCTGGCATCAATTCTAATTGTATCAAAACTCCAAACAGCCCAGTGCCTTTCAATAAAAATTTCGTGGAACTTAAACTCTCATGCACAGTTTTATTCCATATTACTTTATACGAGTATGCCAGACATGAATTACTTTCGAGCATCTACAGTGAAGCGGATTTATAGGGTATATTTTAAACTTTTGCCAATTCATAGTGTAGTTTAAGAAATTCTAACTCATCCTCACAGGAGACATTGTAATTGGTATTATCCCATTGTGGGTAAATTCCAATTGCTATTGGAATCCTACTCTTGTCAGTTTTATTCAATTTTAAATTCTTTATGGTATCTTTACTTAAAATGTAACTGTGCAAACGTTTGCACATAATTGAAATTGGTTTTTTTTATATAATGCACATCGCAAATCAATGCGACTGCTTGCGGAAATCGTGTCACACAAATCGCAATCAAGTTTGTTGAGTTGAAAGTCTGGTTGAAAGTTGTTTAGATAAAAATATGTTTACAAATATGTATTGTATTTTGTTCGTTCACCGTCAAAACAGCCTTTTGATATAACTTTTATAAATTTAATAATAGTGTAAATAACTTTTTTTCCTTCGTCATATGGCATCAATCCTATCCCCAAAAGAAAATAAAGTTAATTTTAGCTCCCTAGTTTTCATATTGTTGTCCCCGGCAATATGTTAGATATATTTCGCCAGAGAGTAATAACTAAACCTACATCCTATTATAACCATTTCAAGATTGAACTTCCAACAATTATGTCGCCTACAGATTGGGGTTTACTGTTTAATACCGTGAGGGGGGCGGTTATTTTTAATAGAAGGGGCGAAAAAAATGCAGTTATTCAAAACTTTTAAAAATATAACGGGTCCGCCAAATAACTTTTTTTTTTTGAAAATGCTATAAAAAAAAACTACTGAATATTTTCTCAAATTTCTTTTTTTATTTGAGAGGACAATCCTTCCGGTTAATAATGGAAAATAATTTCATTCCAATGGCTGCCTCGGCTGAACATGCAGTAGCTTCGCTAAGTGGGCCTGCGATCGACTTACAGAAGATGCCGATTTTGCCAAAAAAAATCATATTTTCAGATGAAGCTCATTTCGATCTTGGCGGGTATGTAAACAAGCAAAATTGTCGCATTTGGGGCACAGAAAACATACATTGAAAAGCCGATGCACCCAAAACGAGTCACTGTTTGGTGCGAATTTTGGTCCAGAGGCATAATTTGGCCAGTTTTCTTCGAAAATGATCAAGGAGTGGCCGTTACAGTCAATGGCGATCATTATCGGGCCATGTTGAACGAATTTTTGTTCACAAAAATTGAAGAGGACGATACTGGCAACATTTGGTTTCAACAGGACGGCGCTACGTGCCACACAGCCGAAGCTACACTCGATGTTTTGCGCCCTGTTTTTGTAGATCGCATTATCAGCCGCAGAGCTGATGTCGTTTGGCCACCTCGGAGCTGCGATTTGACACCGTTGAACTATTATTTGTGGGGTGCCCTCAAAGATAAGTGTTACGCCGACAAGCCAGAGACAATTGACGCTTTAAAGGACAATATTCGTGAAGCCATTGGTGAAATACAGCTGCACACATTCGATAATGTGCTTAAAAATTGGACCGATCGTGTAGGCTACTGCATGGCCAGCCGAGGCAGCCATTTGAATGAAATTATTTTCCATTATTAACCGGAAAGATTGTACTTTCAAATAAAAAATTAATTTGAGAAAATATTCAGTAGTTTTTTTTATAGCATTTTCAAAAAAAAAAGTTATTTGGCGGACCCTTTATTTAATTTCTGCCGGATCGAATGTTTGGTTCAATATGCAGCGGTAGTCCATGTATTTCATCTATTTACCTTGACTCGTCAATCATATTTTTCTATCATTATGCTTTGAACAGTTTTAATTTGTCTGGATATCACTTCGTGGAGGTTATGAAATTGTTAAACTTAAATAAAATATTTCATTTGAAAATTAATCGCTATTTAATATTACATTCATTTTTCCTAAACGCATTCAAAGTCTATATCGAAATCCGCTGCAATTTCATTATCTTAAAATGCCTACGAAAACTTAGCCTAAAATTCACAATTTGTCCATAAAAGCGCAAAACAAAAGTAAATGTATTAAAAAAAATATTAGGGAATTTTCATTATTTTCTTTTTCTACCTAAGAACAAAACAAACAACAGAACCCACTTAAAAGAGATAATCGTTCAAATGTTACTCTCATATTTTTAGTATCGAAAAAGAACAAAAGCAAAAAAAAAATATACTATATATTATATTATATAACTAAAGTTTGTGCTGTACCTTGGAAGTAAAATTTAGCAAGAAATTTAAATTCGTACACAATAAAATGCCAATTTCACCATATTGAGAAACAAAACCAAATCAAACGAAAACAAGCAAGAGAGAGACCACTGTAAATACATTGGGATAGTTGATATAAACGTACTAAGCTTATTTACAATTACATATTTAATAAAACAAATTAATTATAATAATAACAACAATTAAAATAATACCAATATGTTGCATTACTGACTTTAAATGCTACCTAGTATACCTAAGTATCATGCAAATATTGTATTTTTTTGTAAGCCTCTAACAAAACAACTGCAGTTTATTAATGAAAAAAATAATCCAAAAATATATTTAATAATAATACGAGTAATAACAAAAACAAAACAAAAGATAAATCGTGACAGAATGTATGGAGATTGATAAGAAAACAAACTAACAAAAAGAAAAGCATTTATTATTATTTATCTGAAATGTCCAAATTGTTAAAATTAAAACGTAAAGTAAAACGTATTGAAGAGGTATTAATGAATTCTAGATAAAAGTGGATGCAAGAAATTATTAAAATTTGTATTGTTTACAAAGGAAATAAAACAACAAGAAAGAACACCCAAAGGATATTCACCCTCATGCACGCTATCAACACAAGTTAGGGTATTCAAAATCGACGAACACTTAACAACTGGTAACTTCAAAATTTTACTGCCAGAAAATAAAGCCCAAACCGATAGTTTTGGAAATCGTAGACAAAATTGTTGTAGTTTTCCATACCTATTATTAATATCTTTCAAAATATGCGCCCCAGAATGGAAAAATTTTGCAATTAAAATTAAAAACATATCTATTTGATTTTGAACAATATGAATTGAAACTTGAAAATTCTAATTCAAACTTAAAATACTTTCTTTTATTGACAGTTTTACAACCTCATGATGTCAGACGTGTAATTAATTAAACAAATTTCAACATATTCTTCCAACTGGCTCTATCCTTCGCCTTTTCGCACCAGTTGGAAACACCAAAGATATGGAGGGATTCTTCTGCCTAGTCTTTCCAGCGGAGTCTTGGTCGTCCTCTTTTCCTGCTTCCATCGGGTACGTTATCAAAAATCTTTCGCGCTGGCTCATCTTCATCCATTCTGATAACATGGCCTAGCCAACGCAATTGGCACACTTTGATTCGCCTAGCTATGTCCACGTCAGAGTAGAGATTAAATAGCTCTGCGTTCCAGCCACGTCGGTACTCGCCATTTTCTCTAACAGGACCATATATTTTACGGAGAATTTTTCTCTCGAATACTCCCAGTTGTTTTTCATCCGCTTGCGATATGACCCAAGTTTCGGAGCCATATTTAAAGACAGGTAAAATGAGAGTCTGATATAGCTGGACTTTTATCCGTCGAGAGAGGGCTTTGTTCCCAAACTGCCTGCTGAGCAGAAAATAGCATCCATTTGCAAGCACAATTCTCCTATCTATGTCCAGACTGACGTTGTTGTCCTTGTCCATGGCGGATCCAAGGTAGACAAATTCATCTACTACTTCAAAATTAAACCGGTTGTCAACGTTCAAGTGCGGACCAAGTCGAGACGTTTCTCTAGTCGTTGACACGAACAATTTTGTCTTGACTTCATTAACAGCAAGACCCACCTTCGATGATTCCCTTTCGATTCTTGATAATACTGCAGTAACCTCTCGCAAATTTCGCCCAACATATGGCTGTTCGTGTTGATGGTTTTGTTCGTATTTACTGCAGCCTTTATCATTATTATCTTCATTAAGATGTTGAAGAGATTGCATGAAAGTGTGTCGCCTTGTCTAAGTCCTCGCTTGGTACAGAATGGTTCAGTGAGGTCTTTCCCCGCTCTCACTGCTGATTTGGTGTTGATCACCGTCATTCTACAGAGGCGGATCAGTTTTGCCGGAATACCAAGTTCAGACATAGCTTCGTACAGTTTTCCCCGTATTGGGCTATCGAAAGCAGCTTTTTAATCGACAAAAAGGTGGTATGTATCGATTTGCTTTCCGTGGGTCTTTTCCAGGATTTGGTGTAGCGTGAATATTTGGTCAGTCGTGGACTTGCCTGGTCTAAAAGCACACTGATAAGGTCCAATCAGGTTTTCAATAATTGGCTTTAGTCTTTCACATAATACGCTCGACAAGACCTTATACACGATGGATAAAAGACTGATACCACGATAGTTGGAACAGACAAAGGGATCGTCCTTTTTGAATACAGGACATAATACACTGAGACTCCAATCGTCAGGCACTGATTCCCCAGCCATATATCGCATATAAGTCGATGAATGTGGGCTAGCAGTCCTTCGCCACCTGCCAAAAAAAGTTCAGCGGGTTGGCCATCCGCCCCAGCGGCTTTATTATTCATAAGGCGGGAGATCGACGTTCTAATCTCGTCTTGGTTGGCAGAGGGGGGGGGGGGGTTACAATCTAGACTATCTATCTTCCACTATCATTACCTCCTGATCCTCAGCGGAAGAATCGGAGTGGTGTAGTGCTGAAAAGTGGTCTCTCCACATTTTGAACACACACTGCTTCTCAGTCACCAGATTCCCATTCTCGTGCTTGCAAGAGAGCAGCCCATTATTAGGCCCGTTATTCGATATTCTTACCCACTGGAAAAATTGTGGGGATTCAACATAATTCGGTTTTCTCACTCTCGCTCTGCTCTCACTGCCTTTTTTTCCGCCTAAATAGTTGGTTTTTCCTTCCTTCTTAGCCTCTTGTACCGCCCACGCGTTCTAACTAACTGTTTCCTTGCCATACGTGCAGCGTCTTTTTCATCAGTTGCAATGCGACAGTCTTCGTTGTACCATGGCTTGTCCTTCTGCCGTTTTCGATATCCAAGTTCAGTCCTTGCAGCGGATTCCAAAGAACGGGAGATGTACTTCCACTGTGCATCAGGGTCTTCGGGTGGGGGGGGGGGGGTATTCTGCTCTAGCAGGAGAGAGAGCTTCTGTCGATAGGACATTGATATCTCCGGTATCTGTAGCTTGTCAATATCCAGCTTTTCCTGTGTTCGGCTTTGTAGGTTTTTCACCCTGCTCAGTCTTGTGCGAACTTTCGCAGCCACCAGGTAATGCTACGAGTCGATATTGGCACCTCGAATCACACGCACATCCATTACACTAGGAGAGTGACTGCCATCTATTACCAAGTAATCAATCTGGTTCTTCGTCAGGAGATATCCAGGTCACCTTATATATGTCCTAACTTAAAATACATCAATGAAAAATCAAGAATTCTATTTGAAATGTAAAATGCATCAATTGAGATTGCTAAGATAAACAGATATCAAATTGATAAGATATCAGTTGAACTTGAAAAGACATCAATTGTAGTTTAAAAGACTTCAGTTGAAATTTAAAAGCCATTAATTAAAATGTAGAAGAAATCAATTGAATTTAAAAAAAAATTGAATAGTTTAAAAGAAGCCAACTGAAATTCAAAACACATCACATGAAATTCAAAGGACATCAATTGAAATTCAAAAGACATCAAATTAAATTTCAGGGGCACTAATTGAAATTTAAAATACATAAATTTTAATTTAATGACTGTAATTAATATTTAATAAACTTCAGTTGAAATGGGAAAGCCGTCAATTGAAATTTAAAATTCCTCAGTTGAAATTCAAAAATCATTTACCGATTTTAAATGTTAACAGCTTTATTCATAAAAAGTTGTCATCGGTTTGTTAAAGGTAAGGTTTACGAAGGTAAACTATTAAGAGTTCTCTAAGGCTCTCTAAATAAAATACTCAGTATGAATACGGTAAACCGTCTCTTTAGGCGTAAGAAACGGCAGTGGAGAAAGCGCGAGAGTGAGAAAATTGAGTCATATAGAAGGAAGAACGAAGCCCGAAAATTCTACCAAAAAGTCAAAAACGGAACTAATAGACATGGTTCAGGGCTCCCATCTGTAAAGACAAGGACGGAAATCTCATCGCAGATGTGCAGAGTCTGTTGGGAATATGGAGAGATCATTTCTCCGCGCTATTGGTACCTGAGATATCCAATAACGAGACAATCGATCAAAATTTGGACAACGGCGTCGATTGCCCCCCTCCTAACCAAGACGAGGTCAGAACAGCTACTGCCCGGCTTAAGAACAACAAAGCCGCAGGACCCGATGGATTACCGGCGGAGCTGTTTAAGGCTGGCGGCGATGAGCTGATAAGGTGCATGCATCAGCTCATTAGCAAAATTTGGTTAGATGAATGCATGCCCGGCGATTGGAGTCTCAGTGTACTATGTCCCATATTTAAAACAGGTGACCCGATTCGCTGTGCCAACTACCGTGGAATGGGCCTTTTATCCATAGCCATAGCATAGCATCAAGTATAATGTGCGAAAGACTAAAACTAATTATCGCTGACCTGATTGGACCATACCAGGCCTGGAAAATCGACAACCGACCAGATTTTCACACTACGCCAAATCCTGGAGAAGACCCACGAAAAACAAATCGACACCTATCATCTATTTGTCGATTATAAGGCGGCCTTCGATAGCCCGATACGGGGGAAACTCGACGAAGCAATGTCTGAGCTTGGTATTCCTGCAAAACACATACGATTTTGCAGGATGACCCTGACGAACACCAAATCCGCAGTGGAAGTTGGTAAGGATCTTACCGAACCTTTCGAAACTCAGCGAGGCCTCAGGCAAGGCGACACCCTATCGTGCGATCTCTTTAACATCTTAATGGAGATCATTATGAGAAAAGCTGCAGTCAACATGAATAAAACCATCAGCAGCAAAGTCACATGCTGCTCGCGTATGCTGATGATATAGGTATCAGCGGATGCACAGTTAGTGAAGTTACTGCCATGTTTTCGTGAATTGAGAAGGAGTCAGGAAAAGTGGGACGGTAAATGAGTACAAGACAAAATTAATGGTTTCAACGAGCAGGGCCTCCACGCGATTAGACCAAAGCGTAAACGTTGATAACCCTTATAATTTCGAGCTGGTAGACGAATTTGTATACCTCGGAGCTGCCGTAAACAAAAACAACAACGTCAGCCTTGACATCAAGCAGAAAATTGTGCTAGCGAATAGATGTTATTTTGGGCTAAGCAAGCACTTTAGAGATAAAGCCCTCTCTCGAGTAACAAAAGTCAAACTTTACCAGACTCTCATACAACCTGTCTTGCTTTATGGCGCAGAATTCTGGGTCCAATCGCAAGCAGATGAAACATCTGTAGGAGTCTTCGAGAGAAAAATACTCCGAAAAGTATCGGCGACGCAAGAACCATGAGCTGTATGAGCTTTATCCCGACATTGACATAGTTAAGCGGATTAAGATAACGCGATTGCGCTGGCTAGGCCATGTCAGTAGAATGGATGAAGACGAACCAACACGAAGGATTTTCGAAACCGAACTCGAAGGAAGACGAAAAATAGAAAGACCAAAACTCCGTTGGAGGGATCAGGTTGACGAATCCCTGCATACACTTAGTATTGCCAACTGGAGAGATAAAGCAAAAGATCGAACTGGTTGGCGAAACATATTATCTTCGTTTTGTAAAGTGCCTGACCCCTATAGGTTGTTCGAGACCGGATAACTAATTAAGTATCAATACGGTACTATTGAAACCTTTACTAAATCTTAAAGCTTCCAACAGCTGATGAATGTTTTATAACCAATTTATTGTTTATTTATGCATAAGGCCGTTAGTTTTTAAAATTTAATTCGTATCCATCAAATTTTAATTGAAGTCTCTAAAAATGCAGTTAATGTCTTTGAAATTTTTACAGAGGCCTATTAAATTTCAATTGATGTGTTCCAAATTTTAATTCATGTGGCTTAACTTTTAAATTTAAATTTTTAATTGATTTTGTACAAATTTCTTGACGAATTTGCAAAAGTAGATTAATGTTTTTTATATATCAAGTGGAATTTTTAAATTTCTATTTATTTTTTGTTTAAATTTTAATTCGAAATGGAGTACAATGGAGTCTATCGTACAAATGTACCAATGTTTATATTTTGTTCGGTTTTTGACAGTTGTACATTATGGTACAACTGTGAACTATGTGATTATTTATAATTTTAAGAAGAGCCTTTCTCTTGGTACACTTTGTGATCATTTTTGAAAAGTTGTTGCACTATCAGGTACAGGTCTTGAAATACATGGTAAATACAAAATATTTCAGCGTGGATTAGAAATTTTTACAAAGTTCCATTTCTGAATTCTAAATGGTCGGAAAAGAGGGTTTGGTACGATATACATGTATCAAGATTCACTATGGTTCGAGTTTTACAAAGTGTATTAATTTTGTGTGTAAAAAAAAACCGTCGGTGTTGCAACAGCTGGCGTGCGCAACATGTGAGACTGGGTTCTGGTACATGAGAATCTGGCAATACTGCTCTGACCACCGTACATTTCTTTCGAGTATTGAGCCATGTAAAAGCTTCTCACAGCACCGTTAGGAGCCGGATTAAAGTTTTAAAAATTGCTAGAGCTCACTGGTTGTGTGACGAGCTACCTCTTTCTCAATCTCCTCGCTAATTCTAGCAGCTTTTGGATTGCTCGTCCCATGTCCCTGTTTATACATCATTTCCGATGAATATGTCGAACTAACTAATTAATTGCATTGGTTATCAAATATTTTCTCCAAAATTTCATACTGTAGAGTACTTCTTGCCCACTTTCCCTTAAATTTATATTATTTAGTGCAAATGAAATTCGATCTACTTCCCAACTAATTTGAGTCTTCTACCCTTTTATCATAATCCAGCTTTCGAAATCCGTCCAAAACTATTAAATAAATAATAAAAACTTGTTTTCAATTTCAAGCCAGTTTTGGCACGACCAGGGGGTTTCTATGGCACAGCTGATCGAAAATCGACTAGGGAAATCATGTAGAATGAGAAGCCAAAGAAGTCGTACAGATTAGAGACCGACCATGCAGCAAACTAAGTATAAAAGTATTTGATTGATACTAATTACAGCTAAATTATGTTTGCATCGAACGAAAATACGCATTCGCTTTCCGTATTATGCCAATCAAAGAGTAAATTACCAAGCACCTCGAACTCGATGAAATGGCCTACTACCTCATCGTCATGAAGAGAGTAATGGAGGCTCTTGAGTATTGCTCTATGGCACGACAGTTTTCGTTCTCTTTATTTTACTTAACAGTTTAAAATAAGTCTTTACTTGATATCACTATTGCCGTCGATTTGTATCTTTCACCGTTTGTGTAGCATACTTTTAAGGGTTTAATAACAGAGTAACGCGAAATAAATACAAACCCCATCAACTATTTGTACAAGATTCTTGTCTTGGTTTATCATCTTTTTAAGTGAATTAATCGGTATTGGAGCGAATTGATCAAACATTGCTTGGCGACTTGGTGTATTGTAGCATTGGCATATGTTTAGGCGTAGCATCAATCGCCCTGTTATTTACTTCTACATTAAGCCTGTTTTTTCATTCCCTGCTAAAATAATTTGTCGACCACTTTGTATGGGGAACTAAGCTATGTTTAGCAGGGAATAAAAATACAGGCTCATTATAACCAAATATTAATTAAGTCCAATATATAGAGCATTAACAAATGTATTAGTTTGACATCTATGTGAAATTAGGGCAAAATCTAGGAAACTTTTCCGTATATTCTATGAACAAAATCTTTAAAATTGTAATTTTTTCATAATAACAAGCTTGTTTTTTATTCCCTGCTAAACTAATTTTTCGACGACTTTGTATGGTGTGCCGCTTAATATCGCTTAGTTCCCCATACAAAGTCGTCGAAAAATTAGTTTAGCAGGGAATATAAAAACAGGCTTAATGTTACCAATTTATTAACCGTCATTTCTTTTAAATTACGACACTTTTTTATTTGTATAGTACATAACTTGACAGTTTACAATGAGTCATTTCTCAATAACACTATAACTCGACGATGTAAGTTATGCGCATTTGAACTGACCCAAGATTCGCTTTACTGCAATATTTACATCATGTGTAGCTCCTCGCTAGCCATTTCACGAACCATCTCATAGTAACGTCATATGCACCTAATTGTTCTACTTCATACCGCAGCCACTTAATCGTTAGTGGTGGGATCGCATTGTGTTGCCAAAGAATTCATCAACAATTCGAGGTGAGATTATGTATGGCAGTTTTCAACTTAAAGTGATCACTTATGGTCATTAACTTTCGCTAATCGTTGAGAACAAATAAGCTGCAATTCACACCACGAACTGTTTGTTGGCATTCTAATGTTACTTTGAAATACTTGGGATTCAGACGTTAGTTAAGCCGAAAATTTAAAGCACTTTTAATGTAGCAATATTTATGAAATATTTTCATAGATTGTATAAAACGAAATTTTTTAAATTTGCTCATAACATATACCTCACATTTTTATAGCTATCATGAAACCGGCAACAGAATTCTCTTTATGATCCCTAGCAAACGGAGAGCAATCTCAGAGCTAGCCACAGCTTCTCATCAGCGTAGTAACCCTCTGAAGATGGAAAGTTAGTGACACAATTTCTAAATACATATTTATATCATCATTCATAATTTGTATTCTAACTGTAGTATATTTTATTATAACTGGCTTCAAATTTAAATTTATCACAAGTGATGTTTTAGTCATTATTTGAAAGAAAGGTGAATCTTCTCAAATTGGCTCTTTAATGAAAGGCTCGTCGCAAAAGATAATTACTGCTACAATACATGAATATACACATTTTTAGGAAGTACCATGGACGCGATTGTTTTTATATTTTATAGGCCTTCGTTGATTCTGCGAATACCCTACGTGGAACGCAGTGCATCATACACAGTCATATGTACATATCAACACTGACCATTCTAACACCTTTACACACACATGCAGGCAAGACACGGCATTACCAATTTGAATTTAGGCTCCTTAGAAACATATCAGTGAAATCTCCAAACATTCAAATGATAAACTATTTGATTGCGGCACTCATCACCACCAACTTTGACACTGACACCTTACGCCACATCTCACACTCACATACACACATGCATACCACACCAAAAACAACAAAAAATATAAATTGGTATAATATATTAAAATTGTTTAGGAATTGAATCGTGTATCGCTTTCAAAACTATAACAATTATGTTGTTAATAGTTGATCCCCTTTAAATCAAATGAGTCAATTTGTTTACTATTCCCATCATTTTATTTTAGTCAGATTTTGTTTCCATAATACAAGCTGTAACCCTTCCCAGTCCAAATTCATTGGCCTTTAATAGTTATTTTAATTATTTATTTCGTTGAATAGAATTAAAGTGAAAATATTGTTGTATAGTTATTAAAATCCAAAAATCAAATTATAAAAACAAACAAATATATAAGAGCAAATATAATTTTATAAACTATTTCCGAAACAAGTTGTAAAAAAGACAACATTTCAGTGATTATGAAATAAAGAGAAAAAACTAAATTTAAACAATTAAAGTGATTTTTGTTTTCGAACTTAGCTAAATTCGACTGAACGAAACGTTTCAGCTGGTAAGTATTGTATTGTGAACTATCATTATTACACCATATTTTGTATTTCAAGAACACTGTGCGACAGAGGATTTAGGGCCGGAATGATTCCAAAACATTATGAATGCAACAGATAAAGTTGTAGCTCTTTCCTCATTTCCTACTTCATTCTCACTGCCTTAAGACGCTGAAAAATCAGACTTTTTTTTATGCAACTTTTTCCGTCGCTGCTGTCATTTATCGTTCCTGATTTCACTGGTGTCATGCTTCTTGTGAAACTTTCTTTATTGTATTTCTTTGTATTATTCCTGCTCCTGATGCTGCTACTATTCCTGTATTCCCGTGTTCCTGTGTTGATTTATATAACTTCTTCGCCTAATATTCCTGCGTTCCTGTGTTCCTTATAACGGTTGCGAGGCTCGTCGACAGTTGGGGGGTTTCTTTGTTCGATATCTTCATTGTGTATTTGGTATATACATATGTTGGTAAAGTACGAATAACAGCCAGGGTGGAAGTGGGCGGTACCACGCCCCCTTTTCAAAAATCGCTCTCACGGTTTTTGTAATAGACCGATTGATATGAAAATTTCACAATGTGGTACTGATGACCTGCTGATAGTCCTAATAATAATAGCCTCAATTATTTCAAAAAAAACTATTAGAGATCGAGAAAAATCTTCGTCCTTAGCTATACTTGGTAGTAATTGGATAAAGGGAGTGGCACCGCCCATACAACTTGAAATTTAAAATGGCTATATCTCATGAACTATCAGAGGTATGAAGATGAGATTTGGTATATGTGTTGTTGGTACAGTACGAATTACAGCCACGATGGAAGTGGAATGTGCCACGCACATTTTTAAAGAAACCGTTATAGCCTACAGATACGAACAGGCTATTTGGAAGCAAGTTGACGAAAAGGGTCGACGAGCCGCCCACACATGTCAATATTTGACTATTACATAAAGTAAACTATATCAAATAATTATCCGTACACCAGGTACTTGATAATATATTTCAATATTTCTCAAAAAATATATGGCCGATTCTTTTTAAACAATTTTTTTTTAATTTCAATGCTTCTAACTTAAAAAAAAATATTTGAATCAAATCGGTCATATATCTTTAGAGATATGTACATTGAAATATATTCACAACTGCCTGGTGAACGAACAATTGTTTGATACTCGTAGAGTGCGCACTGGGACAGATTTAAAAAAATTACCGGCCAAAATTAATAACGTCGTTGTTTTTGACCTTAGACGTGTCAAACTCATTCGCCGTTAGGTTTTTGTGGGTGCTGAGCTCACTTCAGGGGGAGGGGGGTCGAGTTATAGATGGGAGGGGAAGGGTTAAATTTAAAAAAAAAGAAAAAAACGTTATGGGTGTCGTTTCATAAGTTTTTGGATGCCCCGATTTCATTTTTGGCAAACATTTTTCGATCCGGATTTCGATAACTAACATAAGGGAGGGAAGACCAGGTATAATTTTACCTTTTCACACAAAATTTCGTTTCTTTACAAGGTTTAACGTTTTAAACTTTTCTACCAACTTTATTGGAAATTATAAAATAAATTAAAAGTTTCAGAAGTTTGTTTCGTAACCATACAAGATTTACTTGGGACCTAAAAAAAAAAACTTCGTTTAAAAAAATCTAAATCATTACGTTCGACATTTTCATCATCGACGTCTTTGGAACTTTCGAAATTTTAGTTTGAAATTTCGAAATAATTGGCAAATGTACAAGGTGGCGCAAAAGTAATCCTCCTATCAGAAAATGCTATAAATTTTTGCGGTTGGCCCCTAATGTCAGTTCTGTTTTGACATTTGTGTAGTAAACACATGCGAAATACACGTTAATAAACAATGTTACGCTATACTGCTCCGGAACGCGGAATATTGCTGACTATTTATTTGACCAATAATAGGTCGGTGACTTTGGCACAACGTGAATTTCGTCGCAGATTTCCTGGCCGTCCAACGCCTGCTGGTGAAACACTGCGACGTTTAGCCGCTCGCCTCGAAGAGACTGGCACAACACGAGATGCTGCCAGGCGTGGCAGACCCCGGAGTAGCCGTTCTGCAGAGAATATTGCTGCTGTAGCCGAGGATGTCATGGAAACGCCGTCGATATCGACCAGACGACGTGCCACGCAAATGGGTATCAGTCGACGGTCTTTACAGCGAATTTTGGTACAAGATTTGAAGATGTTTCCGTACAAAGTCCAGACGGTGCATCAGCTGTTAGCTGCTGACCGCCAATCGCGTCTAACATACGCTCAAGCCATCCTTAATCACCACCAAGTGGAAGATGATTTTTCATCAAAAATAATCATGAGTGATGAGGCCCATTTCCATCTTAGCGGGTACGTAAATAAGCAAAATTTACGCTTCTGGGGCACTGAAAATCCGCGTGTAACCCATGAAGAGCCATTACATTAAGAATGTGAGGACCTATCGCCGGAAGTTTTGGCCAAAGTGATGGAAAATGCCATAAAAAGGGCTCAAATGACAATCAACTGTGGCGGCGGCCATTTACATGACATCATATTCTCGACTTGATGTAAAAAAAATTGAAAGACCAAATAAAAATAATTCACAAGAAGAATCAAAGTTTTTCATTTTTTCTTAAATTACAGCCAAAAATATCGGAAGTTTACTTTTGCGCCACCTGTTATGAGAAATTCATACTACAAGCTTACAAAGTCATGAACATTTTTCTAATTGAAAATTGGTTAGTTTTTGTTGGAAACTATAGGCAATTCAGTTCAACACACACTCACTGGCATTACTAGTTTCCTACTCCGTGTCAAGTTCATCATCAGATGCCTAACTACTGTGCCTGAATTGATACCATCAGTTGATCATCAATCGTATATATACAAACTCAATTCTGAAATTCACATGTGCGAATTAGTACCGATCAAAGATCCCTAAGTATCAACATCACTGAAAGGCCTATAATTCCAACAACAAGAACAGACAGAATTTTTCCACCATATTCTACTTTTTCCTCATGCATTCTCGCATTGTTGCAGTGCTTTGAGGTGAGTTTTTAATCTATATCACCGAGTTGTATTTTTCCGTGGTATAGCATTTTTGCAGACCGTTCTAGTGCCAGTTACGTTTATTTGAATTTGAATTTTTATTGACCGATTTTTGGTAGTTGTTGGTAAATGTATGAGAAATTCATACTACAAGCTTACAAGTCATGAACATTTTACAAATTGAAAATTTTTAGTTTGACATTTTATGGTATTGTCAGACCTAACTTCCGACAGAGTAATGTATTTAACTTTACACTGAAAAAAATCAATTTTTACTTAAGTATTTTATATTTAAATATGAAATCAAAAACTGGGCCAAAATTTAAAAAAATGGTAGTAAAGGGTAACGAAATAAAATCAGTGACTTCGGTTAGGGTCTAAAGTGTTAGGAAATTAAAATCGCGAGCCGGTCCTAGTTGGTCCTAATTTTTTTTGGTCCACAAAAATTAAAAAAATTAATATCTTTAGTCAATTACTTTCATTGCAATTGAACTAGAAACTTACGTAAATTAAATTAACTTAATTTTCATTTTTGTAACTCTTATAACACAAAATAAATAAAAGAAGTTTAAAGCATCCAGAAACATAACCTTCATCATTCCTCATTACGATTAGTATCGTGCAGGGAACCTTCAAAACAGTTAAGTGGTTAATTGGCCACTGTTTAGGTCATTCATTTTATGTGGATTACTGCTTCGATTTTTGGAATTTTGTGCGGTCATTTTTAAAATCTGTCCCAGTGTTCAGTGTAGGAATATGAGGTTCGGTACATATACTACTGAATGATGCAAATTACTTTTTGCAGGAAACCAATGAAAATACGGCTATTAAAAAGGTCAGACTACGAATCTAAGAAAGCGACCGCAGGTACGAATGAATATGAATATCATTGAGGTTAGTGTCGTGACCATCCTAAATATCGTTTTCCCAATAATGTATATTTTAAAAAATTCAGAATCATCTTATAGAGTCTACTATAATCACTGGAAATTATAAAGGAACCGATGCCCTGATTCCACGCATTCCCATGATAACTACAGACATTCCCGTCGATTTAAGACGATTGCAGATTTCCGATACGGTTGGCATTTGCGATGACCATAAATCAAGCGCAGGGGCAGTCACTTCAAGTGTGTGGCTTAAATTTGACAAATCCGTGTTTGTGCGTGCATGTGCACGTGTGGGTAAACTTCCATACTTATAACGGGTCCGCCAAATAACTTTTTTTGAAAATGCTATAAAAAAAACTACTGAATATTTTCTCAAATTTATTTTTTTATTTGAAAGTACAATCTTTCCGGTTAATAATGGAAAATAATTTCATTCAAATGGCTGCCTCGGCTGGCCATGCAGTAGCCTACACGATCGGTCCAATTTTTAAGCACATTATCGATTGTGGCAGCTGTATTTCACGAATATTGTCCTTTAAAGCGTCAATTGTCTCTGGCTTGTCGGCGTAACACTTATCTTTGACGGCACCCGACAAATAATAGTCCAACGGTGTCAAATCGCAGCTCCGAAGTGGCCAAACGACATCAGCTCTGCGGCTGATAATGCGATCTTCAAAAACAGGGCGCAAAACATCGAGTGTAGCTTCGGCTGTGTGGCACGTAGCGCCGTCCTGTTGAAACCAAATGTTTCCAATATCCTCCTCTTCAATTTTTGTGAACAAAAGTTCGTTCAACATGTCCCGATAACGATCGTCATTGACTGTAACGGCCACTCCTTGCTCATTTTCGAAGAAAAATGACCCAATTACGCCTCTGGACCAAAATCCGCACCAAACAGTGACTCGTTTTGGGTGCATCGGCTTTTCAATGTATGCGTGCGGGTTTTCTGTGCCCCAAATGCGACAATTTTGCTTGTTTACATACCCGCCAAGATCAAAATGAGCTTCATCTGAAAAGATGATTTTTTTGACAAAATCGGCATCTTCTGTAAGTCGATCGCAGGCCCATTTTTCCCATATTTCCCAGCGTTGTTCAAGTGTATACACAACCATATTCGTTCAGCGGAAGGATAAAACTAATTATCTGTCAAATCAGACATGAGCTAAGTGTTTCCATTCACGAAATAAGAACTAGTTGGAAACAAAAGTTAGATGGCGGACCCGTTATGTATTTGAATAAATATATTCATTAAAATTACAATTCAGGGGCAGCGAAGGGCAACGGGTACAGCTATTATAGTATAATGAGAAGCTTTTTAAACAAATCAGCACACGATGGAAAACTAAACAAATACTTCTACCAAATATTTATTTTACATTCTTCTTCATAATTTTCCAGTCAACTACAGGTTTATTTGCCCACTGTCAATTAAACGTGGCATTGTCCCGTGCCGGAACGCCAGCAAATAGTATTGTTGTATTGGAAAGCCAAAGTGAAAGAAATGTTAAAAAAGTACATTTTCATAAATAAGTGCCTTTTCTTATAAAAAGTAAATTTTCTCATAAAAAGTACAAAGTACCTTTGCTTAAAAAAATGTCTTATCTTAAAGAAGTACCTTTGCCTAAAAAAAGTATATTGTCTTACAAAAAGTACCTATTCTTAAAAAAAGTATTTTTTTTTTTTTTGAAATTAATACATATTCTTGAAAAAGTAAATTTTATTACAACAAATTGCCTTTTCTTAAAAAACTACCTTTTCTTTAAAGAGTACCTTTTTTGTCAAACAAAATAACTTTTCTTGAGATAAGTACCTACTCTTAAAAATGTTCCTATTCTTGAAAAATTCTTGAAATTTCCTTTTCTTAAAAAAAAAATCATTTCTTCACAAAAATACCTTCTCTTATAGAAACCCCTTTTCTTCCAAAAAAATCCTTTTCTTAAAAGTACATTTCCTTAAAAATAAAATAATACAATTTCTTCTCTCTTATTGGGACAAGGAGCCTTTCTGAAAATAAGTACATTTTCTTAAAACTAACAGTTTTCTGCAAAGAGTACCACTTCTCTAAAAAGTACCTGTTCTTAAAAAAATACTTCTTTGTAAAAAAATCATACTCTTATGGCTTTTTCTTATAGAAACTACTTCTTCTTAAAAATAGTACCATTTCCTAAAAACAACCTAGCTTTTAATAAAAGAAGTACCTTTCTTTAAAAAGGAACCTTTTGAGAAAATATAATACATATTCTTACAAAAAGGACATAAAAATATATTTTTCTTTTTTAAAAAAATGCATTCTATAAAACATAAAATTTTGTTTTTAAAAGGTTTATTATTTTACAAAAAGTATCTTTTCTTAAAGATCCATTTAAATTATCGTATTTTTCAACGTGTGCCTTAGGCGTGTTGGAACTAACTAGTGCATAATATATAGCGAAAGGAACTTCGTTCCAACCGGGTGTCCCATGACATCTCATGTGATTTTTTTCCAGCGCGTATCCCCAAGGTGGTAAAATTTTGCCACATTTTTAAATCAAAATGGCTTTATTGTTTTTCAAAATATTCCCCTTGATGATCAATACACTTTTGCATTCGTTCAAACCAATTGGCATTGCAGTTTTTCCATTCCTCTTGAGACACCTCCAAAACATAATTTTTTGAACGCTTTAACTGCTTCTTTGGCGCTCGTAATTTGTTGACAATGAAGTTTACCTGTGATATTCGGAAACAAGAAGAAGTTGTTGGGTGCCACATCAGAGCTGTACGGAGGATGAGTAATCAATGCGATGGCTTTGACCTGTTTGACGAGATGTGTGAGAGCTTGCATTGTCATGATGGAGAATGATTCGTCTTTGGCAGTTGGTTTTACGAATTCCTCCGAAGACTTCTGGCAAACAAATGGTCGAGTACAACTCAAAATTTACCGTCCTTTATTGCTCAAGCAACACAGTGTCCACATGACCCATTAGGCCGAAGAATCAGGCGACCATTTGCTTCACTGTGCTTCTTCCACGAAAAACTGTTGTTGGATTTACCTCGTCTTGAAAAACATACACGGTCGATTGCTGTTTTGTTTCCGTCTCCTATGCATATGTCCATGATTCGTCACCGTCACGATTTTATATACGTCCTTTGCAGCACCACGGTCGAACTTTTTAATCACTTCCTTACACCAATGGACACTAGCCTTTTTTCTGAGCAATTGCCAAATTATGTGGGATCCAACGCGAACAAATCTTTTTACAGCCAAATGTTCATGCAAAATCGAATGTATTGAAGTGGAACGAATGTGCGAGGATTCCTCTATCTCACAATATGTCCTGGAGCGAATGGCGTCCGAGACTAAACTCTTAGTACCTGTGATTTACAGTGGGATTTGATTGTGCTTCACCACCAAAAGCCGATACAAGTTGATGGAGACACTCTTTTCTCGATAATCCACGACGAAAATCGTAAAAAAGCACAGCGCAAAAATGTATATGGGTTAATTCCATTTTTTGAGCGAGATGAATTGTTCAACACACTGTAAGTACAAGAAATAGTGCTCGTAAGTGAAAACGTTCTATATCTGCGCCGGCCAACAAGACTAAACCGACCAAGACCTGGCTTCAAAATAATTTTCCAGCTTTCATTTACTATGTAGAATGGCCCTCTGGCAGCCCTGATTTGAATCCACTGCAGGTTTAGAGGGCTTTGTGTATTACCAATGATACCCCAAAATGGAATCTCGTAAGACTGCTTTCTCTGAAGAATGCTTTCTCTTAATAGTATTGAGAATTAAATATTATCGTTAATTTCAGATAAAAATGAGCAGTTTCCATCTGTTTAACAATACTCAGGAACGTTCTTATCGACTTGTCCGAAATCATTGCGAGTATCAGGCGAGGAAAATAAATATGTGTAAGACACATACACCTAGAATATTTATTGGGATTGTCGAGAAATCCTCTGACATTGATGAAATGGAGTCAAAATTAAATGAAACTATGGGTAGTAGCTTGAAGACTACTTCAAGTTGATACTCAATAAATATTGAAAATTTTAAAATATGATTTAAAGATTCGGCAAGTTTTCACTGGGTTAATTACTCATGACTTAATATGCCCATAACTGTAAAAAAGATTTAAATTCATGGAGCAGAGATTATAATATGTTTCATAATTCCAAGTGGAATTCTTCCCGTAGCACCGGTGGAAACAAGAAACAAGGTCATTCAAAAAACGCAAGAATTAGTTCCAAAAATTATTTAATTGAAATGATTACTCAATCACAACCGAAGCTGACTGTATAAAGTATATATAGACCAGCAGATGAAAAAAATCACCAATTCGAAAACGAAAGTGAGCTGCACCGAAATTCTGTAACTTCTTAACGATAAAATTCGGTAGTTATATTGTCAAAATTCATTAAATTTCAATACAAAATGATACTGATACTGATTTTTATCGTTAAAATATTACGTGTTGATATATTTTCCTTATTCGGCCTCCGTTTTAATCTTCCCAAAGTTTTCCAAGTCAAGCTCAAGGCCAAGGGTTTCCCCCAAAAAGTTAATTAATATGTTGAATCTTAATTTTATTCGATATTTCGCCTTTCATCGAATGCCATCATCTCGAATATCTACAAATAAAAAATTTAATGTGAGTCCGATCACAGGGGAGATGTGTAAACATCTAGTAATGAAAAATTTTTTTTAAGTTGGGAGTACTTATGCTTTTAGTATATGTTTTCAATTAATCAATTAAAAGTATCAAAACTTTCAATATTGTAAATATATAGGAATTTGCTGGTTTCTGTTTGTTTTATTTAACTTATTTGGTTAGTAAATGGGCACACTGCAGTATATATGTACTGCATTAAAAATTACAGTAAGCAGTAAATTTACTGATTACTGAAAAAATGCAGTAAATTTTTACTGATAATGAAATTTAATTTGCATTACCAGTAAAATCATGGGGCCGTATTCATAATAATCAGTAATCGGGCATTACTGATTATTGAAAATTCAATGCACCGTACCATGTAGGCACTTCATAAAAATTGCTGAAAAAAATTTTAGTAATCAGTAAAAATTTACTAGTTAAAGAATTATTTTTACTGAAATTTTAGTACTGCAGAGTGCCCATCTATGGTGAATGCCTTAAGTACAAATAGTTAATATTGATTTTTTTTGACTCGATTGTATTTAAAAATCTATGGAAAACTGCATCTATAGTAGTGGAATTGTTAGTTGTGGGGGTTTGTGGAGAATTGCTCATATGCAAGTGGAAAACGTCAAATAACAATTTTGATAAAGCTTGCGACTGTGGGTTTGCAAAATTTGTATTAAAATCTCCACCCATAATAATTGGCATGAGATGGAGATTGTTACCCAATTGTCGTGCACCAGCTTCAGTGTAAGGCAACAGTACGTAATGAAGATATGTTATAATCTTAATTTATATTGGAATCTTATAGAAATTTTATTAGAATTAACATTACCTCCATTCAGCTTTGATACACTTTGTGTTGTTTTATGTTCTGAATTATGATTTTTTTGGTGTTTTGTAAAATATTTTACTATTTTGTATTTGTTGCGGTTGACAAGTTATTAATCAGCTGTTTACTAAAATGTAATGCATGTAGTTATTTTACAGCAATGGCTTTCGAAAATTAGTAGCTACTATTGCACACTAGATGGTGCTTATATGCAGCTGTTAAGTATGAATGACAATCTCAAAGACGAAGAAGACTTACAGTTTGACAAGTTTAGTTTTTGGCTTTCCTTATTTTGCTTTGTTTTAGTAAGTTTCTTATTAAAAGGTCAACAAATCTTTTGAAAAGTTATTAAAATTAAATGTTTTTGTATTCATTTTATTTATTTGTTTTCATTTGCCTACGATAACATAATGTACGACAATTAATGAAAATTAGTAGCTACTATTGCACACTAGATGGTGTTGAGTATATTGTATGCAGCGTATGATTCATAGAGTAAATCTTAGTAGAGAAAATATTTAGCTCATCTGACGTTTCCTTTCGCACTCTTCGTGATGCGGTCGGGGTGATAGTGAGATGTTTGACGAAAAGTGATATACACCAGGTGGAATTACAATAACTTCTTGCTTTAATTTTTCATGCCATTTTGGTGAAAAACTGAGAAATTTAAATGTGTTTTAAACTTTTTTATTGACTGTTATTGTTAGCATACATTTGTGTTGTATTTAACACAATATTTGTAACACACAAAACGAAATGCCGTTGTTGTTATTTTGTTCGTTGTTTTGAAACATTGCCTCTATCTGGTATAAATAAAGCAATTCTTTTCAACATCAAACGTAAATATCACACCAGGCCAAATGTCATAAATTTGGTGGGAGAACTATTAGATCTACTATAAGTATTAATCTATGGTATGATTACACTAATACACTCATACATAGCTCACACCGATTTGATAACGCTTTACGATTGGTTAACGATTACATCGCACATCTAACTCTAAATTTGTGATTGTATTGTGAAATAGATTTTTACCCCCAGCGTATAGATGTTTACACATCAAAAATTTACATACAGTCGTACATATGTATACAGTCATACATATATTATGTCTAGAAAATGTAAACAACTTACAAATTGGCAAATTTACCAACTTGGATGAGGAACTGTTTTTGAAAATATTACGCTTCTGTACACAGGATAGCAGATATTTCAAATATAAGGACAAAATTTACCGACAAAAAAGAGGCCTACCGATGGGTTCTTCAGCGTCTCCAATAGTGGCCGGCATTGTGATGGAGGAGCTGTTGGATAAATGTATTGGAGACTGTGATATTAGACCTAAGATCTTGACTAAATATATGGGCGACCTCTTTGGGATATGTAAGATAACTGCGGCTGAAAACTATACTGACGAAGCTCAATAGTTTTAACGATAATATAAAATTCACGATGGAAAAGGAGACTGACGGCAAACTTGCGTATCTAGATACCATGGTTATCAGAGGAAATGACAACGACATCCTGGACTGGTGTCAAAAGCCTACGGCATCAGGCAGATTGGTTTACTTTTATTCACGACATCCAAAAAGAACATCAACATGGCATCAACATTTTCATAAGGAGAACTTTAATAGAATAAGGAACATCCTATGCCGGAATAGTTTCCTCAAGAGAACTATCGGAAAATTAATTATGAGGAACAGCCGAACATTGAAAGGTGAAAATAGTCCCGCCATATTTAGATCAGTGGTCTATGTTCCAGATCTGTCTGAAAGACTGGAAAGGGCAAAGTGTATGGACAACATTGAATATAAAATGGCACACAAATCCAATAATACGCTACGGAAAATGTTTACAAAATTAAAGTCCAAAGTTGACAACATGGAAAAGTCGAACCTAATATATCGAATACAATGCAATGGAAATCAAACAACACCATGTGGAAAATAGAACAACGAAGAGAACATTGAAAACCCGACTCGCCGGCCACAAACCTGATTTAAAGAACAGATATAATAATTCCACGCGGAGAACTGCACTAACCTCCCACTGTGCGAGAGAACAGCACCAAGCTGATTGGGATAATGTTCATGTTTTGCAGAGTGAGAACAATTACGACGAACGAATGACTCTGGAGATGTTTCATATCATGAATACATCAAAATACAGATATTGATGGTCTCTCTCAAAGCTGTAGACTTCTGATTGGGAAGCAAAGATGTAAGAAGCATTGTGATCGTTAGTGCAAGGTGTGAAGAGTTAGGAGACAGTCGAAGCGATAGATGGCAATAAATTGTTGTTTTTTGCACAATTTGTAAGTTGTTTACATTTTCTAGACATATATGTATGACTGTATACATATATATGACTGTATGTAATTTTTTTATTTGTAGGTATTCCTGATGATGCCTTTCGATGAAAGGCGAAATATCGAATAAAATTAAGATTCAACTTATTAATTAATTTTTGGAGGAAACCCTTGACCTTTAGCTTGATTTGGAAAACTTTGGAAAGGTTAAAATATTACAGAATTCCAGTGCAGGAATGTGATATTATTTATTATTAATTTTAAAATTTGTTCTGTAAACTGTTATAAAACTTTTAACTTTGCTTTGAAAAATGTTATTCATTTCTAATCCTGAAAATTTTATTAAAAATATTTTTTTTATTTTATTAAAAAATCAATCAATATTGGGCTTTAATCAAATTTTGATTATATTTCGGCATTAAAAGTTTCACATAAGAAGGGACATTAAACCGTGTAAATCGAGGGTCAGGTTCAGTATTTTTCAATCAAAGTTGTGATTTCAGATTTACTACGATTCTGAATGACATTTTTTCAACATTGTGTCCATTTTATCATTTTGGAGAATTAACCCGAAAATTCAAATAATCTCCCATTTATTTGAAAATTCATTTGTAAGCACATTTCATTACGAAATTAACATCTGCTAAATTTCAAAATTCTGCGATAACTCCTTCTAGTGTTGGCTGCTCATTATATTGTGGAAAAAATATAATTTTTTAACTTAGAGTGTCCAAAACCGATAAACCGGCTAACCGGGTTTTTTGACTAAACCGTGTGCCGGTTTTTTAAAAACCGTAATGTTCGAACAAACCGAAAACCGGTTATTTAACGTCGGTTAGCCGGTTTCTACTCAGTTTGTGTTCATATCCTTAACAAAAATTAATAATAAATTATATGATTTTCGAAATTTAATAAAATTATGGATTAAGAAACATGATTTCTATTTTCAAATATGAGTTTATGCTTCAATAAGTTCTAAATTAAATTTCCAAACAATTTTTTTATTCAAATTTAAAAATGATTTTATGATTTGAATAAGAATTTTAGTTTTGTTTTTCAAATTTCATAACGTATATTATTTTTTAACAAATGCTTTGAGCAGGGGATTTCGATGACACAGCTGGTCGACCTTCCAGCTGAAAATTGGAAACAGGACAGAAACTGAAAGACAGTGACCGATAGGCGAATTGAAAACACTGACTTTCAATTTGATTTTATTGGCACTAATGACTTTTGGAATAATTTTATATTCAATAAATTAGTTCTTCTTATTCTTTAAACGAGCTTATGATATTTTATTTGTTTTTCTTATTTATCTCCAATATTTCGTCTCCACATTGGGTGACTTCTTCAGGGAACGAGAGACGAAATATTGGAGATAAATAAGCAAAACAAATAAAAGATCTTAAGCTCGTTTAAAGAATAAGAAGAATTTCAATTGAAGATCGTGGAAAACTTTATATATTTCAATAAATTAGTTTTGTTTTGAAGAACACAACAAGTTTCACTTTTTTTCTTTTGTATTACATTCAAATTCTGGAAGAAAAAACTGACATAAAACAATCGTATCAAGACTGTCGTTAGCCCAGTGACTTTCACTAAGAATTTGGTGGAACTGAAATACTCATAGCTGAAAGTCTCTTTCAAATGTCGAATTTGGAATTTGATTTTGGAAGTTAAATCATTTTACATTTCAGTTATATTAAACACGCATTGTAAATAGGAATAAGATTTAAATTTTAATTTAAAATTTAATTGTTAAATTTAAATAGACTCGTAAAATTTTCAGTTTTAAACACGAATAAGTATATCAAATGGTTCCTAAACAAATGTATTGGAAGTGCTGCAAGTGTAATTTACTTTAAAAAAAAAACCAAAAACCGATTTCTTGAAAAACTGATTTTTGAACAAACCAAAACCGGTTATAAAAAATGCCGGTTTTTTATACACTCTAGCTTGAATCTATAAAAGCCACATTTCGCAAATATCCGGCGAGTGTAGTCCTTTTACTTACGATATCAACACGTTTAAGTCAAGCACCAACAAACAATATTCAGTATATTATATTATTTTGCGTATAACTTTTGGGGTCTCCATCCGCCATCATTCATATTTACATACAGTACTTTTTCGGTCCCCGTGGTACCAAACGATTTTATCAAATTTAATAAAGTTATCCAACATAAAACTGAACTTGTAGACTTGTAAAAATCCTGTGATTTTAGGTAACAACTAGAGTGTTCATAAAAGCGACAATTTCGAATAACCGGTTTCCGGTTTCACAGAATGGTAAAACAGGTGAAATGTCGCTTTTATTTACGGTTTCTTTTCGGTTTTTTCGTTTTGCATGAAAAACAATTCGATAACATTTGTTAAATTAATACAAAATAAGCTTTTTGTTGTCTTGTGTCCTTTCCCCGTAAATAGAATCATTTTTATTCAGAAAATATAACACCATTATTCAGAGTTTAATATATTTAAATTTTCTTCCTAATACATAAAATTAAATCTTTTCTCAACATAATTATTATGAAGATAAACAGAATTGAACTGAATTGAATTGAATTGAATTGAATTGAATGGAATTGAATTGAATTGAATTGAATTGAATTGAATTGAATTGAATTGAATTAACTTGAATTGGATTGAATTGAATTGAGTTGAATTGAATTGAATTGAATTGAATTAACTTGAATTGGATTGAATTGAATTGAATTGAATTTAATTGAATTGAATTGAATTGAATTGAATTGAATTGAATTGAATTGAATTGAATTGAATTGAATTGAATTGAATTGAATTGAATTGAATTGAATTGAATTGAATTGAATTGAATTGAATTGAATTGAATTGAATTGAATTGAATTGAATTGAATTGAATTGAATTGAATTGAATTGAATTGAATTGAATTGAATTGAATTGAATTGAATTGAATTGAATTGAATTGAATTGAATTGAATTGAATTGAATTGAATTGAATTGAATTGAATTGAATTGAATTGAATTGAATTGAATTGAATTGAATTGAATTGAATTGAATTGAATTGAATTGAATTGAATTGAATTGAATTGAGTTGAATTGAATTGAATTGAATTAACTTGAATTGGATTGAATTGAATTGAATTGAATTGAACTGGATTGAATTGAATTGAATTGAATTAAATTGAATTGAATTGAATTGAATTGAATTGGATTGAATTGAATTGAATTGAATTGAATTGAATTGAATTGAATTGAATTAAATTGAATTGAATGAATTCAGGGTTCGTTTTTAAATTACGATAAGTACTACAGTTTTAGTTCCCTTTTATACGTATAATGTTTAAAAGTTAACATTTATTGTTAAATCTTTTTACTTGTACTTAACTCTGATATCGCTGTTGCCGACGTAGTTACATGCAACCGTTCACTATTGTGTTTAATCGGAGATTAACTCCAAGTGCCAAAGACCTCAGCTATGTATATGAGCTCAATCTTGAAAATGTCGCTTGCCTTGTAGTTGGTGTCGGTGATACAGCTATGTGACTTGGTAGTTGGAGTGCTTGTATATAATAGAGTGTAATGAAATAATAAGCGACAACTGACGTTTCATTGATGCCAATGATTTTTAAATTACGTTTGGTCAATTATAATGTATTTTAAATTATGTTTGATACTTGCTCCACTGTGTAAAAGTCATACTCTATGATAACTGCAACTACCCCAGTGACTTTCAAAGATGTTGAGTCCGAGGAAAACAACTGTTGCACACTTGTGGTATTTTATCCTATGGTAATTCCTGAACACGTTTTTACATACAAATGATTCAAATGGGAGACCACGAAAAGCCCACATCTATGTACAAAAAATCTCGCTTACCACGTAAATATTTCATATGTACATAGCTACATTAAAACAAGTGACTACTAAAGCAGTTACGGTATCACTTCGAATGATGATTTTTAAGCTCATAGTAATAAGCTTAAAGAGGGCAGAGCTTTTAAAAGCTCTTCGGAGTTTTCCTTCATTAGCAGAGACATCCCCCACTGCGATATATAATTTACGATAACGATGATAATACCGCGCCACTGATGCACGTTATTACCATCTGTACCAACTCTCTAATGTGCTATCGAGCAATTTAGTACACTTAAACTGACCAACGTCCCTCCTTTGAAGAAATTGTCACTATTTTGCGGGGTTGTCACCGCATTTTGGATATTACCATTTGGTTAGGTTAAGTATACTTCATAAATAAAGGAACTAACTATCCACCGCGGCCAGATAATGTACATTTAATAAGAATACAGTCATTGCAGATTTCCAGTTAACTTTGAGAAACATTTTGCCAGGGCTGTGGAGTCTGGCCAAACTTGGACGACTCCAGCAATTTAAAAATCCACACGCTGAAAAATAACGACCCCGGAACAATATTGCAGGAACCATGTACATATTTGCAAGCATTGTTTTCGTAAATTGAAGATCTACTGCTTTTTGTTTCTTTAATGTCTGTCACGGTTTTGTTTTCAGCAATTTCGTCATTTGGGTGAGAAATAACTATGTATGTATATTATAACCTATTAATCATTGTGTCTCAAACATGTTATATTGAATAGCAAACACAATGTGTTTGGACACAAGTGTACTATATTTGCGACAAGCCACAAACACGTTATATTTGCGTCCAAACAATAAAAAAGAAAAAATTTTCATCGCGTACGACTCCGACTCCAGAAATTTAAAAGCACCCGACACCGCTTCGACTCCGTTAGAGGTTAACACAACCTCATCAGTGTGTGTCACAGCCAAATTAGAGCTTGTTACAACCCAATTTATATAGTGTCACAAATGAATTTTGAAAGTTTTATTTGAATTATTATTTATTATTTGAATTTCAAATGAATTTTGAAAGTTTTATATATTATTTTAATTATTTGTTTTCCTGAATTGTTATAAAAAATATACACAGCGAGAAAATTGAGGCATTTATTGAGGGTAATCTTTAAGGAAACGACTTTATTTTACATGCCACTTCCGACCTTTTAACAAGTCCCGGCCATCATGGGTCACCGTGTTGTGTTGACGTGTTGTATCTGTTGATTTAGTTCCTAAACCGTTGTACGTAAGTATATAAATTAAGAGTGTGGGAGTAAAAGAAAATCTTTAAAAAGAAGTTGCTAAAAAAGAGGAAAAAATGTAAGAATAAAGATGCACTATCGATTCAGATCAAACGAATAGGTAAATATATAAAATGTGCTAGGAAAATTTTGATGGCTGCTTTTTATCGGAAATATATTTCCTTATGTGAAAATTTAGAGATTTTTAAATAAAAAATTAGGAAGAATTGCTACGAGGCCTTGTAAATTGTATGACGATAAGGGAAAAAAATTGTTGACTGATGAGCAGAAAGTTGTTGCGCACAACAATTTTTTACATGAAACGATCAAAATGATATGTGAAAATATAGTTGTTAATATTGATGACCAAATAAATAATTTACGAACCTGATCATATAGCGAAACGGCATTTGATCTCCGAAAAGTTGATACACAAACAGTCGAGTACGTTTTTAAAAATATGCCGAAAAATAAAGGATCGGGATGTGATGAAATAACAACAAAAATGCTTATGATACGTGAATCTTTTGTGTCAATGTTATTAACAAGAATATTCAACAGTATGGTTGAAACTTCAAAATATCCTGAAATATTAAAAGTTCCCAAAATCATGCCCATGCCGAAGAGTTGTAATGCACTAAGTGTCAATTTGTATAGACCAATTTCCCTATTGTCAAATATAAGTAAAGTTATTGAGAAGATTATATTTAACCAGTTAAATAGTTACCTTGAAAATCATAGCATAATATTCAGCAGACAATTTCGGTTTCGCAAAGGTTATGGCACGGAAGCGGCTGTTGTTAACGTTGTAAATGAAGTATGTGATGGTCTTGCTAAAGGGGTTTCGGGAGTAGCAGGTGTATTTTTCGACGTAAGTAAAGCTTTTGACCGTGTTGATCACTCTATCTTAATTAGAAAATTAGAATTACAGCCCGATTCTGTGCACTTGATAAGTTCACCACATTGAGTATTTATCAAATTTGAATATTTATCAAGATTTGGTATTCTACTACAAAAAATAAAAGCTTTTTAGTTGATAATTTATCAAAGCCTCATTTGGTATTGATAACTCTATTTTATTGTGTGTGTGTATGTATTCAAATTCGGTAAATAGTGCACGCTTCATGTAAATATCAACATAATGGATTCTTTTTTAAAACACATGTATAAATTTACGTATCCTTTTAGAAAAATGGAAGAAGAAATAATTGTGTTAATGCTGATTTGTGAAGACGAAGATAAGCGGAAAAAGAACGGGTATGTGTATTACGAAGATTACGCGACTCAAGCGATCCTTTTCAGTTGTCGGAGGCAGAATTTATGTATCCATATTTTTGCTTTGTGCCAATAATTTGATAACAATAAACAAAATCAGCTGTCAATAGAAATTCACCACACTGGTGAATTTCAAAAGCTTTTTATTTATCATTGTTACCACAGAATACCAACCGAACTTTTGGTTGATAAAAATCTTGACAAAATATCTTGATAAAAAATTTATCAAGAATTCACAGAATCGGGCTGTAAGTCTCTGATATAATTATAAGCATCCAGCAGCGCTAAAAGCACAGAATGAGTACGATGCCTCAATGTTATTTGAGTATGCGCGGCTTAACAAATTCTCCATAAATGGTGAAAAGACACACTTTGTAAGATTTCGACCATATTTATTAAGTAAAGAGCCGGAAATATCGGTTTTTATAGATGGGAACCTTGTAAATGAATCAAAAACTATAAAATATCTTGGCGTAAAAATATCATATAATCTTTCATGGGACAGGCACATTGAAATGCTAAAAGCAAAAATTTCGTCTGCTACTGGCATTTTAAGAAAATTTAGGAAATCAAACTTCAATTATATTATACCCTAATTCGTTATCACCTTGTTTACATACCAATAGTATTTGCATGAGCAGAGAGCGCAAAACAAAGCTTTAAAAATTGTATATAATTTACCAAAGGACTTACCCTACAATAGAATTTTTTAAAAATTATGCTGGATGTGTACTTACTGTGAAGGGTGTATATGTATAAACATAATATTTTAATGTTCATGTTTAAATCTATGAATGGAGTAAGTAATAGCTTCATTGAATTTCGTCAATATTGTGATCAATCTCAAGCAAATACACGTCATCGCTGACACCTTATACCGTCATGATCCAAACTTGAACTTACAAATCAAAAGATTTAGTATGCTGGACCTCATGAATTTAATGATTTGCCTTATGATATCAAACAAATTGCTAGAATATCAGATTTCAAATCCAAACTTAAAACGCATATACTAGAAAGAAATGAAATACTCCTATGATTGCTTATTGCATTCTTCCATCTATGCATATTTTCTTTAATTATATTTTTTATATTCATTATAGTACATACATTTATTAATTTTTTTTTAGGTTTTGAGAAAATGTAGTATTTTGTATTTTAATAATTTTTGCCAGTTGGTCTCTACCAAAGCTTTCCGGGCGTGGAGACAACGTTTATTATTGTGAACTAAATTTTTATGAAATAAAAAACTAAATAAATAAAAAAAAAATAAAAAAAAATTTTACAATAGAACGCAATATTACTATGTCAAATGTGAATGATTTGAATTTTGAGCATGTAGTTATTGAGGAGAGAAAATTTAGAGATGAAATAAGGAAGTGGTTCATAAAATACCGCCCATTTGTGGAATGTGCTACAGCTTTGCTGGTCATTTTGAAAGATGTACATTCAGACGTCCCACTTAGTGTATCAACTCTAGTTGGGCCAAAAATTGTGGCATTAAAGCGATCTGTTGCCCCGGGATCATATGTACACATGTGTACATATAGGTATAGAACACAATATACTCAAAATTGCTGATGCTATTAAAAAATAAAACATCCAAGAACTAATTTTGGATATAGGCATGGATGGATTACCGCTTTTTAAAAGCTCAGCAATTGAACTCTGTCCAATACTTGCTCGCATTGTCAATATGACCATGATAAAATTATTCCTTATAGGAAGTTATGTAGTTAAACAGAAACCGAACGATATCGATCAATATCTTCACGACTTCGTAACTGAAATGAAAAAATTAAATCACACAGGAATAAAACTGTTGTAAAGGTTAAAATTCGTGCTTTTTTGTGCGACGCACCAGCACGCTCCTTTGGATGCGCCAACAAAAAGGTGAAAGTGTAATGCATGTCACAACGTTTTCAACAAATGGGAAAACATTGAGATCTGACGAAGATTTTAAAACAAAGACGTGACTCAAGTTTCCATTCACAAACTTATGTTACAAGACAAATGTTATTGGAAGAAATCAATATCAATTCCCACAATTTCCTTTTGTTGTTATGCACTTGGTCAATTTAGGAGTAATGAAAAAAATTTATCATCATTTCCCTTGCGGGATTTTTACTCGGTCTGTTTTCTAAACTTAAAATTTTCTAAATTTATTCAAGCTCAAGACCAGTGTTGCCCGTCTAGCACTATAAGTGCAACTCTAGCTTCTTTTTTTGGTTTCTGCACTTTTTTCTGGAAAAATATGCTAAATGCTTTTTAGCACTTTTTTGGGAAATTTTTGACATCGATTCACCAAAGGTTCGCACAAGATTAAGTAGCGCGAAAATCTTGCGAAGCCGGGCGCAGAGAAAACTAGACATCGGAAAGCTGCAATTACCAGATGTAGCCAGAGCCTACTCAAGGACACTCTCGCAACTTTTGGCATAGATACCACACCTCCCGATGACGTCCTGAAGCGCAGTGGAAACCCATATCCGACTCTACAAAATCAGCCGCAATAACCGTGCTTGGTTTTGAAAAACCGCTTCGCAAAAAACCTTGGTACGATGAAGACTGTCGCATAGCAAATGATGAAAAGAAACTCTGCACGTATGGCAATGCTTCAGTCAATTGTAACGCGAGCTGCGACTGAGCGGTTTAGGGAGAAAAGAAAGGAGGTAAACTGTCTTTTTAGGCGTCTTAAACGGCAGTGGAGAACGCGAGAGTGAGAAAATTGAAAATACCAAAAAGTCAAAAGCCCATTGCTGTAAAGACAAGGACGGAAATCTCATTGTAGTGTGTACAGCATATTGGGGATATGGAGATGTAATTTCTCCGCGCTACTGGTACCTGAGATATCCAACGAAGATGAGACAATCGATCTCAGGTTGGACAACGAACTCGATTGCCCCTTCCTAACCACGACGCAGAAAAAAAATTTGTGTTTTTTTTATCGAATATAGGCCGTACATTGCCGCAGTACTACAATTTTTGATTATTTCAGTTTTAGCACGTATTTTTCCAAATTGCACTTTTTTTGGCATGTTTTTTTTTCGACAGCTTCTGGCAACACTGTTCAAGACCTTTTTAAATAATATAAAGCTTATTTATTTTGCTTTATATTACTTTCAAAAAAGTCGAGCATAAAAACGTTCCAATGATACCAAGGCTGTCTGTTTAGCTATTTCGGATCTTGCGAAGATCTTCATCAGCAGACGTTTTTTGCATGTTTTCGGTGAATTCTTCAAAAATATATATCTAAAAACACTCATCATATTAATGAGAACTCCTTTATATACATTTTTTAAGAATAACATTGGAATAACATTCATGCACAACTCTCTTTTGTCATGTCGAAAAACCATTGGTTTTAAACAGGCATGATGACCTTTTTTGAAAGTAATATAAAGCTAATAAATAAGCTTTATATTATTTAAAAAGGTCTTGACCTTAAATAAATTTAGAAAATTGTAAGTTTAGAAAACAGACCGAATAAAAACTCCCGCAAGGGAAATGAAGAAAGTTTACGAAGAGCACTGCGAGCTTGAAACAATAATATTGTTGATGGCAACCCTCTGTTTTGTTGTTTTGTAGTGACAAAACAAAAACAATCGTGCCTGTTTAAAACCAATGGTTTTTCGACATGATAAAAAAGAGTTGTGCATGAAAGTGTTCCAATGTTAGTGCTTGGTATTCTTCAAACATGTATATAAAGGAATTCTCATTAATATGATGAGTGTTTCTAGATATATATTTTTGAAGAATACCAAGCACTAACATACCACAAACGTCTGCTGATGAAGATCTTGGCAATATCCGAAATATGTAGCTATACAGGCAGCCTTAGTATCATTGGAACATTTTTATGCTCGACTTTTTTGAAATTAATATAAAGCTAATAAATAAGCTTTATATAATTTAAAAAGGTCTTGAGCTTGAATAAATTTAGAAAATTGTAAGAAAAAAATTTATGTTTATAAAATCTTCTGAGAATGTAACGTGTGACGGTATGAGGGGCATATCATCCTTATTGACCTCTCTTTCTCCATTCATACCAAAAGAATTTACACGAAAGCCTAGAACTTTAGACGAACTGACAAGGTGGAAGGCAATTGATTTTCGGCAATTCCTTTTATATACGGGTCTTGTCGTACTGAAAGAATTTAGAAGTGCTGCAGTTTTTCGTCATTTCTGACAGCTTTCTTGTGCGTATAGAGTAATAAGCGTGTTTTGGTTACACCGCTTGCTTATATAATCGCTTGTTTTGTATTTATGAAGCAATTAGCGAGGACTTAGCGATGCGAATCATTTTCGCTTAGTTTAGCGAAATTTTTTTTTTTGACATCTTTTACCGTTTTCAACCCTCTTTCATATTTTTGAATAAAATCACTTATCGCTAAATAGCCGTTTTCTTTCCAACTTAGCAAGCGATAATCGCTTGCTTGTAACCAAAACACGACTAATGAGTTGTCCCCATGAAAGTGGTTCCATTAACTTTGCGTACGATATGTTAAAACGTTTTGTGTCGGAGTTCCCAAAAATTATGGTCCAACAAGTGAGACGTAGAATGTCGACAACCTTTTGCACTTAAAAACTACAGTACACGAATTCGGATGTCTTTCTAATATAACCGCCAATCCTTTTGAAAACGCCATGCAATATATTAAAAAAGCAATCAGAAACATTGTTGCAGATAACATTTTGAAAAGTTAATATTAGTCATAACAATAATCCTGATTACCATTTATGTATTTATTTTTTTACTTGTAGAAACAATAAATAACCAAAACAGAACTACAGTGGAACTTGTATGCAAAATTAAACTACTCTAACTTACTTACTTAAATTTTGAGGAGATGGAAAATGAAATTACAGAGGATACAAAAAATACAATGCTAAGTTACAAAAGGCAGAAAATAAAACATAGAATACGTACGCTGAAAAATAATGTTCTTATTTGGCTGTAGTTTATAGTTTATACTTAAAGGAATTACTGAAAACTCTATTAGAAAAAAAGAACTGGAAGATGTATTAGATATTTCCATAATACTCCAATTTAATGTAGATGGTAAACAAAAGAAATTAAGGCTCCTACATTACCCAAAATTTGTAGACTGTTTATGTAGTAAGTATTGATATAAACTATGTGTGTATGTGAACTTTGGTAGCATAGTTTTCCCCAACAGGAGCTTCATTTTCGGAAGGCATGACCAAAAAACAGTTCTTGAAGGAACAAAAATCGATCACCATAAAAAGCAAATTTTAAAAAGAAAGCATTTATCTTTATCATCCAAAGAGTCTGATAATATTGAAGATTAAAAAACTTACAAATTTATTCAAGCTCAAGACCTTCTTAAATAATATAAAGTAGACTTGTGTCGTTCATGAACGACCTAGTTCAATTGAACGGTTCAGTCAACTGAACGAACGAACGAGTTCGTTCAATGATTATTATTGTCGTTCACTGAACGAGGCCAAACTATTTTCTATGTGAATCAGTGTCGTTCATTGAACGACGTCAAACTCATTTTTATTAAACTCGTTCAGTGTTGACAAATTTATTCCTGAACAGTATAGAAATTAATTCAGGGTTGGTCAATATAATTAGTCCAGGGTTGATCAATTTTACTGAACGATATCATTTAAATTAAAGACGTTAAAGTGTAAAAATGAGCGGAAGAAAAATAAGCCCATTGTGGTCACATTTCGTTGAATGTGGGGGACAAAAAGCCAAATGCAAGTACTGTAGCAGTATCCTGAGTATATCTGGGGGGTCTGTGAATAATTTAAAACGGCATTTGAAAGCGAAACACCCGTTCGCACAAATAGACCCCCAAAGACAGCCAGCAGAAGCTAATGAGTTGGTACCCGCAGAAGGTGTGGCGCAAGTACCTGAAGGAATGGCTGCAGTTCCACGTGTGCAAAGAAATATAACGGAGTTCTGTCACCGGCCACCACCAATAAAAAAAGTGGAGAAGATCGACAAGCAGGTACTTCGCATGATTGTCAAAGGTCATCATGCGTTACGGTTAGTAGAAGAACCGGAGTTCAAAAAACTTTTAGAAATGGTATCACATTGTCCTGGGTATAAACTACCAGCTAGAAATACCATTTCTAATAATCTTATGAACGAAGCCTACACTGAACTACTGGATGACGTTCAAAATAAAATTAAGGACGCTGGAGCCGTTTGCCTGACAACAGATGGATGGCAATCGCGAACAACAACAAATTTTATGGCGGTTACTGCACACTTCATAAATCAAAATTGCGAGCTGCTTGGGTGCAATGAATTTGAAGACAGTCACACTGGAGAATATCTGTCAAAATTTATTAAAAGCACCTGTGCGGCCTTTAAAATTAGCAACATGATTACAGCTGTTGTGAGCGATAATGCTGCGAACATTAAAGATGCCATTCGTCAAGGGGGATGGAGAGAGGTTTCGTGTTTTGCCCATTCACTTAACCTTATAGTGATGAAGGGCATTAAAGTGATCGACCACACTCTTGCCAAAGTGAAGAAAATTGTGGAACACTTTCGGCGAAGTCCAGTTGCTTCGAAAAAACTTAATAATATGCAGAAACAAATGGGCTTCCCGGAACTCAAACTGAAGCAAGACGTACCAACGAGGTGGAACTCCACATACGAAATGCTCGAACGATTTCTGAAGCTGAAGGACCCGATAATAGCAACATATTCGCTTTTCCATCTCAACATAGACATGACTCTTCTTGAATGGACAATAATTGAAGAAGCCATGTCTTGTCTTCTTCCATTTTTTGAAGTGACTAAAGAGATATGTGGAGAAAAAAATGTCACGCTTTCGAAAGTCTTGTTTTTGTCGTCAGCACTACAAAAGTTTTTGGAGGATAAATCGTCAAACAACGATGCCATATCTCTGATGATACAGACTTTGAAAACTGAATGCAATAAGCGGTTTAGAGATATGGAAGCAAACCCGCTTTATACGGATTGCGCAATTCTTGATCCCCGATTTAAAAGAAAGTCGTTTAAAAGTGAGGTTTTATACCAAAAGGCTTTATCTAGTTTGAGGTCAAGGATTGCATCAATTGTATTGCCAGCTGTTGCAGAAGAGTCTTCTCAAATCGAAACTGTGGAAAGCCAGGATATTGAAATGATATATTCCATATGGAATCAATTCGATCAGGAATTCTCAAAAACTGCAGAACCGGAGAATAATACTGCCGCTGCCATTCGAGAGTTGGATAAGTACATTAGAGAAGAATATATAAACAGAAAATGTGATCCACTCGGATGGTGGCGAGAAAGAAAATGTTTGTATCCGCGAGTTTTTCAATATGTCCTCAAAAGACTCTGCATTCCAGCCACTTCAGTGCCTTGCGAGAGAATCTTTTCTGCAGCTGGTCTCATCGTAAATGATAGACGTACTCTCCTCAAGCCAGAGAAGGTTTCACAACTGGTTTTTTTGCACCACAATTTGTAAATATTAGGTCTCTGTAAATATTAGCTTTATGTTGCATGTGAATTTGTATGTTTTTTTATTTTTAATGAATTGCCTTGATCTCTGTAAATATTAGTTTTATGATACATGTGAATTTGTATGTATTTGTTTTTTTTTATTTTTTAATGAATTGCCTTATTTTTTTTAAATTTTTATAACTCTTTAAGCCAGCGAAAGTGTTATAAACTGAAAGTAAACTAAACTAATGAAATAAGAAATGTGATACATTGACATTTAATTTTGAATTTTTTATATGTTACTTTATTTGTTTGTCCTATGCAGCAAGATTTAAAAATTAAACTACAGGACTTCAATAGTATATAGAAAAAAAATATGGTAATATAATAAATAAATAAATTGTGAGTTAAAAAAATTAAAAAAAAACAATTTAATTAAGAAACAAAACAAGGAAAAACATTGATAACAGGAAAAATAATAATAAAAAGATACACATAGATTTTATTTAATAAACCAAAAAATTCTTAAACTTTTATTTTTCATTCCAAAATAAAATATTGTAATTGAAAAAAAAATTATAAAATTACTTTTAATTTGAACCCTAACATACATACAAATAAAAAAAATTACATTTGTATAATGTGTCTAAAAACTTTCATTAACATATCTTCAACTTTGAGTTTATTTAACAAAAGAAATGAGCAACACTACTTATGAACGATTGAACTATGTGAACGGGGTGTCAACGTATGAACGAGGTAAACTAAGGTGAACGACCTAGTTCACTTTTAACAAATGACCAACTCTAATATAAAGCTTATTATCTTTATATTACTTCCAAAAAAGTCATTATGTCATATGTCATTACAAAAACAACAAAACAGAGGGTTGCCATCAACAATATTATTATTTCAAGCTCGCGGTGCTCTTCGTCAACTTTCATCATTTCCCTTACGGGAATATTTATTCGGTCTGTTTTCTAAAACTTACAAATTTATTCAAGCTCAAGACCTTTTTAAATAATATAAAGCTTATTATCTTTATATTACTTTCCAAAAAGTCGAGCATAACAAAAACAAATCATTTCTGATTAAAACCAATGGTTTTACGGCATGATAAAAAGAGTTGTGCATGAAGGTGTTCCAATGGTAGTGCTTGGTATTCTTCAAACGAGTATATAAAGGAATTCTCATTAATATGATGAGTGTTTCTGGATATATATTTTTGAAGAATTCACCAAAAACATACCAAAAACGTCTGCTGATGAAGATCTTGGCAAGATCCGAAATAGCTATACAGACAGCCTTGGTATCATTGGAACATTTTTATGCTCGACTTTTTTGAAAGTAATATAAAGATAATAAGCTTTATATTATTTAAAAAGGTCTTGAGCTTGAATAAATTTGTAAGTTTTAGAAAACAGACCGAATAAATATTCCCGTAAGGGAAATGATGAAAATTGAAGATTAAAATTATTTTCATTTATTTATTTTATATTAATCTGAAATTCGTATTTTTTGTTGATGTAAGAATTACATTTTTATATTTTACTATAATTAAATATAAACATATATAGAATTAACTATAAATTCTGTAATACTTAACAGCATCTAAGGCAAAAATTAAAGTAAGAAAAGTAAGTGGTGAGGCAAGAGCAAATGGTAAGTGGTAAGATAAGAGCACAGGGAAAGCGATGAACTAAGAGCTAAGGCAAAGCGATGAAGTAAGAGCTTAGGGAAAGCGGGGATGTTAGCACTGAATGAATGCTGTGAGATAGTATACGAAAAAACTTCATGACACAGACAAAACATTCACCTCTGAAGTCATAGCAAGCATGTAAGCAAAGATTAGTGCTTTCAAGTAGCTGCAGTCATACGATATTCATGCAATTGGTAAGCAAAAAGGTAAGCGAGTAAATCATTTTTCTCGATTACAAACCTGCTGAATAGTATATAAGTTTTTTGCTGGGTATGCTAGTAGCTGTGATCACTGGGAACTGTTTATACGCAGACTCGCGACTAGACTTGCAATCTCAGCACATGATCTTACTTCTGATATCTAACAGACACTTACTTCTTATATCGCAAGGGCAAATTAGTATGTTACTTCTTCAGCCACTTCCTGGAATATCGGGATGAGGTATAATATGGCTTAAACACCTCATAACATAAAATTTACATGTTTAACGATGGGGAAGGAATATGACGTCCCGTGGTATAACAACTGTCGTCAGTGGACTAAGTGTGTCAAAAATCTGCAAAACTCAGATCATTTTCCCGATTATTCGCCCAGATTGAACTAAAACTACAAGTTAAACTGAAATGAGCTGTTTAGTTCACAGCTCATATGAACTGTTAAGCTGAAGTGATACAATGAACTAGTGAACTAAATGAATAAACTAGTTCATTCTGTTGAGCTGAAATAAAAAGAGCGCTCACTGGAATGAACTAAAATTCCCAACTCTAGTGTTTGTAATGCCAAAGGGTGAACAAAATTATTTTGTTCCATTATGTTTGCAGTAAATGAATAGATCTGCTGGCGGTCCGATACGGGATAATGCCACCTTTAATTGACAATGGGCAAATAAACCTGTAGTTAACGGGAATATTATGAAAAAGAATGTAAAATAACTATTTGTTAGAAGTATTTGTTTAGATTTCGATCGTGTGCTGGTTTGTCCAAAAAGCTTCTCATTACACTATAATAGCTGTACCCTGTACCCGTTGCGCTTCGCTATCCCTGAATTGTAATTTCAATGGATCACAATTTTTTATTTTTTTCTATTTATTCAAGTGGATATTCAATATGTCTAGTTTTGTCATCTGGTGCAAATATATAATTATTAGTCGGAAGGTTGACCACCACGTGGCCATGCGACATATATTGTCCTTGGGAAAACACGAATTTGTCAAATTTAAGCCACAGACTTGAAGCGACTGCCCTTGCGCATTATTAATGGTCATCGCAAATGGCTGCCGAATCGGAAACTGCAATCTTTTGAAATCGATGGTCATGTCTGTAGGTATCATGGGAATGCGTGGAATCAGTACATCGGTTCCTTTATAATTGCCAGTGATTATAGTAGCCTCTATCAGATAATTCTGAATTTTTTTTTAAATGCATTACCTGTTGTCAATTTCTTAGCTTCATAGTTTGACCTTTCTAATAGCCGTATTTTCATTGGTTTTCCCCAAAAATTAATTTGCATCCTATCAGTAGTATATGAACCGTACCCCACATTCCTTCACTGCATAAAACAATTTTTCGTACACCAGGCAGTTGTGAACATATTTCAATGTATCTCAAAAGATATATGGCCGATTTGATTCAAATAGAAGCATTGAACTTTAAAAAAAATTATTTAAATCAAATCACCATATATTTTTTGAGATACATTGAAGTATTTTCTCAAGTGCCTGGTTTACGGACAATTGTTTGATATGTCGTAGTATATGGAATAGTCAAGTATTGACGTGTGTGGGCAGCGCCTCGGCCTTTTTGCCAACTTGCTTCCAAATAGCCTGTTCGTATGTGTTCATACCGTGAAACTTTCAGACGATAAAACTATTATTATGACTGCTGTAACGGTTTCTTTTAAAAGGGGCGTGGCACACCCCACTACCACTCTGTATGTAATTCAGAATATATCAGCAACATATATACCAAATCTCATCTTCATACCTGTGATAGTTCATGAGATATAGCCATTTTAAATTGTAAATGGTATGGGCGGTGCCACGTCGCTTTATCCAATCACTACCAAGTACGGTATAACCAATGACTGACTATCAGTAGGTCATCAGTACCACATAACAATCGGTACATTAAAAAAGCCGTCAGAGCGATTTTTGAAAGGGGGTATGCCACCGCACACTTACACCCTGGCTGTAATTCATACTGTACCAAATCTCATCTTCTTTCCTCTGATAGTTCATGAGATACAGCCACTTTCAATTCCAAGTTGTATGGGCGGAGTCACTCCCCTTTATCCAAACACTTCCAAATATAGCCAGGGATTGTCACCAGGTCATCAGTACCTCATTGTACAATTTTCATAACAATCGGTCTATTAGAAAAGCCGTGAAAACGATTTTTGAAAAGGGGGCGGGGCACTGCCAGGGTCGCTCTTATCATTAAGGGGTATGAAAAATAGATGTTGGCCGATTCTCATACCTGCTCGATATGCACACAAAATTTCATACAAATCGGTCCAGCCGTTTCGGAGGAGTTTGGTAACTAACACCGCGACACGAGAATTTTATATATTAGAGATAGATTAATCTCAAATATCAAAAAGACGAAATTAAAAATAACTTATTGTTATAAAACATATAGTTTTCCATTTCGACGTGAAAATCGACACCGGTTATTAACCGGGTTTAACAGAGAAACTCGGTTTCACCAAATTGGGAATATTCGAATTAACCCGGTTTTTTGAATACACTACTCCGGAAGCGGTGCAGATGAACAGGAGGACGAGTGCATTGAACCTCTCATATGCTACTGCCTGGGCTTTTCTATGAGCACGTGATATCTTCGCCTTAAAGGAAATACAACTTTAAAAATAACTCGGATCTAAGACAACTAAATTTGACATTCCGGAAGTTAAGGTGAATGATCTTAGTCGCTAGCGACTAATGTACGCCTTTTCTTCAGCCACATCCTGGAATATCGGGATGAGGTATTCTATGGCTTGAACGCTCCTCAACCAGTTTCTGTCATTTATTATTACGTCCGGTGGTGTCACCTACAACGGTCCTTATTGGACTGTCAATTGTGACAGCGAATTCTACCTAACCTAACCCAACCATTAGCACTGGGGTGCTAAATGTACAAGGTGTCCCTGTTGCACCATTAAACACGAAGTGATTAACAAATCGCTTCTAATGAAATACGAAATGCATTTTAAATTGGTAAGAAAATTAATTATTTGTTTAATTTATAACATCGATAATGACCTTCACTTATGTATATAAATGCTTTGGCTGAGTCCTTTAAATGTACAATCTAATTGATGTACCTTTTTAGTCATATTGCGCACAAGGCGAAACCCAATGGGTGTTGCTCACCTTAGTAATTATTAATGGCAAATTGAGTGAACATTCCTGCTTGATGTCTACGACCACCCAGAGACCCCAACCCTTTATCAGCACTTATGCATGCGAGGACTTCAGTTGACTCCGGCTCACTTAGTAATAAAGTAATTATCAAACGAATCTTCAACTAGACACACGAAACTCTTAAAGTGCCGGCTAAATTAGAAGTTTAAAAGGGTTAAACTGTGTACTCAGAATCGGAATTGAAATGCTAAATGACATGGAAGCAGCAAAGATTAAAAGACATAATTATCAAAAAATTAAGGAGCTTATTAGAATTTCATTCGGTCTGGGTGTTAATCTGACAAGTCCATCACGGATAAAAGATTCACTTCGCATGTAAGTAAACTTTCGAACGAAACAAATAATTAGCCACCAAATTTATAACTGAAGACTGTCTAATCATAGTGGTGTTACAAATACAAGTATTTATTTATTTTATTAAATTTTAGCTGTTTCAAAACTTTCATTTCATATCGATTAAGTCTCAGTGGTTGGACATTTGCTGACGAACTTGTCACGAAGTTTGAAACTGGGCATACTAGTAAAACAATTTAAAAACCCAGTTAGCGTAGCTTAGCTTAATCCCATAAATTAAATAATTAAGGCTTTATAAGATCTAGACCGAAAGTCACAGTAATGTGTTACAAAACAAAAGGTAACGGGTTTTTCAATAAGAGCGCTACAAAAGTTTTTTTAAATAAAACAAAACCGGTTTTAGATACCAATGAAATTCTTTATTCCTGTGAAAATACGTTCGATGCCATTATGTATGGAACTCGATTTCTTTTGCATGGCCACCACGGGCACGCTTGCAGAAGTCCAGACGCTGAACCCAGTTTTCGACGGTTTTCAAGCTTAAATCGGCCGATACTGCTGCAATTCCACGTTCGACATTCGTACGAAGTTCATCAATCGTCGCTGGCTTGTTAGCATAGACCATAGACTTGACGTAGCCCCACAGGAAATAATCTACCAGCGTCAAATCGCACGACCGAGGCGGCCAATCGACTGGGCCATTTCGTGAGATAACACGTTCACCAAACTTGGTTTCCAATAAATTGATTGTGGCATTCGTCCTGTTGGAACCACATGTCCTCCAAGTCCATATTATCCAATTGGGGCCAAAAATATTCGGTTATCATTGAACGGTAGCGATTCGCATTCACAGTAATGTGCCGGTCTTGATCAACCCGGAAGAAGTACGGCCCAATGACGCCGCCGGCCCATAAACCGCACCAAACCGTAATTTTTTCGGGATGCAATGATGACTCATGGATTACGTGTGGATTGCTGTCTGACCAATAACGCATATTTTGCTTATTGATGAAGCCATTCAGCCAGAAATGAGCCTCATCGCTGAAGATGATTTTCCGATGAAAATCCGAATCTTTTTCAAATTGTTACTCAACCCAATTCACGAACATACGACGCTTGTGGTGGTTAAGCGGCTTCAGTCCTTCCGTCAATTTGATCTTGTATGGATGTAGGCCAAGATCTTTTCGCAAAATTCGCCACAACGACGTCACAGAGATGCCCAACGCTTGAGAACGACGTGTGAGAGACACATTTGGTCTTTCTTGAACTGAAGCCTCAGCGGCAGCAATATTCTCGACACTACGGGCACTTCTTTGTCTCACTGGCAAGGGAACAATTTGTACTGTGCCTGTGGATTCAAATTTTTCCACTAGACGCTCAATTGTTGATCTGGTAGGATGATTATGACGACCATAAATTGGACGTAGCGCTCTTACAGTTGAGGCCACTGACTCCAAATTTCGGTAGTAAATTTTAATAATTTCGACTCGTTATTGGCTCGTCTATCTTTCCATGATGAAATGGCAAAGAAGAATTTGGTATTTTTTACTAACATTTTATTAATATCTAATGCCAAAAAAATTACCGATGTGTAATTACGCTGAAAACCGCAATTCACAATTTAATTAATTTAATTTAATCTGGGTATTAGTCAACTAAGCAGCGTAACACAATTCAATTAAGTTTCGTAAACTTTTAAATTAATTCAAAAAAAATAAACAACTAATTAAAATACAAAACTTCGGTTTCGAGACTATTATCTCCACAATATCACAAGTGTAATGATAAGTGTGTGAAGATAAATGATATTACAAGTGTGTGAAGATAAATGTAAAATGATAAATGTAATTCCGATGTTGTTTGTCTCTAATTTTTTTTTTCTAAATGAAAAATTCGATTCTGTTTTTTTGATTATGTTTATTTGAACCTTTAGAATTTTATTGGTTAAGTTGAGAAGATAATATCGGTTAAATGGGCGCCGTCACAATTGAATGCTCGTTTTGCTTCGTCCTGTTGGAACCACATGTCCTCCAGTCCTAATTCGTCTAATTGTGGCAGAAAAAAACTCGCATAACATGGCCCTATAGCGGGCACCGTCCACTGTTGTCGCTTTACCAGCGGCGTCCTCGAAAAAAAATGGCCCGATGCAGTCGCTTTGAGCGGGTGTAATGGCTCTTCGTCCAACACTCGTGGATTTTCGGTGCCCCAGAAGCGATAGTTTTGCTTGTTCATGTACCCGCTGAGGTGGAAATGAGCCTCATCGCTCATTATGATTTTGGTGGAAAAATCGTCCACTTCGTCGACGAGATTAAGGATGGCTTGGGCGTAGGTTACAAGCGTTTGGCGGTCGACAGGCAACATATGTATGAGGACTGATCTTTGTATGGCAACATGCGCAGGTCTTTGACCAAAATTCGCCATAGGAACGACCGGCTGATGGCTAACTGCGAGGCACGTCGTCTGGTCGATGTTTCCGGCGACAGCTCGACATCCTCGGCAACAGCGGCGATATTCTCGGCAGAACGGGCGCTCCGGGGCCGGCCACTCCTGGCAACGTCTCACGTGGTCCCATACTCATCAAGGTTAGTGGCCAAACGGCGCAGTGTTTGCGCAGTCGGTGTTGGACGGCCGGGGAATCGGCGACGGTATTCGCGCTTCGCCAACACCACAGACGAATTGTTACGCAAAAGAATAGACACGATTATTCCGCGTTCATGGGGAGTGTATCGCTCCATGGCTTGTTTACTTGTATTCTACAACTGTCTAGTCCACAAATGTCAAAACAGATTGGCGGCCATTTGCAAAAATAAGAGCATCTTCCAATAGGGTGGTCACTTTTGAAACGCCCTGTATTTATCGAAGACACAAACCACTTATGCAAAATTTCTGACATTTGATTTTTTGCGAAAAAAAGAAGTTTTGTACCGAAAAAGAGCCAATAAGCGATTTGAAACCATTTATGATGAATATAGCATACAATTAGCTTCATATAGAAACAAATATTTTTTTATCTTGTAAAAAACTGACCGTGATAAAAAATTGTCGCTTTTTATCTAACCTAGGTCGCTCGTGACAAAGGTGCATGAACTTCTAATGTCTAACCGCCTAACACCGCAGAAGCACAACGCAGCCTATATATATCCTGATTCCATTTCAGATCAGAGATATAGCTCAGTTTATGAAGTGGCCCATGTCATTGATAGAAATAATGATACCAGTGTTAATACTGGGTACTACTGATCAAAGTGAATGGACTACCTGTATATTTTAAATTAGCCCCATGGGAGCACATAACATCCCCATACCAAATATATGCTGATTCCATTTCATATCGGAGATATAATACATTTTATGAAGTGACCCATGTCATTGAGAGAAATAATGATATCGTGTGCCAGTATTGGGCACCCCTGATAAAAGTGAATGGACTACCTATATATTCCAAATTAGCCCCATTGGAGCACAGAACGTCGCCATCCCACATAAATGCTGATTCCATTTTATGTCGGAGATATAGTCAACTTTAGGAAGCGACCCATGTCATTGAGAGAAATAATGACTTCAAGTGCCAATATTGGACACTCCTGATTAAAGTGAATGGACTAGCTGTGTATTCCAAATTAGCCTCATGGGAGCACATAACACCCCCATCCCAAATATATTGTGATTCCATTTCCGATCGGAGATATAGTCAACTTTATGAAGCCACATATGCCATAGACAGCAACAAGGATTTCGAGTGCCAGTATTGAGCTCCCCTGATAAAAGAGAATGGATGTACATTAGGGTGTCCCGTCAAATTTTTTTGTGGCGTATCCTCACGTAAGACCTTTTAAAAGTTGTGTATTCAATAACATATTACGGGAAAATACAAGCAAAATATTCTAGGATACTTTTGGGCCTCTACCAGCCGTTGAAATTTTTAAAAATAAGCATATAACTCCGAAAAGTGGGGCAGGAAAAGCAATAAGTAGCACAATACTAGACTTTTTAAAAAACAAAGAATTCGATTTGAAATCTATTGTCTGCATTAGATGTGACGGCACTGCAACAAATAGTGGTTGGAAAGGACGTGTTATATCTTATATGGAAAAGGAGCAGGGTCGACCTTTACAGTCGGCAATATGTTTACTGCACGCAAATAAATTGCCACTAAGACTCCTTTTCACACACTTGGATGGGTCAACTTCGGGACCTTGCGAGTATTCTGGCTCGATCGGTAAGGCACTAGCTGATTGTGAAATTACCACTGTTGCTCACATTTCACCTGTTATGGAAACGTGCCTGATATTGGGCAAAGAATCGTAGATCAATTGAGTACCGAACAAAAATATCTCTTTGTAGTGTGTCGTGCGATCAAATCAGGTTACTGTGCTACCGTATTAGCAAATCGACAGCCTGGCACACTCAAGATGGGTCACCACTGCGAACGGAATATTAAGACTGTATGTAGGATCCAGTGATCCATCTAAAAATTGTTGTAGAATACTTAGTCAAAGTAGACACACCAGATGGTTCTCAATTAAAAAAAAACCGTTATTGATAGATAGATCAAATCACGTCTTTGAATTAATTTTTCTCTCAAGATGGTTGCCACATAATTTAAAATCAATAATCGATGCAGTAATTCAAAGACCCACCTTTTTGCACGCCCCGAGAACATTTTCCAATGTCTTCCATAAGAGATGATGCTACTCTATCAGACACACCAAATCTGTCACACATCATAGCAAAGTTCAAAGCATGGGCCTCGTCTCGTCTGAGATGCATCTTGTGGACCTATTGAATGTGAAATATGCTCATAATCAATATCCTCATCTTCTTCTGGTACGTATGTTTGACCCCGGCTCTCTTCAAATGTTTGTATTATTGTAGGCGTAGGTATTTGCTCTTCAATTTCTGTCTCGTATTCCGGTATCGTAGATCTTCTGTCATTATGTTGATCCATCATGAACTCTATCAACTGTTCTGGAATTAATCCACATGAGAATAGAGCCTGCTTTCAAGTCACATTTACATTTTCCAATATAAAGTAGTTCTTTTATGGATTGTAGGAACGCTGTGAGAGTGGAGTCTTTTGCTCTGCATTTACCTTCAACGTAGTATTTGTCAAGCAAAATATTAAATTTTCTAACAATATTTGGTTCGCATGGTATTTCAATATTAAGATTGCTCCAAATTTCAATCAATTTGTCTGTCACCTGGGGACAGATTGAGACCACTCAGATCAGAAGACCTAGCAAAATCAGCAATATTGTGTTTCAACCTACTTTCACTTTCGGTACTGGATCCATGGTTGCAGTGATATTGTTTTATATTCAAAGTATTTTTGATTTCTTTCGAACGCTGAAACTCGATGTGAATGAGTTTATAGTACCTCGTGGGTCTCAATGGGACATTTATGAAAATCTTAGATAACAGAAATTCAGAACATATCCATCCATCAATTATCTTCAAAACTGTAATAGACTTTATCGTGGTACGTACACTACGAAGAGTCGGTAATCTGATCAATGCTAGTCTACTGCTATACGAAGGAAGATAATGGTTCGGGCTCCAATATCAGACCAAAAATTTGAAACTGTTTCTGGACCGATTCAATCAAATTAAATACAAATTGAACTGAGGGTCCCACACAATATATCCATATTCGAGAAGTGGGCGGACTAGTGCAGTAAAAAGATTTTTCGCAACGTAGGGATCTGAAAATTCCTTTGCCCAACGTTTAATAAAGTTCAGAACGAGATAAGCCTTGTTTTCGATCGTAATTATGTGGGAATTCAATTTTCTATCCAAGAGAAGACCAAGATCAACAAAGGAATCCACCTAAAATGTATTTTGCCGAAAATAATGATGACCTAGAGAACAGCATATACTTACATTTCGCAAAATTGAGCTCCATCAAATTGGCTCGCACCAAGTAAAGTATATTGATGCTTTAAGCCCTATAAATCAACCGGAACTGTCGGGATAATTCCCGCGCATCTACAGGAGGCACTATATCTATCTCGCAGTTGGTTGGAGGCAATCTGCAGGGGCTGCCTTATGCTGGGAGTCATTCCTAGCATTTGGAAGCAAACCAAAGTGGTTTTCGTCCCGAAAGCGGGCAAATGCTCTCATGTCAAACCAAAGGACTTTAGACCAATCAATCTATCATCCTTTGTTCTTAAGACATTTGAAAGGTTACTGGACATTCATGTTCGAAGTAATCTTCCACAGAATCTACTGTCGAGTTCTCAGCATGCCTATATCAAGGTCAGGTCAACTGAGACGGCTCTCCACTCTATAGACGCTCTAAGAACCTTCCTGGACATCGAGGGAGCCTTCAATATCATTCAACTTTCGGCGATTCTTAGTTCGTTACACAATCTAGGAGTCGACAGCTTAGTGACACGCCTAATTGGGAAGCTTCTGGTGGATAGATCCGTCAAGGGTGAATGGGGTGGTGTTACAATTGCTAGGAACGTTAACAGGGGGACACCGCAGGGGGGAGCTTATATTGCTATCATCTGTACGGCTAGAAACCACAATTTACTTAGCATTCGTACAACCAGCCCACTTAGTCTGATTTCGAACTGACCAATACTTCTCTATGGCATCGTAGTTTGGTGGAGGTCCCTCCAAAAGAGATATATTCTGAATTCCTTGATGAAAATTCAAAGATCAGCACTGATTAGCGTTAGTGGGGCAATGGGCACGACGTCAGGTACTCCACTTAGTGCTATCCTGATCATCTGTACTCCTGATATCATGGCCGAATCGGCAGCCGCTACATCCCTGGTGAGAATCAGAGATTGTGGCGTCATGATATGGGTGCATTCCGGACACGCTGAATTGCCACATCGGATCAACTCTATTCCCGTAAAAACGGACTACTGTATCCCCTACCTTCTACAAGCATCAAATCTAAGGACTTCTATTCCGAACAGGAATACCTGGGAAAAGTTACTGGAAGGGGACACCAGGACTATCAGATTTTTCTATGGGGTCGATTCACCAGACCCAAATATAAATATCTCCTCCAAGCTGCCTGATCACTGTAGTGTATTTCAAGCGGAAATGACCGCCATACTGGAGGTTGCTAAACTACTGAAATATAGTGTCGAATATGTATCTACACAGACAGCCAGGCTGCCATAAAATCCCTGGAAGCCATGATTGCTACGTCCCTGACGGTGAAAGAATGCCACGCACTCATCACTTAGGCTCATCTGAGTACCGGACACAGCGACATTCCAGGCAATTGCGTACCGAATGCGTTAGCTAGACAGGGTACTACGGCACAGGTTCTTCCCGCAAAAGAAGGTGTTAGTATGTCAATCTCTACCTGCCGTTTGCAGATCAGACAGTTTGCTGATAATATGTTCAAGGACAAGTGGAGCCTTACTTCAACTTGCAAACAAGCCAGGGTCCTCTGGCCACACGTGGACAGGAAGAGGACTAGGCAACTACTTAACTTGCCGAGAGGCAGGTTATCCACAATGATAGGAACACTTACGGAAAACACGCCCTAAGATTGGGACATAGAAACTCCACTCTCTGTAGATGCTCCATGGAAGAGGACGAGGAAACGCCGAAACACCTTCTCTTCGATTGTCCTGCTCTGGCAGGACTCAGAAGTAGGATATTCGGAACACATTTAGTTAGCACAGTCGCCCTACAGGACATTCCTGTAGGTCTTATAGAGAGAATCATTGAAAGGGATAATTGACGACTAGTCAATAGTTGATATAGAGGAAACTGAAGGTATCACAATGGGCTTCTTTATCCTAAGTGTGCTAGACAGCGTGCTGTCTTGCAGCCTTTTCTACCAACCAACCAAAGTATATTGACTTCACGCCATCAGCGTACATTAACAATTTAGAGTGCTTTATGGAGGCGGGTAAGTCGTTAATGAATAACAAGAATACAACCGGGCCAAGATGACTGCCCTGAGGCACCCCCCATGACACAATTATAGATCTTGAGAAAGATCGGCCAAATGATATCATTTGTCCTCGGTTCATTAAGTAAGAACTAATACAATTCAGCATGTTACAATTAAAACCCAAACATCATAGGCTTGGGTGGAATAAATAGAAGCGAAAAATTCGGCGAGGCAATTAGCAATAGACTCCTCATCTGAATAATCAATAACATTCATTGCCATTCTACAAAGTGTGGAAGACGAATTAAAGTTCAAGAATTAAAGTTCAAGTAATCTAAAGAATAATTTAGAGTTCTCACTAGATTTAGAGTTGTATTTATTCCTAGCAAGAATATACCTAGCATAGTCTGCTAGCAGTCCAGATTTTTTATACTTTTTCGAACATCTATTTCTTACATTCTTGAGACTGTTTAGAGCACGCGAAAAGCATAGGCCAACATATGACAAAGAGCGATTGCAACCAACCTGTATGGTATCATATGTATAATCAATTCCCAGCGTTGGATACTTGCTGACTATCCTCAGCAGAAATTAACGGATTAATTCGAGAAACGCCAAAGTTGTTAGAATCATCAACTGAAACTATATCAAGGACTCGATTCATAAAATTGAGAATATCGTTCAATTGAATCAAGTCAAGTTCGGATATATGCGTAACAAGATCAGATGACCAATCACATGGTGTCAATGGAGTCAGAGAATTGGTATCGGGTAAAGACACCCATGTCACAGATGGCAAGTTAAAGACACGAAATACTAAAATAGGTCATTTCTACTGGCTAACGCAATAACTTTTGCAATAACGTCAATATGCTCTTGGTATACCTCAAAGCACGAAGATGCCGGTATATAAGAACATGTGACAAACAGTCTCAAATTGCCTAAATTAATGGGCACTACAATAAATTCAAGATCGTCAATATTATCAATTGTAACTGACGCAGAAGATAACGAATTTTAAATTGAGATTAAAACAACACCACCAATTTTACCAACACGATCTTTTCTATAAACCACGTACTTATTGCAGAACAACTCAGAATTAAAAGCATTAGGTTTAAGCCAGGTATCAGAAAATGCAATGACATCAAACTCAAAATCAAAGCAATCAACAAATAATCTAGACAATTTAGTATTCAAACCGCGAACATTCTGATGCGCCATATTCAAACACCCAATTAGTTTTTTGGAGCTCCACTATTTCCAGTCGGTAATCTAGCAAAATTATCACGCCTACCATTATCCCGAGACTCAAATTCCCGTACGAACTATCTGTGCGGCCAAAATTCCGAATTCACCAGTTTGACAAATAGGTTATCCGGCGCAATAATGTTGAAACTAGAACTACGTACCGAAAAGTGTGATTTCAGCTTGAAGCACTGTATGGAAGCATTACAATTATTCCCGACTAATTTAGACGATATGTAAAGTTTTATATTCTCTTTGGTCGTGTCGGGGGCAAGTCTAGACACAAATACTGTCTTCCTTGCCGGTACAACAGTCAACGTTCTCGGTCCCAGACCTGACCCCGGGGTGGGATTATCACCCGGAGGAGATGACTTATACCTGTCCGTGGAAGCTATCGAAACCACAGAAACGACTTCAGCAAAAGTGCAAGTGTAGGGGCACTGCACTTGAACTCAGAGCTGGACAATTAACATCCATTAAATTCGGTGAGGAAGGAATTATCAAGAGTGGAGGGGACTTCTGAGCCGTCCTTATCCCTTTGATATTAAGTCCCAAAACCAGAAAGCAACTCTGACACACAAATAACGAAAACAAGAGAATGAAAGAAAAAACAATATTCAAACAACTACAACGTTAGACGTTCTCAAGCATAGCCGAATATAGTATAGACACATTAATTGTCTCAATAAATTAAACGTCATAGGTATGGTTGCAAGTATACATTGTATGGTGGAAACGTGAGTTCAATAATACCAGATAGAGCCAATAGTAAACAACGTCCAACAAAGGAACAACAACCTCATTTCGTGTTTTTGTGGCAAACTAGTTGTGGTAAACACAAACAAATGTATACCAACGATAAAAGTCAACAAAAATGTGGAAACTACATATAAAGTTTAAGTTAAGTAAACATATTTTATAACTCCACCTGGTGTAAGTTAATTTTAAATATAATTTCTCTCATTTCCACAAACCTACGACGAAGAGTGTGAAATGAAACGTCAGATGAGAGAATAAATGTGTATATACTATATTTGTCTATGTTCTCAAAAATGACAAACAAATATTATTATTCTTGTTTGGGTTTTGCACGATCAATAGAATTTCCAATTGCACACAATAATACAGAAACAGTATAAACAAGCACTGCACTGAATAAACAATTATCTCAAGCAATGCAATTAAACTTTTTAAATACGAAAATAAAGTTAAATTCACGGAGCACAACTAAAAACGTCACTAAATCAGAGTAGAGTTGCCAGAAACAGAAAACTTATAGTAGAATTTTGCGAGAAATATTTTTGCACCTGTTTGATGGGTGTTTTTTACCCTTTCCGCAAACGGGGCATAAAAGACCCATATGTTGAGAAGATAGAGGGTTAAAATGTTCCACAACAATATTTCCCGTAAAACTTTACACAAAATTGCTGAACACATCCTATACGTAAAATGTAAGGACCACATTGTTTCCAATGTCGATTCATCATAAAAATCTACAAGAGGTGAAAAAATTTAACCCCCCCCCCCCCTCCCTTTAATTACCGCCATACAGAAAATTTCAAAACGCCGATAAACCTTCTTTTAACTCCTCTACCAGAATCCGTTGTCCGAACCTTGTAATTTTTTGGATGTGTTCCACAGTATAATCGCTTGAAAATGTTCACGCGTTAATTCCATTTGTTTACAGAGATTAGTTTTCGAGTCATAGAAAAATCCAGAAATAATGGTCGCACGTCAGCACGTTCTGAGTACAGTTAAACTAAAAACTGTAACATTTTCCTATACGTTGCCAGATTGCTCCTGGCAGCACCAAAAATTGCCTAGCGCAGAAATATAAATGGCAACGCTCGCATCAGAATGGATTAACCAACGTGTAATCTATTCAAGCAACTACTCGAAGGACGCCTAAAAATAGGTCAAAGTTACCAACTGCGGGAGGAGAACAGGCAAAATATCAAGCAGTTGTGTAACTGCATTAACTGAAGTATCCGTAAATATTCGCCAAGATTTAGATGATAATAATATTTCGTTTCTTGTCCTTTTGGATCACTCAAAGGCTTTCGACTCTGTTGAACACGGTATTCTATGCTCCAAGCTCACCAAGTATTTCAATTTTTCCACTACTTCTAAACTCATACTTAAATAGGCGTGCTCAGGCAATATTTTCAAACAACAGGACATCAGAATTTCTTCCGGTTACTAGAAGGGTTCCGCAAGGGTCCATTTTTGGTCCATTGCTGTTTTCTTTGTATATCAATGATCTTCCTATGCACCTCTCACATTGAAAAATATACATGTACGCCGATGATGTGCAATTAATATTGGGATACCACTTTAATCAATTAAGGGAATGCGTAGCTAGATTGAATTGTGACTTGTTAAAGGTACACCAATGGGCAACTGCGAATGGGCTCAGTCTTAATCCTGGAAAATCGAAGTGCCTTTTGATTAAAAAGAGGCTCATGACTCATCAATTTAACATAGTATTGAATAATGAACCCATTGCAATTGTGCCAAGTGCGAGAAACCCGGAAACACATAAACTATGTCGTAGGCCAAACGTATGAAAAAATAAAGTCACTTTGGCAAACCCAGCATTTTAAAAAATAAATAAATGGTTTCCTATTACATCGCATGAAGGGACAGGGGAGAACTTCTCACAATCACTGAGCTGTGCGCTTTACAGTTTTCACTCACTGATTGGGATCTACAGTTTTACACCGATTCCGAACGGTATTTTGAGAAGCTTTTTCATGGCTAAATACTCGATAGTGTCGCCGTCACTATGCGAGGTGACCGCCGCCGAAAGAAAGTTTTAAGGTGGTCAGAGCAGGGTTCGATCCCAGGATCTCATGTACAAGAGCCGCGCACACTAATCATTGCACCACCGATGGTCGCGAAAAAACCCAGCATTTTACTCCACGCTAAGGTATAAATTTTGCAGGATTACTCTATGGCTGTGAACTTTTTGCAAGTTGTGATGCGGCGAGTAAGCGGAAACTTAATGTAATTTTTAATAATGTCATTCGGTCTCAAAACATATGATCATGTATCGCAATTTTCGTCTTTGCTTTATGGCGTTTCTTTAGACAGGCTTTTAAATATCAGAACTCTCGTATGAAAAGCTTTGTTTTAATAGGAGTAATAGGGGGAAAAATATTATACCTCTTCAACGCCGCAGCCTTATTTCGGAATGACAATTTTTTTGGTATCTGCTGTTCGTCTTTGGAACACACTACCCCACAATATTCAGCTCGTCAGTGATGCAATCTCGTTTAAGAAAAGTGTTTTTGAAACCACTTAGCGCATTTTATATTGTAACATTTCCAAATAATAAATAAAATAAATTTAAATTAAATTTTTTTTAAACTTATAAACTAACTATTACATTGCTTTATATTATATTGAAAATTTTAGATTAATTTTATGTTTCTTTTCGTATGATGTTTTCATACTATAATGTTTTTTTTTGTCTCGTAATACTTTGTTTTATGTAATGTTTAATATGTCTTAAGTAATATCACTTTGTTTAATGCAAATTATTTCGATTAATAATCTATATTTCCCGACAATAATTCTCGTACTATAAATATAAGATTTAATTCTTGTTGTACAGGATAAATACAATAAATAAATAAAGGGTTATCCATTTTGCGGTTTCAAAAGTAAACGCAAATAAAAGACATATAAAATATTTTTTTTCATGATATTTCTTTTTTATTTTAAAATTTGAACGTTGGCATTATGTGTGAAACACTACATCATTTAAATGACCACCACGCGAAGCGTTGAAGTCGACCACTTTTTGACACATATTGGGCGGTATCTCAGCCATAACTTGACGAATGTTGGTTCTTGAGTGCTCTAGAGTTAAAGGATTATCTGCATAAACACGGTCTTTCGCGTAGCCCCACAAAAAAAGTCTAATGGTGTCAAATCGCATGATCTTGGTGGCCAGTTGATATCGCCACGTCGAGAAATTACGCGGCCAGGAAATGTCTCTTGCAATAAAGCCATATTCGCTCGAGTTGTGTGGCATGTGGCACCGTCTTGTTGAAACCACATATTTTCCAAGTCGTATTCGTCAATAGCAGGCAAAAAAGAGTCGGTTGTCATATGACCATAACGCTCCGAATTGACGGTGACAGTCGTTCCATCGTCGTTTTCGAAGAAGTAAAGTCCAATCACACCTTCGGACCAAAGAGCGCACCAAACAGTGACTTTTTCTGTATGTTATGGCCTCTCTGCAATTACTTGAGGATTCTCAGAACCCCAAATACGACAATTTTGTTTATTAACATACCCACCGAGTGAGAAATGTGCTTCATCGCTGAAAAAAATGTTGTTCGAAAAATCGCCGTCCACCGCCTGTTGTTCAAGTAGCCATTCCACGTATCTATGACGTTGTGAATGATCAGCTGGCTTCAGTTGTTGTGTGAGCTGGACTTTATATGGATGTAGGTGTAGATCCAAATGCAAAATACGCCATAATGTGCCGTAAGACAGTCCTAATTCCTGAGAACGACGAGGAATCGACACATTCGGGTCTTCGGCAACACTTTCACTTACAGCAGCGATATTTTCAGCGGATCGAGCGAAACGATTATGCACAGACCTTACAATATCTGTAACCGCTCCAGTCTCTTCAAATTTCTTCACAATTTTGCCAATTGCTTGCGTGGTTGGACGATTATGTAAACCTTAATCTCCTCTTAAAGCACGATATTTTGCTATGCCAGAATCACTATTTTTGTGGTAGGTTTTAATAATTTTTATGTGTTGTGTTATAGTTAAGCGATCAATTTTCGTCAATGTCTGACTTTCAACTGAAAAGAAAAAAAATGGTTTAACAACTTAGTTTGACAGATGTCGAATTCCAGCCCTATACTTTTGAAACCACGAACTGGCTAACCCTTTACAAATACAAATACGTTTGGATAAATGTGTAATCTTCGTTACGTAAGACCGTTCCCAACATATAAACATTTTTGTATTTCAAAGTAATTTCTATTTTAGCAATTTTTCCGACTTTGTATTTATTTGAATTTTTGAAAAGTGTACCACAATTGGTGGGGTACCAGTTTATCCAAACCCCTTAGAAACCCTTAGAAATGAGGTTGTAATTGAACGTGTCGTTTCTGAAATATTTGACTTTTAATTTTGTTCATATCCGAACTTTTTCAAAAATCTCGAACACTTGTAAAATCGCTGAAATAAATTTTTAAATTTTGCAGATACGTTTCTAAGTTTATTTACGGTTCTAAGTTTTAAAACTTTTTTGTTTGAACCATCTGGAAGCCACTCAGAGCCAAAATCTGGCTCGCCAAATTTGAATCTTGAATTTTAATTAAACCGTTTGGTAGATAATTTAATCGACGTGTTGCTGAGGGCGCACACACATTTCCGTGAATTAACTTCATATGGTAGATTAAGTCAAATTCAATTACTCGTACAAAAAAAAGCATTACTGTTAATGAAATTTTAACCAGGGCAGGCGTATTCATATCCATCGCTTTTGTAAATCTTTCAAACGATAATTGAATTATATCTTTAATAATATAAGAAACTATAAAAATAAAATGTTTTCTGCAAATATTAACATATATTTCGAGGCGGACGCACAAACTTTGACAGCCTCCTATGATCAGACGTTTTTATTTTTGCTGTGTATTTCAAAATAAATATTCTTCCATTGTAAAAACCCAGCATTATTAAACCGTAAAACTTTTGCTTCAAAACAAAGGGTTTAGTAATTATACTTTACATTGGGATTAGCAGGACGAGTATAAAAAAAATAACAATCGACGATTGCTGTTATACGGCGCTAACAACTTGACATAAAACATTACTGTTGTAGACGTCGATGTCGGTAGTTTTACAACTGAGAGCGACGACAACTGGCAGCAGCAACGTTTGGTCTCGATATTTCTCGCCCGGGAATTTGAGTAATATTTTGTTCCCGTTTTCCCGGGTATTTCCCTCCAAATTGTATTAATCAAATTCATTTTTATAAGGAGCATGTGATAATTTAATAATGTGTGAAAAACTAAGTATGAATTTAATTTATTTATATATTAGGTATTTCAATTGGGATAAGTCAATGCTTAAATCCTTATTATGGCGAAGTTAACAAACGAGAAACGTATCGAAATTATTAAAAATTTTAACCGAAATTCTGAGCCTTTAAGAGCCTGAATTTCATAGAAATAAGATCTTCAGTGATGATGGCTTTGTATTGGGCAGCAATAACCCCACATGTGCTTCAAAGATTACTTTGAGTCCACAAAACACGGAGGCGTGGTGCGGATTTCATGTCGTACAATGGACTTGACATCGTAATATGCCACATTAGGAGTGGGAAAGTGCACAAGTATTCGATTTCGGTACGCCGGCAGTTGTGGGGCCTTTTGTGAATTTCCCCCATTCACCATCACCTTTGACCGCGAAGCGCTGCCATATGCCCCCACCCCATAAAAATGCGCGTATTGCTTTTGCAGAAAAGTACAAGTTTTGGGAGGACGAATTTGAAACCGTTATAGTTAGTGATGAGCAAAAGTTTGATTTGGATGGACCTGATGGTCACCATAAATATTGGAGAGATTTACGACATCCTCGGCAAACGTGCTACAAGCGAAACCACGTTGGTGGATCTCTTATGATATGGGCTGCATTTGGAGCACGAGGGAAGTCAGAAATATGCTTTGTCCCAACTAAAATGTACGTTGATCTGTTGGACAGAAATTTAATTGACTTTGCTGGCGAATTATATGGAGATAACTGGACTTTTCAACAAGACTTTTCCGCCAAGGTGTTTTCAATATCGAAGCAGTATACGACGCTTAAAGAACTAAAACTAGCAATATTGGCGGAATGGGAGAAAATTGACATGTCCACTTTAAGCTACTTAGTGAGTTCTATGCCACACAGGCTACAACAAGTTCTTATACACAAGGGCAACTCAATATCATATTAATTACATAATTTAATTGGATAAGAATAAGAATTAAATTTAAGTTTCATTTTGCATATATAAATATTTTCTATAAAGAATATATCAAACACTTTTTTTGTTCTAAAAAAGAAATGAAAAAATATATCTTCTTATAATTTTAAAGAACACATAAATATAAACTAATATATAAAATAAAAATCAAAAACAAAATGTAGTTTTCAAAGCTCCAACTCAACATAATACATTCCACATATAAATATTTGACAGGGGTACATAATGGCGGCTTAGCGATTTTTTATTAAAAAAAATTAGTTTAACCATTTATTGCAGTGCTGCGGGGTTTAATCAATATCACAGAGTTGCATTTTTCTGTGGTATAGCATTTTTGATGACCGGGGTATTGTCAGTTACGTTTATTTGCATTTGAATTTGTATGACCGATTTTTGTTAGTTTTTGGTTAATGTATGAGAAATTCATACTACAAGTTTACAAGTCATGAGCATTTTTCTAATTGATATAGATTATACAGATTGTGATATACAAGGTGGCGCAAAAGTAATCCTCCTATCAGAAAATGCTATAGATTTTGCGATTGGCCCCTAATGTCAGTTCTGTTTTGACATTTGTGTAGTAAACACATGCGAAATACACGTTAATAAACAATGTTACGCTACTACGCTGACTAGTTATTTGACCAATAATGGGTCGGTGACTTTGGCACAACGTGAATTTCGTCGCAGATTTGCTGGCCGTCCAACGCCTAGTGGTGAAACACTGCGACGTTTAGCCGCTCGCCTCGAAGAGACTGGCATAACACGAGATGCTGCCAGGCGTGGCAGACCCCGGAGTAGCCGTTCTGCAGAGAATATTGCTGCTGTAGCCGAGGATGTCATGGATGCGCCGTCGACATCGACTAGACGACGTGCCACGCAAATGGGTATCAGTCGACGGTCTTTACAGCGAATTTTGGTACAAGATTTGAAGATGTTTCCGCACAAAGTCCAGACGGTGCATCAGCTGTTAGCTGCTGACCGCCAATCGCGTCTAACATACGCTCAAGCCATCCTTAATCACCACCAAGTGGAAGATGATTTTTCATCAAAAATAATCATGAGTGATGAGGCCCATTTCCATCTTAGCGGGTACGTAAATAAGCAAAATTTACGCTTCTGGGGCACTGAAAATCCGCGTGTAACCCAAGAAGAGCCATTACATTAAGAATGTGAGGACCTATCGCCGGAAGTTTTGGCCAAAGTGATGGAAAATGCCATAAAGAGGGCTCAAATGACAATCAACTGTGGCGGCGGCCATTTACATGACATCATATTCTCGACTTGATGTAAAAAAAAATTAAAAAACCAAATAAAAATAATTCACAAGAAGAATCAAAGTTTTTCATTTTTTTTTAAATTACAGCCAAAAAACATCGGAAGTTTACTTATGCGCCACCTTGTATAAGTTCTTAATTTCTTAAAACGCCATTTTGTAGAAACAATAGCGGCATTCAGCTGACCAAGATGTATACATAAGGTGGTAGCAGTAGCAATTGCATGTATTATGTATGTGTACTTTTTCTACTGTTCTTGTGCTATTACCTTATTTATCCATCCTAGTCAGATGACAACGAAATGTCAAAAGTTTACACGTTTCTCCATCCCACGTTTGCGCAGCAAATTTGCCTCGAAAACTTTCCACTTTTGAGCAAGTCGTTTTGTATGGGAAATTTGTTTGTTTTGACGTTTGCTATGCAAGTTTACGATGTTCTCGAGTTTACGAGGTTCATTCGAGCTTTCATGAAGACCACTAATATCAAAATCTCGCATCGTTCTAATTTGTGAGTATTTTCGACGTTTCAAATTTTAAATTTTTCGACTCCCTACTTTTTAGAAACAGTTTTTCTCGCATTTTTCCAATAAGCATGAAAAAACCAATACGTGACAGAAAGTTCTCGCAAAACAAATGTTGTAGAAACAGTCACATGTGAGAAGCGAGTTTATGTACCAATTCGTTGCGTTTTTGTTTCAATTCACATGTTTCATGTGAAAACTTTTTCGATTCGAGAACTACAGAGACGAGGTACTGGTTCAGTTTTAATTACCACTGGAAATCTAATAGATTTTGACATTTTTCGAAGACTAAAATTTTCACAGTGGGATGAACGAAACATAATTTTTGTAAGTTAAGAGTCATAATAATATTGGGTATATATTTTGATAATTGACAACAGAGAAATTGGGGTACCTGTACCTCATTTTTAGCAAAAATAATAAAATTAAAAGTAAATTTAATAAAATTTAAAATTTCATTATAGTTATAGGTAATGAATGCATTTAAAGGGTTAATTAAACTGCAAAAAAGGTACACATTTGTTTGCCAATGTTTGTTGTTGCTTCTTTTATTCTTTGTGCTCGCTGTAATCTAAGTGATATTAATAATACTTTGTTTTTGGAAAATATAAGGATAAATGTTAATTTACACACAGACATTTATGTTTTTTAATTTTAGAGAAACCTCGTAAGCGACAAAATTTGCAAATTGCTGTTTGCGCCAAAAACACGTAAGCGACAAATTGGGCTACAGTTAAAGGTTTTTCGATAGAGACGCTACAAAAGTAAATCGATAGGGACAGCAAACGACGCCATATTTTTCCCCGCTCTTTTGACATTTCTCTTCAGTAAGGTTTGCCATTTCATACGAGCCAACGAGTCGAAATTATTAAAACTTACTACCGAAATTTGTAGTCAGTGGCCTCAACTTTCAAAGCGCTACGTCCAATTTATGGTCGTCATAATCGTCCTACTAGATCAACAATTGAGCGTCTAGTGGAAAAATTTGACTCCACAGGCACAGTACAAAATGTTTCCGTGCCAGTGAGACAAAGAAGTGCCCGTAGTGTCGAGAATATTGCTGCCGCTGAGGCTTCAGTTCAAGAAAGCCCAAATGAGTCTCTCACACGTCGTTCTCAAGCGTTGGGCATCTCTGTGACGTTGTTGTGGCGAATTTTGCGAAAAGATCTTGGCCTACATCCTTACAAGATTAAATTGACGCAAGAACTGAAGCCGCTTGCGCACCATAAGCGTCGTATGTTCGTGAATTGGGCTGAGCAACAACTTGAAAATGATTCGGATTTTCATCGGAAAATCATCTTCAGCGATGGGGCTCATTTCTAGTTATTGGTCAGACAGCAATCCACACGTAATCCATGAGTCATCATTGCATCCCGAAAAAAATTACGGTTTGGTGCGGTTTATGGGCCGGCGGCGTCATTGGGCCGTACTTCTTCCGTGATGATCAAGACCGGCACATTACTGTGAATGCGAATCGCTACCGTTCAATGATAACCGAATATTTTTGGCCCCAATTGGATAATATGGACTTGGAGGACATGTGGTTCCAACAGGACGGCGCCACAAGCCACACAGCGAATGCCACAATCAATTTATTGGAAACCAAGTTTGGTGAACGTGTTATCTCACGAAATGGCCCAGTCGATTGGCCGCCTCGGTCGTGCGATTTGACGCCGTTAGATTATTTCCTGTGGGGCTACGTCAAGTCTATGGTCTATGCCAACAAGCCAGCGACGATTGATGAACTTCGTACGAATATCGAACGTAAAATTGCAGCAGTATCGGCCGATTTATGCTTGAAAACCGTCGAAAATTGGGTTCAGCGTCTGGACTTCTGCAAGCGTGCCCGTGGTGTGGTGGCCATGCAAAAGAAATCGAGTTTCATACATAATGGCATCGAACGTACTTTCACAGGAATAAAGAATTTCATTGGTATCTAAAACCGGTTTTGTTTTATTTAAAAAAATACTTTTTTAGCGCTCTTATAGAAAAACCCTTTACTTGTAAGTAACCAATTTTTTCAAAAAATTATTCTACACCCTTCAGAGAGTCGCAAACCCAAAAGTTTGTTTTAAAACCCATATTTAAATCATAGAGTAATCTCAGACTAGAGAGAATATTTGGCTCATCTGACGTTTCCTTTCACACTCTTCGTGATGCGGTCGGTGTGATAGAGAGATGTTTGACGAAAAGTGACATACACCAGGTGGAATTACAATAACTTCTTGCTTTAATTTTTCATGTCGTTTTGGTGAAAAACTGTGAAATTTAAATGTGTTTTACACTTTTTTATTGACTGTTATTGTTAGCACACATTTGTGTTGTATTTAACACAATAATTTTAACACAAAACGAAATGCCGTTGTTGTTATTTTGTTCGTTGTTTTGAACCATTGCCTCTATCTGGTATTAGTAAAGCAATTCTTTTCAACATCAAACGTAAATATCACACCAGGCCAAATGTCATAAATTTGGTGGGAGAACTACTAGATCTACTATAAGTATTAATCTATGATTTAAATAGTTATTAAGTTTTTTTCGATTTCTGAAAAATTACGTGGTCTAACAAGAAACGCGACGATATCTGTTTTGAAATATATATTTTTCTCAACTTTTCTGTTATATTACTTACTTAAGTGGTTTTTGTTCAGTAAAAATACACATTTTTCATAAAATGAATCAGAGCTGACAACATTGATCTTCCTACAATTTAACTGGTCGACACATTTTTTTAGATTCATTAAAACGGTGTTCGATGTATTTTGCTAACAGTCACATGACCCATTTAGTACTACAGTGACGCAAACTTCTACTTTGACGTACAAAGGTTTGTAATAGCTCCGCGGGATAGGCGGAGTACAGGCGTTTATCGATAAAGTGGCTTACAAGAAAAATATCTATATAGTTGTTTGACAAAATGCGCCTACATAGTACTGACAACTATTATCAAATTTTTTGTAATGTTGAAGAAGAAGAATCACGTAATTTATTTGGTAAAGATATTTTAGGTTTCTTTAATGGTTATTTCTTACTCATGTTGTGTATTTTCAAGCCTGATGATGACTCTCAGCGAGAGTCGAAATATTGCAAAATAAAAAAAGGGAAAATAATGCGAAAATTATTTCTTTTATTTTAACGGCCAAAGCCCAACAGACAAAATTGAAAATTATCAAATTGTTTAAAACTATTTTAATTAATTTTGTTTAAATTTTCAGACTAAATGTACTCTTGGTACTGGGAAGTTTAGGATCCATATATGGTCAGTGGTGCTTTACTGTTCGTCATGTGAAAAATATTTCAAAAATTGCTGAAGTAATTCTTTGTCTCCTCAATTTAGAATAAACTATATTTAACAACCTTTTTACTTCCAGAGCGTTTGCACAGCATTCCAGACAATTATATCATTGATAAAAATGATTTATTATCTCTTCATACAAAGACGACTCTGGGTCTTGCTGAATAAGGCTCAAACACATGAGTATATAAGAGAAATTGAAATTTTCCATAAAGGTAAGAGCTGTAATGAACAACAGCAGGGTTTATAAAAGTACAAACTAAGTGTAATTTATTATCAGCAGATTTCCCTATTAATGAAAGCTTAAGAAAGAAAAGTGGTGAAATCATGGACTCCAACTGGAAGGATATTCGTGGTCAATTGATATTCTATATAGTTTGTTGTGCCAGCATCATATGTAACTACTTCTTTTTTGCTTTGTTTGTTAATCTCTATCATGACTTGAAAGGAACTCCGGATTATCAGTATTTATTGCGTAAGTAAAGATAAAGGGACCATAATGCATCCTAAATGGAAAAGAGTCAAAACTCAAGATGTACAAATTTTCAGTAGAGGCAAAAAACTGGATTTGCTGGGTTTGTATGAACTACTTAATAATTGATTGTATATGGGTTGTTTTAAATTTGCATTGGATTTTAATTGGCATTACTTTTTCTAATGCAAATGCAAAAGAATTGCCATTGTTCGCAATGAAAATTACAAAATAATGTAGGTTGTGGAATCGGATGTCAATTGTAATGAAATATGGGAATGCTTTTACATATTTTGAAATTGTTTGTTTTTAAGGTATTTTATATGTATAGGTTTGTAGCTTCGATAGGTATTTCCAGGTATTTTCAAATTCATAAACCTGTACTATAATACAGCAAATGTACTGCCAGAAAAAATATCCCTGACAAATTGTTTGCTAAGGCAACAACATTTGGCACCCAACTATACAGCTATCATAATCAAAATGTAGAAATTTTCAGTAGAATCGAAAAATAGGGTTTGCTGGGTTAAAAAATGTAGGAGAACTCTCAGTAATAGCTATTTAAATATTGGAGTTTTATAACAAACGGGAAGAGAAAATTACGGCAGATTTTTATAGCGGATACATATTGTTCTTTGTCATTATTATTAACCAAAAATTAAAACTTGTATGGTTTGTAGTCATTTCATATTTCTTATGTAAAATCTCGTAATGGGACTTAAAAAAAGAATATTCTATTCGAAATCTGCTTCTACATTATTATAAAAAAATAAGTTAAACTGAAAAATAAGTTATCTAAATGCTGTGAAAGGGGGATGAACTGGGATTTAATTTTTCAATCAAGAACAAACCAAAAATCTCGATAATAAACAGATGAGAGAGGATCTCCAAACAAACTCTCTTTTGTCAAATTTTCAATCTGGTTTCAGACCTGATCATAGTTGTGTGACTGCTATACAAAAGGTTTCCGAAGACTTGAGAAATAATATGGATAACGGTCAAATTTCAATATTGGTACTTCTAGATCACTCTAAAGCCATTGATAATATTCTATGCATAAAACTTAAAATTTTTTTTTATTTTTCCATGCAATCGACTAATCTTATTAGATCATATCTGTCGTCTAGATCACAGTTTGTACTCATTGGTACACAACAGTCAAAATCTTTGAATGTTTCCAGGGGTGTGCCCCAGGGTTCCATACTTGGACCTATGCTGTACGGTATGTACAGTAACGATCTGCCTGCATGTATCGATAACAGTAATATTCACATGTATGCAGATGATGTACAGGTGTACCTTGGCTCAACAAAATCAAACTTTGGAAATTGCGTGAAATTAATGAACGATGATTTAGGTAAAATTGCAAAATGGGCAGAAGCCAATGGTTTGTCTCTCAACGGTTCCAAATCACCCTTTACTATTCCACAAAGTATATCCATAAATATTAAGACTACTCCGACAGAAGTTGTGACGAAGTCTAAACACTTGCGAGTAATTTAGTTGTTTTAGATCCTCGTTATGTTTAAAGTTGTAATTTCCTTTAAGGCTGTAAGAGATCATGTTTTCTCCGATTATTGAAAAAAATGTAAATGCCGCGGGTGGGATTCGAGAACTCACAATCGCTGGACGATCGTTTCGATGTTTGTGAAGCATCATCTTCAGCAGCGTCTAGCCCGTTAAGACACTGCGGTGTGTATTTACACAAGTCACTAACCGTAGACATTTATTGATTGTGTGCAGAGCGATTGTTGTCGCTACTTACACATTGCTTTCCTACTTACACGCACTGATGCAGAAGTTTTGAAAGTTCTATTTATAGAACGAACTATTCTAATTGTAGTTGTCTCGTTCTGTTTTGGTTTGGCCCTACCATATCTTTAAAATTTAGTTGTTTTAGATCCTCGTTATGTTTAAAGTTGTAATTTCCTTTAAGGCTGTACGAGATCATGTTTTCTCCGGTTATTGAAAAAAATGTAAATGCCGCGTTTGGGATTCGAACTCACATTCGCTGGACGATCGTTTCGATGTTTGTGAAGCATCATCTTCAGCAGCGTTTAGCCCGTTAAGCCACTGCGGTGTGTATGTACACAAGTCACTAACCGAAGACATTTATTGATTGTGTGCAGAGCGATTGTTGTCGCTACTTACACATTGCTTTCCTACTTACACGCACTGATGCAGAAGTTTTGAAAGTTCTATTTATAGAACGAACTATTCTAATTGTAGTTGTCTCGTTCTGTTTTGGTTTGGCCCTACCATATCTTTAAAATTTAGTTGTTTTAGATCCTTGTTATGTTTAAAGTTGTAATTTCCTTTAAGGCTGTAAGAGATCATGTTTTCTCCGGTTATTGAAAAAAAATGTAAATGCCGCGGGTGGGATTCGAGAACTCACAATCGCTGGACGATCGTTTCGATGTTTGTGAAGCATCATCTTCAGCAGCGTCTAGCCCGTTAAGACACTGCGGTGTGTATTTACACAAGTCACTAACCGTAGACATTTATTGATTGTGTGCAGAGCGATTGTTGTCGCTACTTACACATTGCTTTCCTACTTACACGCACTGATGCAGAAGTTTTGAAAGTTCTATTTATAGAACGAACTATTCTAATTGTAGTTGTCTCGTTCTGTTTTGGTTTGGCCCTACCATATCTTTAAAATTTAGTTGTTTTAGATCCTCGTTATGTTTAAAGTTGTAATTTCCTTTAAGGCTGTACGAGATCATGTTTTCTCCGGTTATTGAAAAAAATGTAAATGCCGCGTTTGGGATTCGAACTCACATTCGCTGGACGATCGTTTCGATGTTTGTGAAGCATCATCTTCAGCAGCGTTTAGCCCGTTAAGCCACTGCGGTGTGTATGTACACAAGTCACTAACCGAAGACATTTATTGATTGTGTGCAGAGCGATTGTTGTCGCTACTTACACATTGCTTTCCTACTTACACGCACTGATGCAGAAGTTTTGAAAGTTCTATTTATAGAACGAACTATTCTAATTGTAGTTGTCTCGTTCTGTTTTGGTTTGGCCCTACCATATCTTTAAAATTTAGTTGTTTTAGATCCTTGTTATGTTTAAAGTTGTAATTTCCTTTAAGGCTGTAAGAGATCATGTTTTCTCCGGTTATTGAAAAAAAATGTAAATGCCGCGGGTGGGATTCGAGAACTCACAATCGCTGGACGATCGTTTCGATGTTTGTGAAGCATCATCTTCAGCAGCGTCTAGCCCGTTAAGACACTGCGGTGTGTATTTACACAAGTCACTAACCGTAGACATTTATTGATTGTGTGCAGAGCGATTGTTGTCGCTACTTACACATTGCTTTCCTACTTAAACGCACTGATGCAGAAGTTTTGAAAGTTCTATTTATAGAACGAACTATTCTAATTATAGTTTTCTCGTTCTGTTTTGGTTTGGCCCTACCATATGTTTCAAATGTAGTTGTTTTAGATCCTCGTTATGTTTAAAGTTGTAATTTCCTTTAAGGCTGTACGAGATCATGTTTTCTCCGGTTATTGAAAAAAATGTAAATGCCGCGTTTGGGATTCGAACTCACATTCGCTGGACGATCGTTTCGATGTTTGTGAAGCATCATTTTCAGCAGCGTTTAGCCCGTTAAGCCACTGCGGTGTGTATGTACACAAGTCACTAACCGAAGACATTTATTGATTGTGTGCAGAGCGATTGTTGTCGCTACTTACACATTGCTTTCCTACTTAAACGCACTGATGCAGAAGTTTTGAAAGTTCTATTTATAGAACGAACTATTCTAATTATAGTTTTCTCGTTCTGTTTTGGTTTGGCCCTACCATATGTTTCAAATGTAGTTGTTTTAGATCCTCGTTATGTTTAAAGTTGTAATTTCCTTTAAGGCTGTAAGAGATCATGTTTTCTCCGGTTATTGAAAAAAAATGTAAATGCCGCGGGTGGGATTCGAGAACTCACAATCGCTGGACGATCGTTTCGATGTTTGTGAAGCATCATCTTCAGCAGCGTCTAGCCTGTTAAGCCACTGCGGTGTGTATGTACACAAGTCACTAACCGAAGACATTTATTGATTGTGTGCAGAGCGATTGTTGTCGCTACTTACACATTGCTTTCCTACTTACACGCACTGATGCAGAAGTTTTGAAAGTTCTATTTATAGAACGAACTATTCTAATTGTAGTTGTCTCGTTCTGTTTTGGTTTGGCCCTACCATATCTTTAAAATTTAGTTGTTTTAGATCCTTGTTATGTTTAAAGTTGTAATTTCCTTTAAGGCTGTAAGAGATCATGTTTTCTCCGGTTATTGAAAAAAAATGTAAATGCCGCGGGTGGGATTCGAGAACTCACAATCGCTGGACGATCGTTTCGATGTTTGTGAAGCATCATCTTCAGCAGCGTCTAGCCCGTTAAGCCACTGCGGTGTGTATGTACACAAGTCACTAACCGAAGACATTTATTGATTGTGTGCAGAGCGATTGTTGTCGCTACTTACACATTGCTTTCCTACTTACACGCACTGATGCAGAAATTTTGAAAGTTCTATTTATAGAACGAACTATTCTAATTATAGTTTTCTCGTTCTGTTTCGGTTTGGCCCTACCATATCTTTAAAATTTAGTTGTTTTAGATCCTCATTATGTTTAAAGTTGTAATTTCCTTTAAGGCTGTAAGAGATCATGTTTTCTCCGGTTATTGAAAAAAATGTAAATGCCGCGGGTGGGATTCGAGAACTCACAATCGCAGGACGATCGTTTCGATGTTTGTGAAGCATCATCTTCAGCAGCGTCTAGCCCGTTAAGACACTGCGGTGTGTATTTACACAAGTCACTAACCGTAGACATTTATTGATTGTGTGCAGAGCGATTGTTGTCGCTACTTACACATTGCTTTCCTACTTACACGCACTGATGCAGAAGTTTTGAAAGTTCTATTTATAGAACGAACTATTCTAATTGTAGCTGTCTCGTTCTGTTTTGGTTTGGCCCTACCATATCTTTAAAATTTAGTTGTTTTAGATCCTTGTTATGTTAATTTTTGGCAATAAACTAAACTAGAGAGACCACACATTGTGTCAGCTATTGGTAACACAAACTCAGCCCTAAGAAAGCTCTATGTATGCCAAAAATTTACACCAGTTCGTATAAGACTTTTATTAGCGAAAACATATCTCGTACCGAAACTAATATATGGCAGTGACATTTTTTGTAGCTGTACCTCTGATATGGTCCGAAAATTAAATACGACGTTTAACAAAACCACGAGATGTATTTTTGGACTATCCCGACATGAACAAGTTTCAGACTTCTCTAAATCTATATACTGAGTAACGGTTGAAAATCTTTTAAAAATAAGAAAGCTAATTAGTTTGCACAAAATTATTTACCAAGGAAACCACCGTACCTATATAATTATGTCCGATTTGCCAGATCCCCAAGAGGGTGCCAAATTATTCAATTAAGTCATAACAAATTACTCTCTGAAAAATTCTTTTTCATAAGTGCAATTCGACTTTGGAATCAACTCCCTAAAGAAATGACAGTCAATTTAAATGTAATATTTATCAACATTTTCAGTAGCTTCAATATTAATAGTAAAAGAGTAAAATCTATTGCAATATTTATAATTTAACATACCCTTCGCGACAATTTTCTTAACAACAATATAATTTCTATAAATTTGTTCCTACAATTTTGGTTTGTTTTTATTTTTATTTTATTGTACAGGGTGGAGCAACAGTCGCACCTGTGTGTAAAAATTGAATAACTTTTTTGTTTATTATTATATTTTATTGATTTTTTTTTTAAATATAATATTATCTTTGTATGACCTACATTTTGATTATGAAAAATAATGTCAGAGAGATGACCACCATTTTCATCGATGCACAATTGGGCTCTTAAACAGGCGTTTTGCATAACTGCACGCAAGGTTTCAGGCTCTATTGCCCTGATCTCAGCTTCAATGTTGTTCTTTAGCTGCTCTATAGTTTGAGGCTTGTTTACATACACTCGTTCTTTGAGATAACCCCATAGAAAATAATCAGGGGCAGTTAAATCCGGTGAACGTGCAGGCCAATTATTGATTATTAATTGAATTATTAATTGAGCGCCCATTGGAAAAGTAAAATTCTACCACTTTCGTTCGTTGCTCATATTAAAAATATTAATAAACAAAAAAGTTATTCAATTTTTACACGCAGGCGTGACTTTTGGTCCACCCTGTATTTAATTTTAATATTTTGTTCTTTGTCTTTTATGTCTGCAATAATCTGTAATGTCTATGAATGCATTTTACTATTTTTTTAAACAAATTTAACTACATGTACATTAATTTTATTTACATTTTATTATTGTATTTTATATTACTTTTACACTTATTTATTAAATTATATCGTATGACTCTGAAATTGTAACAAATTATACTCCCATACTTTATATAAGAATGCAATTCTTTTGTCTGGGCTGAACTTAATAAATAAATAAAAAATTACAGCAGACAGTTGTCCGAGGCCTTCGGCCACGGACTGTCCCTGCAGGCTGTGTCAGAGACACGGCCATTAAGTTTAACGTAGAATACGCCATCCGATAAGGCTGAAAACATATATAACAATAAATTCATTTGCTTATATTATTTATCATTTATTGTTATATATGTTTTCTGTCTTATCGGATGGCGTAGTGTACGTTAAACTTAATGGCCGTGTCTCTGACACAGCCTGCAGGGACAGTCCGTGGCCGAAGGCCTCGGACAACTGTCTACTGTAATTTTTATATTTACCAACGGCATTTGATTCAAGTCCGTTTAAAAAAAAATATTATGTTCAATTTTTTTAAACTTAATTTTAATTAATATTTTTATTGAAATAAGTTCTGCGAATGTTGAGAGGGCCGCCCTAATATTAAAAAAGGTTTACCTTATCGAGTCTTCGCATTAGCATTCGAGCGTTGTGTGAAAGCTTTACGCTTTACAATTCAAAATTAATGTTACAACAGCTTTATTGAAGCTTTCGCAAAAAAGCTTTATTACGTTAGCTTACTGTTTGTTTCACTTTTTACTAGATACATGTTGTCAAGCAACATTAGCTTGCTGTTCGTTTCACTTTTTACTAGATACATGTTCCTAAGCAATGTTGAGCAACCAAAAACACTCAACCAAACACCACACATATGTTTGAGTGTATGTGTTTAAACAATTTTCATTTGAGAAATTAAAATACTAGAAATATATCAACCAATATGAAATGTATATCAAACGAAAGATAACATCTTCATTTACCTACAAAAAAAATTTTAAAAAAATTCATCTAGCCGTTTCCTCAAATTCAATGAAATAAAGATTACAACAATAAAAACCTGACATGACTCCTCATACCGTAAGGTAAGACGTATTCTACGTCAAAAATCCAATGAGTGTTCGAACTCACGGGCGATGTGTTATCACCTTTTTGCTACACGGTACCTGTTCGATTTCTATGAACACATTCGTAAATGTTAGATTGGAAAATAAAAACCAGCGTTCAATCATATGATGACGTTACAGTTAAATAATATTAATACTTAAAATTATATAAAGACCCAGTGCAAGCACATGTGTCATTATTTTCTTGCTCAATACTTTTTGTTTTATTCCCACAAAAGTCAAAGAATGCAAAGCAACAGACTCTTGTTACATACATATGTACATTAAACCGACTCATTTTGTATGGGGCCAAAAAAAGTGTTTTTGTTCCACCCCCTGAAATGTTCCTTGACTTGTTTTTTTATGATTCGCAAAATATTTCGCGTCTAGGATTAAAACCCCGTGAGCTGGACCGTTTTTAAAAAAAGGCTTTTTTGCAGACTATCTTTGAAAAAGGCCTTGGCAGAACATTTGTTGGCATGTTTTTCATACCGTTGGATGCGTCTTTAAAAATGATTTCCTATGATACTAATATTGCACATATTATCTTTAGTTAACTATCAAAAATCTTTGAAAAACTCAAAAAAAGCCTTTTTTTCACGGGGTTTTAATCCTAGACGCGAAATATTTTGGGAATCATCAAAAAACAAGTCAAGGTACATTTCAGGGGGTGGAACAAAAACACTTTTTTTGTGAGTCAGTCTAACATACATTGTTCTATTCGTACATACGCTACACAAGTTCACAAAATTGTCGTTGCTCTCTTGCTATCTTATTTTTATATACGTATAATACGTCATTACTCTCTTTGCACTGAAAGTGCTCAGCACCCACATGTTATTGGACTTAGCTTTCACTATAATAAAAAAAAACAACACCAACAACAACAACTACTACTACTACTGATATGTTGGTGATTTATTTGTGCTTGCTGTGTCGTGGAGTGTTTGTGTCGATGGTGTGTGTAGGGGGGGGGGGGGGGGAGTACCTAAAATAAAAACTGTTATGGGAATGAATGCTTTATATCTCTGTTCAACAACAGACACATTTACATACATACATTATTATGTTAATACATACGCTATAGACACAATTTCGTTTGCCTCACCCCTGCCACACCACTCTTTCACTGAACACTTGCTCGTTCATTTTTGTTTAACACGTCATTATTCTCTTTCTCAGTCGCAGAAAATCTGGTTTTAGCAGCAGCAATAAATCTGGTTTTAGCAGCAGCATAAAATCTGGTTTTAGCAGATTTTGACTTTGATAGATTTAGTCCCTATACGCAGCTATAGATGTTAACACATCAATAAATATTGGGTCAATAATCAAACTGTGGCCTGAAGTAAAACTAACGCTTCCATTGAACTGTTAACAAAGTTTTTATTATCGTCCCTTTAGCATTTCCCGCACTATATCCCCAATGGGAAGACAAAGGAATGTCATTTCCCTACTACCCTATACAAATGTTTTTTGGTTTCTGTGCAGAGTATCTTGCTGGCATGTGTAAGTCCTTAATGCTCTATCGTTAAATATTAATCCAAATAAAAATATTTCAACATTGTTACTCTTGCAGGTGCAGTCAGCTTTGATGGTGTTTTTATTGTTCTCTCCGTTCATAGCGTGGGTCTTATAAAACTTCTGAATGTTTTGATCGAAAACTCAACGTCTACGGATGTGCCCCAGGAGCGTCGAGTGGAATATTTACGCTATTGCATTAATCAATATCAGCGCATATCTGAGTACGAAAATTGTTATATATTCTGAATGAAAGTACGAATTTGAAAAACAGCCCGCATTTACTTCAACCTTATCTTTTAGTTACATTGCGGAAATACGCGGCATTTACAAACATATCAGCATTTCACAATTTCTACTCAGTTTATTGGTATGGGGAATTGTCATGTTTCAGATGAGTGTGGGCCTGGTAAGCAGTTTAAATTTCCTAATTCCTTTCAGAATTTTGGTTAATATTTTGCACTTTCAGGAATCCGATAAGTTGACTTTAATACGAATGTTAATGTATATGTCAGCAGCTGGCTATGAAATTGTCTTGTATTGTTATAATGGCCAACGCGTAACTACGGAGGTAATTAGATGTTTACTTTCCAATAATTTCAGAATTATACAGGACCACACAGATTTTTAAATAATTTGAGAATACCCATTGAATTTAGTTACATGCAGTGCAGTCATCTTAAGAATCGCTTGCGTTCTTCAAAAAGAAGAAAAAAGTTAAAATAATGGAATGACAAGGATAAGGCAGAATTATAACCTATTCTGATGATTTTTCTTTTCTCATGCGTAGAAAAAGACAGTGGAACCCTTCCTTTAAAATTTTTTCCATACCCCTCGGGGTCTTTGATGTAATTATTGCGCGGTAGGAATATCCTCCAGAACGGTAAATATCGATTTTAGTTTTTTCCGATAGATTTCGTTAAAATCACCAGCATTTTGTTGCGATTTGAACCGCCACGCTCATACACACACACAAATGTTCAGCTACATCCCTATGTGCCATATTTTTCATTGTTCATCCTGCACATTTCGGCCGTTCCACTCTCTCTCTGCCCCAACTACCATTTTTTCTCCTAAGTAGTTGGGTTTCCTCCCTTCGCAGCCTCTTGTACCACTCTTTCGAAGCACGCGTCGTAACTGACTTATTTTCTTCAGTTGCAATGCGACATTCTTCGTCATACAATGGCTTATTCTTTTTCGCTTTATGATAGGCAAGTTCAGTCCTTGCAGTGGTTTCCAAACAATGGGAGACGTGCTTCCACTGCGCTTCTGGGTTCCCAGGAGGGGGAGTATTCTGTCCTAGCAGGAGAGTGAGCTTTTGCTGATAGGACTTTGATATCTCCGGTATTTGCAGCTTGTCAATATCTAGCTTTTCTCGTGTTCGGCTTCGTACGTTTTTCGCCCTGCTTAGTATTGTGCGAACTGTCGCAGCCACCAGGTAATGATCCGAGTCCGATAGTGGCACCTCAAATCACACGTACATTCATTACACTAGAAGAGTGCCTGTCATCTATTACCAAGTGATCAATCTCGTTCTTCGTTCTTTGACCAGGAGTTAACCATATGTCCTCACTCTGAAATCGTGTGTTACTAACTACCATCTGCTTTGCAGCGTCGAAGTCTATCAGTCTTATTCCATCATCGGAGGTGCTATCATATAGACTATGATTACCGATGGTTGGTCGAAAGACGCTTTCCTTTCCCAATTTGGCTTAGAGTCGCCTAGAATAAACTTAATGTCGTGGTCAGGGTAGTGTTCGTATACTTCCTCCAGACCCTCATAAAATGATTTTTTGACTTCATCATCTTTCTCCTCTGTCGGTGCGTGCACGCAAATTAACGAGATGGTGAAATTGTGGCTATGCGTTCGCTCACAGGCTTGAACCTTGAAACTAAGTGTCGCAAGTCTCTTAACAACTATAAATCCGAACCCGAATTTGTGCTTTCGCTCGCTGTAGTAAATGTACACTTAAAGAAAATCTTTACATTAAATCGATGATATATGTTCATCAAATGTTATTCATTGAATTGACGACAAATTGCATCAATTCAATAAAAAGTTCTTCAATTTGAAGATTGTGCAATTTTTCACCATTTTCAGTTTCATTGAATTGAAAATCTTTTTTACATCAATCTCCAGCATTGGAATTTGGAAATAATTAGTTTGATCGATGAAAAATATGGACTCAGTATTGAAAAAATAAAATGAATACGAAAAAGGGTGTATAAAATTGAAAATGAATACATAATACTTTAGAAAATATAGAAATGAGCAGAAACCGCTATCCACACTATGAGCATTTTCCATGTGGTTTTATACCCTGTTCTGAATTTTGTCTACTCATTCACAAACAATTTACATCGCGATGATGACCAATCACCATCAAATTTTTGATAAACTTACATCAAATTAATGACAACTTAACATCTAATTGACGAAAAATATACAGCAAATTGATGAACAATTTACATAAAAATGGTGAAAAATTCACTTCAACTTGGTTACGTCAAATTAATGCCACATTGTCGTTGAATCACCGTAAACTGTTGGCGAGTATGGATGAATGATGGTGAAATGTTCTTCATCAATTCAATGAAATGTGTCGCAGGTTGAAAAATGAGGAAATGTTTCATGAAATTGATGAAGGAATTCATAAATTTAATGAAGCTTTTTCTTTCAGTGTAGCAGTTTTTCTTTCTGGTGCAACCATATCCCGTCCGTCACATTTCCTGGATAGCTGCAATGTCTACTTTATATTTTTCGAGAACATCCGCCAGTTGGAAAGTGGCAGCCGTCCTGTATAGTGTTCGCACATTCCAGGAACATATCCTTCAATTGGGGTCCTTATAACGTTTGCGTGGGTCGGCAAGAGTTAGGTGGTGTCTTTGTTTATTACACCTCGAAGAACAGTCCCATGTCCTAAAAAATCTATTTTAGGCTCATATTATATTGGCAAATATAAACATTGTCAGAGTCCACAAATAACACTGTCAGTAAAATTTGAAGTTTTGAAATGACACACAAAAACACCGAGACACCCCGACTAATTTTTCGGTCATAGAATCCAGTGGTATACTCCGTTTAAAAAGTTTGCTCAAAATGACGAGACATTTCGATTTTAAATTTGTAGTACATTTAAGGTGATTTTTTATTTTATTTGAGGGAAAAACCTGCAAACGCTCTTGTTAAATCAATTTACATATTTTTTTTCGACAAAATGTAACCGTTGAAATAATAGACATCTATTTGAAAGCAGAACTAGTTTACCTCTTACAATTTGGGGCCATAATAATTATAATAATTTTGGGATTCGGGATTTTGGGATTACCATCCCTATTAGAAACATATCAAGCTGGGAGTTGTAAAGAATTTTGTAAAGCGTTTGGTTCGCGTTAACGATAATGCATTACCATACTTGAAAAACAAAGCTTTTCCAAAATTATCAATTGAAAAATTAAAAGAGGGTAATTTTGTGTTACTAAAAGTGTGTGACTGCAATATATTTTATATCAATATTTTTTAACAGGTGTAGTTAACGGTCCAGATATACGGAAACTTTTAAGGGAAACGAGTTTTTCTGAAATGTTAGATGAAACTGAACTAAACGTGCGGTAATTGAAAACGTTCTTTGCAAAAATCGCTCACCAGAGTACCGTGATTATATTAACAACATGATGAAGTCTTTCGACAAACTTGGCGTTAATATGTCGTTGAAAAGCCACGTGTTGTATGCATATTTCAATTTTTACGAACGACAATTGTCCACAGAAACAGACGAAACTGGCGAAAGATTTCATCAAACTATAATGGCATTCGAAGACCGTTTCGCTGGAAAAAGAATAGACTCAATGCTTGCTGATTTCTGCTAGTCGATTGCAAACAAAGAGTAAAAATTGAAAAAATCCAAAAAATTTTATAAAATCATCAAAATAATAGCAAATATAGTTCCATGTCCGCTTGAAAATGGACGTCCATTATTTCTAGATATAAATTTTGACAAATAAATAATAAATTAATTAATTTTAAACAAGTTTTTAAATCTTTTTCTTTCAAATAAAACCAAAAATCGCCTTAAATCTACTACAAATTTAAAATCGAAATAACTCGTGATTTCGAGTTCGAATTTGGTTGACGGGTCTCGGCGTTTTGGTGTGTCATTTTCACCTACTTATAGTGTAATATAACTTTTGTCACTGAATTATGACTCTTGTTTTACGCATTTTTTTGACGGCCCAGAAAAAATATAATTTTTGATTTTTTTGAAAAATCACTCTTTTTTCTGAATCTTTTCTAACTCATTTATGAGCGTTTATAAACCATAAAATAAGAGTCATAAAAAGTGTATTTTGTTTTATGACTGAATTATGAACGCTCAGAAATTGCTCATATTTTTGTCTCTCTAACAATTCCGAATTTCTAAGGCCTCTAAAAGTTGTTAGCTGGGATGTTATATTGTTCTAAAATTTATAGAAATTAAATTTATATTCTTCAAAATGGTACCTTGTAAAGTATTTACAATCCTTCCAGATTGCTTCCAGGAGCACCACAAAATTATATAAACTAAAATTTAATCTAACTAAAAACTAATGTCTTAAAATTATAAATTTTTTAAATATATTTTAAAGTGTGAAAAAATACCATTGGCCTTGTATAATTGTGAGTGGTACAACGAATCCAAAGAATTCAAGCTCTTGCTGCGTATGATGTTGGTTCGCACCGGCCGTGCATTCTACATGGACATATCGTGGTTCACAACAATGACTTTGCCCACATTGATGGCGGTACTTATTGCCGGAAACTCTACATTCAATAGCTATAATACAAATGTTATTATTATTTTTTTTACAGATGATACGAACTAGCGGATCATACTTTTTGCTTTTGAGAAATTTGGCGGAATGAGATATGAAGTGAATTATTGCTCATTAAACATTTATTGTGTTTTTTATTATTATAAAGTTTAGAGAATACAAATAAAATACAATGTTAATTAGTCATAGTGTCTACCCAACATACCAAATAGAAATAAATCTGCAATACAACTTGAAAACAATATTATAACAATTGTGGATTCACAACTACTTTTCAACCAGGCTTGAGAAACCTTTATTATACACAATTGTTTCTTAAGTATGCCCACGAAAAGTATCAACAAGTGCCGACAGGCTTGAGAAACTCTTGTTACACACAACCTTTTCTTAAGTAGGTACATAAGTGAAATTTGTCAACATATGTCGCTTCATTTGTTGCCAAATTTGTTTTCTGTTTTGCTGTTAGTGTTTGAATTGGTGAAAAGTGGCAACAAGCCACGTTTAAAATTTTGGCAAATTTGTTTTGCATTCAGTGTTCAAATTTCAAAGTGAGTGAAAATACAATTGTATTGTGTGGTAAAATCATAGAGTAAATATGGGTAGAGAAAATCTTTCACTCACCAAATTTCTGACATTTGTCCTCGTGTGATGTATACGTTTGATGTTGAAAAGAATTGCTTTACTAATACCAGATAGAGGCAATGGTTCAAAACAACGAACAAGAAAACAACAACGGCATTTCGTTTTGTGTGTTAAAATTAATGTGTTAAATACAACACAAATGTATGCTAACAATAACAGTCAATAAAAAAGTTTAAAACACATTTAAATTTCACAGTTTTTTACCAAAATGGCATGAAAAATTAAAGCAAGAAGTTATTGTAACTCCACCTGGTGTATATCACTTTTCGTCAAACATCTCTCTATCACACCGACCGCATCACGAAGAGTGTGAAAGGAAACGTCAGATGAGACAAATGGCGGCTCTACTACAAATTTACTCTATGGGTAAAATGATTGGTAATATTTTAATAAAATGCGTAATAAATATAAAAAAGTTTTAGAAGAGAAACAAAAGAAGTAATTGAATTTCTTTTTAATAATAAACAAGTAAAAGTTTAGATACCCTCCACCTTAGTGTTAACCAGCAAAATATTAAATTTTAAAAAGGACCTTTTTTAAGAAAATGTACTTTTTTAAAAGAAATAAAAATAAGTTAGTTGTTCACAAAAGCAATTACTTGTTCACAAATGCTCACAAACGCAGGATGCTCACAAATGCTCACTATGCTCACAAATGCATTGCTCACAATGCTCACATTGAAAATGTACTTAAGAAAATGTACATTGAAATGTACTTTGAAATGTTCTTAATGAACTTTATGTACTTTGAAATGTACTTTCGAATGTACTTAAGAAATGTACATTTCTTAAGTACTTAAGAAGAAATGTACTTAAGAAGAAATGTACTTAAGAAATGTACTTAAAAATAAATGTACTTAAGAAATATACTTAAGAAAGAAATGTACTTAAGAAATGTACTTAAGAAATGTACTTAATGAAATGTACTTAAGAAATGTACTTAATGTACTTTGAAATGTACTTTGAAATGTACTTAAGAAATGTACTTTTTTTTAAGAAAATGTACTTTTTTAAAAACAATAAAAATAAGTTACTTGTTCACAAGTAAAATAAAAAAAAAATTTTTAAATAATAAAAAAGCATTTTTTGAAGAACTGTTAAAAAAAAAAAGCATTTTTTAAAAATAAAAAATCATTTTTTGAACTTAAAAAAAAAACAAGCTGGGACGAGAGTTGAACCAACAACCCTCAGAGTCCAACACGCAGCCCTTCACCCATCAGGCCAAAGCGACCTTAGATGAACTGTGACAAAAACCATATAAATGTATGAACACATGAAATACATGTAAACATTCTTAAGTACTTATCTCCCAGTGTGCACATCGGATCCGAATCGGATCCGTAACGGATCCGAATCTTCGTACTTTTGATCCGATTCGGATCCGATTCGGATCCGAAATCGGGAAGAATTCCCCTCTCCGTTTCGGATTCAGTTTCGGATCCGTTTCGGATCCGAATCGGATTCCGTATCGGATTCCGTTTTTTGTCCGTTTCGGATCAGTTACGGACTTCATATTCGGATCCGATTCGGATTCAGTTTCGGATCCGTTTCGGATCCGTATCGGATTCCGTTTCGGATCCGAAATCGGGAAGAATTCCTCTCTCCGTTTCGGATCCGTATCGGATTCCATTTCGGACCCGTGTTTTTTAATAAATTGGATTTAAATTTCTAATTAATTGTTATTAAAAATTTTGTTTTTAATTTTTTTTAATTATTATATTTATATATACTTATATTTATATGTACTTTACAAAGCATATATATATATTTTTTTAAAATTAAAATAACGAATTCAATACAAAAACAAAAAGTCAATTATTAAATAAAAGAAAAAAAAAATTTCATAAAAAAAAATTATTTTTTTTTTTGCACCCTATCATGGGCATAATGAAAATACTTTTTGGAGACTGTTTCCACCGCGGCAAGTGGCTCCTCCGGATACTTCCTTTGATATGCTCCTAAAAAAAAAAAATAATTTTAGATTTTGAAGTATAATAATTTTATGCTTAAGTGAAATGAAAAATGAATTGCAATCAATCAAATTAAACATGCTGTTTGGACTTGGAGTTGGTTTCTTCAAGTATTGCTTAAGTACGCTGAACGGCGCATTAAACTTTAAGAAAGCCTTTTTGACCGTCGTATAATCATGCTGCATGTTTAATTTGATTGTTGCAATTATGCATTTATATAAATTGGAATTCATTTGAATTAATTGCAATTAACTTTGTCCAATTCATTTGAATTGCAATTCGTTTTGGCAAACTTATTTGAATTGTAAATGAATTCCAATTCATTATGCCAGTTTCAAAATTAATTAAAAAATGTATCGCTGTTACCTACCTCGGATAGCAGTAATTACTATGAAGCTTTTCGCAGCCTGTTTATTTTTGGTGCCTGTCCATGTCAAATTTTGGGCCAATTCGTCGTCAAATACAGCTTTCAGAGCGTTTCTCAAAAACGCCTGTGGGGATTTGCCGTTGGCGGTCATCAAAAAAGAAATCTACATAAAAAAATTGATAAAGTTAAACGTATGTCTAAATTTTTTAATAGGTACTATATAGTACTATATATATATATATAGTATAGTATACTATATAGTACTATAGTATATAGTACTATATATATATATATATAGTACTATAGGGCCAGAGTTAAAAATGTAATTTGAAGTATTTGTCTACGCTAACCCCACAAAATGATAACTCTTTGTAGATTTTACGACAGACAAAAACTCCACAATCGATTTTTAACTGTGGCCCTAATGCGTACTTACCATTGCTTGCAAACTGTCGTCGTCTTTAAGTTTTATTTCTAGAGCACCTAGCTCTGTCACATTCTTAAGGGGATGGTCCAAAAATGCTGGTTGGGACAGCGCCGCCTCTTCGAGCAATTTCCTTCTTTTATTTTCTCGGCGAAGAGAAAAAACCGCCTCTGTTAAACCCCCGATGGCTTTGCTCAAATTATCTATTTTTTTTTTAATGTCCAGTAGCTCTTGAGCTACATTCACCGGTGCTTCAGCAACTGAAAGTTTTATTAAAATATTTACTTAATTAGTTAAATAATATAATACAATTGTTCTTTTTAAGCTTTAGGTCAATTATTTGTTTATATTTTTTTCGATATTTCGCTACACCATTGGGTAGCATCACCAGGAAATATAAATTAAAGATTTTTTTAAACAATTTATATTGCCACTTGCAAATACTTGAAACATTTAAATGTTTCTGAATTTGTTTATTATATAATATATAATTTATTTGTGCCATCAAAAAGATTATTAAGAAAACTTACCTCTACCTGGAGACAACTCCGAACCGGAGGAGTCGCTCACCATTAATCTTCTTTTCATTATTTCCACTTGACGGTGTTAACAAGTGTATTTGTTGGCTGCAATGCAAAATAAAAAGGTTAAATATTATTTAATTTATAATAAACACAAACTTACAGAAGCTCCGGTTGCTGCTGCTGCTGCTGCTGGATGTTTTTCACTTGGCGGTGTTAACAAGTGTATTTGGTGGCTGCAATGCAAAATAAAAAGGTTAAATATTATTTAATTTATAATAAACACAAACTTACCGAAGCTCCGGTTGCTGCTGCTGGATGTTTTGCACTTGGCGGTGTTATTAAGTGTATTTTGTGGCTGTGGTGGCTAAATTAAAAGATTTACTTCACTTAAACGTTTAACATAAATGCAATGGCTTCCGCGTTAATACCAAGAATGAAGAAATTTTCTAACCTCGAAGGCATCGAAAACCCGTGCCGATCGAGACTATTTAACGGCGTGAACAACCTACGCCTACGCCACCGGCGCCTACGCTACCGTCGCCTGGTGGCGAATAACTGAGTAAATAAAAACTGTCCAAATTTATATTTTATGGTATTTTCTTATATAAACGCGAAAAATAAAAGGAAAATATTAAACAAAATTTGTTGACAACTGGCTTAGTTATCGAGATTTTTAATGATTTAAAACCTAGAAATATATAAAAGCTTCAAACAACGTCAGCGACAATCACAACAACGGCGCCAACAAAAATTTGTCATGGCTTGCAGGTTAAATTGTAATGCAATCAAGCGCATGTAAACCAGGGATGAAAAATGAAACTTCTTCAATTGTACCATCAAGCTTCCAAAACTGTACTTTTTTAATACCAATTGTACCAAATGTAAAAAATAACAAGCTTTAAGTTTGTTATAAACAGTTTTTTCAAACAAATATCGGAAAATTAACAAATAATAATTCAATCTTATACATTTCTTTTTATAATAACGTAGGTTCTTTTAAGAATAAACAAAACACGAGGCACACGTTCTTAAAAAAGTGAGATCAATGAAAAATATGTGTAAATTTTATTACCTATTTTAAAGTTATAGCAGCAAGAATTATATGTTTTTAAAAGATCTTTTGTTTCAAGCTTGACACAGTTGTAACATTGAGCCTTTTCTTTGTGCTCTGGCGTCTTCGGACTGCATTTCTAAATGAACATTATTAAATATTTTAAGTACGTATTGTAAATATAAAATTGATAGTTTATAAAGAGGGTTTTTGAATCCAGAATAACTGAAATTAAGTTTTTCATGCTTGAAATATTCCTCAAAATCGACTAAATAAAAATTATACTAAATTAAAAAAGCGACTCCCACTTTTCATGTATTGTTCATTCATAAATCGATTTCGATTGATTTTCCTAATTCAAATCAGGATAAAGTTTTCTTCATCATGTAACTACGCGATGTAAAAATCGATGTTAACTGAAAATAAAATACATAAAGGAGTAAATGTTAAATTGTACCAATTATGTCATTGGTGTACCATCGTACTTTTATGGACCCAATTGTACCAAAAATGGTACAATTGTACCAACATTATCTTCCCTGATGTAAACTAGTGGTGGCCACATAGAGAAAACAAGTTGAGTTTTAAAGTGAATAAGATATATATTCATAACTCTTTTACTCTTTATTATTTCCTATGCTCTTGCAGTTTGTTTTGTTAAAATTCGTGTCGTGTATGTGAAAATTACGACAAGCAATCGGCCCCCGGGGCATTGTCTGAACAACATTGATGTAATCAACATTGATATCAAGTGAATTTAAATCAAAAAAATTAAAAAACAAAAAAGTGAACAATTAAATCAAATATAATGGATTTAAATAAAGCAAATAAACGGTTACGTGAGTTGTCCCCTTCGGAGGAGCAGCATGGTAAGTATTTCGAGCCCTAACCGCGGGAAAGACATAATTAAGCGCCAAAAATAAAATTTGCCTAAAAAGTTATTAAGCGCCAAAAAAAAAATTTTACAGGAGAGTAAATGTGTTAATGTGTCGATTTATAAACTTTTATAAATTTATAAATTTACCTTCTTCATTTGTCCAGTTTTGTGATGGCGCTAAACTATATTCGGCAATAATGTAGCTGGTAGTTTTGTGCAAACATTTTATTAACACATTATGCCTAAAAAGTTATTTAGTCCTGGTCTTTTTTTAACAAAATAGAGCGCCAAAAATCAATTTTTGTAGTCGAATTTATTTTTTATTATTTGTTTAATTATTCTGGAGGATTTCTGTGAAACTTAAAATGTAACATATAAAAGGATGCACATAAGAGAGATATATAGTTTTAAGCTTATTTTATGTGCAACAAAAGTTTTTTGGCGCTTAGGTTTTCTTTTGTCGTTCACGTAGCAAACAGTGAATAATGGCACAGACCACTGTATTCCTGACTTTATAATAAATAAATAAATAAATGGTTTCCCATTGCATCCCATGAAGGGACCGGGGAGAACTTCTCACAATCACTGAGCTGTGCGCTTTCCAGTTTTCACTCTCTGATTGGGACCTACAGTTTTACACCGATTCCGAACGGTATTTTGAGGTATATATTCCTGACTTTAGCTTTGCTAAAAGAAACCATAAGTGATAAACTCTTAAATTGAGCATAGCATTATAGCTGCCACCAAGACCTTGGGTCCCGAAATTGTGCTTAAATCCGTAGCTCTTACTAATGCAAAGGTGTCGTGATATAGTGTATAACATACGGTTACGCGGTCCCTATTCGGGCGCCAGTTTTGTCGCGATACCATAGGTGATGTTTTATATTCAAATGGTGGTTCAACAACTCTGGTACTCAGAACTAAAATATTTATATTCTTCAAATTCGAAAATTGTAAAAAAAATCGTTTGGTGTATGCTAAAAGTGTCTTAGCAAAAATAGTTCCCGAATTTAATTTGAAAAATTCCAAAGGCAAAAAGTTGGTACAGACTAAATGTGACTTAAGAAAAATAGTTCCAGAATTTTATTCGAAACATTGCAAAGGCAAACATTTGGCAAAAAAGTGACTTAGGAAAAATATATGTAAATTTTAAAATAAAAACAAAGTGAAAAAACAGTAATTTTAAAATAAAAACAAAGTGAAAAAATTTACATATATTTTTCCTAAGATACTTTCTTTGCCAAATGTTTGCCTTTGCAATGTTTCGAATAAAATTCGGGAACTATTTTTCTTAAGTCGCATTTAGTCTGTACCAACTTTTTGCCTTTGGAATTTTTCAAATTAAATTCGGGAACTATTTTTCCTAAGACACTTTTAGCATACACCAAGTTTGTAAATTTTAATTTTTGTTAATTACAATTTACAAATATTTTTCCTAAGATACTTTCTTTGCCAAATGTTTGCCTTTGTAATGTTTCGAATAAAATTCGGGAACTATTTTTCTTAAGTCGCATTTAGTCTGTACCAACTTTTTGCCTTTGGAATTTTTCAAATTAAATTCGGGAACTATTTTTCCTAAGACACTTTTAGCATACACCAAGTTTGTAAATTTTAATTTTTGTTAATTACAATTTACAAATATTTTTCCTAAGATACTTTCTTTGCCAAATGTTTGCCTTTGTAATGTTTCGAATAAAATTCGGGAACTATTTTTCTTAAGTCGCATTTAGTCTGTACCAACTTTTTGCCTTTGGAATTTTTCAAATTAAATTCGGGAACTATTTTTCCTAAGACACTTTTAGCATACACCAAGTTTGTAAATTTTAATTTTTGTTAATTACAATTTACAAATATTTTTCCTAAGATACTTTCTTTGCCAAATGTTTGCCTTTGTAATGTTTCGAATAAAATTCGGGAACTATTTTTCTTAACTCACTTTTAGCAAACACCAACTTTGTGTATTTGCATGTTATATCTGCTTTTTGTCACTCCATAGTCCATGCTAAAACCCTCACGTCACAGGCGTACCTTCGTAGTTAGGACAAAACCCGGTATGCAACATTCAAGTCCAGGCCATATGTGACTTCACAGACTCAATAATGATATTTTATATTGCCTATTTACAAAGCTTTTGAATTAAGCAATAAGTGAATTTTTGCCAAAGATAGCAAGTAAAATAATGTTTTTGGTATATTCATCAAAATTTGAACATAATGTATTTTAAGATCTGACATTTTCAACTTTTGATGAATATACCAAAAACATTATTTTACTTGCTATCTTTGGCAAAAATTCACTTATTGCTTAATTCAAAAGCTTTGTAAATAGGCAATATAAAATATCATTATTGAGTCTGTGAAGTCACATATGGCCTGGACTTGAATGTTGCATACCGGGTTTTGTCCTAACTACGAAGGTACGCCTGTGACGTGAGGGGTTTAGCATGGACTATGACATTTATGACTATTTTTTTGTGGGCCTCTAAATATAGTGCTTGTGATTCTGATCCTGATTTGGGACTTTGGCTTTCTATTCTGATAGCCTTTGTATTATTCTCCAGTTCTCCTTAAGTTTGCTGTAAGATCGGACTAAGCAAAAATGTTCCACCTAGGTGTCTAACTTGTCCTAGGCCCTTAATAATCGAAAGATTCAGGGAGTTTACATGGACAGCACCAATAGTGTGGGGCTGATGATCACACGTTGATCATGCACAGAAACGTAAGCTTTTTACTCAAGGAGACAGTTTAGAGTTTTCCAACAAATCATTCCATCAGATACGAGCACAATATGTATATTTTATTTATTGCTTTTTAGGGCGTTGAGTTAGAAGGTACATGGCAAGTTTATAAATCGACACATATTGAAAGAATTTTAAAATAGTTTTTTAGGTTAATTCGGTGAAAAAATTTTCCGCACCGAAAACGATTTCTAAAGTGCTTAAGCTACAAATTTTTTTTTTTTTTAAAAGTTAAATACAGGTACTTTGCTTAAAATATCGTGATTTGATCAAACTATTGCATTAAACTTATGAAAAATGGTTGGGTATTAAAGATTATATAAGAGCTTCAACAAAAAACAACTTATTTAAGAAAAGAGTAACTGTTGTAATAAAAAAATAAATTATTTATTTATTATTTATGGAAATTGGCCTCAACCTCGAGCTTGAATACTTGATTTGGAGAAATTTAAAAAAAAAATGTTATAAATAAAAACAAAACTTCAACGCGTTTAGTGCGGAAACTTTTTTCACGAAAGAGAAAAAGTGGCAACATATTTTTTAATATTTTTTCATGCTTTACACGGCTATGTGTTGGTATTTTTGATTATTGCAAAAATTTCAAAAAGTTATAGCCGTAATGTACATACTTTTATACGCTTTTCGCGGAAAGTTATGTAATATTCATAACTCAATATCGATAAAAATGTCGCAATTTTATTTTAATACCAGTTGCAATATCTTGTTATTCCAAATCACTTTCAGCTGATAATTCATCCCAAAATAAAAATAAGAGAGTGCTCAAAAAAGATGTAGCAGCATTCCTTAATGCATATTTAAAAGATAGCGAGAAAGATGATGAGGGGAATAATGAAACAGTGTTGTTGGAAGATGCATCGACCAGCAGACATGATAGAGTGTCTGTACTGGAGGAAGAGATGAACCATCTGGAGGAAGAGATAAACCACCTGGAGGAAGAGTCGAACGACTCAACCACGTCGATGGTTGATGTACCTTTGGACAATGACGACACTATTCACATGGACAAACGGACAAAACGGACTGATAATATTGCAGACAAAATTGCTGCCTGGTCAATTGAGGAGAACATACCATTTAGGTCGGTTAATAAATTGTTAGCTATTTTGAAACCCGTTATGCCAGATTTGCCTGGCGATGCCCGATCACTTAAAAAAACTCCAAGGAGCGCTCCCAAAATAACTATGACAGACGGCACTTATATTCACTATGGAATAAAAGATAGTCTGACTGACCTATTAGGAAAATTGCATTTTTCACAGGACACTTTGGAGCTGAATTTTAATGTAGATGGCTTACCAGTTTCTAAAAGCTCTGGAGCGCAGGTGTGGCCCATTTTGATGAATGTATCAAGTACAGATTCTGTTCTGCTAGTAGGTGTGTGGGAGGGATACTCTAAGCCCAAAGACACTTCAGGGTTCCTTAAAATGTTTGTTGAAGAACTTAAGGAGTTACAAGAAGGTGGATTTGAGTACTGCGGCCGATACTTCCTCATAAAAATCGGTGTTTTTGTATGCGATGCGCCAGCAAGGGCGATGGTACTGGGAATAAAAAGTCATTCTGGATATTACAGTTGCCACAAATGTACCCAACGGGGCAAGTGGGTTGATCACAAAATACTTTTCAAACTAAGCGAAAATGAGCTAAGAACCGATGAAGGATATCGAAGCAGAAAATATCCACATCATCATACAAATGACAAACAAAATATGTTGGAATTGCTTCAATTTGACATAGTCAATAACTTTCCATTGGACTACATGCACGTAGTTTGTTTAGGTGTAATGAAAGCATTCATAAGAGCTTGGAGTAAAGATCGGAAGCAAGAATATTCCATAAGTAAGGCGAAGATAAAAGTTCTAAACTTACGCCTAATGGAAATTAGAAATGATGTGCCACGAGAATTTTGTAGGAAACCAAGGTCAATTGGTGAAATAGATAGATGGAAGGCTACAGAGCTTAAAATGTTTCTTTTGTACATAGGACCAATTGTATTAGAAAATATTTTAGATAGTGAACGGTATAAACATTTCTTAAGTCTAAGTGCAGCAATTCGAATTCTACTCTCTGATAATACCGACAATATTAATGAAGCAGAGAGATTATTAAATGATTTTGTTAAAAAAATTCCAAATTTGTACAATGAGTCATTTTTAACATATAATATTCATTGTTTGACGCATTTAGCTGCAGATGTCAGAAATATAGGTCCCCTAAGCAAGTTTGACGCATTTAAATTTGAAAACTTTTTACAACAAATCAAACGTAAATTGAAGCAAAAACGATTTTTTTGTTCCCAAATTTACAAGAGAATGGTGGAAGCAAGTTTAAATGATGTTAATATCACTTCAACAAATGAAATAAACGAGTACAATGTTGGCGAATTCAAGGATGGCTCGTATTTATTTATTCAAACAAAAAATTACTATTTTTCTTTGAAACATCCAAATAATTTTTACACATATAATGGCAAAGTGTACAAAGTTGACGCAATTAAAAAAATTTCGGGAAAGTATGTAGTTTCTGGTTATCCTATAGCAGCGCGAACGTTCTTCACTAATGACCACAGCCAACTTCATATTCTGACAAATAGTTGTATTCGGTATGAAGGCCAGCTACAGCAGCATTTGCCTAATAATATAAATAAGCTGTTTAAAATTAGAGTAGGTAGAGAACTCTATTTTGTGGCCCTAATCCACTGAACATTTGACACATATGTGTCCTATTTTAGGTTCCACAAACCAATCACTGACTGTACGGACGAGAGGAGTTTTTAGTGAGTGAAAGTCTCACACTGACATTTGGCTTTTAATGCTTTTCTCCTATTCAAAAAAAAAAAAAAAAAAAAAAATCGATGGTGATTTCAATTGAGTTTTGTTAGATAACTTACGAAATAAATTATTAAAAACTGATTTTGTTCGGTCCCACATAAAGACCTTTTCTTAAACAAAGTCCCCTTTGTTAGAAAATTCCTTGTTCCAAAACTAAGAAAATTTGCCTTAAAAAAAATCATGATTCCTTTTTTAAAATTTATCTAGTCAATTCGCAATTTTACTGAATCCGATTTTACAGTTTTCTCGGATCCGAAACGGATCCGAAACGGATCAGTCAATTCGCAATTTTACTGAATCCGTTTTTACAGATTTTTCGGATCCGAAACGGATCCGAAACGGATCAGTCAATTCGCAATTTTACTGAATCCGTTTTTACAGATTTTTCGGATCCGAAACGGATCAGTCAATTCGCAATTTTACTGAATCCGTTTTTACAGTTTTTTCGGATCCGAAACGGATCCGAATCGGATCAGTTTGTTAGCGATTACACTGATTTCCGTTTTTAAAGTGTTTACGGATCCGAAACGGATCCGCGTCCGTTCTTGTGCACACTGGGCTATTATAAAGAATAACAAAGATTTTCAACATGGAAATTCACCACGCGACAAAAGGAGTAGTAAAAGTAAAGTAAAAAAGCATTTTTTAAAAATAAAAAAACATTTTTTGAAGAACTGTTAAAAAAAAAAAAACTAGCTGCAAAAAGATTTGTTTTTAAAAATAAAAAGTCATTTTTTAAGAACTATTAAAAAAAAAAAAATCAAGCTGGGACGAGAGTTGAACCAACAAACCTCAGACTCCAAAGCGCAGCCCTTTACCCATCAGGCCACAGCGACCTTAAGTGAAGTGTGACAAAATTCATATAAATGTATGAACACATGAAATACATCTAAACATTCTAAGGTACTTACCTATTAGAAAGAACAACAAAGATTTTCAACATGGAAATTCACCACACGGCAAAAGTAATAGTTTAGTATAAAACTACAAAAATTAATGTGAAAATTCTATGAGTTTTTTACGTTTCCAACCATAAAATTTTTTCCAATGGACCAATTTCGCTGATTTTCAATACCAAACTGCTCAGGAATACGTGGAACATTCTGGCCAAAAACCAAACCGCGTTATCGCCGATTGAAGTCGTGAGAATATTTTCAACAGACGGACATGGCTATATCGACTCCGGTTGTTATAAGGATCAAGAATATATTTACTTTATGGGGTCGCAAAGCCTTATTTCTATATGTTACAATCAGAATGACAAACTGATATATACCCTCTATCACTTACAGTGGAGGGTATAAAAACAAAAAAATAATAAATTGGAGGAAGATTTCAGTGCTGGTGTTCTTCTTACCATCCCCATTGAAATAATAATACCGAGTGTGAAAGTGAAAACGAGTGTGAAAGTGATGAAACTTCGATTAATTACATATATAATTGAAGAATATAATATTCGAGATGAGTTGGCTAAGTGGAGTGTAAAACATTTAATTACTAACTCTGCATTCAATGAACTGTTAGCCATTATAAAGAAAATACAACCAAGCCTCCCAAATGACGTTATTATCCCTTTTTTCAGGAAAATGAACTGACACTGGTTGCCAAGTCACCAAACCTTGTATGGAATTGCTGGAAGAATCTAAAGGGTCCGCTATCTAACGTTTTTTTTTTTCAACTAGTGCTTATTTCGTGAATGGTAACACTTAGCTCATGTCTCATTTGACAGATAATTAGTTTTATCCTTCCGCTGAACGAATATGGTTGTGTATACTAAACATCTGAAACAAGCTGAGTTGAATCAGTTTCAAATGACACGTTCCCAGTTCAAGTGCTGCCTAACATTCACAACTAATGTTTAAGCAGTTACTGCTGACGAACGATTTGAACATACAACGTAGAACTTCAATCAAAGCAACAAAAAAAACTACAAAACACGCGGTATACAACGATCAACCACATGCTGCGTTGAGAGAAGTGTTAATTGAATCATTCGAGAGCTTGCTTGTGTGGCATTGTGCTCTTTCTTTCCTTCATCGTTTCAGCGCCACACTGTCAGTTGGCAGCAATTGCAGTAGAATATTACCAATGTTATGATAGCTTGTAGTAGCGCTTGTAGATAACATATGGGCATTTCCGTGGTCGCGAACGTACGGTTCGGTTCGTACGCTTTAGAAGCATAAAAAACAAAGAAATATATACTTCTTTTAAGGGTGTGAAGATAAATTTATCCGATAAATTTATTTATCGAAGACACAAACCACTTACACAAAATTTCTGAAATCTCATTTTTTGTTAAAAAAAACAGAAATCTTGTACAGAAAAAAGAGCCAATAATCGTTTTTTAAGCCATTTATGATGAATAGAGCATATAATTAGCTTTATATAGAAACAAATATTTTTTCTTCCTGTAAAAAACTGACATTGGTTATTGTTTATCTAACCTGGGTCGCTCACGACAAAGGCGAATGAACTTCTAATGTCTAGCCGCCTAACATCGTAGAAGCGCATAAACAGCGCAGCCTATATATCCTGATTCCATTTGAGATCGGAGATATAGCCTAATTTATGAAGCGACCCATGTTATTGACAGAAATAATGATTTCGAGTCCCAATATTGTACACTCCTGATAAAAGTGATTGGACTAACTATATATTCCACATTAGCCCCATGGGAGCACATAATATCCCCATTACAAATATATGCTGATTCCATTTCAGATCGGAGATATAGTCAACTATATGAAGCGACCCATGTCATAGACAGAAATAATGATTTCGAGTGCCAATATTGAACACTCCTGATAAAAGTGAATCGACTACCTATATATTCAAAATTAGCCCCATGGGAGCACATAATACCCCATTGCCAATATGTGCCGATTCCATTTCAGATCGGAGGTATAGTCAACTTTATGAAGCGACCCATGTCATTGACAGCAATAATGATTTCGAGTGCCAATATTGTACACTCCTGATAAAAGTGAATGGACTAACTATATATTCCACATTAGCCCCATGGGAGCACATAATATCCCCATTACAAATATATGCTGATTCCATTTCAGATCGGGGATATAGTCAACTTTATGAAGCGACCCATGTCATTGACAGAAATCATGAATTCGACTGCCAATATTGGACACTCCTGATAAAAGTGAATCGACTAACTATATATTCCAAATTAGCCCCATGGGAGCGCATAATATCCCCATTACCAATATGTGCCGATTCCATTTCAGATCGGAGATATAGTCAACTTTATGAAGCGACCCATGTCATTGACAGAAATAATGATTTCGAGTGCCAATATTGGACACTCCTGATAAAAGTGAATCGACTAGCTATAAATTACAAATTAGCCCCATGGGAGCACATAATATCCCCATTGCCAATATGTGCCGATTCCATTTCAGATCGGAGATATAGTCAACTTTATGAAGCGACCCATGTCATTGACAGAAATAAATATTTCGAGTGCCAATATTGAACGCTCCTGATAAAAGTGAATGGACTTCCTATATATTCGAAATTAGCCCCATGGGAGCACATAATATCCCCATTACCAATATATGCCGATTCCATTTCAGATCGGAGATATAGTCAACTTTATGAAGCGACCCATGTCATTGACAGAAATCATGAATTCGACTGCCAATATTGGACACTCCTGATAAAAGTGAATCGACTAACTATATATTCCAAATTAGCCCCATGGGAGCACATAATATCCCCATTACAAATATATGCTGATTCCATTTCAGATCGGGGATATAGTCAACTTTATGAAGCGACCCATGTCATTGACAGAAATCATGAATTCGACTGCCAATATTAGACACTCCTGATAAAAGTGAATCGACTAACTATATATTCCAAATTAGCCCCATGGGAACACATAATATCCCCATTACCAATATGTGCCGATTCCATTTCAGATCGGAGATATAGTCAACTTTATGAAGCGACCCATGTCATTGACAGAAATAATGATTTCGAGTGCCAATATTGGATACTCCTGATAAAAGTGAATCGACTAGCTATAAATTCCAAATTAGCCCCATGGGAGCATATAATATCCCCATTGCCAATATGTGCCGATTCCATTTCAGATCGGAGATATAGTCAACTTTATGAAGCGACCCATGTCATTGACAGAAATAAATATTTCGAGTGCCAATATTGAACGCTCCTGATAAAAGTGAATGGACTTCCTATATATTCGAAATTAGCCCCATGGGAGCACATAATATCCGAAATTAGCTCCATAGAAACAGGTAGCTCCATAGAAACTGGTAATTCCATAGAAACAAGAAGCTCGAAAACTTTCCAATGTTGGTTATGAAAGACCAACATTTTTAAAATCTATTATTTTTATTGGTAATAATTCCTTAAAAAAGATTCATATAATTAATAATACTATTAAATAAAAAAAAAACTTAAAAGTAAAGAGATATAATTAAAAGTGTGAGGGGTATCGAACCCGAGAACGACCGCCGAAAATAAAACAGCAGGCCGGCCTACTAACTGCACCACACACGACACATGGTGCTGGTAAACTTGCGTTGAATAAGATGGTATGGAGAGCAGGATAAGTTTCTCAAAGAGAATTATTTATTGTTTTCTGTCTAATATATCTCGTTGTGTGAAATCACTCCCATTGAACTCAGCAAATAACGGTACTACTTGAGAATATTTGAGCCAGGGATGGGAAATATAGTATAACAGTACAAGTTTTTAGATGAAATGTAATTTCGATACAAAATATTATATTTTTAAAAGACGTTGATGAAGTCAATATTACGATGTTCAGGAATAAATTTTGTTTGGAATTGCATATCAGCTTTCAACGACTCAGTTTGAAAAGCTCATTATGGTATCTACCGGTGATTTCGATTGGCATTATTTACAATCTGCAGTATTTTTGTACAACGAATACAATTTTTACTGAAATTGTCAGAGTTGATGTTGACATACAGCCACTCCAAAAAATCATTTCACATTAAAATTGTATATAATTTTTTCACTTCACTCTTAAACTTTTAAAAAAAAATTAACAATTGTTTTGTATTTAGTAAAATGTGTACTTTGATTTTGTGAGAAAATAAAACATATTCAGTTTTCAGAGTTTCTAAAATTACAACAAAAACGGACTAAGTACTCTTTCTTAGCTCCAAAAAGTGAGGGCCCATTTATACACACATATATATTCAGTTAACGAAAAAAGTGGTTGTTTGTACCAAAACATTCTTGAATGTACCATTGTACCAAAAAAGTTTCAAATGCACCAAAAGTGGTACATTGCACCACATTTCCCATCACAAGTTTCAATTATACTAAACTTTAACGTATCTACATACAAATATTCATTTGCATTGGAATGTATACACACAAATAGATAAGTCGTGTTCTTCCCCGAATTGGAAACTTTAAAAAAATGTTGTTGGTATAGAACGAACATGTAATATCAATAAAAGCTAACCTCTGTGGTCTAGAGCGCTAAGGGCCAATCAAAGTGCATTCAATTTCTTTATGCACGAGGTTCGAACCCCGCTGCGGCTTGATGATATTTTTATATTTTTTTTATTAAACCGAGAAAAACTAAAGCTGGGATCACACGATTTGTACATTTGGCTAAAAATTTGTCATATTCATAGACAAATCGTGTGATCTCTAAATTGCAATTGTCATTTATCAGAAATGCCAAATATTTGGCTTCTTGTGACAAATCAAAAACAACCATAAATGCCAAATCGTGTGAACGCAATGCTGCCACAAAAGCCAAATCAAATTTACGAAAATGGCCAAATTTCTGATTCGCCACTTGAAGACAAATGCAAGTGTCAAATAGACAAATATTGTTGACAAGTGAAAGTGTTGCCAATATGTTGATTTTTTCGTACTTGTTATGGTTTCAATTTCTTTGCCATTTTTATTAATAATTTGGCATAACTACACTTTAGTTGCTCCTCACCGATTTCATAGAATTTTTTAAGCGATTAAAAATTACCGACAATTTTTTTGGCGGTCGGTTCAACTTTTTGATATATAGGCCTTCAAAGCTTGAGTATATAATCGGCTATATCTCAGGTATGTATTGTCCGATCTTGGTCAAGTGAGTATCATTAGAAAGCTCATACAAAATTCTATAAATTACATTATATACATTTTTTCATTTTTATTAACCCATTGGCGGAAAATTAACAAAAATAATATTTTAACCTCACTTTTTTGATAGAAACCTATTTTGATAGCAAAATTCGGGTCGGAAGGGGTTTTCCGGTTTGTTTACAAAGTAAATTAATAACAAGGAAGTCTCAAGTCGGGGATCCCCTATCTTCAATGTCCAATGTTATTATGTTCCTGATCACTGTGACATGCTACATTTTTTTTCAGTTTTATAACTTTGATATCTCTTGACCCAGATCTCTGGTGTTTAAAGGGTTACTGCAGAGTATTATACCTTAAAAAACCTTAAAGTGTTGTAACTTTACGACGTCCATTTTTGGAGAAAAATAGGTTTCTATCAAAAAAGTGAGGTTAAAATATTATTTTTGTTAATTTTCCGCCAATGGGTTAATAAAAATGAAAAAATGTATATAATGTAATTTATAGAATTTTGTATGAGCTTTCTAATGATACTCACTTGACCAAGATCGGACAATACATACCTGAGATATAGCCGATTATATACTCAAGCTTTGAAGGCCTATATATCAAAAAGTTGAACCGACCGCCAAAAAAATTGTCGGTAATTTTTAATCGCTTAAAAAATTCTATGAAATCGGTGAGGAGCAACTAAAGTGTAGTTATGCCAAATTATTAATAAAAATGACAAAGAAATTGAAACCATAACAAGTACGAAAAAATCAACATATTGGCAACACTTTCATTTGTCAACAATATTTGTCTATTTGACACTTGCATTTGTCTTCAAGTGGCGAATCAGAAATTTGGCCATTTTCGTAAATTTGATTTGGCTTTTGTGGCAGCATTGCGTTCACACGATTTGGCATTTATGGTTGTTTTTGATTTGTCACAAGAAGCCAAATATTTGGCATTTCTGATAAATGACAATTGCAATTTAGAGATCACACGATTTGTCTATGAATATGACAAATTTTTAGCCAAATGTACAAATCGTGTGATCCCAGCTTTAGTTTTTCTCGGTTTAATAAAACAAATATAAAAATATCATCAAGCCGCAGCGGGGTTCGAACCTCGTGCATAAAGAAATTGAATGCACTTTGATTGGCCCTTAGCGCTCTAGACCACAGAGGTTAGTTTTTATTGATATTACATGTTCGTTCTATACCAACAACATTTTTTTAAAGTTTCCAATGCGGGGAAGAACACTACTTATCTATTTGTGTGTATACATTCCAATGCAAATGAATATTTGTATGTAGATACGTTAAAGTTTAGTATAATTGAAACTTGTGATGGGAAATGTGGTGCAATGTACCAATTTTGGTGTATTTGAAACTTTTTTGGTACAATGGTACATTCAAGAATGTTAACGAAACAACCACTTTTTTCGTTAACTGAACATATATGTGTGTATAAATGGGCCCTCACTTTTTGGAGCTAAGAAAGAGTACTTAGTCCGTTTTTGTTGTAATTTTAGAAACTCTGAAAACTGAATATGTTTTTTTTTCTCACAAAATCTAAAATACTAAATTTTACTAAATACAAAACAATTGTTAATTTTTTTTTAAAAGTTTAAGAGTGAAGTGAAAAGATTATATACAATTTTAATGTGAAACTGAGCACTCATTTTTTGGAGTGGCTGTATGTCAACATCAACTCTGACAATTTCAGTAAAAATTGTATTCGTTGTACAAAAATACTGCAGATTGTGAATAATGCCAATCGAAATCACCGGTAGATACCATAATGAGCTTTTCAAACTGAGTCGTTGAAAGCTGATATGCAATTCCAAACAAAAACAATTACTGAACATCGTAATATTGACTTCATCAACGTCTTTTAAAAATATAATATTTTGTATCGAAATTACATTTCATCTAAAAACTTGTACTGTTATACTATATTTCCCATCCCTGGCTCAAATATTCTCAAGTAGTACCGTTATTTGCTGAGTTCAATGGGAGTGATTTCACACAACGAGATATATTAGAGAGAAAACAATAAATAATTCTCTTTGAGAAACTTATCCTGCTCTCCATACCATCTTATTCAACGCAAGTTTACCAGCACCATGTGTCGTGTGTGGTGCAGTTAGTAGGCCGGCCTGCTGTTTTATTTTCGGCGGTCGTTCTCGGGTTCGATACCCCTCACACTTTTAATTATATCTCTTTACTTTTAAGTTTTTTTTTTATTTAATAGTATTATTAATTATATGAATCTTTTTTAAGGAATTATTACCAATAAAAATAATAGATTTTAAAAATGTTGGTCTTTCATAACCAACATTGGAAAGTTTTCGAGCTTCTTGTTTCTATGGAATTACCAGTTTCTATGGAGCTACCTGTTTCTATGGAGCTAATTTCGGATATTATGTGCTCCCATGGGGATAATTTTGAATATATACATAGGTAGTCCATTAACTTTTATCAGGAGTGTTCAATATTGGCACTTGAAATCATTATTTCTGTCAATGACATGGGTCGCTTCATAAAGTTGACTATATCTCCGATCTGAAATGGAATTGGCACATATTGGCAATGGGGATATTATGTGCTCCCATGGGGCTAATTTGGAATATATAGTTAGTCGATTCACTTTTATCAGGAGTGTCCAATATTGGCAGTCGAATTCATGATTTCTGTCAATGACATGGGTCGCTTCATAAAGTTGACTATATCTCCGATCTGAAATGGAATCGGCATATATTGGTAATGGGGATATTATGTGCTCCCATGGGGCTAATTTCGAATATATAGGAAGTCCATTCACTTTTATCAGGAGCGTTCAATATTGGCACTCGAAATATTTATTTCTGTCAATGACATGGGTCGCTTCATAAAGTTGACTATATCTCCGATCTGAAATGGAATCGGCACATATTGGCAATGGGGATATTATATGCTCCCATGGGGCTAATTTGGAATTTATAGCTAGTCGATTCACTTTTATCAGGAGTGTCCAATATTGGCACTCGAAATCATTATTTCTGTCAATGACATGGGTCGCTTCATAAAGTTGACTATATCTCCGATCTGAAATGGAATCGGCACATATTGGTAATGGGGATATTATGTGTTCCCATGGGGCTAATTTGGAATATATAGTTAGTCGATTCACTTTTATCAGGAGTGTCCAATATTGGCAGTCGAATTCATGATTTCTGTCAATGACATGGGTCGCTTCATAAAGTTGACTATATCCCCGATCTGAAATGGAATCAGCATATATTTGTAATGGGGATATTATGTGCTCCCATGGGGCTAATTTGGAATATATAGTTAGTCGATTCACTTTTATCAGGAGTGTCCAATATTGGCAGTCGAATTCATGATTTCTGTCAATGACATGGGTCGCTTCATAAAGTTGACTATATCTCCGATCTGAAATGGAATCGGCATATAGTGGTAATGGGGATATTATGTGCTCCCATGGGGCTTGTTGAAGGTATTGCTAAAATATTGCCCATTACTGTTTGCTATATAAAGATCACACAGCTGTGACTAGCGGTACGCCCTTTCTTGGACATGTATGTACATTCATACATACATACATGTATGCAAACCTTTTGTTATTTATCTCTTTCTTCTTGTTTTCGCTAATCTCTGCTGCGGTCATAGGCAACAAGCAGCGATTAGCGAAAACAAGAAATCAATTGCAATTTGATCTTTGAGTGCGTACGAATCATCCCCCGCGACGTGTGGCAAAAGAAAAAGTAAAAGTAAAGTAAAATCAAGTGACATATAAAGTGACATAAAGTTAAAGTTAACATCAAGAGCAAAAAAACATATACATAATACAAATTGGACATAAACACATTTTTGTTAAACAGTGAACAATTAAATAAACAAAATTGAATTTATACATTTAAACAAACACGAAACAACATCTATTTTAATCAACATAAAACGAAAAGGCAAACAATAAAGTGAACACACAATAAAGACAAGTTACAGTGCCAGCTCCCAGTGATACCTAAACATTTGGTCCTTAGCGAACCGGATAATTTCTTTTTAAATAAATAAAGGAAAACCTAGTGAAGCGGAAAATAGAAATGTTTTGTTAAAATCAATACTAAAAATAAATTTACACTAACTACATCTAAATTTAAAATTAATTCTTGCTACTTACACCTAATTTTGTGCTACTTACATCTAAATTTAAAATTAATTTCTAAAGTTCTTGCTACTTAAACCTAATTTTGTGCTAATTACGTCTATATTTGAAAAATAATTTAAACATTTGATCCCACAATTAATCAGATTTTGCTAAATAAATATTTTTCAAAAATATTGTGCATACAAAAAATATTCAGCCCAATTCTCAATAGCAATTCCCTGGGAGTTTTTTCCCTATTCCCTGTTCCCCTATTCTTAATCAAATCTCCCTGGGAGTTTTTTCCCTATTCCCTTTTCCCTTATTCTAAACGAACTTCGAAAAAGGGAAATTTTTCCCCGGGAAAAAAGTAGGTATTCTAAATGTCAATAAAATGGAGAATGTGAAAACAAATTTTGGGAGTAATTCCGCCAACAAATTACTAGGGAGTGCTCCGCAAAAATGTAAGTATTTAATATTTTCTATAAAAAATTAAATAATGACTTTTATTTTCATCAATATTATGGCATTATTCTACGGAATAAATTTAGTTTAGCACCAACTCTCAGATCTACACCAAAATGTCACCACCGAGAAAAGCGTCTGCACTGAGTTCAAAAGTTTTAAAAGAGGTTATCATAGTTAGTGTGGCCGTCGGTGGTGCAATGGTTAGTGTGCGCGGCTCTAGTACATGAGATCCTGGGTTCGAACCCGGCTCTGACCACCTTCAAATTTCTTTCGGCGGCGGTCACCTCGCATAGTGACGGCGCCACTATCGAGTATCTAAGCCATGAAAAAGCTTCTCAAATTACTGTTCGGATTCGGTGTAAAACTGTAGGTCCCAATCAGTGAGTGAAAACTGGAAAGCGCACAGCTCAGTGATTGTGAGAAGTTCTCCCCAGTCCCTTCATGGGATGTAATGAGAAACCATTTATTTATTTTTTTATTATCAAAGTTAGTAGAAATGAGTATCATTACAAAGGTCTTTCTATATTCTATAAATCTGTGTATGCACATATTTATTTTTATTAATCCATTGGGCGTTAATTAAAAAACAATATTTGTTAACCTCCATTTTTTAATAAAAAATTTATTATTTGAAAAAATTGGTAGTTTTTTGGTAGAGACCGATAATAGACAAGACTTTTGCCATTTTTAATGTATAATTCTCACCAATAACCCTTCAAGGACCGGAGACATTTAAGTTCAAAGTTTTGAATACATTTGCCACTTTAAATTAAAAAATTATTTACAAAACATCACGCGATTTAACACAAAAATATTATGCCAAAGCCACGAATCGGGTGTTGGACTCGCACTCGCACCAATTGGTTAATATAGATAAAAATGTTTATACACAGATTTATAGGGTTTAAAAAGGCCTTTGTAATGGTACTGATCGGATAATAAATGGCTGACTTATGCCCGATTATATATTCAAGCTTTGGAGGTCTATATTTCGGAAAATATGGACCAGCGCCCTTTTATTAATCGCTTTTCCGTAACGTTGAAATGGAAATAAATTTTTGAAAATCGTTAAATTTATATTTCAACTTGGCTCAGGCAGGGGGTACAAATTCCCTCTGTACCTTAAGACGATGTGTGGTAAAATCAGTAAAATCGCGCGATTGTTTTAAAATAATTTTTGATATTTTTTTGAAAACAGTTCCTCATATTATGTTGAAAGTTTGATAAACAAAACTTGAACTTTTTATATCCCCGGTCTGTCAAGGGCTACTGAGCCGTATTATACCTTGAAAGAAAGCCTGAAATCTTCTCTATTACCGGTATGTAGAAAAAATGTAGCAACATTACGGTTTTTTTTGAAAAAGAATGATTTTAAAGAAAAAAGTGAGGTTATAAAATCTTCTTTTTTAAATTATTCCACAATAGGTTAATAAAAAGTAAAATATTTTTAACCGCATTTGTGGAGTTTAAAAAGGCCTTTCTAATGACATAAATTTCAACAACGTCGGAAAAGTAGTTTCAGAGATATAGCCGACTATACACTCAAGCTTTGCAAGCCCATATCTCCAGAAGATGGGCCGATCGTACAAAAAAATATATATATTTCAGCTCATCTTAAAAATCTATATTGATGATAAAATTTTTATTCCATTCCAAGAAATGCCCCTGAACTAGAGTTTAGCCAAGTAAATATGTATGTTCCCATATTTACTTACAAAGTTTGGGGCAGCTCCAGTGAACTCGTCGCATCGCGTAACTATCTCCTTGCAAACGTTTGTTGTTGCTTCTCCTGCTCCCGGTCGTTCTTCTGCTGCCATTCTCAAGGCTGTGGTGTACATTTTCACTTATTTTGATTGTTAATTAAGTTTTATTTGCTTAAAATGATTTGCATTTAACAACCAAAACCAAACGTCATAAAGCAAAACAGCTGACTTCGAAAATTCGCAATTCTCTCTCCCTTATTATTCTATTCCCCGTCTGTTTAGAATAGGAGGATTTTATTCCCGGGAAAAAATAATTCCCCGGGAATTATCTCCCGGGGAGTATTCAGAATCGGGCTGATTGTGAAAAGTGGCCCATCCCTCTACTTAAAAGTGACTCGAGAAAATATCTTTGTGTCCCATAACAAATTGAAAAGTTAAAAAAAAAAAAACAAAATAATTTTCACTGTTTTACAAAAACAAAATAAAGTACTTAAATATAAAAATAAAAAAGTGAGAATTTCAAACATTGTGGAAGTCGTCCCGTTATAACGGCAACTTGTTTTCGCCAAACGACAACATCTGCAACAACACCTGCGGCAGCCATCAGCATCAGAAGTCCGTCAACAACAACAACAACCACAGCGACGCAGATTCCGGCAACAACAACAACAGCAAGTATACATACAGCGGCAAGCAGTAAGTACAAAACAAATAAGTACAAAGAACAAGGAAAATAGTACAGGGTGCTGCAATAATTTTGGCTTCACGTTAAACTTTGTTTATTTAACTTGTGGAATACGAATGCCATATTGACTCGCATCAAGACCCTTCATACGTATTTTTCTCGTTTTTTCGTGCATATACTAGTAGAGTTGCCATCTTGCTATTATTTTGACAAATACATTTGGACAAATACAAATATTTCTCGGACTCGTCTGTGATTTTGGACACTGCTGATCGCTAGCAGGACTCGATTCGTTTTTACTGTTTCGTATTTCGTCGTTTTTTCTCGAATTCCGTTCAATTTTTTCGAAATTTTTGTCGTTCTTCGCTACATAAGACAATATGGCACTGGTTACGTTTCTTAACAGTACGAACGATTTGTTCGAGTTCGAAAGTACTCATGCCGAAAGAAATACTGACGACAACATACATTCCTTGGAAGTGTTACGAGTGGAACTTGATTCCTTATGGGATCATGTGAAAAGATCCTACGTAGAATGTCGTGACGCTGTAACAGCTGAGGGAGACAAGCCAATCGATAAGGATCAATTGAGAAATCGATATAAAAAGGCTCTCCTTGCTTACAAACGTTGTTTCGGTTCACTTAACGATGAAATCCAAACATTGAAGGATAAAATATCCCAGGAAACGTCAGAACGTATGTCGTCATTGAAACAGCCCAATAAGGATGCCGATTTCACACCAATTTCAAGGTTACCACCTTGCGACACAGACACCTTCCAAGGGGATTACGGCACTTGGCCCACCTTTAGGGATTTATTTTCTGCCATCTACGTTAACAATTCAAAATTGAGCAAGGTTGAAAAATTGTTTCACCTGACCCACAAGACCACTGGGGAAGCTCGAGAAATCATTAGCCATGTTCCCTTGACGAATGATGGCTTCGATATAGCCTGGAAAAATTTAGTTGATCGGTATGAAAACAAAAGGATGCAAATGAACGAACAACTTAAAACACTTTTTAGTTTGCCGCAGGTTTCTATTGATTCTGGTTCTTCCATAAAGAAGCTGCAACGCACAGTGAATAGTTGTATTCAAACATTGGGCACCATGGATATAAGAACTGAAGGATGGGACCCTATTCTAGTCTATTTAAGCTCAACGAAGCTTCCTAGAAAATTTCTAGAGGACTTTGAAGACTCTTTGTCGGATTGTTCTAAAATTCCAACTTGGCGTGAATTTGATACGTTTTTGACACACAAATTCAAGACCCTCGAATCGGTTGGTAACATTCAGTCGAATAATAAACCCAATCAGCCTAGATCTGATAAAAAATATTCAAAAGAAAAACGCATCAATACTTTTCAATCAAATTTGTCACAACAAGATGCGGGGATGAAAGATAACACAACAAAAGCGCACCCAGGTCCCTCAAAGAATGAACAGAGTTGCCACCTTTGCAAGGGTAACCATTCAATGAGGACTTGTTCACAATTTCTTGGAAAAAATATCAATGATCGAATCCATTTTGTAAAAATGTCTCGATTATGTTATAATTGTCTCTCAACTGATCACGGGGTCAAGGATTGCAGAAGCCGATTTAGCTGTAGACAATGCCGCCAGAGACACAACACTTTGCTGCATAAGGGTAATGAGACCCAGTTTACAGGATCGGAAACAGGAAGAGCTGATGCGCGCCCTAGTACCAGTGCTGCAGCTCTAACAACCATCATACAGTCCACTCCTAGTACAGAACCACCTAGTGTCACTACTTTGACCCTACAAGAGAACAATTCACCTGGTCAACAACATAATCGGGAAACTTTGCTGTTTACTGCCGTCGTTCAAATTGAGTCTCAAGGACAAAGATACGATGCCAGAGCGATCATTGACCCAGGATCTCAGTCAACATTCATTTCTGAGAAACTGAAAAATCGTTTGAAGCTACCTACAAAGCGAAATCTAGTTCATGTTACTGGCTTGAGTCAAACAGTTTCTGAAACTTCGACCCGAGCTTGTCTCTTCACACTTTGTTCTCGCGTGGATCCTAATTTCAAATTGGAAGTTTGGGCACCAGTTTTGAAGACCCTTCCTTCTAATTTGCCGCCAAGAACTTTAGACAAATCTCTATGTGAATCTTCACATCTAGTATTAGCAGATCCTTACTTTAATGCGAGTAGGCCTATTGATATTTTAATTGGTTTGGACCTAGGACACCTGATCTACGACACTGATGTTCCTATGCGTTCCATTGGATCCCTCTTAGCGCAAAAAACAGTATTTGGCTGGATTTTGGGAGGACCCATTCTACAAATTAACGAAAAGGACTCTCGCATTTCACTGTATAACACCGTTGCGATTGAAAAGATCCTCACACGCTTTTGGGAGGTGGAGGAGACCCCAAAAAAAGTTTTGAGGTCAGAAGAAGACGCTTTTTGCGAGGATAACTTCAAAGCCACAACTCGTCGAAGCAGCTCGGGAAGGTACATCGTCAACTTACCCTTCAAACCTTGCGAGGAGCTGGGAACATCTCGAAACTTTGCTATGGCTCAATTTCATAGAATGGAAAAGAGACTATCGAAAAATCCTGAAATAAAGGCATTGTATGACAAAACAATCACCGAATATCTTGAACTAGGACACATGAAAAAGGTTTCTCCACTGGATACTGAAAAGACTCCACATTATTATCTACCACACCATGCAGTGATAAAGCCAGAACGTTTAACGACAAAACTTAGAGTCGTATTTAACGCATCTAGTCCGTCATCCAATAAAAGGAGTCTCAACGACATTTTGTACCCAGGACCAATACTGCAACAGGATTTGGTATTGCAGATACTCAAATGGAGATTCTTCAAGTTCGTTTTCAACGCAGATGTCACAAAAATGTATCGTCAGATACTTGTTGACCCATCTCAAGCAAAATATCAGAGAATATTATTTCGATTATCGCCAAGTGACCCAGTTGAAGATTTTGAACTTCAAACAGTCACTTTTGGAGTAAATTGTGCGCCGTTTCTCGCACTTCGGGTGCTAATTCAACTCGCCGAAGATGTGAAGGATAAATATCCCCTTGCCAGCAACATCATTGCGCAAAATCTATATGTTGATGACGTGCTAGCTGGCAGTCATACGCTGGAAGACGCAATTAAATCTCGGAAAGAATTGGTAGCAGCTTTAGCATCAGCAGGTTTCGATTTAATGAAATGGACCGCAAATGACCCACGAGTTCTTCAAGATCTGCCATCAGACTCTCTTTTGCACGTAAACTGGTTAAACATCTCTGAAGGTATATCAACAAAGACTCTTGGGATTCGATGGAACATTTCTCTTGACTCGTTCACATTTTCTTCACCAGAAATAGAGACAAAACCTGCCTATACTAAAAGAGAAGTCCTTTCAACAATAGCTAAATTTTTTGATCCTTGCGGATGGCTATCACCAGTTGTCGTCATAGCCAAGTTGACAATGCAACAAATCTGGTTGGATAAAATCAATTGGGACGATATTTTAAAGCTAATAACAGCAAAAAATTGGTTAAACTTCGTCAAAACCTGTTCAGAAATTGACTCACTGAAAGTACCTCGATGGATACACTATACACCTTCAAGCCATACAGAAATTCACGGGTTTTGTGACGCCTCAGAGAGAGCATATGCGGCAGCAATCTATGTGCGCATACAAAACGCCGATCGCAGCGTGCACACATTTTTACTAGCTGCTAAGACTCGTGTAGCGCCCATAAAAAATATTTCTTTGCCGAGACTCGAACTTTGTGGTGCTGTCTTGCTGTCAACTTTAGCCGCAGCTGTAACTCCAAATCTACAGATAAATACCTTTTCAACACATTTCTGGACAGACTCGACAATTGTCTTAGCTTGGTTAAAGAAACCACCTTGTTCATGGAGTACTTTTGTGGGAAATCGAGTAGCCGAAATCGTCGAGAATGTTGGTAATGATCGCTGGCAACATGTGGACTCACAGCATAACCCAGCAGACATCGCAAGTCGTGGATGCTCACCTTCAGAATTACAAGATAACAATTTATGGTGGCATGGCCCGACGTGGTTGAAGTTACCTCAAAATAGGTGGCCAGCATCCATGATTCCAGAAGATACGAGCCTAGAAGCAAAGCCTGTCAAAGTATTCACCACAACAACTTTTGAAGACCCTTTGATACGCTTCTCATCATTATCACGCGCCTACAGAGTTTTGGCATATGTTCTTCGCTTTTGGCGGAATACGGGCGCAAATAGGACTCATTTTCGCATCACAACGCAAGAAATCACGTCTGAGGAAATTCAAAATGTCAAATCTCGTCTGATAATTTTGACTCAGAAGCAATATTTCGCTGATGAATACTAGGCCTTGACACTGAAAAATCGAATATCGCCTAGACGTAACCTTTTGACTCTAAATCCCTTTCTGGATTCGAAAGGCGTGCTTAGAGCAAACGGCCGTCTTGTACAGTCACCGGTTTTGTCATACAATGAACGCCATCCTGTTCTTTTGCCATATGATTCAAGATTTACTCAATTAATCGTTGAATTTGTTCACAAAATCACACTTCACGGGGGAAATCAACTGATGACAAGAGTTTTGCGTACTGAATTTTGGATATTCAGGCTGAAACCCTTAGTAAAAAAGGTGACTCGCAACTGCAAAACTTGCATAATTTTCAAGCACAACACCCAAAATCAGATAATGTCATCATTGCCTCGTGAACGTACTTTGTTATCTAGACCGTTCACCAACACTGGCATCGACTACGCAGGACCCTTCAACATCAGAAATTTCACTGGCCGAGCCTGTCTCATTACAAAAGGTTATGTCTGCATATTTGTGTGTTTTGCAACAAAAGCTGTCCATTTGGAAGCTGCAAGTGATCTGTCGACCCAAGCGTTCTTAGCAGCATTCTCTAGATTCATCGGCAGACGTGGATGTCCGGCTAGAATCTATTCAGATAATGGAACGAATTTCGTAGGAGCCGCCGAGATGATCAGAAAAGATCGTCTAGAGTTTATGAAAACCCTTCAAACAAATGCCACCCAACTGAACAGTCATCAAAATCTTGAGTGGAAATTTATACCCCCAGGAGCCCCCCATATGGGCGGACTCTGGGAAGCTGGCGTCAAATCGTTCAAAACACATCTTCGCAAGCTTATGCCGAGTTTGAAGTTTACGTTTGAGGAACTTTCTACTATGTTATCTCGCATCGAGTCTTGTCTAAACTCTAGACCCTTAAGTCCTGCTAGCGATGACCCCAACGATTTATCACCGTTAACACCTGGACACTTTCTCATTGGTACACCGATACTAGCTCCGGCAGAACCTGATCTGTCTGGTGATAATCCAACATTGGCCAATCGATGGAAACGGCTAAAAATCATCTCGCAAAACTTCTGCCAACGATGGAAATCGGAATACCTAACCGAACTACATCGCAGATATAAATGGAAGTATCAGCGAGAAAATGTCAAGGTTAACGACTTAGTAGTTATCAAAGATGATAGACTCTCGCCCAATGAATGGAAACTTGGTCGAGTTGTCAAAACTCATACTGGGGCCGACCAGAATACAAGAGTTGTTGACATACGAACTTCTAACGGCATCATGAGCAGACCGATTACAAAAGTAGTCAAGTTATTCTCGGACTGACTATCAAATTTTATATCAATAGTATTCAATCTTTATCTCGACTCTCATCATTGTTTTTCTATTTTTGTCAAGGATATGACATCGACCAAACCACACTACCAACATCATCGCAACTGGCTGGACTCGTGTGCTATATGCAGAGAAGACCATGCCCTGAAGAAGTGCAAAAAATTCCAGGACATGAACTCATATAAGCGGTGTGAGGTGGTGATTCAGCGAGGGTATTGTCGAAATTGCTTAGCTCGAAGCCATCTAATAGCGGAATGCAAGTCCGAAACTGTTTGCCACGTTTGCTCTCGTCGGCACAACACTATGTTGCATGGTGCCCCTCAATTGACTGGAGGCATATCAAAGGTAAACCAACTCCAGTCAGAATTCAAATGGGCAACAGTTTTCGTCCCAACGGCCACCGTTCGAGTGGCTTTAGATACATTTGAATCATGGACATCAGTGCGAACCTTGATCAGCCAGTCAGCCACAATGTCACGCATAGCCACATCTGTGTTTGAGAAGTTGAAAGCGCCATCATTCCATCACAAAGGCTACAAATTCACTACATTCAAAATAATGGCCAGACACCCCAGAAGCAAATGGGTGCTCAAAGTACATGCCTTGATCACTGATGAGTTGCCAAGAAAATTGTATTCGGACCCAATCCAAGTTGACCCTACAACAGATTTTCCTACAGACTCAACAGCAGATATCGACCCTCGCTGTAATACGCCTGTCGAGATGGAGCTTGGAGCAGAGGTACATTCGATGATCCGACGAGATGGTGTCGTCAACACAGGCCTTGGAAAAATTGATGCCCACAGGACAGAACTGGGATATGTCTTCTCTGGTCCAGCCAAAAATCCATTTTCACTCTAAACTTTTGAATTTTGTCCTACTACAATTTTTCATTTTTTCTTTAAATTTTTTTTTTTGATCTTTGAATTTTGTACTTCTTAATATTGTAAATTTTGTCACACAGTCATGGGGGGCGGAATGTTGAAGGTATTGCTAAAATATTGCCCATTACTGTTTGCTATATAAAGATCACACAGCTGTGACTAGCGGTACGCCCTTTCTTGGACATGTATGTACATTCATACATACATACATGTATGCAAACCTTTTGTTATTTATCTCTTTCTTCTTGTTTTCGCTAATCTCTGCTGCGGTCATAGGCAACAAGCAGCGATTAGCGAAAACAAGAAATCAATTGCAATTTGATCTTTGAGTGCGTACGAATCATCCCCCGCGACGTGTGGCAAAAGAAAAAGTAAAAGTAAAGTAAAATCAAGTGACATATAAAGTGACATAAAGTTAAAGTTAACATCAAGAGCAAAAAAACATATACATAATACAAATTGGACATAAACACATTTTGAATTTGTTAAACAGTGAACAATTAAATAAACAAAATTGAATTTATACATTTAAACAAACACGAAACAACATCTATTTTAATCAACATAAAACGAAAAGGCAAACAATAAAGTGAACACACAATAAAGACAAGTTACAGTGCCAGCTCCCAGTGATACCTAAACAGGGCTAATTTCGAATATATAGGAAGTCCATTCACTTTTATCAGGAGCGTTCAATATTGGCACTCGAAATATTTATTTCTGTCAATGACATGGGTCGCTTCATAAAGTTGACTATATCTCCGATCTGAAATGGAATCGGCACATATTGGCAATGGGGATATTATGTGCTCCCATGGGGCTAATTTGGAATTTATAGCTAGTCGATTCACTTTTATCAGGAGTGTCCAATATTGGCACTCGAAATCATTATTTCTGTCAATGACATGGGTCGCTTCATAAAGTTGACTATATCTCCGATCTGAAATGGAATCGGCACATACTGGTAATGGGGATATTATGTGCTCCCATGGGGCTAATTTGGAATATATAGTTAGTCGATTCACTTTTATCAGGAGTGTCCAATATTGGCAGTCGAATTCATGATCTCTGTCAATGACATGGGTCGCTTCATACAGTTGACTATATCCCCGATCTGAAATGGAATCAGCATATATTTGTAATGGGGATATTATGTGCTCCCATGGGGCTAATGTGGAATATATAGTTAGTCCATTCACTTTTATCAGGAGTGTACAATATTGGCACTCGAAATCATTATTGCTGTCAATGACATGGGTCGCTTCATAAAGTTGACTATACCTCCGATCTGAAATGGAATCGGCACATATTGGCAATGGGGTATTATGTGCTCCCATGGGGCTAATTTTGAATATATAGGTAGTCGATTCACTTTTATCAGGAGTGTTCAATATTGGCACTCGAAATCATTATTTCTGTCTATGACATGGGTCGCTTCATATAGTTGACTATATCTCCGATCTGAAATGGAATCAGCATATATTTGTAATGGGGATATTATGTGCTCCCATGGGGCTAATGTGGAATATATAGTTAGTCCATTCACTTTTATCAGGAGTGTACAATATTGGGACTCGAAATCATTATTTCTGTCAATAACATGGGTCGCTTCATAAAGTTGACTATATCTCCGATCTGAAATGGAATCGGCATATATTGGTAATGGGGATATTATGTGCTCCCATGGAGCTAATTTTGAATATATAGGTAGTCCATTCACTTTTATCAGGAGTGTTCAATATTGGCACTCGAAATCATTATTTCTGTCAATGACATGGGTCGCTTCATAAAGTTGACTATATCTCCGATCTGAAATGGAATCGGCATATATTGGTAATGGGGATATTATGTGCTCCCATGGGGCTAATTTTGAATATATAGGTAGTCCATTCACTTTTATCAGGAGTGTACAATATTGGCACTCGAAGTCATTATTTCTGTCAATGACATGGGTCGCTTCATAAAGTTTACTATATCTCCGATTTGAAATGGAATCAGCATTTATTTGTAATGGGGATGTTATGTGCTCTCATGGGGCTAATTTGGAATATATAGTTAGTCGATTCACTTTTATCAGGAGTGTTCAATATTGGCACTCGAAGTCATTATTGCTGTCAATGACATGGGTCGCTTCATAAAGTTTACTATATCTCCGATCTGAAATGGAATCAGCATATATTTGTAATGGGGATGTTATGTGCTCCCATGGGGCTAATTTGGAATATATAGTTAGACGATTCACTTTTATCAGGAGTGTCCAATATTGGCACTCGAATTCATTATTTCTGTCAATGACATGGGTCGCTTCATAAAGTTGACTATATCTCCGATCTGAAATGGAACCGGCATATATTTGTAATGGGGATATTATGTGCTCCCATGGGGCTAATTTGGAATATATAGTTAGTCGATTCACTTTTATCAGGAGTGTCCAATATTGGCACTCGAATTCATTATTTCTGTCAATGACATGGGTCGCTTCATAAAGTTGACTATATCTCCGATCTGAAATGGAATCGGCATATATTGGTAATGGGGATATTATGTGCTCCCATGGGGCTAATTTTGAATATATAGGTAGTCCATTCACTTTTATCAGGAGTGTTCAATATTGGCACTCGAAATCATTATTTCTGTCAATGACATGGGTCGCTTCATAAAGTTGACTATATCTCCGATCTGAAATGGAATCGGCATATATTGGTAATGGGGATATTATGTGCTCCCATGGGGCTAATTTTGAATATATAGGTAGTCCATTCACTTTTATCAGGAGTGTACAATATTGGCACTCGAAGTCATTATTTCTGTCAATGACATGGGTCGCTTCATAAAGTTTACTATATCTCCGATCTGAAATGGAATCAGCATATATTTGTAATGGGGATGTTATGTGCTCTCATGGGGCTAATTTGGAATATATAGTTAGTCGATTCACTTTTATCAGGAGTGTTCAATATTGGCACTCGAAGTCATTATTGCTGTCAATGACATGGGTCGCTTCATAAAGTTTACTATATCTCCGATCTGAAATGGAATCAGCATATATTTGTAATGGGGATGTTATGTGCTCCCATGGGGCTAATTTGGAATATATAGTTAGACGATTCACTTTTATCAGGAGTGTCCAATATTGGCAGTCGAATTCATTATTTCTGTCAATGACATGGGTCGCTTCATAAATTAGGCTATATCTCCGATCTCAAATGGAATCAGGATATATAGGCTGCGCTGTTTGTGCGCTTCTACGCTGTTAGGCGGCTAGACATTAGAAGTTCATTCGGCTTTGTCGTGAGCGACCCAGGTTAGATAAACAATAACCAATGTCAGTTTTTTACAGGAATATAAGCTAATTATATATAAAGCTAATTATATGCTCTATTCATCATAAATGGCTTCAAAAACGCTTATTGGCTCTTTTTTCTGTAAAAAATGTCTTTATTTTTGACAAAAAATGAGATTTCAGAAATTTTGTATAAGTGGTTTGTGTCTTCGATAAATAAATTTATCGGATAAATTTAACTTCACACCCTTACTTCTTTTTATATTTAAAAATATGTTTCAATAGCATTTTGGTAGGTCTTTGTTAAATGTAATTGGTGGAATCTGCTGACTTTTAGTTTTCAAAATATTTGCAAAACACATGTGGTCGCGAACGTACGCTAAATGGAAGTAGGTCTTGTCTTTATGTAGCAAACTACAAAAATCTGCGAATTGGAATAAAATATTTCGAAGCCGTTACATTTATTTCAAAGTAGAATAATGTAGCTTTCGTTAAGCTTTTGTTAGGTTGAAATATATTTATTGTTTTTTTTATTGTCTCGGTCGCGAACGTACGGTCGCGAACGTACGATTTTTCCATATTTTTTTTTTAATACTTTCGGTACTTGATGAGACGTTCCATATTGATTTTGGCCTTTTAAACTTAAATCTGGGGTCAGTTTTGGTGAAATCCACCAAGTTTACCCAAAAATCGTACTAAAAATCTAAAATTGCAAATTTCGTGAAAATCTCGAATCCTCGTAGAAAAGCAATTTTTCTGCGTAGCTAAAGATACGGTTTAAATGAATGCTGAGCTCATAAAATACAATTGGGACTCTTTTTTGATCTGCCAACATAGACACACCCATGATAAACAAATATTACAGAAAAAACAAAATAAACTCTTTTTATTCAACAGTTTAAACTAAGTAACATAACCATAAAAAGTAAGAAAAGCGTTTTCTCCAAGTAAGAAATCTTATAAAATATTGTTCACAACCAAAAAAACTTCTTATATGAATTAACGGTCTTAATTTGTGAATGTAAAAAAGGAATGATTAAAAAATACATACATATAGTGTGAGTCAAAAATTTTACGAAATATTTTTCTTCGACGAATAGGCCGTTATAGCTACTTTTAATTTTAAATCTGTATCAAAAGTAATTGAATGAAACTTCCTAATACCAGGAATATTTGGGATATCCTTCCATTTTTCAGTTAAAGTCGGGGAAATCTCATTTATTGTATCAAGACCAACATAAACTATTTGAATTCCAGTAATGTGCTTTTGTGCGCAGTTGAAAAACGCAATCGCATCGTTTAAAATAATATTTTTCGTTTTTGTGATTTGCCAAATTTTTCTTTTGACAATCGCTCCAATGCCATCGACTGCACCCTTGCCGTGCGATGTCGCAAAGTAATTCCACTCAATCGTTTTGCAACCGAATTGATTCAACAAATCGGGTAAGCTCCTAATAATGAATTTATTTTTGAACTGACAGCTACTTCCGTCCGAGAAGAAAAATATACTTTCAATCGTTTATTATTGCAAATGATTTAGTTTCATCAAACATTCAAGCTACACAAGTGAAAATGGAAACTTGCTTGTAATTGAAGTGCGCACTTTGCACTTCATTTTGGCAGATCAGTCTATAATTTTCAGCAAAATCTATTTGCAAAATGAGTATTCCGGGCTTTATATTTTTTTACGGCTTCAAAATAGTTTTGTTGGGCTCGCTTTACGAAAAAGTGATGTTTGAAAAGTGGAAGCTGAACTTCAATCTCATGTATTAAGTCTGACAACGGACCAACAGTAGAAGTTAAGACTATACGATCGTCTACCTTCCTCCAATGCTCCCATGTCACGTTGTCTTCCATCTTCGACAGGTATTTTACAGGAACAATATCATTCAAAACATCTTTTGTACAATTATCGCAACAGTTTGCCATACAGTTTTCGTCACTGATATTGCAACAAGCTGATTCCAAAAAACATTCGAAACTTGTGGGGAAAAATTTAACAAGTTTTGCGCAGCCCTGCAACAAAAAACTAAAATTGGCATGATAAATGCACACACACATGTTGTGAGGCATTTTGCTACAGAGTTGCACATTCTTTGGTCGGCATTCGAAAAAAACTGTTTTACTGACACTTTCCTCTTTCACTTTCTTCTTGTAAGTCTCATAAGCTTCTGATACGGTTAAAATCATAAAACGCTTGCTGACAATTTCCTTGTCAACGATTACTGTATCCTTTTTGTTTGCACATTGAACGCTGATGTCTTCGCTTAAGTAAAAGTCTGCAGCAAATTTTAATTTTGTTTGCCATTCCAAGCTACCTTGAGTTGTATTTTTAGAGGCATTTGACGATTCAACATACTTTTAATATAATGCAGAAATAATTTCAACTTTTTTCGTCAAGTCTTTTGGCAATGCGTTTTCTGCCTTTTTAATAGCTTTTCCCAAAGTTTGTTTGCTATTATAAGATTGAAGTTGTGGTTTAGGCTGGTTTTTCTTTTTTTCGCGATATTTTTTCAGCCTTAAACGTTCTTCAACCTGCAGCTGTAGCTTTATTTTTTTGGCAATTTCGATAGCTCTGCGCGGCGTTTCTTCATTCTCTCAACTGCCTTTTGACGATATTCTTTGTGTCTTGATGCATCACTTTTGATTTTATTTAAATAAGTCTTATGTTTTTCCATTTGCGCACATGTTTTACCCATCTACATAAATATATACACATGTTAAAATAATAAAAAGATTTATTTCGGTTATAGGTTTTACTTACGGTCGCGAACGTACGAATCTTTGAAAATCAAAATAAAATGTTTGGCGATCTTTTTAAGCAGAGTTACTTTTGTTTTAGATTAGAGGCATTAAACTTGATTTACATGCGCAATAACAATCACTTATTTGCATTCAACGCGGAGTAATCAGAACAAATGCTGTTTTTTGGTGGCGAACGTACGATTGAAACATCGATGTAAACAAAATAAAAATTTACCGCTAATCGGGCTTTGCTTTGTTCTTTTCGCTTTTATTTGTATTCATTTGTTGTTCATAGAGAAATTTTAAAACAAAAGTGCAAACAATACATGTACGTTTTCGTAAAAAAACTACTAAAGAGAAAAATGCATTTTGAAGTCGCTTAGAGTAAAAATAAGTTTTTTTCTGTTTTAAGGCCAATTTTCTCAGGAAAAAAACTTATGTGAGCTATAAAAAGGTTTTTTTCTTAAAATTTTGACATTTCTTAAGAATCGTAATCAAACAATTTTAATGTTTCTTGACATTTTTTTTTTCGCCCTCGGTTGACTTTCTAGCGGAAATGCCCATATGTGGATCTGTGCGACAGTTACATTCTATTTTTTGCTGACCCCAATCGAAATACCAGCAAAACTGCACATTGTGGGGCAGACATTTGTTTGGGTTATCGATATAATTAATGAAATCTTAACACATAATGCAACGATTTCTTAATAAAATGGTAAAATATTAGAATAAAAAAGAACTACCATCACTTTGCATATTTTAGTTTATGAACTGGGCGATTCTCGTGAAATCCACGATATGTAATTTCACTAAAATAATACTTACATCAGTTAACTCGATTATATTTAGGGAGTTCACATGGTGTACTATTGTGTTGTATTTATCGTATATGCTAAAATAATACAACAGTTGTAAATATGTTGTTGGTATTCTTCACGTAAATATATTTTACGACTATACAACCTGAGCATGTCTGTTTTTCCAGTGTACTATGTAGTATGTTCAGTTTCAGGTGTTTTTTATTTTCAATTGAAATAAACAATTTTGTACACTTCTTCAACATAAACTAATAATTAATTTTAATTCGTAAAATTATCAACTAATTAAACAATTTTATAAAATGGAAGTAGAAGAAACCATTTCGGTAAGTTTTTGTGCACAAAAAAAATGAGAAATATAAATTTACTGCTGTTACAGATTAAACCAAAGCGGGTTAGAAAAGCGAGTATATTTGACGTTTTTATGACTTATGATTTAGCACATACAACATGCTGCTCACATGCATAAGTCATATGTACTAATTTGTTAAATATGACTTTACGACTTATGACTTTAGGAGACCATGTGAATTCCCTAATTGTATATTTATATTTTCGCAAAATTATTTCAAGACGCACAAATAACCAAACTGTTGAAGACACAGGCACATCAATTACTACACAGAGAGCAATGTTTTTCTATCCGCGTTCCCTCAATGTTTCATTGCCACACTGACACAGAAGGCAGCAAGTACAATAGAATAGTGTTCATGTTATTGTAGCTTGTAGCGCGAGGATAGACAATGCATAAACAACATGAGCACTATAACATAGATGTTAGTTTGATACACTTGTAAGTTGATGATTTGCTGTGAATCAACAACTTCGTAACATTCCCTCAAAAACGAGTAAGCATTCGTCAATTTTGGGTTGCTTTGGCTGTTGTTATGTTTTAGGGAAGATGTGTAGCAAAAAATGTTTGCAAGTACTGTACGAATTTTGGAATGTTTTGTTTGTTAAGGAATCAAGCTGACTCGTTCTATGCTTTAGCGTATACGCTTGAACAACGCTGGCAAATATTGCGACATAACTTTGAAAATCATGGTAATGTTGCAGAATGTGTGCGGCACTCGATATTTTCCGGCCTGTTTTTGAAGACCGCAGATCTGATTTCGGAGCTGCGATTTGACACCGTTGGACTATTATTTGTGGGTTGCCCTCAAAGATAAGTGTTACGCCGACAAGCCAGAGACAATTGACGCTTTAAAGGACAATATTCGTGAAGCCATTGGTGAAATACAGCTGCACACAATCGATAATGTGCTTAAAAATTGGACCGATCGTGTAGGCTACTGCATGGCCAGCCGAGGCAAATGGCTGGAAGGATTTTACTTTCAAATAAAAAAAAAATTTGAGGAAATATTCAGTAGTTTTTTTTTATAGCATTTTCAAAAAATAAAGTTATTTGGCGGACCCGTTAGTTACGGATGAGTTAGGAGAGCAACTATGTTGGAAAGGAACGGAGGCAAAAAAGTGTGCGGAATTTAAGCACAACAAAAGCTATATGAAATAAGTTCAATTAAAAATATTAATTAAAAAAAATATTCAATACATTTCTTCATTTCATAGATGCAACTGTATCAACAGGAGGACCACTTCATAAAGGACACGCGAACGTTCTTTCAGTTCCCCAAAATATCGGATAAAGCTGTGAAACAATTATAAAAATAAAACTGAAATTACCAAAAAATTAACTAATTAATTTTAACTGAAATTACAAAAATGTAATTTATATTAATAAAAATTGCCAGATAAATTAAAAAGTTTAAATATAACCATTAAAAATGGATTGTAAGACAATATTATTTTCTTACGCTTATTCTACAATTACAAGGATAAGCTTAGGACAATATTATTTTCGTAAGCTTATTCTACAATTACAAGGATAATCTTATAGTAAGCGTGTACATTTAATATTATCAATAAGGGTTCCGTTTCGATTTTTCTATAATTGTTACACAAACATTTTACAATAAATTCTCAACTCTTTTTCAAGATTGAGGCTTGTGTTAGTAAGCTTATTATAATATTATTCTCAAGTCATTTGGTATGTTGGGTACTGTGTTTCTTTCTTCATACTTCCCTATCCACACATCCAAAAAAAATTCTGCAAAAATCGCAGTAAAGGAAATATATTATAACTAGCTGACCCGGAAGGATGTGTCCTACCTACAAATATTTCGATTTTGTTTTACTTGGGGCAAACAGTTTTATAAATTCGTTATGTGATAAACCCATTTAACATTTGGAGCATTTCACGTCAAGTGGACAGAAATTGTTACTTCTAGTAAATATGAAAGTGAACAAACAATTTTTTTTGCATGACGTTTATTTGTCAGGTTGCAGGTTGCATTCGAGCAGACTTGCAAAAACTATTTGATTCTATGAATCTTCAAAATTGAAATAATTACTATGCACTAGCGGGAGACTTGAACTGCAAGCACAGAGAATGGTGTAATACTGTCAATAACGCAAACGGCAATAGCCTAAAAGAATGGTTGTCGGAAAACGAAATAGAATTCAAATGCAAGCTTTACACTTCTGTAGCACCATCCCTTCCTCGATCGGGCTCATATCACGATTTATACACAACGGATTCCAAGCTAAATATACTGATAGTCAACGAAATGTCAAACTGCCTCAAAATATTGGATTACGATAGCGACTACAAGGCAGTGAAATTAATTGTGAAAATTGAGAGTGAGCCGAATGTTATGACAACTTTGAATGAGGGAACAACTTTAAAATTTAACTTTAAAAGGACAAATTGAAAAAAGTTTGAGAAGGTGGTAGTGCAGAAAATCAAGTTAGAATTAGATATACCGAACTATCGAAATTTAACCAATGGTGAAATAGATGTATATTAGGGCGTGTCGATTTCAAAATCACCCAAGTGACAAAGAAAATCGTATTCTAGGGATTAAACTAAGAAATTTTGCCCGAGGAACCATACCTCTAAAACGAATTCTCATATCCCGACTGTTGAGAAATCCGAAATTTGTCCGAAATTTTGAAAAATCCCACTTTGATCCATTTCGAGTGCCCCAATCGAGTCCAAATGTATGACCGACCCCCACGAACTGTCGAGGGCCGACCCACCCATGCCCGTGGCATGGGGGTTCAACATACAAACATTTCAAAAAATCATCATTTTTGGCAATTTTCATGAAAAATCAGCGAAATGGGGATGTTTTTTTTTTCTTTTTGGAGTTTATGTTTTCTCTTTAGAAATTTATTTAGTCAGAACATATGTAAATAAAAAAATGAATTTAACTTAGTAACAGCAAAGAAACTAAAAAAAATTATTGTCTGAAGTCTTTTTTGCTTTCAAGTCTGGGCAATTTCGCACGGCTCTCTAATGTCGTCGCCATAACAGCCACTACATGAATTTGAATTGAACATGAACATGAATTCTTTGGAAAAGCCGTTCATGACTTTTCTATGATTCTCAGAATTAAAAAAAAAAAATAAGTAATACACAAAAGGTTATTTAATTTTTATGATTTCGGTAGCAAACTAATAAATGCCTATAAATGTGCGTGGATGCTGAATTGCTGTTCTTGTTCCTTTGTGATACCTTATCCGTTCTCACTTAATCAAAAGGGAAAAAGGTAAAGGACCCCTTTTTACTGACCTGTTTTTTCGGTGGATCCGGCTAACATCAAACCAGGGAAAATTTTACATTCTCGTTGGCTCACCAAGGCCGCTAGATTATTACGATTATATGTGACAACGGAAAACGCAAATGAGAATTTAAGAATGTACTTCTATATCAAGTATTAGAGCTCTGTCGTGTACAGTAGTGCATTATTTTTCAAGTCCATTAGTTGGTCACGATTTCTAGAACCTCGTTTACGCAGAATCAAGAAACTTCTACTTATTATTTAAACGCGCTTAGGATCAATTATATGTATTGCTTATTTATTTCCAATATTTCGTCTTCACATTGGGCGACTTCTTCAGGGACGAAAATTACTTCTTCATTGGGCGACTTCTTATTCTTCCAACATTCACGCGAAGCATTCCGTACGACATATTGAAGGAATATTTCAACCAAGATGATCCACCGTTTAATGATCCAAAATTTCCTTCACACATACAAGGAACGGAACAACACGTTCAATTATTATACCGGAAAATGCAGAGGCTGTTATGGCGACGACCTGAGAGATCCGTGCGAAATTGCCCAGGCTTGAAAGCAAAAAAGATTTCAATCAACAATTTTCTAATCGCACGTTGCAGGATGGGGGCTAAATGAAAAAATTTTAAACTTTTTTTAACTACTTTATTACAACCCATTATTATCAACTATATTTTGTACTTTTGGTTTGCTTTGATTTAAAGGGAAGTTTTCTAGATGGAGCCTGTTTATTATATATTGTAGTTTTGAACCCAATAAAAAGTAAATTTAGAAAAGTGAAAGCGCAAGACTGGCAAATCCATGAAGTAAAACCCTGAGTATGGAATTACATTTGGCAGCACATTTACTCTTACACTCTTACTTTTGGTTTGTGTCTAGACTAACATATTTCTTGGGAAATTTTCTAGGTGGAGCCGTTTTATTACATATTGTTATTTGAATCGAATAAAAAGTAAATTTAGAAAATCGAAAGTGAAAGAAGTTTAAAAAAATAACACTATAAATAAATAAGTGCGATAGCATAAAAAAAGTAAATTTTCTCAAAAAAAAAATACCTATTCATATTCTTAGCAGAGTACCTATACTTAACAAAATACCTTATCTTAAAGAAGTACCTTTGCTTAAAAAAGTAAATTTTCTTACTGAAAGTACCTTTTCTAAAAAAAGTACATTACCTTACAACAAATTGCGTTTACTTAAAAAACTACCTTTTCTTTAAAGAGCAGCTGTTTTTGTAAAACAAAATAACTTTTCTTGAGATAAGTAAAAAAAAAAAACCGTTTCCCATTACATCCCATAGGAATTGGGGAGAGCTTCTCACAACCAGTGAGCTGTGCGCTTTCTAATTTTTCACTCACTGATTGGGACCTACAATTTTTACACCGATTCCGAACGGTATTTCGAGAAGCTTTTTCATGGCTAAATACTCGATAGTGTCGCCGGCACTATGCGAGGTGACCGCCGCTGAAAGAATTTTTTTTAAGGTGGTCAGAGCAGGGATCGAACCCAGGATCTCATGTACAAGAGGCGCGCACACTACCCATTGCACCACCGAGATAAGTACCTACTCTTAAAATTGTACCTGTTCTTTCGTAAAAAATACCTTTTCTTACAAAAATTTCTTTTCTTAAAAGTACCCTTTCTTAAAAATAAAATAATACCTTTTCTTTTCTTGAGGTAAGTAGCCTTCCTGAAAATAAGTAAATTTTCTCAAAAAAAAATAACCTTATCCTAAAAAGAGTACCACTTTTTTAAAAAGTGTCTGCTCTTAAAAAAACTATTTCTTTGTAAAAAAAATGCATACTCTTAGGCTTTTTCTTGCATAAAAATATTAGCTTTTAATAAAAGAAGTACCTGTCATCAAAGAAATTACCTTTTCGGTAAAATATAACACAGTACAACACATGATTTCGGGACTTAATTCTGATAATTGTTTGTGAAAGTAGCCCCAAAAAGAACAACTTCTGCATCATTCGTTTGGTCAAGTTACCTCAAATAATAATATAATAATTAATTTGAAGTTAGTAAGTATCGTATAGGGGAATTTGTCACGTTTTAGGCTCTTTTGTTTGTCATAAGTATAGAACCACTAGTCCGATTTAGCTGAAACAAATGTAGAAAAATTAAGAAAAAAAATTAAGAATTCCTCTAATATTTTCTTATACCGTTTTCCTGTGTGTGCAACACTTTCGTAGTTAAAAATGAATGTATTAAGGGAAAAAAGTTTTTTTTGCCTAAAAATTAAAATTTTTTTTTTTAAATTTCATAAAAAATCCAAAATTGTAAAAAGTGTCAAATCTAATTATTTTCACGTAAAGTCACATAACCTATGAGCAAAATAAGGCATAGATCATGAAAATCGATGCACGCGTTTCTCATTTATTCACAATTAAGTACATATATGTATGAATTTCAAAAATTTGCTCGCGATATGCACAACATTATTTGGAGAAAACATTGACACCGTTTCTATGATTCTGAGAATTAAAAAAAAGGAATAAACAAAAGGTTATTTGATTTTAATGATTGCGTAAGCAAAGCAAACCCAAATAATTAAAAAAGTGGACTTGCCTTTTTCCTTTTAATTGTCCACGCACATTTATTAGAGCTTATTAGATACTTTGCTACCGCAATCATAAAAATCAAATAACCTTTTGTTTATTCCTTTTTTTTTTTTAAATGTGAGAACCATAAAAAACTCATCAACCTTTTTTCCAAAGAATTTTGTACATATCTCGCAAATTTTTGAAATTCATACCTTCACTTACTTGTGCATAAAAGCGAAACGCGTAAATCGATTTTCAAAATCTATGTCTCATTTTGTTCATAGGTTATGTGGTTTTACTTGAAAGAAATAGGACTTGACACTTTTTACCGTTTTGTATTTTTTATGAATTAAAACAAAAAAAATTTTATATTTTAGGCAAAAAATATTTTTTTTCCTTCATACATTTATTTATAACTTCGAAATTGTTGCTTATGCAGCGAAACGTTGTATGAACAGATTAAAGGAATTGTAATTCTTAATTTGCTTCAGCTTATTCGGACTAGTGGTACTCGAGTTATAACAAACAAAAGAACCTAAAACCTGACAAATTCTCCTATACGATACTTACTAACTTCAAATTAATTATTATATTATTATTTGAGGTAACTTGACCAAACGAATGATGCAGAAGTTCTTCTTTTTGGGGCTACTTTCACAAACAATTATCAGAATTGAGTCCCGAATCAATCACCTGAAAAATGTTGCACTATGTAATACATATTCTTCCAAAAGGGACCTCAAAATATGCTGTTTTTTTTTTTAAATACATTCAATAAATAAAAAAATTTCTTAAAAAAGTTTATCATTTTACAAAAAGTATATTTTCTTAAAGATCCATTTAAATTATAGTATTTTTCAACAGGCGCCTTAGGCGTGTTGGAACTAACTAGAACATAATATATAGCGAAAGGAACTTCGATCCAACCGGGTGTCCCCTGACACCTCATGTAGATTTTAGTTTCTTTTCTGTTACTAAGTTAAATTCATTTTTCATTTACATACATATGTTCTGACTAAATAAATTTCTAAAGAGAAAAATAAAGTCCAAAAAAAAAAAAACATAGCCATTTCGCTGATTTTTCCACGTAAAGTGCAAAAAATTGTGATTTTTAGAAATGTTTGTTTGGGAAACCCCCAGGGGGTTCCAGAGGGTGTGCAACTGGCATGAATGGATCGGCCCTCCAAAGTACGTTGGGGTCGGTCATACATTTGGACTCGATTGGGCACTCTAAATGGGTCTAAGTGGGATTTTTAAAAATTTCGGATTTTTCAAAATTCGGGACATCAGAATCCGTTTTAGAGGTATGGTTCCTCGGGCAAGGTTTCTTATTTTGATCCCTAGAAGGCGATTTTCCCTTCACTTGAGCGACTTTTTGCCTCCCTCCAAATCGACCCGCCCTAATGTATGTATAACTAAATTACAATTTCTAATATCAGGGGCCATGGAAAGTACGGTACCAAAATTTAAAGACAATGATGTCTTTTCAAAATTTTCTAACAGGATAATTAAAAAATTACACTTAGCAAAAAGTAAAATATTAACGATTACAAACAAGACTTGCACAATTATCATTAAATTTTTATATTAATAGGTAACCTGGAAGGAAAAGATCATAGAGCTTCAGTAAGCATGTTCCAAGGTACGAACATATTTAAAAAACTAAACCCCTCAATTTAACAAAAATAGTTTTGCACGAATCTGAAAGGAATATACTAAGAAAAGTTGGAATAAACACGCAAGATCTAGAAAAGGATAATACGGACAACCTCGTAACACGTGACCAAGAAGAAATGCATTATGCAATAGGAGCTTTTCTGGCTTTTCATTCGCCGATGATATTGTTATTTATCATGCTGATAACACAATATCTAATATTAATCAAGGACTTCAAAACTCATTCAACATGGTCGAAGAGTATACCCTTGATTCGCACTTAAAAATAAACACTAACAAGTGTGATACTATTGTATTTCAGCCACCAGTAGGAAAATATAATAACGATGTAAGTGTGCGGTTACATTGGTTGCGAATTCTTTACTTACGAACTCGCACGAAATCGTATGAAGTCATCAGATTGAAACAACTAGAAGTATTTACATTCATGTGGTTACATTAAAACAGCCATCGGCACTCCATACCACTTGTGTGGACATTGAATTCACACCGACACTTACGCTCTTTAGAAAACCACGCTCTTTTGCTTCGTTTTTTTGAATGTGCACAGAACAAAATTTTTCTTTCGTTTAGTCGTCCGCAAGGCAGCGATGAAACAACATCATGAGCGCTGGTTGTGTATTTGTTTGTCTTGCGTGCGGCAAAAAACAAGAACTCGTATGTTTGTATAATTTTTTTCAGTGCACAATATTTTCTCTCACCAGCACACACTAATTTTTATTTTTGCCGACCGCTGCAAATATAAGTCCTACCACAGCAGAGAAATTATTAAACGATAGTGGAAAAAAGTTTCCATCGAAATGAATGAAAAAGGTAATAACGGGTTTTTCATAAGAGCGCTACAAAAATTTCTTTAAATAAAACAAAACCGGTTTTAGATACCAATGAAATTCTTTATTCCTGTGAAAGTACGTGCGATGCCATTATGTATGGAACTCGATTTCTTTTGCATGGCCACCATGGCCACGCTTGCAGAAGTCCAGACGCTGAACCCAATTTTCAGTTTTCTAGCATAAATTGGCCGATACTGCTGCAATTTTACGTTCGATATTCGTACGAAGTTCATCAATCGTCGCTGGCTTGTTGGCATAGACCATAGACTTGACGTAGTCCCACAGGAAATAATCTAACGGCGTCAAATCGCACGACCGAGGCTGACAATCGACTCGGTCATTTCGTGAGATAGCACGTTCACCAAACTTAGTTTCCAATTAATTGCTTGTGGCGCCGTCCTGTTGGAACCACATGTCCTCCAAGTCCATATTATCCAATTGAGGCCAAAAATATTCGGTTATCATTGAACGGTAGCGATTCGTATTCACAGTGATGTGCCGGTCTTGATCATCACGGAAGAAGTACGGCCCAATGACGCCGCCGGCCCATAAACAGTAACAAACCGTAATTTTTGCGGGATGCAATGATGACTCATGGATTACGTGTGGATTGCTGTCTGACCAATAACGCATATTTTGCTTATTGAAGAAGCCACTCAGCCAGAAATGATCCTCATCGCTGATTGTTGAGGCCTCATAAAGTTGAGGCTACTGACTCCAAATTTCGGTAGTAAATTTCAATAATTTCGACTCGTTGTTGGCTCGTATATCTTTCCATGATGAAATGGCAAACCTTACTGAAGACAAATGTCAAAAGAGCGGGAAAAAATATGGCGTCGTTTGCTGTCCGTATCGATTGACTTTTGTAGCGTCTCTGTTGAAAAACCCTTGTTTGAACTTCGTATTTTATTTTTATATTTAAAAATTTCATAAATTTTCGAATTAAGTGCAAGAGCTTGAATTGAAATGTTGCACAAATGTATTTCTGATGTTATAAGCGGCATCTGTAGATCTGTTTAAACAACGTTGCCCCGTTATTCTTTCGGTGCGATATTCTTGTATTATACCAGTGGAAAAATCGGGAGTTCCCTCCATATCAACAGATATATATTGAAGCAAGCATATAGTTTTAACGATTAAATCTACCTTGTCCGGATGAACTGCAATTTCAGTTTTTAGAATTCTCCAGTTTGCAGTTATTATTCCGAAAGTGCATTCAACAATGCGTCTTGCTCTAGAAAGGCTCCGATTAAACTGTTCTGGTTCTGCAGACATATTTTCTCCTGAAAAAGGTATCATCAAATAAGTTTTAAGAGGGTAGGCTGCGTCTGCAACTATAACGTGTGGAACAACTGTGTTTGTACAGGGAGAGACTTAGGTGGTGGCACATTAAAAGTGCCTTGCTCGAGGTGGTGATAAAGATTTGTTGTTCTAAGAACTCCACCATCACTCTGTTTCCCATAGCTTCCAACATCAACACTTATAAATTTATAACTTGCATCCACCAATCCTTGCAAAACTACTGAAAAATACTTTTTATAGTTGAAAAAGTCTGATCCGGAATTTGCAGGAGACTTACCCCTGATATGTTTGCCGTCAAGAGCTCCAATGCAATTTGGAAATTTCCATTTTTGGTCAAAATCATTTTCAATTGATGAAAGCATTGCTTGACTTGGAAATGGTATGTGCCTTTCATAAAAATTTTCCCATATAGCGCTGCATGTTTCGTATATAATTCGACTTATGGTTGTGTGGGACATTCGAAATGAAAATGCCAAAGATCGAAAAGAAGCACCTACAGCAAGATATCTAAAAAAGAACAAGATAGTAAATTTTTTATAAAAAATAATTGTAAACTATTACATTGTTAGCATACTTTGGAAGCACCTATGTATTTTTCAATTTATTTCAGATGAAACAGTTCGTCAAAAGTGACGAGGACTTGGGGATACGTTCCGGAAGGAAATATATATAAATAATCAAAAAATTGTAGAACCTCAAAATTATCAAGTGCAACACGAGTTTGAGGATGACGTCGGCTGTCCCAATGAACAGATAGGCGGAAAACAACCAACAAGTGTACACGAATGGCCGAAGACATTAAATCCGTTCAAAAAAAGTAGAAATGTACGGGATGATGCAATTGAGAAGTTGTTAGAACTCGAGCATCAAAAACTCGATTACTTCAAAAAAAACCTGACACACAACTACATGATGCTGATTATTACTTCGCGATGAGTATTGTACCATATATGAGAGAGATACCTTCCAGCCGAAAGTTGCATCTCAGAACAAAGATTCAACAATTAATTTTGGAAGAACAGCGTGAGGTGAATTCTCAAAAATACAATACTTCTTCGCAATATCACTTGACTGCAGCTCCTTCTCCAGTATACAGTTGTTCCTCAACAGAAACCTCAAATCAGACATGTTCTCTACCAGTAACCTGCACTATAGCACAAGAGAACGATGTGGAAGTTGGTGCAGGAAATCAATCTCTTCTAACAACATCATCATTTTTGGCCAACTTTCAACTATAACTGACAATACTTTTAACCAAACCTTTTCCTTATTTGAATTCTTTTAATTTTAATTGAAGTTCTTTGTGTTTTTCGTTACCTAAAAATAAATTTATCGTTACTCAAAATTAAATAGTTACCTCAAACACAAAAATAGTTTTTCTTTTGGCGAAATGCACTCCCGAAAGTTGGAGTATTTCTGAAGTTGGTCACCAATTCTGTGCAAAATGTAATCAAATGTTGAGACTTTTATTCTCGTATATTTATAAAATTTTACTTCATTTTTTCGTAGATCATAAAATGATCTAATAAACTCCCCGTCCTCGTTTCTTGTTAGGTAGAAACCATCTACCCAAAATCTTCTGCTCTGATTATTCAAAATTAAATATTTTAAACGTGGACTTTCAAGAAAGCACATTTCCTCTTCGAAATCCATTTTACACTAAACTGCTGTCGCGCAAAAAGTTTTCTTATTAACCACACGCGGGAAATGAAACCACTTCATCGTACGAATTCGCACACAGAGATTTTGGACGAATTCGTACGAAAGAAATTCGGATCTAGTGTAACCACAGCCTAAAACGGAATTGGAAACAATTCGGAATCGAATCAAACGTTTCGAATACGAGCATTGAGAACAAACACAAAGTTAAATATCTAGGGGTGCACCTTGACAAATTCTTATACATTAATGAACATATAAAGGAGATAGTCGCAAAGGCAAGGAAAGCTTATTTTCTATACAGGCGTCGTTTTCATTCTAAACATATAAATTCGAGTGTCGAAACTTTTATGTATCAAACATTAATTAGTCCTGTCATAATAGAAGGTTGTCTTGTCTGGTTCAATTTATCGCCGGCGTTCATGGAAAAATTAAGGGTATTCGAAAGGAAATGTTTAAGAGCCTCTACTGCTCTGTACAGAACAACACATAGTCGGTACACAAAGTATATATCAAGCAAGAAATTGTATATGTATTATAAGGCAAATGTAATTCGAATTGACAATTGCATCATAAATTTAATAAGAACCCATATACTACGTTGTACAGCAAACTATGAAATCAATTTAAATACAAATTATTTAAGTGATGCATTACGAAAAGGGTATGTTCCACCCGAGGCGTTTATATACGTGGGATTGGGACTCCCGTCATATATCATATATATAGACGGGGAAATATTAAAGCAGTAAAAAGTACAACGTCCAATGTTGGTGATTTTAGACACAATACTAACATATCGCATAAAGATACTGCGCTAACATCAAAACTCAAAAAAGTTGGTGGCTATCTTAAAATTATTGTAAAATATAAAAATTTTTAATTTATATACTAAAAAATAATACAATATTTATGTAATTTGTTTATTCAAAATTTTTCAATTGAAAAAAATCCTTAAAACTAGTAATATAATCATTAGTATATAATATTTATAATAAAACTCATAATGATTACGGTCCCTGACTTCTGTGGATGAAGGAACAACATTCGGCGACTGTTTCGGAGATAAGAAAAGACTGTCCAAAATATCCCAATTAGGAGTTACTGGTACAATTAAATTAGGATCACTAGAAAGTTTTATTCCGTCTTGGGGAGGACTAGATGTCCTGAGGCCATTCAAAGTGTCAACCATATCCTCCAACGATTTAAGTTTCGAACTAATAGAGACAAAATCAAAATTTACATTTTGAAATCCTTTCTTGGCCTCCTTAAATAACTTATAAGAGTCAACATCGAATTTCCTACACTTCCAACATGTTCAACGAAGCCCGCTTTCCTTAGTCGTAATTATGTCATAATGCCTTCCATTGAAGACAGCACATCCCGAAAATGCGTTAATCCTGTTTGGCGTAAATCCCGCCTAATACTGGGTATACTGGGTTATCGCATAATACGGTTAAATAATAAGTTGTTTAAAATTTTTTCATTTAGCCATAATCCCGCAACGTGCGATAAGGAACTTCGTTCCAAAATTTTAATATATTGGAGCTTTTTTTGTTAAATATAAAAATTTTATCATGCAAATTAAAATCTGGTTAATTTAAATTGTCGTCAAATATATTTGAAGATGGTGGGCATCAACCCGATCTTAAAGCTGTTCCTACAAACGGCTATTGGATCTACTCGACAAAACCGATTTTTTATAACCGTTTGGACTACATGAGTTTTGAATCCCATTCTTATTTTGAGTTATTAATGGTATTAGACCATTTGGCGCCTTTTCCTCGTGGTACCGTATTTTGACGCACCGTTTCACCATGAAACCATTGAGAAAGTCTTGCGTGTTATACCTTATTAGAAGCGTTGCAGCACTAATAGCTGCTAATAGGTAATTGTTGTTAGAATGGTCGTCTAGGCATGCATTCGTCTAAATGCATATTTTGTAAAACGACTGAAGAAACTTGAAATTTAAATTTTTTCAATGATTGAATTGAAAATTCCAAACTTAGATTTGTTGAAATTTTTTAGCCCATTCAACATATATTAATTGGATTAAGCCTAATCAATTGTTCCGGAATTATATAAACATTAACAATTTTCTATAATATTGGAAAAAAGTGCTAAAGTTCGAAAATATCGATTTCATGGGGAAGTTTTTGTAGTCACCCAACTATTGAAGAACATATAGGGGTGGGTCACCCTTATCATTTAGGGGTATGAAAAATAGATGTTGTACGATTCTGAGACCTACCCGATATGCACACAAAATTTCATACAAATCGGTCCAGCCGTTTCGGAGAAGTTTAACGCCAAACAATCTGTGTGATCGCAGTCGGGTAAATCTGTGTGCTTTTCTGTTTGGATGTGTTCACTTTGTGAGTTTAGCCCCTACCCGCGCCTATAGATGCTAACACATCAAAAAAAGGAAGCGAGTAAAATCTAGAGGAAAAGCCAGACCTGCATCAACAAGCGATGCTACGCTGAAATGCATATAACGGGTTTTTCAATAAGAGCGCTACAAAAGTTTTTTTTAATAAAACAAAACCGGTCTTAGATACCACCGAAATTCTTTATTCCTGTGAAAGTACGTTCAATGCCATTATGTATGGAACCCGATTTATTTTGCATGGCCACTACGGGCAAGCTTGCAGAAGTCCAGACGCTGAACCAAATTTTCTACGGTTTTCAAGCATAAATCGACCAATACTGCGGTAATTTCACGGTCGATATTCGTACGAAGTTCATCAATCGTCGCTGGCTTGTTGGCATAGACCATAGACTTGACGTAGCCCCACAGGAAATAATCTAACGGCGTCAAATCGCACGACCGAAGCGGCCAATCGACTGGGCCATTTCGTGAGATAACACGTTCACCAAACTTGGTTTCCAATAAATTGATTGTGGCATTCGCTGTGTGGCTTGTGGCGCCGTCCTGTTGGAACCACATGTCCTCCAAGTCCATATTATCCAATTGGGGCCAAAAATATTCGGTTATCATTGAACGGTAGCGATTCGCATTCACAGTAATGTGCCGGTCTTGATCATCACGGAAGAAGTACGGTCCAATGACGCCGCCGGCCCATAAACCGCACCAAACCTTAATTTTTTCGGAATGCAATGATGACTCATGGATTACGTGTGGATTGCTGTCTGACCAATAACGCATATTTTGCTTATTGACGAAGCCATTCAGCCAGAAATGAGCCATTCAGCCAGAATGACGTAGCGCTCTTATAGTTGAGGCCACTGACTCCAAATTTCGGTAGTAAATTTTAATAATTTCGACTCGTTGTTGGCTCGTATATCTTTCCATGATGAAATGGCAAACCTTACTGAAGAGAAATGTCAAAAGAGCGGGGGAAAATGACGTCGTTTGCTGTCCCTATCGATTTACTTTTGTAGCGTCTCTGTTGAAAACCCTTTCATATTGAAAAAGTTAATTATAATAACTAAGGTTTGGGAAACACGCGAATGCGTCCACGTAAGTATATGGATGTTTAGGATGAAGCGCGCATATGTTTCCACGTAAAAGCATACATATTTGTCAGTAAACATGCTAATGGACTTGCAAACGTATAAATGTTTGAAGTGTGTTCCAAACATATACATGGTTCCTGCAGATTATGTTTGGGGAGAATATGTTACAGAGGCCGTTACTTTCAGCATGTACAAGAGTTGGATGAACTTTAACATCTTCTCTTGGTTGACGTTTTTCTGATATGGCCATATGTGTGCACATACTAAAGTGAAAGCATTCGTGTATTTCCTCGTAAACTTCCATATAACTAGTTACCTGGAAGCATGTGCGAATTTCCTCCCAAACACGGGGTTAATAATAATAGTTAGAGAGAAATTATTTTTTGCCTTGAATATTATAATTCAAGTTACGTAAATAAATCTAAATATTTAACCAATTTCTAGAAAAATTAAACGAATTAAACCAATCCGTTTTACATTTACTAAGGTTGAGAACACTCTCTCTTTGTCCCTCATTTATTATCTTACTTAAACAATGCAACAAAGACAGCTATATCTGTATCACAAACAAAGCTATATTTGGGTCAGAAACACATATATTATAAAATATAAATCATTGTAAGTATTAACCATTGTAACATTGTATAGCAAACACAATACAGTTGGACACAAGCATACTATATTTGTAACAATCACCAAACACAAGTTATCGTTGCATGCAAACAAGAACTAAAGCTAGATTTTTCAGAGTGTGCATTTTGCAAAACCTATTTGAAAACTAAATCGCTATAAATGGATAAAATAAAGAAAGGACGATACACTGTAACGCCAACCTCATGGCAATCGTTGTTTCTATTTTGCAACAACAACATCCTCTGCATTGGCTTTCAATGAAAACCTACATAGACAAGAAGTTGTGAATATTTATGATTTCGGTAGAGTTTTGTTTTGGATGTTTTCGCACTAGTAAGTATTGTGGAAACAATTCTTGTAAATTTGAAAATTGCTTATCCCTATAAAGTGTGATGTATATGCCTAAATACTTGTGGAGAAGGGAGCTGATGAGATGCCTTGGTGGGCATCGAAATATCTATATTCCCAACCATCCACCGAAATGATCAATTTCACTTCTTCGTTTTATAAACTTTCTCTATTAAAAATTATTTTTAATGGAGAAAATGATCTTGAGCCGGATTATGATTTAAAAATTAATGCAGATATTAAATGGTTTTGAACTTGAATAATGAAAATAAAAGGTAAAAGGTACAGCCAGATTTGATAGTAGATCACGACGAAATTTTAGGAAATTGTTTTTCGTCTGTATAACTTAAGTTGTCTTTTCGGCGAAACAAAACTCATGCCTAATGGAAACCGATGATTTTTTGGAGATGGAAAAAAGTGTTTGCAAATGTTTTCCTTTATATTTTGCTTGCAATTTTTCTCGAATATTTGCATAGTCAGGAATTCCTAATTAAAATGAGTTTTCCATTGCATTTAGTTTGATCCATTTTAATATAGCATCATTCCAAATAGCCGCTGATGAAAATCTGTGGCTAGGTCTGAAGTAGCTATACGGTTTGAGGATGGACTATATCGGACTATACGGATGGAATCGGAGAATAAATCTCTATTAATAGAAATGTAGTTTGGTCTTGAGGTTGAATAACAAAACAAGCACTAGTGGAAAACACCGACAAATTAAAAATCATGCGTGATGCATTTGAATGTAGAGTACGACGAAACTGCAGGCAATTGTTATTGCCTGTATGAATTCAGTTGTCTTTTATCGATTCATATAGTGTTTGATTGATACTAATGCCAGCTAAATTATGTTTATGTTGTTTGCATCGTACGAATAGACACATCCCCTTTTATTTCTTTCCCTATTATGTCCAACGAATGAGTAATGGTGTGAACAGAATTGGTGCGTACTGCGTATTTTACGCAGCGTAAATACGCCGCCAAAAATAGAACACATTTGTGTATATGGAAATGAGCAGAATCACGACGGCGTCGTAAAATACGCAAGTACGCAGCAGCTGAAAATAGATTTATTTCTATTTCATACGCCTGCGTACGGCGTACAAAACAGTACCGAGTGACCATATTGTTTTAATATTTTAAGTATTTCAGTAATTAAAGTTACTTTTTACTTAAGAAATTGTTTATTTTTACTTATTAACATTTAAAATAATAATATATAAATAAAATTAAGTACAAAAAAGCTTTTTAGTTGAGTTTTTGTTTATGTTTCATTTGTGAAGTACTTTTTTTTACATATGGTCACCTTATCAGTTGTTGACAAAAAGAAAACTTGTAATTATAAATTATTTCAGTGAGAATATAGCGCAAGTTATGAAGTGAAAATGGATCTCAACGCCATAATTTTAGAAAATGTGATGCAGCACGACTGCTTGTTATGTTTATTATGTTTATTAATTTAATAATTTTCATAACATTTGTATGCTTTTGATTAATTTTTTCCATTATTAATTTTTTGCAATGTTCGCATTCACAAATAGTAAACAACTTTATCAGCTGTGTTTAGTTTTACGTCGTACGTTACGGCGTTATTGTGTTTCATACGACGTATTTCCACTGCGTTTTCTTGACCTGCGTAAATTTACGCTGCGTAAAATACGCAGTACGCACCAATTCTGTTCATAGCATATATTACAATAGCAACTTGAACTCGAAAAAATTACCTACTAAATCGTCGTCATCAATAGAACGTGAAGAGAGAGAACGTGAAAAGAGGGTACACTTGCATCCAAAATATATTATATTCTGTAAAATATAACTCCTTCGATTTAATCGAAAAAGCAGTTTGTCGCAAAAATTTTTCGTTTCTCGAATTTATCTTTTTCTTTATGTAGGTTCAACTGTAACTCTTTTGCAGTAAGCGAAAAACAGGTAAGGCAAACGCTTTTCGTTTATCGCCAACGTTTTTTGAGTTTAAGGTTGTCATATGTCGTTTGTAGTAAAAGTGTTTCGACTCTCGTAATCGGATTTTATTTGTTAAGCACAAAGTTTATAATGTTGTTGATGTACCAAAGGTTTTTGTCGCAATTACATTCTCCAAATCAAGCACATTTGTCTGAGATTTCTGTCAGGAGTTCCAAAATTTTTCTTTCGGTGAACAGCCAACTAAATTTAAAAAGGAATACAAGTTTGCAAAGAAGTGACCCTACAGAGGTTATTTTCAAATATTCCTAAGATACGAATTTTGTTCTAAGGTAATTTTTACCAAAATATCTTCTCCAAATGTTATGATTTCTGAGCAGTCATAGAAATCATAATCTGTTTAGTGTTTTATATCATCCTGATAATGTGGCTTGGTGACAGTTAACAAATGATTTAGCGGACTGAAATCAATAATAGTGCCATTTCACCCAGCCCGTCCGACGCGTATGATGTTTTGTGTTAGCATGCTCCTAATTATTTTTCCACAAGTGTTATGTATCTACATTCACGGTATCAAAATGTTCCTTGAAATTCTTATCCACGCAAGTTGACAACTTGTATTGCTGCTGAATGGAGTAAATGTATTAACTTCTGTCGATAACTTGGATGGGCAATCTTACCTACCCTATGGTCCGTTTATGTTCGTAAAATGTTAATAAACAAACAATGTGTATGGAATTTTATAATTGCAACATGTTGCTGTCGACATTAATGGGATGTGTATGGGGTCTTTGATTTTGATGTTCGTCTACATTCCACAAAATTTAGCAACATAATTTGTTGAATTCGCCTGATTATTTAATTGCTTATCTTGAGTTGCACAGTAGTTGGACTAAGTTGCCGATGTCTAAGAACCAATATCGTATACAATTCGAATAATGCTATAAATTAATATATCTAAATAGTACATTCCTTCGTATGATTTGAAGGGTAAAAGAAGGTACAGTGTGGCACCTACATAGATGGAATTTCTTTTCTTTTCTTTCTTCGATTTATAGCCACCTTTTTATTTTAGCGATTTTCTTATTTTGGCGATTTTTGGAAAAAAAAATTCTTCCATACGAATTGGACCACGTTATGATAACCCCTTAGAAAGCAGCAAAAATTGGTTATTTTTTCGATTGGACGCTCCGTTTCCGAGATATAGAGATTATTCCTAATTTTTTGATATTTTCTATCAAAAATGGGCATTAATTTTCCATTATTTTCCCCATTTCCTGAGGGTAATGAGTAATTCCCCATTGTTGTGGGTAGCTACGCATTATTTTCCCTATTATCCTGAGGGTAATGGGTAATCGTGATGGGAAATTCCCCATTTCGTGGGTAGCTACTGTAGCAATATTATTATAATGTTACCGTTGTATGTATTTATTTAGAGTGTACGCATTATTCATAATAGTTTCTTTGAGTGTAATTTATATAATAATTTCTAATGTAATTCCTTTTTGTGAATACGGGAGATCACTTTATAACAGACATGTGCAAACTGACACAAACGCATTTCAAATCAGTTTTACGAATTTTGCGACTGTGTTAAGTTGAACGGAGCAAGCAGAACAAAAGCAGAGAAAACAAAAGTAGTACACTGAGTAAAAAATTAAAATTAAAAAAATTAAAAATTAAAACTAAATCTTAAAAAAAAAATCAAATATCAACATCTCCAATGATTATTTCCATTTATGATTTTTGCCATTTACAAACATAAAAATTTCTTTATATTCGTCCATGGCAATTAAAATTTATTTTTTAAGTGTAGTGTTTTTTATTACAAATAATTTTGCTTGCTGAGCGATACGGCAGAACAGCAACTGACTTTGAATCGGTAAACAAGCAGCAAGCTTTCGGACATGTTGGTGTGAAAAAACGATCAAGCTACTATCGGTGTGAAAACACGATGACTCAAAAGAGTACTAGCTGCACATCTATGCTTTATAATAAGGTTATCTCTTTCGTACTTATTTAATTTGCTTCGCGCATTATACTTACTTCTAGAACGTTCCACTGACATATATCATCTCTTTTACACATGTACTTATGTAATGACAATGTAGTTTGTAAGGAGAATTTCAAAATATAAAAGAGCATTAATAAAGTAATCGTTGAAAAGCGCAGACGTGTGTGTCGTGTTTTGTTTTTTTTCGACCTCCTACACTACCCATTATTTTTATCATTGCCCAGAGGGTAGTGGGTAATCGTGATGGGTAATTCCTCATTTTCATGGGAGCTACTCATTATATTCCCCATACCCTGCGGGTATTGGTTAAACGTTCATTACACATTCCCCACGACGATGTATATGGGTTATACATGGGGGGGGGGGGGGGGGGTAAATACGAACTCTGAGGAATATAAAAGGTTCCGGTGGGATAGTCAGATATTTAGAAGGTGTTCAATAGTGTGGGGTTGTTCGGTGTGCACCAATTGAATGCTTACGGATGTGCAGAATACAATTTTGTTGAAACAACTTTCAAATTCAAAACATTAATATGATTTATATAAGTATCTCGTAGAAATATAATGTAGCTAATCATCACCTGTCTGTTCGATTGCTGGCCTGTCCCTGATGGATAGCAATGGCGTCCGCATCGTCATACATATCGATATGCAAAGAAATTACGTCCATCAAGTGGCAATTCGTGCACAGAAAGTCGTTGCTTGGTATGGTTTGTGGTCCGGCGGCATCATCGGTACGTACTTCTTCGAAAACGATGGCAGCGCTACCGATAGATGATAACCAATTTTTTCCCCGTTTTGCAAGGTCGAAAATTGCTACATCTAGCCCCAACCACTAGGTTTGCTGTGAATGCAAATGGCTGCAGCGTCGGTAAACCCTCTAAAATATTGTTAAAACTAGGTTGAAAAATACTAGTTTTTCTACACCCAATTTAACTGGTCGTGTTCATATGGTGGCCCTTGAGGTTCAAAACTGCCCCTGCTGTGGAAAACGACACATGTTATATAAATGTTTCAAATTCGCTGCCCTGCCGTCTGCTGCTTGCGCGAACTTTTTTTCTCGAAAGGGTTTGTAGACACTGCCTTAATACTGGTCATTTTGCTCAAAACTGTAAGTTACAAACTCGTCGAAAGATTTTTAAGTTGCCCCACCATACAATAATTCATAGCGAATTTGTCTTCAATCTAACTCGCCTTCCAACCAAATTCTGTCTGCTTCTGATGGCTTTAATTGCAACTTATCCTCGTTAAGCGCTACGATAATGCCTCAAGTTTTATTAGCCACTGGTCGGGTTCTTATCTTGCATTTGGACAATTCAAACTTCGCGTGATTTTAGATCAGGGTGCTCAAGCCACACTAATAACCGAAAATGCCGCTCAGCTTTTGCAACTTGAGAAGTACAATACTTTTGCCCACACTAATGGAATCGGAGGAAGCCCAGTTGTAGTACGAAAATGCGTTCGGTTTTGCCTCGCTTCTACTTTGAAGCTAATTTTAAGTTGGAAAGTAGTGCTTTTGTCTTGCTCTTCTTGACACAATATTGCCCAGGCCGTATAGGAAAACGGGAGTTACCTGATTTACAATACAATTTGAGGTAGACTCCGAATTTGATAGCAACGATAAAGTTGATATTATAATCGGTGACGACATATATGGGGATATTATGCTACCCCAATAGAAAAAGTTCAATAAAGGTATTTTTCTTCAATTGTCTCATTTTGGATGGGTCCCAGTTGGAAATTTTGTCTCGAAGACATTTTCAGTAGCATTTCCTGACAATTTATACAATTATACAGGGTGATTCAGGAAGTTCTGGACAAATTAATCCAGGGTATCCCTTGACTCATTTCATGAAGAAAAGTCCACTAGGACCATGTCCGAAAATGCAAGGGTGCAAAATGGCAGCGGGTTCAAAATTTTAGGATTGGTGGTCGAAGGGTAGTAGGATAAAGTTGCTAACTTCTGAGCCAGTTTGTTTTTGGGCTTGTTGGAAAGGTCTTTAAGGGGCTTTTCAGAATCAATAAAAAAAGTAGAAAAAAGGCAAATCCGACCACTGGCTCCGAAGTTAACACTTTTACCCTACTACCCTCCCAACGCCAATCTCAAAATTTTGAACCCGCTGCCATTTCGCACCCTTGCATTTTCGGACATGGTCCTAGTGGACTTTTCTTCATGAAATGAGCCAAGGAATACGCTGGAGAAATTTGTCCGGAACTTCCTGAATCACCCTGTATAAGACATCTATTTGACATGTCAGTAGTTTTGACTTAGGTAACATAAATTGTGATCTATGTAAGACCGTCCTAAAGATTTGTCAGCACTTTATCATGGCTGACTCTAATTAAGACCAATGTTGAATGTCCACTGAGGATATCTTCATCATTTGTCAACTGCAAGTCATGTGTGTGTATTTTCAAATTTTTCAAAACCTTCAATCTGATTTTTTTTAGTTATATGTAGTTATGAAATATATGCCATACGTTTTCAGAATTTATATCAAAATATTTTATATTTGTTCGAAGAATATGCTAATTTTCAGAACATTATAATTCTGTATGTATGTCTCACTTTTTGTCATTTTATCTTTTAGATTTAGATCCATACATATGTACATATACATACATTCCAATAAATAAGTACCTACAAGATAACACGAAACACCATATTTAAAGACGTCTTGAGTAACTGAACCACTGATGAATGATTACTCAAAACGTCTTGTGTATATGTCAAGAGGTGATCACCACTGTTGACAATCTGTGGAAAATTCCTGCTGACTGTTGAACAAATGTACATATGAAAATGTCAGGAGGAGTCATAACGTTTTTTGTATGGGAGCGTGTCGGAAAGTCAGCAGTGATTCTGACATGTCAGCTCTTTGTAATTGATGATGTCTATGGGAAATTTCCAACTGGGGTTCTAAATCTCTCTCTCCCGGTCCCGCATTACAAAATGACTTACCCCCGATTATAACTCGTTGGCGACGATTTAATGTCGGTTTCCGCTCGGATTTAGAAAAGATGTTTCGTCAAATCCGTAAAGTCGATAGTCAACAACAATACCAACAAATTCTTTGCCGCTATTCGGAGATTTACATTTATAAACTTGTAACAGTTACATATGGTACTAGTTCCGCTCCTTACTTGTCTATAAGAGTTTTACATCAGCTAGCCAAAGATGAAGCTCAATTGTTTCCTGATGCCTGCAACATTTTGAAAACTGACACCTACGTTGATGATTTAATTTCTGCCGCTTATTCTGTCTCTGAGGTGAAGAATCTTCAAGAAGAATTGGTAAAGCTTCTAGCCGGTGGTGGCTTTAATCTGTCTAAGTAGATATCGACCTCTCCCGACCCCATGACAATATCCCGGAAGAATACCGCGAGAAAATCAATATGATTGACTTTGATGAACAGTCTGTTCTCAAATCTCTAGGATTGGCTTGGAATATTGATGAAGATACTTTCTCGTTCAAAGTAAATTTCGTTACCCAGGGTAAAGTTACGAAAAGTAGCCTTCTATCCGATGCTGCAAAACTCTATGACCCATTGGATTGGTTAGCTCCAGTCACATTTAATGCTAAAATTATTTTCCAGAAACTTTGGCTCTAAGGAATTGATTGAAAAGATCCAGTTCCTGCTTCTACAAAGTCCTCCTGGAATCGCTATCTTGTGGATCTCAAAATGTTAGAGAAAATCCAAATACCCCACTGGATTGGTACAAATAAAAGTAGCTCAGTGGACTTACATGGCTTCTGCGACGCCTCGCAGTCTGCTTTTGCCTCTGTCGTATATGTAAAAAAATTGGATTTGGGCATTATAAGTATTGTGCAGTGCAAAACAAAAGTTGCCCCCGTTGAAAGTGAATGAAAATGTTTACTTTTTGGAACGAAGTTCCTTATCGCACGTTGCGGGATGGGAGCTAAATGAAAAAATTGTAACAACTTTTTTTTAAGCGTATTATGCTATAACCCAGTATACAATCCAGTATTATTCTGCATACTTTTAGGATTTCTTGGTTTAGTGTTTGAAAGTTGTAGCAATTCGTTTTGTTATTTAATTTTATTTTATTTAAAGTGTTGACAATTCCCAAGCTGGAATTATCTGACGCGGCAAGCTATCTCTAATATTTGGTACTGGACTGATAGTATGACTGCTCTCTGCAGGCTCAGAGGCGAATCTTCAAAATGAAGTGTATATGTATATATTGTTGCTCCAATGTCTCTCAACGGTACTATATTTCAACAACAGATAACCCCGCTGACTGTGCTTCCCGTCACACACACAAACTGTGGTGGTCTGGCCTTGACTGGTTCTCTCTGTCTCCACAACTGTGTCCTGCACAGCCAGAAATATCTTATATAACTGATATTGAAATACGAAAGTCTAAAATTGCTGTTAACTTAACAACTACATCTGAATATTCCGAAATATTGTCAAAATTCTCGTCTTTATCCAACCTTGTCCGTGTAACAGTATATATTCTGCGTTTTTCCAGTAACTCTGGACAATCTGATCTAGAAAACTAGAAGTTGGCTGTCTCCACACTGTCTGTGCAGTCACTTGTACTCGTCTCAAAACGTAGATTTTGCAGAACTTCAGAAGAACAATTGTCCATGGACGGAAATGGTGTGCTTCGCGTTGGAGTCCGAATATAAAAAGCTAAGTTTAAATATTATTTTAAACACCCTGTTTTCCTCGCAAAACTCGGTCCTCTCTCTCTCTTAGTCTTTATAGATTCACATCTGAAACATTTTCATGGCGGACTCATCCAGATGCATGCATATGTCACCAGAAGATTCCGGATTCTTTCGGGCCGAAATCTTGCCAAAAATGTTTAAAGGCGCTGTACCACTTGCTTCAAATACAAGGCCACAGCTGTTCAGCAAATCATGGGTGATCTCCCTGCCGTCCGTTTACAACCCTGTTGTTCTTTCAAACACAGTGGAGTGGATTATGCTGGCCCGATAACAATAAAGAAATCAACAGCTCGTAACTTAATTCAAGATCCCTATGTGCACTTTCATCCGATCCGTCTGAAAGCGAAAACCTTACCCCAGCTCATTTTCTCATTGGTGAGCCAATTTTAAATGTTCTTGGAGAAAGTCTTCTAAATACCAACATAGATCGACTGTCTCGATGGAAAGTAATTGAATCGCTGAAACAACAATTCTGGAAATGCTGGATCAATAACGACCAAAGTGGCTCAAACCTCAAAAGAATATTGAAGTTGGTGATTTGGTTCTCATTTTCGACGAACGTTTACCGCCAGGCCAGAAACACTTTGCCCGAGTCACAGATATCCACCCTGGGCCTGATGGTCGAGTACGAGTCGTGTCCTTACTGCCAAATGGTAAAAATTATAAGCGTCCTCTCTCCAAAGTTGCCCTGCTTCCCATCAATTCTGAGTAATCTGGACCCGCAGAACAAAATGAGTTGCTATGAGCCGAGGCATCTGTTTTTTTGGTCCTTGTCAAGCACTAGTCGTTCTCTGTTCTTTAATTCATTTTATTCATATTTTGCCATAAATTTACTTTATTATCAAATACCTGATTTAAAACCGAAAATATTGGGTCACCCTAACAAGCAAAATGTTAAAACAACATTCGTTGAAAGCCAGTCAAGTAAAAGAAGTTGAAAGTGACAATTGTTAACTGCCGTGCTGCTGTCTGTTCATTAGTTTATTAGTGAACTTTTTATTCTTATAAATAAAGAATAATTTTAAGAATTTTAATATTAAAACAAAAGTGTTTTTATTTTTGTGGCTTAAGGAGCCAATAATCTCATGCACGAGTAAAAACTTGTATTTGGTAAAGCTCAAGCGAAATTATTCCACCTGCAATCACATTTTCACTTTATGTTCGTGGAATTACAAGATTGCTTTCTCTGAAGCCAAACCAATATGTTCGTTGGTGGCTTTATTTCCTCGAAATAATTCGGAAAACATTTGTGTCGCGGTTGGTTTCATTTGATAGATTACTTTCTGTACACACGGTTTGTGATTACTTTTCATATGAAGAGCCAACATTAACAAATGTATATTTTCGTTCTTTCGTATAACGCGAACGAGACATTTTAACTTTAATCTCAAAAAACATTTACTAGAAATTACAAATGTTTACTTTTTGGAACGAAGTTGTTTATCGCACGTTACGGGATGGGGGCTAAATGAAAAAAATTTAAACAACTTGCTTTTAACCGTATTATGCTATAACCCAGTATACAATCCAGTATTATTCTGCATACTTTTAGGATTTCGTGGTTTAGTGTTTGAAAGTTGTACCAATTCGTTTTGTTATTGTATTTTATTGCATACTCTTAGACATAATATACCAATAGAGTGTGTGGCAAAGGTTTGTACAGTCAAGGACTTATATGAGAGTTGATTTCTTTCATGTTGGCTTTGTGATAGTCATGCCCATATGAAGCAGGCTTCGCTGGACGTGTTGGAAATTCGAAGTTGACTTTTATAAGCTACTTAAGAAGGCAAAGAAAGGATTTCAAACTGTAAATTCTGATTTTGTCTCTGTTAGTTTGAAACTTAAATCGTTGGAAGATATGAGTGAAATTTTTAATGGCCTGAAGACATCTCGTCGTCTCCAAGACGGGAAAAAAGCAGCTAATGATGTAATTTAATTGTTCCAGTAACTAATAATAATTTTCTTATCTCCGAAACCGTCGAAGTCTGTTGTTCCTTTATCAACTGAAGTCAGGGACCGTAATCATTATGAGTTTTATTATAAAAACAAGTAAAAGTGTTAAATTCGGCTGTGCCGAATCTTTGATACCCTCCACCTTAGTGTTAACCAGCAGAATACTAAATTTTAAAAACGACCTTCTTTAAGAAAATGTAATTTTTAAAAAAAAATAAAAATAAGTTACTTGTTCACAAATGCAATTACTTGTTCACAAATGCAGGATGCTCACAAATGCTCACAATGCTCACAAATGCATTGCCCACAATGCTCACATTGAAAATGTACTTAAGAAACTGTACTTTGAAATATACTTTGAAATGTACTTTGAAATGTACTTAATGTACTTTGAAATGTACTTTGAAATGTACTTAAGAAATGTACTTAAGAAATGCACTTAAGAAATGTACATTTCTTACTACGTACTTAAGAAGAAATGTACTTAAGAAGAAATGTACTTAAGAAATGTACTTAAGAAGAAATGTACTTAAGAAATGTACTACGTACTTAAGAAGAAAGTACTTAAGAAGAAATGTACTTAAGAAATGTACTTAAGAAGAAATGTACTTAAGAAATGTAATTAAGAAAGAAATGTACTTAAGAAATGTACTTAATGAAATGTACTTAAGAAATGTATTTTGAAATTTACTTAATGTACTTTGAAATGTACTTAAGAAATGTACTTTCTTTTAAGAAAATTTACTTTTTTAAAAAAAATAAAAATAAGTTACTTGTTCACAAGTAAAATAAAAAAGCATTTTTTACAAATAAAAAAGCATTTTTTGAAGAACTGTTAAAAAAAAAAAAACAGGCTGGGACGAGACTTGAACCAACAACCCTCAGAATCCAACGCGCAACCCTTTACCCATCAGGACACAGCGACCTTATAAAGTGTGACAAAATTCATATAAATGTATGAACACATGAAAGTACATCTAAACATTCTAAACTACTTACCTATTATAAAGAACAACAAAGATTTTCAACATGGAAATTCACCACACGGCAAAAGGAGTAGTTTAGTATAAAATTACAAAAATTAATGTGAAAATTTTATGAGTTTTTTTACGTTTCCAATCATAAAATTTTTTCCAATGGACTAATTTCGCTGATTTTCAATACCAAACTGCTCAGGAATACGTGGAACATTCTGGCCAAAAACCAAACCGCGTTATCGCCGATTGAAGTCGTGAGAATGTTTTCAACAGACGGACAGACTGGCATGGCTATATCGACTCCGGTTGTTATAAGGATCAAGAATATATTTACTTTATGGGGTCGCAAAGCCTTATTTCTATATGTTACAATCAGAATGACAAACTGATATATACCCTCTATCACTTACAGTGGAGGGTATAATTATATATTAATGATTATATTGTCATTTTTAAAGATTTTTTTCAATGGTTATGATTAATTTTGAGTAATATGTATTACAATCGATTGCCATTTGCGATGACCATTAATAAAGGCAAGGGCAGTCGATGCAAGTCTGTGGCTTAAATTTGACAAATCCTCGTTTTTCCCACGGACAATAATATATGTTGCATGTTCACGTGTGAGTAAACCGTCAGACTTACATATGATGAATTTCATTTAAAAATCGAGATAAAACTGAAATTTTGAACCCGACCACCTCAGATATCGATGAAATTTTGTTCATAGCTAAATTTGATCAATACAAACAAACTCTCATTTTTAGAAATGACTGTTTTGGGATTTTTGGGCGCGGCACAGTGGGAAAGTTTTCGAAAAAACGCGAAAATGGTCGAAAAGAGCTCCATTTAAACTACAATAACTCAGAATCGGCTAAACCGATTTCCATGATCTTGGTATCATTAAAAAGATATTTTAACAGGCTTATTTATAACAAAAAAAAAACGAAAAAACCAAAAAGATCAAGGGTTTTTTTACAGTGTAGTATTTTTTTAGAAAGGTTTATCCTTCACCTATACCATATCAAAAAATAAAAATGGGTTCTTTTTTAGTTTTTTTTTATATAATTTTTTAAGTAGTGTCACTTCTAGTAATACGTACCGAAAGTTTTCGAAATAATTCGAATAACAGCGAAAATATCAGGTCACATTCTTACACATTTACAAAATAGTTCAACAATTCTAACATTTTTTAAATGTTTACAAATAAAAAACCATCAACAATTGTTTATATTATTTGCCATGTTTTTGTTAATTTGTGTTTTATTTTATTTACATTTTTTTTTATCAAATTTAGCTATAACCAAAATTTCATCGATATCTGAGGGGGTCGGGTTCAATGCATCTCGATTTTTACATGAAATTCATCATATATATATATTTGCACCAGAGCACTTGAATAAATAGAAAAAATATAACAAAATTGTGTTTCATTAAAATTACAATTCAGGGGAGCGAAGTGCAACGGGAACAGCTATTATAGTATAATCAGAAGCTTTTTAGACAAATCAGCACACGATCGAAATCTAATCAAATTCTTCTAACAAACAGTTATTTTACATTCTTCTTCCAGACAACTACAGGTTTATTTGTCCATTGTATTCTTGTTCACACTTTGGCATTACAAAAACTTTGAAGGGAAAACGAAGTTTTGAACCCATTAAAAAGTAAATTTAAAAATGCCAAAGTGAAAGAAATTTAAAAAACGAACATTTTCTTAAATAAGTGCATTTCCTTAAAAAAAAGTAAATCTCATCAAAAAAGTACAAAGTAAAGAAGTACCTCGTTCAAGGACAAGTGGAGACTTACTTCAACTTGCAAACAAGCCAGGGCCCTCCGGCCACAGGTGGACAGGAAGAGGACTAGGCAACTACTTAACTTGCCGGGAGGCAGGTTATCCACAGTGATAGGAACACTTACGGGACATTGTATTGTAGGAAAACATTCCCTAAGATTGGGACATAGAAACTCCACTCTCTGTAGATGCTGCCTGGATGAGGACGAGGAAACGACGAAACAGCTTTTCTTGGATTGCCCTGCTCTGGCAGGACTGAGAAGTAGGATATTCGGAACATATTAAGTTAGCACCGTAGCCCTACAGGATATTCCTGTAGGTCTAATAGACAAATTCTTTGAAAGGGCAAATTGGCTGGACGACTAGTCAATAGTTGCTATGAGGAAACTGCAGGTATCACAATGGGCTTCTTTAGCCTAAGTGTTCTAGACAGCATGCTGTCTTGCAGCCTTTTCAACTAACCAACCAACCAACTAACCTTTGCTTAATAAAAGTAAATTTTCCTACAAAAAGTAAATTTTCTTAAAAAAAAGTATTTTTTTTTAAAGTAAGTACCTTTTCTTAAAAAAGTAAATTTTCTTACAACAATTTACCTTTTCTTATAAAACTACCTTTTCTTTAAAGAGTAACTCTTTTGTGAAACAAAATAACTTTTCTTGAGATAAGTATCTACCCTTAAAAATTTACATATTCTTGAAAAAAAGGACCAATTCTACAAAAAAAATTCCCATTTCTTAAAAATAAAACATTTCTTACAAAAATACATTCTCTTATAAAAAATTGATACTCATTGCTTTTTCTTACAAAACGTACCTTTTCTTAAAAATACATTAGCGTTTAATAAAAGAAGTACCTCTCTATCGAAAAGCAGCTTTTTGGGAAAATATAATACATATTCTTACAAACAGGACCTAAAAATATACTTTCCTTAAAAAATTAAAAACAAAATACATTCTATTCAAAAATTAAATTGTCCGAGCGTTTGGTCGTGTTTATTAATTAATTATATTTTTCGCTATTTCGCAACCCTTTGGATAGCATCGTCACGAAGATATATTATTAATTAGAAATGAAAACAATTGACAAACAACATTTTTGTCACTTATTCAAAAATACATTCTATAAAAAAAAAACATTTTTCTTAAAAGATTTTACAAAAGTATCTTTTCTTAGAGATCCATTTAAATTATCGTATTTTTCAACAGGCGCCTTAGGCGTATTGGAACTAACTAGTACATAACATATAGCGAAAGGAACTTCGTTCCAACCGGGTGTCCCCTGACACCTGATGTAACAAGCACTTTAACGCACAAAACGTTATGCCGTTGCTGTTTTCTTCTTGTTTGGTTTGATTTACTGAGTCAAATCGTTTCTCTATATGTCGTTTCTCTATGATTAGATATTTTGTTGTAGTGAACAAAATAAAGAACTAGATAAATTACAAAAATAGTTTCCAGGCGGACCTATGAGGCCCACAGCGTTCAGAAACTACGGACACATAAGAAAAAGCGAGTTTGAATACCCATTCTTCTATTCTTCTCCCGTATTGACGAGTAGCTTTACTTTTTTCGTGTGACACCGGAATGGCCTGTGTCGTATTTTATATTGGCGATAGAGATGACTCTTGTAAAGGGTGTTTTTTCAAGCGCGATAGAACTTTAAATTGAAAAAAATTAACACAAAAAATTTAATTTTAATAAAGTTTTTTTTTTATTCGAAAGATCAATACGTGGCATTAACATGTGAAAATGATTTCGGGCATATGGGCACCACGGCTGTTTCGAGCACTGCTGGCCGTATGTCACGAAGAACACGAACAATGTTGGCCTCCAAGGCGTCAATTGTTGTTGGTTTATCAGCATAAACCAGTGCCTTCACGTAGCCCCACAGGAAATAATCGAGAGGTGTTAAATCGCACGACCTTGGAGGCCAATTGACAGGTCCATTTCTCGAAATCAACTTATCGCCAAATTTTGATTTCAATAAGTCGATGGTTGCGATCGCCGTATGGCACGTAGCGTTGAAACCACATCTCGTCTGGATCAATGTCATCCATATTTTCAAACAGAAAATCATTGCTAATGTTGCGGTAACGATCTCCATTGACCGTAACGCGAGCTCCGGCCTCATTTTTAAAGAAATAAAGTCCGATGATGCCACCAGAGTGTAAGCCGCACCAAACGGTGCATTTTTCTGGATGTAATGGAGTCTGGAGGGTCTCTTGTGGATTGGTTTCACTCCATATACGGCAATTTTGCTTATTAACAAACCCGTTAAGCCAAAAATTAGCATCATCGTTGAACACAATTTGGGGATAAAAGAACGGGTCTGATTTTCAAAGCAAATTTGGATAATTTGGCAGCGTTGTTCAAGCGTGAGTCTATTCATGATGATTTGCCAGAGTATACTGAAACAAATAATAGAAATTTTTTTATTAAAATGTAATTTTTTGTGTTATTTTTTACAATTTTAAGTTCTATCGGGCTTGATAAAACACCGTTTGCATTAGAAAGTCCGTTCTATTCCTACGGTGACTACGTCAAATTTGTTTCGACAATGGTTACCTCGCTTAGTAGCGACAACACTATCGAGTAATTAGCCATGAAATCGATATAAAACTAGAATGGTCACAACTCAATGATTGTGAGAAGATCTCCTCTTGTCATTTCGTGAGACGTAATGGAAAACTATTTAATAATTTATTTTCCCTTCCATCTTCGCTATTTCGAAATAGTTGGTCAATCTTCGGAAGATTGTTAGAGATTTTGTCCACAGGGGGGTTCATTGTTTCCTGTATTATAAAGCTTTTGCGGTAGCCGGCCTCATGGATTGTCTCCTCCTGGATAGGTCCAAAACCGGTTTCGCTGCTGCGGAGCATATTTTTATATAATAAAGCTTTCAAACATAAAGTGTGGGAAGCTAAACTTAATTTTCTTTAAAGTCTGTAAAATTTGAGGCACTGAAGTAGGTTCAACATTCACCCAAGACCCCTATAATACCTTAAATTAAGTTTATCTTGGCCCACGGATATCGTATCACAAAAATAAATACACTGTTGAATTAATTGGTGGCGATTGTAGGTGGAAACGTTTTTTGGACATTTTACTCTAGTTTATTTAGTATTTCTTATCAATTTTTGTTCCTCGCCACATTTCCGGCAATTCAGCGACGAATTTTATTATACATATATTTTTTTCTCTGTCGTTTTTAGATTCGAAAAATGTTGTTGAAAACTCCTGAGAGAGTTTTGCATTCCTGTGAACATATTCATCGCCATGTTTTGTAGCTTTTTTAATAGTGGTGCATTTAAATTTGTTGTGCCAAATATTCATATCTCTTCGAAATGTTTTATGCAAAAAGTAGCTTTGGGTACGATCTATTTCCTCCCATACTGCTTTTAAGTAATATGCTTTAATGTACTCCTATATAGGATTCAATATCTACCTGAAATAGTATTTCATTTTTATAAGTTAACCCATATGTTGCAAACAGATTAAAGAACACCTCAAATCCTGTATTGGATTCGCATATTAAAAATATTTTAATCTTTTACATATTCGTCAAACCCACAAGTCTTGCTTCATTATACAAGGTGGCGCAAAAGTAAACTTCCGATGTTTTTTGGCTGTAATTTAAAAAAAAAATTAAAAACTTTGATTCTTCTTGTGGATTATTTTTATTTACATCAAGTCGAGAATATGATGTCATGTAAATGGTCGCCGCCACTGTTGATTGTCATTTGAGACCTTTTTATGACATTTTCCATCACTTTGGCCAAAATTTCCGGCGATACGTCCTCACATTCTTGACGAATGCATGAGGTATTATATGCCTTTCAGTGATGTTGATACTTAGGGATCTTTGATCGATACTAATTCGCACATGTGAATTGCAGAATTGAGTTTGTATATCGATGGCTTAATATAATAAGGCCCTAACTCGATTTGTTGTTACTTGACAGGAGAAGGGAAAAACTTAATAAAATTCGTAAAATTTTAGATACAACAAAAAGTTTTAATGCAATTTCCAAAAATGTGTTGCTTCTTTTTATTAAAAATTGCATTAAAACTTTTTTTGCATCTAAAATTTTACGTATTTTGTTAAGTTTTTCCTTCACCTGTCAAGTAACAAAAAATCGAGTTAGGCCCTTTTTATATTAAGCCATCGATATAAAGGGTCCGCCATCTAACGTTTTTTTTTTCAACTAGTGCTTATTTCGTGAATGGTAACACTTAGCTCATGTCTGATTTCACAGATAATTAGTTTTATCCTTCCGCTGCACGAATATGGTTGTGTATACGCCCGAACAACGCTGGGACCACTGATTATCCAATGCGTTTTCGCTTCGTTAAGTGGGCCTGCGATCGACATACAGAAGATGCCGATTATCCCAAAAAAATCATCTTTTCAGATGAAGCTCATTTTGATCTTGGCGGGTATGTAAACAAGCAAAATTGTCGCATTTGGGGCACAGAAAACCCGCACGCATACATTGAAAAGCCGATGCACCCAAAACGAGTCACTGTTTGGTGCGGCTTTTGGTACAGAGGCATAATTGGGCCATTTTTCTTCGAAAATGAGCAAGGAGTGGCCGTTACAGCCAATGGCGATCGTTATCGGGCCGTGTTGAACAAATTTTTGTTCACAAAAATTGAAGAGGAGGATATTGGCAACATTTGGTTTCAACAGGACGGCGCTACGTGCCACACAGCCGAAGTTACACTCGATGTTTTGCGCCCTGTTTTTGAAGATCGCATTATCAGCCGCAGAGCTGATGTCGTTTGGCCACCTCGGAGCTGCGATTTGACACCGTTGGACTATTATTTGTGGGGTGCCCTCAAAGATAAGTGTTACGCCGACAAGCCAGAGACAATTGACGCTGTAGAGGACAATATTCGTGAAGCCATTGGTGAAATAGAGCTGCACACAATCAATAATGTGCTTAAAAATTGGACCGATCGTGTAGGCTACTGCATGGCCAGCCGAGGCAGCCATTTGAATGAAATTATTTTCCATTATTAACCGGAAGGATTGTACTTTCAAATAAAAAAAGGAATTTGAGAAAATATTCAGTAGTTTTTTTATACCATTTTCAAAAAAAAAAAAGTTATTTGGCGAAGCCGTTAGATGATTGATGATGAACCGATGGTATCAATTCAGGCACAGTAGTTAGGCATCTGATGATGAACTTGTCACGGAGTTCGAAACTAGTCATGCCAGTGAGTGTGTGTAGAACTGAATTGTCTATTATTTCCAACAAAAACCATCCATTTGTCAATTAGGAAAATGTTCATGACTTGTAAGCTTGTAGTATGAATTTCTCATACATTAACCAAAAACTAAACAAGAATTGGTCAGTAAAATTCAAATTCAAATAAATGTTTTGAAGAAATGGTATTTTTTTTAAGAAATTGGAATTTTTTAAGAATTGGTATTTTTTTCAACAATAAGTTCTTCTTTAAGAGAAGGTACTTATCTCAAGAAAAGTTATTTTGTTTCAAATGTACGCTTAAAAAATTAGGGTTTTAATAAAATTCAATTTGTTGTAAGAAAATTTACTTTTTAAGAAAAGGTACTTTTTTAAAAAAAAAACACTTTTCTAAAGATAATTCACTTTTTGTAAGAAAAGTTACTTTTTTTAAGCAAAGGTTAATGTAAGAAAAGGAAAATATACTTTTTATAAACTTCTTTCACTTTGGCTTTTCTAAATTTACTTTATATTTTCTGTTCAAACCTACAATAAATATATACTAATCTATCTGGACCCGGAAAACTTAGTTTTGCTTCAAAGTTTTTGTAATGCCAGAGGGTGAACAAAATTATGTTGCTCCATTTTGTTTGCAGTAAATGAATAGATCTGCTGGCGTCCCGACAATGGGCAAATAAACCTGTAGTTAACTGAAATATTATGAAGAAGAATGTAAAATAACCTTTTGTTAGAAGTATTTGCTTAGATTTCGATCGTTTGCTGATTTGTCTAAAAAGCTGGTCTTTATACTATAATAGCCTACCCCTGAATTGTAATTTTAATGAAACACAATTTTGTTATTTTTTTCTATTTATTCAAATGCTCTAGGATATACAATATTTCTAGTTTTGCCATCTGGTGCAAATATGTATAAGTCGGAAGGTTTACCACACGCGAAAATGGAACATATATTATCCGTGGGAACAACACGGATTTGTCAATTTTAAGCCCCAGACTTGAATCGACTGCCCTTGCGCTTTATTAATGGTCATCGCAAATGGCAGCCGAATCGGAAACTGCAATCTTTTGAAATCGATGGGCATATCTGTAGGTATCATGGGAATGCGTGGAATCAGGGCATCGGTTCCATTACAATTTCCAGTGATTATAGTGGCCTCTATAAAATTATTCTGAATTTTTTTAAAATATACATTGTTGGGAAAACGATATTTATGATGATCTCGAAACTGACCTCAATGATATTCATATTCATTCGCACCTGTGGTCACTTTCTTACCTTCATACTCTGACCTTTTTAATAGCCGTATTTTCATTGGTTTTCCCCAAAAAGTAATTTGCTTCATATCAGTAGTATATGTCCGAGCCTCACATTCCTACACTGTAGGCAGTTGTGAGCATATATTCATGTATCTCAAAAGATATATGGCCGATTTGATTCAAATATTTTTTTTTAAAGTTAGAAGCATTGTACTTTACAAAAGTAATTTAAAACGAATCGGAAATATATTTTTTGAGATACATTGAAGTATGTTCTCATGTGCCTGGTGTACGGACAATTGTTTGATATCGTATATGTAGTAATCAAATAGTGATGTGTCAGGGCGGCGCCTCGACCCTTTTTTGAAACATGCTTCCAAATAGTATGTTCGTATCTGTAGGCCAACTGTATCATACAGTGAAATCTTCAGGACGATCAAAATATTACTATGACTGTTTCAAGGTTTCTTTTAAAAGGTGCGTGACACATCCCACTTCCACTCTGGCTGTAATTCGTAATGTATCAAAAGCATATATACCAAATCTCATCTTCATACCTCTGATAGTTCATGAGATATAGCCAATTTAAATTGCCGCGCCCCTTTATACAATCACGACCAAGTATAGCCAAGGAGTATCAGCAGGTCATCAGTACCACATTGTGAAATGTTGATAACAATCGGTCTATTAGAAAAGCCGTCAGAGCGATTTTTTAAAAGGGCGCGTGGCACTGCCCACTTACACACTGGCTATAATTCGAACTGTGCAAACAACTTATATTCCAAATATAATAATCATACCTATGATAGGTCATGAGATACTGCCGTACAAATTTTCAAGTTGTTTGCCACGCCCACTGATCCAATCCCGCCCATTTTCTATTGGATCACTAATTTTTCTGCCAAATGCATCCACACCAATGTTCAAGGCGATTGGTGAAACAGTCCACCAGATATTGCGTTTTCAAAAATAGGGTCCAATGGGCGGTGCCACGTCCACTTCATATACCAAAAAATTCAAGTACCCTATTTTCACCGGCGACCACATAGCTACATTCTGCGAAAATTTCAAAGTGATCGGTCAAACAATTTTCGTGTTTGTACGTACTAAAAAATTCAATCAACCAAACAAACAAACCAACAAACAAACACAAACTAATTTTTTTATACACCCGGAGGCGGAATTTTCGAGGTGTTCCACGAAAAAGGCATGTGGAATCCTTCTTTGGTAATGCCTACTTTAATAAAGTTTGCGAAATGCATGACTTTATGAGGCTTCCACAGGCCTTTTAAAATAATGCCAGAAGACGCTGTTGTTCATGAAAACCGGTTTTTCCACATGTTCGCAATTCGTCGTTGCAAAATCATAACATCCGATAGCCCAGAAGATAAAAGGTCGTGTGTTCGATACCTGTGGCTGCACAATTTAATAAAATTAATTTATAAGAATTACAATTGGTTAAAGTATAAATCTGAAATATGAAAGTAATTTGCATATACATTTTTTTATTTTTACTTAAAAGAAATAAATGGTTTCCCATTACATCCCATGAAGGGACCTGGGAGAACTTCTCACAATCACTGAGCTGTGCGATTTCCAGTTTTCACTCACTGATTGGGACCTACAGTTTGACACCGATTCCGAACAGTATTTTGAGAAGCCTTTTTAATGGCTATATACTCGATAGTGTCGCCGTCACTATGCGAGGTGACCGCCTCCGAAAGAAATTTTTTTTGAAGGTGGTCAGAGTAGGTTTCGAACCCAGGATCTCATGTACAAGAGCCGCGCACACTAATCATTGCATCACCGACGGCTTCTTCTAAAACTAATCTATTTACAGGCCTTCTAGTAGAGAGGAGGAGGTAATGTATAGGGAGGTAATGTGTAGGGAAGGCCCGCTGTATTCTATAGAATGCCTTCTGGGTCATGATTTCAGGCCTTCCAGATCCTGATTTCCGCCGCTGGGCATATATAGATAAATAGATAGATATTGGTTGCAAGCGCTCCATCTAAAAAACTTCCCATTAAACAAGAAATTTGCCCACATATATTAGTCTAGACACAAACTAAAGCAAGAGTACCCAATATAGTTGATAATACTGGGATGTAATAAAGTTGTTAAAAAAAAGTTTGGAACTTTGTTCTAAAACTTGTCTACACAGAGAATACTAGTTTTTATTCATGCAACCCAAGGAACAGAATTTCGAAGCGGGTATGAAACTATGCAAGCTTACTTTCTATGACTGAACTTTTTGGGACCTCTTTGCGAGTAAATGCCTACATGATATTATATCCATAAAACAAATGCAAAAGTGACATAATTTGTCAAATTTAAAATTGTTTGTCATCAACTACTCAAGACGTCAGTGAGGAACACTCAAATTTCAATTTTAATATGTAGTACAGTGATTTATGTCAATGCAAGCTGTCTCATATCTCCTGTATCATAATCAATGTCATCGCCATTCATCATATTGGTGAATTTTCTTTTGTTTAGTTGAATTCATAGTCTAATAATATAAGTCGACGCGTGGCGTGTTGTTGTAATATGAAACGATTTTGACAGAATTTTGTTGTACTATTGTTATGACAATACACTCGATATGTCAAAATCATTTTATATACGAAGAAGAGACAAAGGCAAAACGCCAAAGTAAATGATTACATGCATAGAATTACATGTATTAAAAAAAAAGTAATAGGCAGAAATTATACAATTTACAATTATATTTATATTTCAATTTAATTTGCACAACACTTTTCAAACGTTTAATAACGAACAATAAGAATCAAAACAAATGATGAGACAAGTTTGACACTTCGAGTGTAGTACGTAAACAAAGAATGATAAAAAGAAACAACCCAATAACAAAATGCCTGATCAGCTGGGCTTATGCTTCCACTTATATTATTACACTATGGTTGAATTAGTGAATTTTCTTTTTGTTGTTTAGTTTGACATGGTAGACACCACCAAACCCTTTACAACAAATAGACGCAACTGAACCTTTGCCTTCTACACAACAGCATGCTGTGTCGTACTGATATCATGCAAATTATAAATTAATTGATACAGTGCAAACTAAATTCTGTAGCGCGTTGGTCATCGCTGAAGAATTTGTTTTTAAATCTAAGTAAAAGGATTTATGGTTGTTTCAGACGATTAAGTCGTCCGATTTTTCTGGAGTCCTTCATTTGGGTGTACTTTTCCATTCTAAACTTACGTTCAATACCCATATTGATTATACCACGCCCAGCTTTCATTATCGTCGTAGTCAGGAATTTGATGGCCACTATATCAAGAATATATTAAATATACTAAATATTCTTTTCCCTCAATTGGCGGAGTTATTAACAAAAATCTGAAAAAAAACAATAAAAAAAATTGACAATTTTAAAATTTTATAGAGAATATCTTAATAACGGTAAAAGATATTCTGCAACCCTTAGCATATTTTTTGTTTGCTTTGCACAGCAGATTGTCAAACTGGTCAACTTGGACACGATGTAGTAACACCTGTGTTGACACAGGGTGCCTATGAATACAATATTCTAAAGCATGACTCCTCCTCTACAAATGTCTAGTACGTTCCAAAATGATTAGAACGATACTTTAAAAGTTGTGATATTATTACCGTGTTTTTTCAAATCGGGCCCACTGTGCGATGTAAGTTAATTCACTTACTACCCGTAGGCAATATCAATCATGTTATTTTTGTACAAAGTCATTTGTGGGCTGATTAGATTCTCCACACATTTTACATCTTATGGGACATAATTTGCCGCCAAAAAAATTATAAAATTTGTCAATATTCCTACATATACAACTTATTATTCTACGAATTACGCAATTTTAAGATGCTTTGGAGAATTTAATCGACTGTGTTACTATTTCAAATAGTTTTTTCACTAAGTATTGAGAAAATTAAGAAATTGTTTAGGGGATAAAAAACAATAATTAAAAATAGGAAAGAATACATTATTATAAATACTCGTGCTGGTAATTATTTTTGAATTACTTACAATTTTCTAAATTTATTCAAGCTCAACCCATTTTTAATAATATAAAGCTTATTTATTAGCTTTATATTACTTTTAAAAAAGTCTAGCACAAAAATGATCCAATGATACCAAGGCTGTCTGTATAGCTATTTCGGATCTTGCCAAGATCTTCATCAGCAGACGTTTTTTATGTTTTCGGTGAATTCGTCAAAAATATATATCTAGAAACACTCATCATATTAATGAGAATTCTTTTATACATATGTTTGAAGAATACTAAGCACTAACATTGGAACACTTTCATGCACAATTCTTTTTTGTCATGTCGAAAAACCATTGCTTTGAAACAGGTATGATTTGTTTTTGTTTTGTCACTACAAAACAGCAAAACATAGGGTTGCCATCAACAATATTATTATGACAAAACAAAAACAAATCATGCCTGTTTAAAACCAATGGGTTTTCGACATGATAAAAAAGAGTTGTGCATGAAAGTGTTCCAATGTTAGTGCCTGGTATTCTTCAAACATATGTATAAGGTATTCCCATTTTTTAAGGTAACAATGTGGAACAAAATTAAACAAGGTACTGACAAAGAATTGTGGTAGAGGGGGTAAAAAAAAATATAATTAAATTGGCGTTTTGGAAGTTTGTGTCTGATTTTATTTAAGGGGGATGTAATTTTCCCCCTATTGCACATTCTTATGATGAATTGGCATAGGAAACCAAGTTATCCTTACAGTTTATGTATAGGATGTGATGTATTTACGAGAATCATTTTTTTTGAATACTTTAACCCTCTACCGCCTCAATATAGGGGTCTGTTTTGTTCTTATTGTGGACAATCGTAAAATACAACCCTAAAGCAGGCGTGTAACGGGTTAAAATGTACCACAAAAATATTCCTCATCATATTCTACTATAAGTTTCTTAACACACTAAATCTCAAAACTCAGCTTGAATGCCATAAATAAAGTAAGTCAAAACTGAGAAACCATTTAAGGGTTAATTTCGTACTTATTCCGAGTTGGCGCTAAAATGTTCCACAGAACTGCATTTTAAGGGGTTGGTGTGTATATATGGTGTAAAATATTCTACGTAAAATGTCACTAAGTCATCCAACAAAAGAAAGCTGTAGATATAATAGTGGTCTTCATGAAAGCTCGAAAGAACCTCGTAATTCGAAATCCTCGTAAACTTGCACAGCAAACGTCAAAACAAACAAATTTTCCATACAAAGCGACTTGCACAAAAGTGGAAAGTTTTCGAGGCAAGTTTGCTGAGCAAACCTGGAAAGAGAAATGTGAAAACTTTTGACATTTCAATGTCATATATTTTTGTTTTGAAAAAAAGAGAGGGGTTTTGATTTATGTTTAAAAAATAAAATAATGGAAGAGGTAATGCATATACATACGTATATGTTTCAAAATTTATTATTAAACAAAATTATTTCAGAACGATGAACAGAAGTGCAATCGCAATCGCTCGAATTCCATACAAATATGGCGGGAGTCGGAAACGCTGATTCTTCTTACTCAAGTGGTGGAAGCAGTAAAAGGTAACCAGGAATCATTTGAGGTAAATTCTAATGTTGTGTGATACACTTGTGGTGTAAATTGTTAAAAAATTATTTCTTTGGGTCAAAGTGAACATTTTTGGTCCCGAATGTGATGTGTTGAACAAGCTCCACTTTAGTGGCACCACTAATCATTTATGTGAACTTCGTTCTTCGCAAGTGTCGGCAGATGCAATGTATGACACTTCTATATTTATTTGATTAAATATGTATGTTCATTTGCTCTTTCAGAAGCCAATAGCGCAAAAATTTTTATGAAAAATTCAGGAATCTGCGCCAGAATTAAGTAAAATAAGTTGGGTATGTTTGAATAGCAAGATCCGCCACTGCAAGAAAAGCTACATTGAAGCTGACAAGTGGAAAGAACAGACAGGAGCGGGATTGTTAGAAAATGGAGAGGAAAAAACAGTTCCAGGTAAAAGATATTTTTTACATGTATGTATGTATATTCAATATTACCCTACATCCTACTTTGTAGATTACAAATGGAACAAATATTTTGCAATCGCAAGAGCGTAAACCCAAAGATTTTTGATACCACTTCGAATATGGATGAATTGTTCCAAGACACAACTGAGATGGTGGACATAGAATATTTGGAAGATGAATCAACTTCTCAGTCATAATGGTCGGAGTTTGCTGCTGATACTGCAACCACATCCACTAGGTTTCTATCCGACCTACAGGGTTTCAAAAATTCAACCAAGCAGAAGAAAAGTACCTCTTGTAGCATTAATATGTTGATGTCTATGCAGGAAAGCAAATTGGCCTTTGAAAAGCAGAAATTTGAATGGCAAGTGGAAAAAGATAAGAAAGAGTTGAAACGGCAGTTAGAAATGCAGGCACAGGAAAAAGTAATAGATGCAGTAAGAATTGAAAATGAGAAGCTTCAAATGGATAGAGAGTATGAACTGAAGAAATTAGAGCTTGAGAAGGATGAGTGCATACGAATGGAGAAATTGAAAACGGAAAAAGAATTAGAAGAAAAAATTGTTTCTATCCGACCTACAGGGTTTCAAAAATTCAACCAGGCAGAAGAAAAGTACCTCTTGTAGCATTAATATGTTGATGTCTATGCAGGAAAGCAAATTGGCCTTTGAAAAGCAGAAATTTGAATGGCAAGTGGAAAAAGATAAGAAAGAGTTGAAACGGCAGTTAGAAATGCAGGCACAGGAAAAAGTAATAGATGCAGTAAGAATTGAAAATGAGAAGCTTCAAATGGATAGAGTATGAACTGAAGAAATTAGAGCTTGAGAAGGATGAGTGCATACGAATGGAGAAATTGAAAACGGAAAAAGAATTAGAAGAAAAAATAGAGTGTATGAAATATAACATGAACAAATAAAACATTTTGATTTGTAAATTCATAAGAAGTTTATTTATTGATATATGTACAAGTAATTTCACGATCTAAGAAAGGAAGAACATCAGCTATAAACTTTTTCGATTTCGGCACTGAATGATGCACTAATGGCACCCCATACCGAAAACTTGATGCTACTTGCAAAGCCAACACTGCATCCTCCAGAAGGTCATCTTGTTTTTCATTGATGTTTTCTAAATAAAGAAAAGCAGCAATATCAGTGGTGTATGTGTTGTTATCATTAAATGATATTACTCACCATCATCGTTTCCATAAAATTCTAAAAATAAATAATATAGAATGACATTTTCTTTTAAAATTTTAACAATTTTATTCCTTTGGCTTTCTTTAGGCATTTTTTTACTTTGTTTGTTTACTTTATCAGCTGATTTTCAAAATTGCTGCACAGATACACTGAGCAACTTTATTTGGTGCCTCATGAAACGCTTCGGGGCAAACTTACGCTGATCAAAAGTTCTAGGTTTTCTTGTTTGCATGAATACCACTACTATGTATAAATAAAGACTAAGAGAAAATGTTGTATTTTATTCACATTTCACTAATTTGGTGCGCTATACCTTATCAGCTGCACTTTGATAACATCCATCGGCCTGCAACAAAAACCTATGAAGTAAAATCAAAATGAGAGTCAAAATCAACCAGTCGCCTACTAACTCAATTAGCTGTTCGAATTGCCTTACATTGGTGGCATTTCACGAGAAGCGGTCACCCAAAATATTTTTTACCACATTCTTATGAACTTCCACCACCTGAGCTACATCCTAGTCAACATCTTGATGTCACTTCATGCGTTGGAACAGAAGCCATTGGCAGTGTTTACTCAGGAAATGAAGCAGATCCAAGCCCAATATTAGTGTCGCAAGAGTATTTAAATCAGTGGTAGGCAAAACCGAACGCACGCACACAAACATATTATGTGCTTGTGTGCGGTTGCAAACGTCCAGGCATAGCCCTGCAGCCGACGTAGCCAACGAATTTTTAGTTATTTCCCTAACTACCAATAATTACCATTAACTACCCGCCAGACTACCAGCAATGATTTACACTGACGAATTTAACATGGGGATGACATTGACGGTAGTCAGTGGCTACCCTCTGCACTACCATGTACCATGCAGATCGCTAGTTACATGGAATTGACGAAATATCTAACAACATTGTACTAACTACTTGACTAGTACAATTCGCTTGATGAATTCGCCGGACCATAATGAATTAATGCTATGAATAAATCTTTTTCAATATCTTCACCACATTCTTTTTCTACATTTTCAAACTTCTGCACAATTTGTTCCTTTTCTTTCTTTAATAAGCGTTTCATTTGTCGTTTTCTAAATATTAAAATTCACTTTTTTATACTTCTAACCCCCGTACGCTGTCACGATGACACTTCTACGAAAGTTTAATAGTAACTGACGCCAACACAAAAAACAAAGCACCAACAAATCATAACGGGATAAAGGTTCAGTGCATGGTTTTTCTTTGTTTTCATACTTATAATAATCAAAAGGCGAACTCTAGCATTACTTGCAGCCACTCAAGTAGCTAGTCAGACTTTTCGCTAATGATATATGTAACTGACTACATACAGCCACTAGCTACTTTTGAATCTGCAGGGAGACTGCCCGCCTGTACGGGTAAATAGTTATAAACTATAACAGCGCTAGTTCCAAACCAACCACCACTAGTTACACTTCAATCCACTTCCAATGCTTTGAAGAGGCGAATTTAAAATGGGCATGTCCTAGGCAGTTGTCAATTAACTACCCCTCAGATAACTATTGAATAGTATATAACTAGTTCCATAGTAATACAAGGTGGCGCAAAAGTAAACTTCCGATGTTTTTTGGCTGTAATTTAAAAAAAAATGAAAAACTTTGATTCTTCTTGTGGATTATTTTTATTTGGTCTTTTAATTTTTTTCACATCAAGTCGAGAATATGATGTCATGTAAATGGACGCCGCCACAGTTGATTGTCATTTGAGCCCTTTTTATGGCATTTTGACTCCTCCAGCGAAAACAGCACACCATACAGTGACTTTGAGCGGGTGTAATGGCTCTTCGTGGGTTACACGCGGATTTTCAGTGCCCCAGAAGCGTAAATTTTTCTTATTTACGTCCCCCTTAAGATGGAAATGGGCCTCATCACTCATGATTATTTGTTATGAAAAATCATCTTCCTCTTGGTGGTGATTAAGGATGGCTTGAGCGTATATTAGACGCGATTGGCGGTCAGCAGCTAACAGCTGATGCACCGTCTGGACTTTGTACGGAAACATCTTCAAATCTTGTACCACAATTCGCTGTAAAGACCGTCGACTGATACCCAGTTGCGTGGCACGTCGTCTGGTCGATGTCGACGGCGCTTCCATGACATCCTCGGCTACAGCAGCAATATTCTCTGCAGAACGGCTACTCCGGGGTCTGCCACGCCTGGCAGCATCTCGTGTTGTGCCAGTCTCTTCGAGGCGTACGACTAAACGTCGCAGTGTTTCACCAGCAGGCGTTGGACGGCCAGGAAATCTGCGACGAAATTCACGTTGTGCCAAAGTCACCGACCTATTATTGGTCAAATAAATAGTCAGCAATATTCCGCGTTCTGGAGCAGTGTAGCGTAACATTGTTTATTAACGTGTATTTCGCATGTGTTTACTACACAAATGTCAAAACAGAACTGACATTAGGGGCCAATCGCAAAATTTATAGCATTTTCTGATAGGAGGATTACTTTTGCGCCACCTGTTATATGTACAGTGCACTCGCGCTAACTTGACTACTCGCAAACTTGAATACTCGCTAGCTTGAACATATTTTTCTGCCAATGGACTATCTTCTAACTTGAACAAATGCCAATTACACTATAACTTGAACAATTTTTTTGTTCATAAATGCAAAAAAATGTGATACATACATACTTTGTTCGTTATTTTACCGTTGGTTTTGATGTTGATAACTTTGCCCCCTCAATTTTCCGAGAAATCGTGTGTATGATTTTTTTGTGCTTGGAATTTGTATTTGTCTCTCACATTTTGTTTCGCGCTCGTAAGCTTCACACGCATTTTTGTAATGGATCGGAAAAAATTAAAGTGTTTAACTCTACAAGAAAAGGCTGATTGCCTTAATAAATTGATATCTGGTTCTAGTGTTACTTATCTGGCTAAAAAATACAATGTTGCGAAATCCACTATTTGTGGAATCAAAAAAAAGGAAAAACTGTTTTTAGCGACGGCTGTGACTTAGTAGAGTCTATTAAAAAAATTACTTTAAGAGATGCAGTAACATTTTTAAATACGGCCTGGAGTCAGCTGTCAGAAGAAACCATAGCAAAATGTTGGAAAAACATCCTAAGCTTCGCAAATATTATTGATAATGATGAGGAGGACAATATTCCACAGAACATTTTAAAGCAGCAAATGGAACAAGAAGCTAAATCCTTGGCAGAAAAAACTGCATCTTTTCTTCAAGTTATGGCCCCCCAGGTACATAAATATATTTCAGAAAAATATTGTACATACATGTTTAATTTTTTGGTATTCATATTTTTTTTTTAAACAGAATTCTTATACAATCGAAGAAATCGACGATTGGAATCAAGACACTCTGTTCAATGAAGTTGAGCCGATTGAAAGTAGTGACTCCGAGGATGAAGCTTCAATACCTGAAGAAAATGAACCGGAGGAGCAAGTGTCTTCTATTGAAGCCGTTAATATATTTAAAAAGGCCATTATTTGGGCCACAAATAGACTAGTAAGCCCAAATAAAATCAGTGCTTTGCAATCACTGCGCGAAAGAGCCGTTGCAGACATAATTAACAAAAAGACAGTTCAGCAAAAAATTACTTCCTATTTTCTAAAATAAAACTAATTATGTACTTATTTATCTATGTTAATGAAAATAATAAAACATATAACTCAAAACAACGTGTCGAGTAAATCAACTTTAAAGATTTTTCTTAGTCCAAAAACAGTAAATTTTGAGTTATAGCAGTCTTCTAGTAAGTGAGCGATATGTTAGGTTAGGCATACCAAAAAAAAAACTTTTTTTAATATAAAAATATAGCATTCGTAAACTTGAACAAATTTACTATCTTGAACTGGCTTGGTTTTAATTAGTTCAAGTTAGCGCGAGTGCACTGTATATACTAGTACCATCGAACTAGTTCCACCGCTAATTCTATCCTACTAGTATATATGTATGTATGTATCTGTTTACTATGTAAATATTTACAACTTTAGTTCCATGAGTTCATCAGTTAATATTATTCCAATAAAAATAGGATGTTTACTATTTTCTATGTTTATTAAGGTACATACATATGTATTTTATATAAAAATATAAAAGGTACTTGGTTTAACAAAGAAATTAAATGGAACTAACACAAAAGGTAATTCACAAAAAAAATAATTATGTACAAATTTCAATATCTAAGCGTGACAATAATTTAAAATTTAAGTTTTTTGTTTTTTTCTCCACACAAACTTTTTTGAAGTGCCTTTTTATACCCTCCACTGTAAGTGATAGAGGGTATATATCAGTTTGTCATTCTGATTGTAACATATAGAAATAAGGCTTTGCGACCCCATAAAGTAAATATATTCTTGATCCTTATAACAACCGGAGTCGATATAGCCATGTCTGTCTGTCCGTCTGTTGAAAACATTCTCACGACTTCAATCGGCGATAACGCGGTTTGGTTTTTGGCCAGAATGTTCCACGTATTCCTTAGCAGTTTGGTATTGAAAATCAGCGAAATTGGTCCATTGGAAAAAATTTTATGATTGGAAACGTAAAAAACTCATAAAATTTTCACATTAATTTTTGTAGTTTTATACTAAAGTACTCCTTTTGCCGTGTGGTGAATTTCCATGTTGAAAATCTATGGTGTTCTTTATAATAGGTAAGTACTTTAGAATGTTTAGATGTACTTTCATGTGTGCATACATTTATATGAAATGTCACGCTTTATCTAAGGTCGCTGTGGCCTGACGTGTAAAGGGTTGCGCGTTGGAGTCTGAGGTTTGTTGGTTCAACTCTCGTCCCAGCTTGTTTTTTTTTGATTTTTTTTAACAGTTCTTCAAAAAATGCTTTTTTGTTTTTTAAAAAATACTTTTTGCAGCTGGTTTTTTTTTTTTTTAACAGCTCTTCAAAAAATGCTTTTTTATTTTTAAAAAATGCTTTTTTATTTTACTTGTGAAAAGTAACTTATTTTTACTTTTTTTAAAAAAGTACATTTTCTTAAAAAAAATTACATTTCTTAAGTACGTTTCAAAGTACATTAAATAAATTTCAAAGTACATTTCTTAAGTACATTTCATTAAGTACATTTCTTAAGTACATTTCTTAAGTACATTTCTTTCTTAAGTACATTTCTTAAGTACATTTCTTCTTAAGTACATTTCTTAAGTACATTTCTTCTTAAGTACTTAAGCATGTGAGCATTTGAGCATTGTGAGCAATGCATTTGTGAGCATTGTGAGCATCCTGCATTTGTGAGCATTTGTGAACAAGTAATTGCATTTGTGAACAAGTAACTTATTTTTATTTTTTTTTTTTAAAGTAAATTTTCTTAAAAAATGCCATTTTTAAAATTTAATATTTTGCTGGTTAACATTAAGGTGGAGGGTATCAAAGATTCGGCACAGCCGAATTTAACACTTTTACTTGTTTTAAGTTGAAATTTAAATGAAGACTGATCTCTTTTTCTTTTGTTTGGAACAAAACAATATTCCGTTTGGATTTTTTCGGTAGACTAACGGTACTGCTTTTTTCTATAGCAAAAATATTCTGAATGACGTTTTTTTATTAGTGTTGACGTCAAGCACATCGTTTTCATTCGTTTTGTAGACGACGAAAGTCTTAAACGACTCCCTTTCGATTACTATGGTCAAAAGAGTGTCGATTGGTTGTCTATGTAGTCTAGTCAAAAATAGAACTAGTGAACTTTATAACTAGTAATGCAACTAGTGGCATGTAATTAACCGTCACTTTCATAACAAGCTGGTGATTTTTCAAATCAAGCATAGTTGTTCTGTACATGTGAGCTGCCGATCGTGTGTGTGTGAAAAATACGATTAATGTCTGCCGCGCGAGGCTATGGGCGGTTCCCACTGATTTAAATTCATTGACACGGAAGCTAAGTTTGTCTAAAATGATATCAGAAATATTAGGTGCAGACCTGAAACTGTTCATCTGCTTGAGCCTGGTGTTAATGTAACTTGTTTTCGTAAACGCCAACGCATTTTTCTGCGATACTTTTCAGTTAACGAATCGAAAACGTTTAGTAATTGCAACGATATTGAAGGCTTAATGTCGGGACTAAATATCGAATATAAGCACGAGGACTGGCGTATCTTTATATATTCATCCAAGAAAAGTCTTAAAGCTGTACTCCTTTATTACGATAATTCCAAGATTCCTGTTCCAATTGCGTATGGAGTTGACATGAAGGAAATTGATGATTATTGGATGCAGTAAAATATGAAGAGCACAAATGGCGAGTCTGTTGCGACATAAAAGTAGTTAGCTTCTCTCGGGTGTGCAAGCGGAATACCTTAAATATGAATGCTATTTATTCAAATAGGATTTCACATGGAAGGGGAAGCAATATCTCAAAAAATCAGTGGGACCCCAGAGTTGAAGGGACGTCTGACGAGAACAATATCCACCGGTGCTACCAACTGAAAGAATTCTTTTAGCACCATTGTATATAAAACATGGTGTGGTAAAAAACTTTGTTTAATGTTTGGATATAGATGGAGAACCATTAAATTGCTGAAGACTTTACTTCCAAAACTTAGCGAAGCAAAGAGAAAAGAAGGTATGAGTGCCCTAAACTTTAATTTTTGTCATTGATTTCATACAAAATAATTTTTAAAAATTGTGTAAAATTGTGTTTTTTGATAAAGTTGTGTTTTTTGATAACGACAGAGAATTACCAAGGGCTAAACGAAAAATTTAATAAATACGCAGTGCTGACCAAAATTGCAACAGGGTTGAATCAGTTTGGAAATAAATTTGTATATTTTAAATTATTGATCAAAAACAAACAAAAAATAGTGACCTAAATCAATTTATTGTTCTCTCGTGAATAAAACCAAAAACAATTTTAATTCTATATTGATATGTACAAAGTGAACAGTAAATATTGTAAAGTTGTACAAATTTTACCAATTTGCATACTGGTTTTATGTAAATTTATTTGGTTTTATTTGGTTTATTTGGAACAGTAGCCTCGGACTTTTTTAAGAGATTGTATTTGGCGAAGCAAGCTGTTGCAAAATGTTGCGGCCATTTCCGTTGGAATCGCATCCCAAGTTTCTTTTACTCTATACCAGAGCTCGTTTTTCGCCTTTTCGAGGACCTGGGTACTTGGCGAGCTGAGATTTTTTGTAACTATAAAAGTTTTCGATCGGGTTTAATTCCAGTGACTGCGCTGGAAATTTCATTGTAGAAAATTATTGACTGTTTAACCAGATTTTTATACATTTTGGCCAAATATTTTGGATCGTTATCATGCGGAAAAAGCACTCTTTCAATAGCAAGACCGGTTTATTCTACAGCAGCTGGTAAATGAATTAGAAGAATTTGTTTTTATTTCAAGATACCTTCAAGGACCAACACAATTCTTCGTAATACTTCAGTCGGGGTGGTAGTACATATATGGATCTTTAGTACAGTACCAAGCATGCTGACTGGACTCAAATCAATGAATTAGTTCCATCAGATCATAAAACCTTGAATACAAGTCGTGGTTGTATTTTAATAATTCGAAACGTATCGATTTTACTAATTTACCGTCTCCAAGTCAGCCTCAGTCCAGACCAGTGCGAAATCTTTATGAACCTTTATATTCTTTCAGATAAAAATGGTTTCTTTCTGTTCTCTGCACTGTTAACACCAAACCTTTCGAGACTTCGACAAACAGTCCACTCACTGGAGTCAATATTTGACGATTTTAGTGCCGCAGCTGGGATAACTGCATTGTCACTTGTCACAAATGTTGCCAAATGACGACAATTGTTCTGGGGCGTCCAGCAGCAGTTGCAGTTTTAGTATTTTTATTCCGTTTTATTCTCTCGATCGTCATATGACTTACGGTAACCTTTTTTGCACGTTACGAACAGTATTAATATTTTTTAATAATTCAATGATTTCAACTACTATAGATGCTTCAATTTCTGATCAGCACGTGTACATTAATCTTTAAAGAGTTGAAGAGAGTGCAATATTGTAACATTGAAAAGAGTGTGTAATTGTAACATTGGGGTATGTTTACATATTTCGCTCTTTTAAACATATTCGCATAGTTGTTTTATAATTAAGTGTTAATTATAAAATAAAAAAAAGGTTAAACGCTGCTAAAAATTAAAGTTTTAAATTTTCATTACCGGAAACCTGTTACAATTCTGCTCGCCACTGTATGTTTGTGCTACAGTCGAGTAGTACATCATCTTTGGCATTTGTCTCGCAATTGACGCATTGCCCCATGACATTACTTTCACTTGTAATATTGCAGCAAAGGTGGTTAAAAAGGGAGACATATGATTAGTGTATTTAAAACCGACTCCGGTTAACCGAAATCCGGTCTGTTAACCGTATGGCGGTTTTCTAAAAATTTCTATTTTCGAAGAAACCGGTTATTTCAAGTAGATTAACCGGATTTTTCGGTTTTAACACAACTGGTATAACGCCGCAGAATTACACACCTAAAGCCTGTTTCAATGCTCACTATGTATGCTGACTAGAGTATTCAAAACCGAAACCAGTTAACCGAATACCGGCCGGTTAACAGTACGGCGGTTTTTTAAAAATTGCTATATTCGAAGAACCGGTTCTCACTGGTTATTTAAAGTCGATTAACCGGGGTTTTCGGTTTTTACACAACTGATATATCAACGCAGAATTACAAACCTAAACCTAAGCAAAACCTAAATAAAGGGTGGGGCATGTGAGATTTGGAAATGGAATCCACCTTTATTTCGAAGCAAATGGCCAATTTGAAATTTACGAAGTGACAGATTATTAGTCAAAGGTTACAAATTTAAGAAACGGTATGCGACGCTTGGAAACAATTGGGTTTGCTGAGGCCTCAAATCAAACTGTAAGAAATCTACGAAATAAATTCTGTAAAAATAGCGTGTCATCAACGCAGTTTATGGATCTATTTGTGAAGGGAGTTCGTCAATCAGGGTGCTTATTGGACAAAAAACTCGTGTACATGTTCGTCCAGTGCATACAGTGGAAAACATTGTCGCTGTAGCTGAAGGTGTCTCGAACAGCCATTAACATCAACCAGCCACCGTTCGCAGCAATTGAACATTTCTCTCACTCCATTGCGCTGAAATTTGCATAAAGACCTCGGTATGTAGGCTTATAAATTCCAATCAGTCCAAGAACTGAAGCCTTGTGACCATCCAATGCGTTTTCGCTGCGATGAATGGCATGAAGATCGCTTGGCTTAAGTCGAGAATTTTTGCCGGAATTAAAATTGACGCATTTGGGGCTCGGACAATCCACGCGTCGCCGAGGAGAAGCCGATGCATCCACAGCGAGTGACTGTTTGGTGCGGTTTTTGGCATGACGGCATCATACGCCCATTTTTGTTCGAAAATAAGGAGCCGCGGTTACCGTCAATGGCGAGCGTTACCGTGCTATGCTGAGCGGTCTTTGTTCCAAAAAATTGAAGAGGATGAGATGCGTGCCACGCATCCAACGTTGCAATCGATATATGCGCACTGTGTTCGAAAATCGCATAATCAGCCGAAACTCGGAAGCCCAGTGGGCGCATCACACCTGCGATTTTAACCTGTTGGACTATTATCCCTAGACCGCCGTGAAATATAAGTATTACGCAAAAAATCCCGAGTGCATAGAGGCCTTAAAACACAAAATAAAACAAAAATCGAAAATGTACTGAACAATGGGATTGGTCGAATGAGGGACTGTGTCTATATTATTATTTTGAAGCGAAATTAAGTTCCAATTTTTATATGGCCAACATTTAAGTTTCCAAGTATATCCCATGAAGGCTTAGGCTTACAGACTCTGATTTGAACCTGCAATTTACACTGGTTCCCAACGGTATTTTGACGAGGTTTTTCATGGTTATATACTCGGTAGTCGATCCAGATTAAATTAAAATTAAACGATGTGTGTAAAACGCATAGTTCATCATTTTGTCATAAAAACGGAAACCGGTTATTAACCGGTTTCTACATCTCGGTTTAACCGACAACCGGTTTAACGAAAAACGGAATACTCGAAGCAACCGAAAACCGAAATTTTTGAAAACCCGGTTTTTTTAATACTCTAATGCTGACCCAATCAGACAGACACAAAAGACTTAACCCATGAATTATTTCGCCGATAATTTGCTGAAATTAGTTGCCCAATGGCAATAGAAGTCATATCTGCTAACTCCGATTTAGATGCAAATTCCGGAACTAATGCCACCATTGGTGGTCTGTTAGCAGGAATGCATAGAAACCCGTATTCACACTCCAAAAAGAAGTACAAAACATCCAAAAGAATATTTACTCAACGATAATTTTGCATAATTGGGTAAGTAATTAAATAAATAAATAAGGGGTTTGCCAAGTAAAATTTAATATTTGAACCCCCAGTTATTTCGAAGTAGATGACCAATTTTAAATCTATGAAGTAGCAGATTACTTTTTAAAGGTTAGAAATTTAAAATATAAGTGTTACCCAAACAATTCCGAGTCCATTGAGACCTTAAAACACAAAGACCTTAAACAACAATCGGAAATGTACTGAAAAATTGAGTAGGTGAAATGAGGTACTGTAAAGCAAATCAGGGAAGCCATTCGAACGATGTTGTGTTCAGTCATAAATATCAATAATGGGCTTTACCAATAAAGCAGACGTCGGCAGCGCCTATGCCCATGGGCGCTCTCTCACACCTACATAAGCTCACACATAGAACCTAAAAATAAATAAAATCATTTAGTCGCTAACAAGCAGTCAATGAAGCAGGTTCCTACATCGCTTGTTTGCGAAATTTTTTTTACACTCGACAAAATGTTTACTATAGAATGGGGGTATGACTACTTGTTTGCCGAAAATTCAGTTCTGGAAAAATGTGAATGAAGACATATATTTTAAAACTAAAACTGAGATTTTTAAATTGTATTCAATTTTCGGATCGACTTATATTTGTGAATCCTCATTTTCTTTTTTAAAATTAATCAAAAGTAAAAGCTGAAGTCGTCTTACAGACGAACACCTCGAAAATCTCCTTCGAATAAAATGTTGTCCATATGAAATCGATATTGATGATGTTATGAAAAACGAAATGAATGATTGCAGTGAAGTGAAGAAAAAATATATAAATTTAATATTACAATTTAATTTTTCACATATTTGCAGATATTAATTCCAATTGGACTAAGTTTTTAGAAAAACTTCCACACGGCAGCAAAAAATTCTTTAAATTGACAAAAGCAATGAGAGGTAAAAAGTCAGCTGTTAATGTCATGACTGTTGATGGTGTTGATACTCAAAACAGTGAGAATATAGCCAATGCAGTAGCTGACGTCTTTGAAAACTCTCACTGCACAACACAGACAATTAGCTCTCCAGTTGATCAGAATGTGGCGAATTATGTCAATTGGTTAAACTCTCAGACTAACACGTGCGAAACAGCTGATCTTACATCGTTGGAAGAAGTGAGATATTACACAAAGAAACTGAAGAACAACAAATCACCTGGTAAAGATGGTATAAAACCAGTGTTGGTAAAGCAAATGTCTAATGTATTTTTCAACGCGCTGACTATTGTTTTTAATTGGTGCTTAATCAACGGTTACTTCCCCAGTATATTCAAAAATGCTAAAGTTATCCCAATTTTGAAACGTGGAAAGAATATCAAATCCCCTTCAAGCTACAGGCCAATTAGTATGCTAAGCATAATTGGGAAAATATTCGAAAAAATAATATTACGAAGAATATCTGAATTTGCGGAGGAAAACGGCATTTTAAACAAAGAACAATTTGGATTCAGGAAAGGACACTCCACCGTGCACCAACTAAAGAGAGTTGTTAACATAATATCAGAGAATAAGAATAACCGAAAAAGTACAGGGATGGTTCTACTGGATATTGAAAAAGCATTTGATTCGGTATGGCATGACGGCATCATCTTCAAACTAAATAATTTTAATTTCCCGATCTATCTACAAAAAATTGTCAAAAGTTTTTTATCCGGCCGCAACTTCAGCGTTTGTATTGATGATGCAGAATCATCATTAAGAAATATACCAGCCGGTGTTCCACAAGGTTCGGTCCTATCACCTATATTATACTCAATATACATCTCGGATTTTAAAATACCAACAAATCAAGCTGCCGCTTTCTATGCAGATGATTCAGCAATAATAAGTACCGGAAAGGTCTCAAATGCTATTATAAAGAGGATGAAAAAAGCGTTGCAAATATCACAAAAGTACTTTGAAAAATGGAAGATAAAAATCAACCAAAATAAAACACAATCGATTATATTCCCGTTTAATAAATCACCAAAACGTGTACCTACGGGAACTCTTGAAATACAGGGTTCAGTTCTTCCTCTGCAAGATTCAATAAAATATCTTGGTGTTATAATCGATAAAAAATTGAACTTCTCAAGTCACATCACAAATACACGAGACAAAGCACTAAAATGTGGAAGATCACTTTACCCGCTACTTTGCAGAAAATCTACATTGAATTTAAAAAACAAAATCCTCATTTATAATATGTGCATTCGCCCTATTATGACATATGGTTGTCGGGTCTGGTTTCCAAGAAGTGCCAAAACAAACCTTAAAAAATTACAAATTATACAGAACAAGAACTTAAAAATAATTCACAATTTAAATCGACGATTCAGTACTGATCTCTTGCATGAAAATTACAACCACAAACCACTTATTTCAGTTTATCTTGAACTACAACACAGATTCGAAGATAGATGTAGATCTTCAAACTACGAAATAATAAGAAATTTGTGTAACTAACTACATTTTATAATTTCGGCAACGAAGTTATCATAATTAATTAGTATAAAATTTCTCATAAAAATTAAAGGTTTTTCTCTATCTTTTTACCTTATATCAGAATTAATTTTAATTGTAAATATTTTTGTTAAAAACGATATATTTGCTGCAATACTAAATGTAAAAACTCAAACTATGTAAATATTTATTTTAATCTTTGTACAATGATAGTATTAATAAAAAAAAAAAAAAAAAAAAAAAAAAAAATTTAATTTTTCAAAATGTTTGTCGTTTATAAGTTTCCATTTTTTTATTAGCTTGAGTGGCTTTTTTGTTGTTTTTTTTTACTAATTTTTGTTTTGTTGTTGTTGTTTTATTGCTATATTTGCCTTACAATTAGTATAATGCAGATAATAGTAAATCTTTTTAAAATCAACAGAAATTTTTACTAAAGAATTGTAGATTGCTGATTGCAAAGTGCAAGATTTTTATTCGCATTAAAAAAAAATCAACAAAAAAACTTAAAAAATTTCACATTTTTTTATGATTTTTTTGTCTACTAATATTTATCAAATTTTTTGCTGATTTGTGCAGATTAATTTGTTACTTTCAGTAAACTTAAATTTAGCTCAAATATAACTAAAATATAGCAACATTTTTTACTAACATTTTTCTATGAGTGCACTGATACGCAGTGACAGAGAAAAGCTGCAACTCACTCATACAAGCACAACATAAGTTTGTATATGTTTGCCGATGCCTGCAATAAAGTCAACATTTTTGAAAAAATTTTGCGAAATTAAATTCATGACATTGCCTACTCTTTAGTTTCCCATTACATCCCATGAGGGCATAGGGTCACACACTGTGATTTGGACCTACTGTCTTACCCCGATTCTAAAAGATATTTTGACAAGAATTCTCATGGCTATGTACTCGATAGTCGATCTCAAATTTCCAAGAGACGAATTAAAAATAACACTGTGTGTAATTTTAAGTCATGGCAAAATAACCATATACGGACACTACTACGTGATAAAAGACTAAAAAAAAAAGACCCGTGTTTCCCAATTTTTCCCAAAGTCATACACTTTTTTTTTTATGGGCCGCCAAAGATTTGGGGCCTCGGTATCATTTTCGTAAAAATGTGATCATTTTCTCAGGCTCATATCTTGCAAACCGTTCAGAATTTCGATTTACTCTCTGAGGCAAAGTTGTAGCTCTTGTCATAAAGAACAAAAATTGCGAACACATAAAATCAAAAAAACTTCACCTTCCAGATCAAAATTCCATTTTTTTTTACCTTTTTTCCCGTGTTCAGGTCCATAGGTAGCAAACCGTTCAAAATTCAAGGAAACAATCAACTACAAAAATGTACCTAAGATCTCAATAAACAAATTTCTAGAACTTATAAACTTCCTGGGAATTATTCTTAACACCGTTTTTTAATTTCATTTGTTTTTTATTTACTTCAACATTGAGATACTATGCTATCTATTACAAAAATATTAAAAAAAAGTATTCGTATTATGTTTATAATGTTGATGGCCCTGGACTGGCAAATCGCGCTCTCTTAAGTTGTAGATCCAAATCGTCGTCCGAATCTGACTCTGATTCAGCAATTATGGTGTCCACAGGCACGTTGCTTCCAGACTGCCCTCCATCATCAGCTCTTTCTTCTTCAAATACTTCATTAACATCATACAGGGTGATCTTGTGACTCCACCAACATACCTCTGCAAGCAATGCGTCGAGGTTTTTGCCTTTGTACCGTTTTTCCATGGGCATTGTGGTTTGGTGAAACCGTTCTCCTTGCTCATCGGATTCGGTAGGGAGTTGTTTGATAAAATCGTCAAAATGAAAATGAAGAAAATGCAGCTTTAATGTCATCGATGCGCCGATTATCTCAAAATAATGCAGTATTTGTTTCACCCATTCTCTTGCTTCCGGTTCCGCGTCTCGATCCCCTCCCAAGACACTGGTGCATACACGCTGAAGGTAAATCCATGCCATTGAATGATTTTCATCAAGCGATGAATCAAAGTTGCTCTTGAATAGCTTTCTAATGTCAGGGCCATTAAGTACGCCTGTTAAATGAAAACAAAAAATAAAGACAGAAAAGAAAACATTAACATAGTGTGAATAGTACAATTAGGTGAACAAAAATTCGTTTTAAATTTACTGCAATACCTTTTTTAATTTTGTCATCGCTACGCTTTGGGAAAACGCTTTTCAAATAGTCGAATGCGTTTGGACAATTTACAACGGCCACTTCGATGAATTTTTTAACAATTCCCAATTTTATGTGGAGCGGTGGCAGCAAGATGTCTTGAGTATTGTCAATTAGAGGTGCATTCTTCAGTCTATGTTGTTGTATTTGTTCATCCACACTTCCTCTTGGCCTCCACGAGTTACATTGGAATTGATTCAGAGGTGAGCGTGAATCCCAATTACAAAGAAAACAAAAGAATTTTGGGAAGCCGCCCTTATCGATGATCCCTTGCAAAATGTTGATGACCTTCAAATCACAGCAAATCTTCCATTTATTTTCGTAATATTTGGTTTTTTCCATTATATCTTTCAATGTTTCATAGCTTTCTTTCATGTTGATACCCATTTTGTCACCGAATTGTCACCATTTAGAGTGTAGAGCATCTGAAATTCAGCTTGTCGTTTGCGGTACGCCGTAGAGTTAACATTACCATGTGTGAGTTTTCTTTACTTTAAAAAAGCTGTCAAAAATATTGCAAGTCGCTGCGATAATCCCAATATGGCCACAATGAAATCCATTTCCATTTGTGTTATTAGTTGTGGTCCATCTCTTCCCTGTTGGGGCTCATAATCGGTATCAAATGGATCTTCATAAGTAACACCACTTGCTGTACTCATTGCTGTAAATTCTGTAGTACGATCTGGAGTTGGCGGCCTTGGTGATACAAAATTTTCAGGTGCAAGCTCTGGTAGTGTGGCTGTTGCAGTTGCTTTATAAATTTTGTTCTTCTCAGAATGTCGATTTAGACGACATGTGTAATTTACGCATGCATAGCAACTGGTTGCATCATGATCACCTGGGCGATTAATCCAGTTTACCGGCTTACAATACTTCATAGTACCTCTGCCTCCACTCAACCATGACATGAGATTGTTATAAATTGGCGACACACTGTATTAGGTGTGTAATTTTCACCGGTCAAGTCCACTTCGTCGAAAAACAATGTATATGCTCTTTTGAATTCACTAGTTAAAAGATTCTTTTCCTTCTGAAATCTTGTAGATGTTTTTTTCTGGTTTGATGACCGCAAACGTAGCAAAATAAATCAATATTTTCACACTGCATATTGAAATTGTCAGTTGCCAATGTTGTGTGCGAATTATACTGTAGCACTTTCAATTTTTTTACTTTCACTTTCACTTTATAACTTTCACCGCTGAGCTCTCGTTGACGTCGCGCTGTGTAATGCATTAAACACATAGACGACAGCAAGCTGCACGACGACTGACTTCAAATGTCGTTGGCGACATTTGTCGTTGTGTAGCCACCTTTTTAAATATTTTGAAAACGGCAGCTACAGCGTAAACAGCTGATATTGTATTGCTGATACAAAAGTGTGCGGTTGCGTACTTCTTCTATTAGTTGTTCATCGACGTCCATATTTTTTACCTAAAATATATTAATACACATAAATAAAATAAATTAAACAAAAATAATCAAAAACTTACCAAATTGAACAAATGCCAACCAACACAATAAAAAAAAATTTTAATATGCACAGCTGTTTGTTGGAGCAATGTATTTTTCAGTGATGCCAATATGACGTTTATTAGACACACAAACAAACGATTTATGTTCTACAAAATAATTTATTGAAAAGAGTATTTGTTTTTGTAATTTCTTTACACGAAGTACATGCATATGTTTTATTTTCGTTATAGTTTGTTTATTAATGAGTGAATTAGAATACATTCCGAAGAGGCAGGAAATATTTAAAAGGCGAAGCCATATTTTGGCATACCCCCGGACGAAGACCGGCTACACAAGAAATCTTTATATAGCGAAATTATATTTTAGCATACCAAGAAGAAATAAAAATACATCCCGTTTTTCACTGAATATGTGTGGTTTTTTTTACAAAACGTGGAAAATTGAACGCGAGTTTGGTTTTGTGCACCTTGAACGCGCATAGTACAACAATAATTTTTTCTGGGCAGAAAATTTTTCAATTCAGAATTATCTGTTTCAACTACGCTATCCACCAAAAAAAAATCGAAAGCCGGCTGATAAAACATTTAACAAATCCCAAAATGTTTGACACAAATTTTCAGTTTTTAGTTAAACGCCTTTAATCTCCAAATTATTACAACTACTTTAGTGCATTACCAACACTGTATCTGATATTGTCGCCTTTCAAAATAGAAATTAGTTTATATTGGCGACAATTGCAATGGTCGTTGTGCCGTCGTGCTGCTGTGACGCCGTCAAAGTAATCATTTTCATATAAACGTGTGTGTTTTAACTTTGACAGGTTGTCGCTCGTAGCTTGCTGTCGTCTATGTGTTTAATGCATAATGCCTCGATGTGAGCGTCGTGTCGATTTTATATTGTGTGCTGCGTCCCTTGTTGCGTGTGCTGAGCTTACTGCATTGCCTGTGCTGCTGCTGTCGGTGCATGATCGCGTGATACCTAAGCGCTACCTAAACGGTGTTAACCCTTGGACAAACACATGGTTCTGGCCAGGCATATTTCATTTTTTGCTACCTATGGACCTGAACAGGAGAAAAAGGTAAAAAAAATGAAATTAAAAAATTTTCGGCAAATTTTTCACTTTTGCGTGCTACCTAAACAGTGTTAAGAATCATCTCTAGGAAGTTTATATGTTCTAGAAATTTGTTTATTGAGATCTTAGGTAAATTTTTGTAGTTGATTGTTTCCTTGAATTTTGAACGGTTTGCTATCTATGGACCTGAACACGGGAAAAAAGGTAAAAAAAAATCGAATTTTTTTTAAGTTTTTTGCGATTTTGATCTGGAAGGTGAAGTTTTTTTGATTTTATATGTTCGCAATTTTTGTTCTTTATGACAAGAGCTACAACTTTGCCTCTGAACGGTTTGCAAGATATGAGCCTGAGAAAATGATCACATTTTTACGAAAATGATACCGAGGCCCCAAATCTTTGGCGGCCCATAAAAAAAAAGTGCATGACTTTGGGAAAAATTGGGAGACACGGGTCTTTTTTTTTAGTCTTTTATCACGTAGTGGTGTCCGTATATGGTTATTTTTTTTCGTGTTGCACTGTGTAAGCGACGCACATAGGAGTATTTCACATGCAAAACCGGACAAAATTATTTTATATTTTATTTTGCTATTTTATGAAATAAAAGTCAATAATTCATCATAATAAGGCATTTATTTAAAAAGAAAAATAAAAAAAAAAAAATTATCTGAATCACTGTGTGCGAGTTCACAGGTGATTTGGTCCTCATCATCTTCGTCGTGGAAGCTGTCAGAATTCAGTGTTTTCGTAAGAAGCATACTAATAGCTTCCTGGGAAAAGGACTTGCTTTTTTTCTTCCGTTTTATTCTGTTGCAGCTAATGAAGGGCTCAGATGTCAGCAACAACCTATTTAAATATCTCTGTTGCAGTCCACTCTTGAAAATTTTCTTGCAAAGTCTACGCGATATTTACGGAATTGTTTGTTCCGGGCTTCAGCACCTGTCCGATAGGTACAATGTGACTTGATATTACTTGAGCGCCATGCATCAGAATTTTGTGAACTGTATGTGACATGGGATGGCAACCATACAGTTCCACGGACAGTGTGGCAGTTGTGTGAGCAAAGTCATCGAATTTTGCAGGATCAATATCATATCCGCTTGATATCACTTCGAGAATGATTTGGAACCTTTTTATCAAATCTATATTTATTCCAGTAATCCGAGATAAGCATTCAGGATCGTCAAAAAATCTTCTCGACGTATTTTCGTCATTACTATTGCCGTAACCGACTTTGGGTATGTCAACAAGAAAGCGCATCTCTTCTTTGATGCTTATTTGTATTTTCTGTTTTGTCTCTTTCAAAACATTTTTGTCTTCTGCCGTTCGGGCTTGCCACTTCTTGTAAGGGCGCTTTGTACGCCAGATGCAACAATAGCTCGAAGAAACGAATTCTCGCGTGCAGAATGAAGAGTCCGAATTTAAGAGACTATTCACAAACATTACTTCTTTCAAGTTTGTTGAAGTCCTTAGATGTCTGTCCACATATATAGCATCTCACTGTAGAAGCCGTATCAGTCGCGGCATTGCACACCTTTCCATCGACCATTGTGAACAAAATGGTATGATTTATTTTAACGGAATCTCCCATAGCAGTTGTTTCTTTGAGATTCCTTGCTTGTTGTTCAATATAGGTGATTTCTTCCTTTGTGATATCCTTTGTTTCTTTAATGAACCGAGCCCGGATATTACGACAGAATCTCACTGAAGAAGGCACTGGTTTTTGCCATACAATTTTTCTTGTCTCTCCATTAATAGAAACAACCATTCTCACAGGTACAAGAGAACTTAAAAATATATTGGCATCATCGTCGCCAGTGTTGGCAAATGTCTGCTTAAACTGTGTCTGATTAGATCCATCACAGCCCCATTTTGACATTAAGGTAAATTGTTGTTTCTCCAACTCTGATAATGTTTCAATCACATCTTTTAAATACTGAAGTAGTCGCAAAGCCGTATGGTCCAGCAAAGCTTGAAGTTCCACTTCAAAGCTAATTCCTGTAACTTTTATGCTATCTTCTTCGGCGGGATAACACTCCTTTTTCGCTTTTTGTAAAAGCGAAAAGGAAGGATACATTTCTTTTTGGCCATCTGATATTAATTCCCACTGCCCTCTTGTAAAATTACCTTGTACAAATAACGCTAATGCTTCTTGTGGTGTGTATTTTCTCGCCATTGGAACTTTTTTAGCTGACGAAATTGCTTTTCGGAACTTTTTAGCTCTGATAGGCGTTGACGTAATTTCTTTTATAATCTTAGACGCATCAACATTTCTCGAAGTTTATTGACTCACGCTTGCAGCGTCCGTCAATTCCGCAACAGGTACCCGGTCTCGTAATTATGTATTTTGTTCTTCGACGCTTGCTTCGATCACACAATTCTCCGAATTCTTTTATTAGTCGGCCTGCTTTGTGGGTCCACGCAGGTATTTCCAGTGATACATTAAGCCATTCCATATTCTTTTCTACGAATCTCTTATCAGTATAACGGGCTGCCGACCACCTTTCTTTGAAACTGGTCTTGAAATATTTCAAAGAACGGGTAAGAATACTTGTTTCTTCGGGCGGATATGAAGTTAGTTGCGCAAGTCTTTCTTCCAACAACGAAAATTATTCTTCAATCATCTTTCCTTTGAACTCTTTAATAATATTATAAAGCTCCATTCTGGTGATTTTTTAAAAAAATTAGCTTTGTCAATATAATTATAATCTTCCCCATACAGTTTGAAGTACTATAAAAAAATATGGGGTACGTTGGGGGGACTTTTTATTCATGTTTCTACTTCCTTAGAGTCTACATTTTACACATAAACAAAAACGACACATAAACAAAAACACTAATGTATTTCAAATTTCTTTAAAAAACTCGTCAAAAAGTTCCGCTGTTTATTTATGGCTATACAAGTAGAGAATTTGGAAGAAACATAATAAAATATACTTCAGTATATAGTACTTACCTTCTATATCCATGTCCGAATAGTTTATCTCCTGTTGTTTGCTACACGAAGCAATTTTAGCATAGAAAACTGATAAACATAAACGAGAGCGCCGAGAATAAAAACACGCGTACAGTACGATGACTGTGTTCCGACTGACGTTGTGGTGCGTGTGCGGGGGAGTTGAGGGTCTGCCTTTTGATAAAACGGTTATCGTAGGTTAAAAAAAATGTATTTTGGGTGCAGTAGGATTAACATCACTATTTTAGATTTTGTCCGGTTTTACATGTGATATACTCCTATGTGCGACGTTTATAAAGCGCATAGTTGTCCATTTTGTCATAAAAACCGAATCGGTTACACTACATCACAAAAAACGTTTGCTCATTTCTTTACTTTCTTTTTAACTTTTAACAAAACTTAACAAAAATCATTTCAAAACGCCAAAATGAAAAGAATGTCAATCACAGTTTCTATTTGTAAACAATGCAATAAGCATTACAGTGATGCCAACTTCTACGTAATTTTTCCCTTTAACTTCAAAAATATTTTAATGAATAAAAACAGGTTTTGTTTGCTAAATTCCCAATAACTCTGTCATTTTTTCAGTAATTTTAATCAAAAGAGGCTTCAAACGTTCGATACAAAGTAAACTATCGATATGAAGAATATCTTCGTTTTATGTTACAAGAAATTATGTAAAACTTGGTAAATTGCTAAAAATTACGAAAATTTATATAAATTATAGACTTTGATTAAGCAAAACTCTTTTGTTTTTCGACGAATATCAATAACTTCTTCACTTTAGAAAAGATTATTTAATTTTCTTTCATTTGATGCAAATAAAATAACAAATATTGAATATATTACATAAAAAGTTAGGTCATCTTTTTCTATAACCAAAAAACGATAATTTCATCTCAAAAATTGTTCTACTTTTGAACAATCTGACTTCATACTTCGATTCAGCGGAAAATTCTACATAGAAATGATGTATCAAATGTCGGGGATATGAGAATTTTTGAAAAATTGTGGTGTAGTGTTATTAACCAGTGTCTACACCTTCTGCATAATTACTCTCTTGTTACCAATTTTTATTGATTATACATCAGATTTGCCTGGAGCCTGATAAGAAATATCTACTCGCTGGTAGACATTTACGGCATTAGAATGTAAAGTCTTCTCATCTCGAACTTTACAAATTTTCGAAGCAATTTCAGGATAAAATTCTTCGATAAACTGGTTCACTACCAATCGCCTCCTGTTAATATTCATTGGTAATGCTTTTCATATGAGACTCACTGCGTTACAACTCGATTGTTTTATTTGGTAAGGACAGTTATTTGCTCCTGGTCGTTCCATTTTATATTTTTAGCAACTCTATATTGACGCATTCTCTCAACATTTTTCTGATTTTGTTCCACAGTTGTCACTTTTGTTATTGGGGTTTTTGTTAGCAAATTTTTCAGTTTTTTTTCTATATTCTTTAATTTTTCGCCAACCTTTTTTGTGTTCAAATATTTTGTGTTATTTTCTCGCAGTTTCTGTCGCGATCGTCTCATACACTCTGTTCCACCACCCATTCTCAAAAATGTAAACAAGTAATGTGAATAGTAATATGTCATATGAACTAAGGGGTTACGTGAAGGACACTCATGTTCTCCTTTTCAATAAAAACTCAACAAACTTTAATTTAAAAATTGCTTGAAAAAATTAACAAAAAATATATTGTATTGTAGACGCTATAAAACCACAATGACTTTGGGCAACGTACATGTTATACATAAATATTCATGAAGTATTTAACTATTCACTAACTTATTACAGATTGCTTAGCATTAGGGATGCAACTTACCTGACTTTTCCATTTCCCGTGAAAGCGGGAAAAATAAATGAATTCCCTGGGTCCCCGGAATTCCCGGTTGCCTTATTTTGTAACTTTTTTCGATTTTTTCATGTAAGTTTTGTACCACAAAAGAGAAAAAACAGTACAAACGTGTTAACCTTTATCTCACCTTCAAAAAAAAAAACATATTGACACACAGAGCCCCCCACCAATATTGAATGATTTTTGACAACTTTTTCCATCAGATTCTAAATCATTCGAATCACGCATTGTACTCTGCAGTATTACGCAATTGTCTTTTCTGCCGATGTATGATACAAGTGCTGTATTTTAGACGAATGCAAATGTTGATTGGTACAATGCAAGTTTTTTGCATTCTAGAAGATTTGGTGGGATGCATTGGACCGACTATTGATAGTCCATTCCACTGACGTCTCTCAGCTAATCCACGCTGCTTTTTGTTGTTGTTCGGATGCAAACATAACATGTTTGCAGCTTGTCGCAAATACAGTATACTTGTGTACAAACACAATGTGTTTGTAATTCACTATTGCGTATTAGAGACACAATGATTAAGATGTTATAAAGGGTTTTTCAACAGAGACGCTACAAAAGTAAATCGACAGGGACAGCAAACGACACCATATTTTTCCCGCTCTTTTGACATTTCTCTTCAGTATGGTTTGCCATTTCATCATGGAAAGATATACGAGCCAACAACGAGTCGAAATTATTAAAATTTACTACCGAAATTTTGAGTCAGTGGCTTCAACTTTAAGAGGCCAACTTTAAGACGACTCAACAATCAGCGATGAGGCTCATTTCTGGCTTAATGGCAAAATATGCGTTATTGGTCAGACAGAAATCCACACGTAATCCATGTGTCATCATTGCATCCCGAAAATATTACGGTTTATGCGGTTTATGGGCCGGCGGTGTGATTGGGCCGTACTTCTTCCGTGATGATCAAGACCGGCACATTACTGTGAATGCGAATCGCTACCGTTCAATGATAACCGAATATTTTTGGCCCCAATTGGATAATATGAACTTGGAGGACATGTGGTAAAAAACTTTTGTAGCGCTCTTATTGAAAAACCCGTTACTATCTGTGTTCATGACCCAAATATGGCTTTGTTTGTTGAAAACTCCTAAAAACAAAAACCTGACAGACAACAAAAAGTCAGTGAAGCAGGGGATATTCAATTCATGTATAAGTAAACAGTTCATGTACGTAAGTATATACATATATTGGTCAAAGCTATTACATATAGTCAGAATGTTATCCATTGCACTGATCTCAATTACTCCAAAAAGGTCGTCAGTATATTTCGTCAGTATCCTAGGTCCAATATCACATTTTCCATGCATTTATTCAGCAGCTCCTCCATGACCATATCGGCATCTAATGGTGATGCCCATGATCCCATCGGGAGACCTTTCCCCTGTTGATAAATGTTATCCTTGTAATTGAAGTATCGGTTGCCCTTAATGCAAAATTGTACAGCTTTAATAAAAAAGAGTATACAAAAGAGTACCATAGAACAGAAGTCGAGAACTGGGCGCAATGTTACATCTTTCTAACGGTGAAAAGTGAATAGAGTTCAATGAGAATGGATTAGTTCAGTGACAAACCGATGACGGAGGGTAGGGGTCGCTGCGCTACTTTACTAACATGTTGTGTTGTACTCAAGTTTTTTCGTAAGTTAGACTTGAAAGTATTTTTGTGTTGCGAGTTTTTTGTTGTTAATATATAACGTTCGGTGTCGCCTATATGTAATGTACGACATATCATATGTTTTAGAATTCCTAATGATATCTTTCGACGAAAGACGAAATATTGGATAATAAATTAAAATGTGTACAATAAATTGACCTTGTGCCTAACTATATAAAAATTAAGATCTAACTATTCAAAAAGTTCGAATAGAAAACGAAAACTAGAGTAAAGCAACATATTAACACTGACTCTTTCCAGATGTTGAATACGTGGCAATACTGGAATTTCTCTAATTCGTGAAGAACAGATGATTTGGCGATGACTTTTGCCTTCGACAACATTTGTGAAATAAACTTGTACTTGATCGTGTAGAAACTACTAAATTTTGTTAGTGTTTTCTATAATTTCGATGATATTCTCAACTTTCTTCAATGTAATAAAAACAAGTCGGAACAAAAATTTGACTTTTTTATTTTTGATATATTTTAAATTATAAGAGATAAATCACACATGTTATTTTTATTTGCGTCTCTTAAATGATTTCGTCATGCAAAGAATCTTAAAAATTTACTCAAAAGTGTGGAAGTTAGAGGTCTTTAAAACATGAACAGCAGCATAATGGTCCATTGTGACACCCTGTATTAAATTCTGTGTAACAACGGGGTGTTTTTAAATTGAAAATCCTAAAAGCTAGATTCCTCCTCTACACATCTCTGGTACATACCTTAACGAACCGACAAACAGTTTAGAAGTTCTGATATTATTACCACATTTTTTGCAATCGGCCCACTGTGCGTTTCAATGTAACCACATCTTATTTATAACTCATTGTTCTCTGCGTTTTCCACAATTTATGTAAATTTTTGTGAAATGAAATGAAATATTTAAACTCGTTACATTTGCAATTCTTTCACTTGACATGTTAACATCCGCTTCAACAAATTTCATCCATCTACTTTTCGGTGTCATCAATTCAATTATGTTTCCAAGAATTTAATGAGCACGTGAATTTCCAGATCAGCATATTTATGTTAAGGTGAAAGTCTTACTTTTTCTTCCACGAGTAGAAAAGTTTCACGACCATGTAATCGTCTAAATGGCAACGAGTTAATTACCAAACTTGTGTTAATATTTTAACAACAATGTTGTCAGCTTCTGTATTTAAAATCTCTGACATTTAATTCTTAGTAAGAGGATAAATATTTTGTTGTGGTTTTAACAGTTTGGGTAATTACGTAATTAACGTATTAGCTTTGTAATTCAAGATACTGTGCTTTCCAAATGAGATAATTTTAATGAAACCGGGTTTCGGTGAGCCAGGGTGGTACACCCAGAGAAACTGGTTTGTCTCGCATGATAAAGCTAAATCGATACACACAAATCGAAATACATAAATTAACAAATTCGCGTTCTTCATTTAATTCTTGTTTGATCTAGCAGCGAATAAATTGGAACACTCGGAAATCTTATTTTCCCGAAATTAGAACCTACGTTTTAGGTACATTGATCACTCTAAAGTTATAACTCACTTACTTACTTCTACGGTCTCGAACAACCCAGGGGGGTCAGGACCTAACAAAACGAAGATAACATATAGCGCCAATCAGTTCTATCTTTTGTCTTATCTATCCAGTTGGCAATACCAAGTGTACACAGGGAGTCTTCGACTTCCTATATTTCGTCTTCGCTCGAGTTCGGTTTCGAAATTTCTTCGTGCTGGTTAATCTTCATCTATTTTACTGACATGGCCTAGCCAGCGCAATCGCGTTACTTTGATCCGCTTAACTATGTCAATGTCAGGATAAAGCTCATGGTTCATGCGTCGCCGATACTCGCCGTTGTTTAGTATAGAGTTATACATTTTTCGGAGTATTTTTCTCTCGAAGATTCCTACAGATGTTTCGTCTGCTTGCGATAATACCCAGGAGCAAGTCAGGTTGTATGAGAGTATGGTATAGTTGGTCTTTTGTTACTCGAGAGAGGGCTTTATATCTAAAGAGCTTGCTAAGCCAAAACTAACATATAGTCGCGGGCACAATTCTCCGCTTGATGTCAAGGCTGATGTTGTTGTTTTTGTTTACGGCTGAACCGAGGTATATCAAGTGATCCACCACCTCGAAATTATAACGGTTATCAACGTCCACGCTTTGAAACCATTCATTTTGTATTGTCCTGATTTACTGCCCGACCCACATGGGACTGTCCGTTGAGGTGGAAACTTTCTGATAGCCATTCACTTGGGAGTGACCAGAAATGATTCCTTCATTGGGTCAGTCCACGCAGCTCACTACTTTCACGCAGTATGTCCTGGGCAATGGCTTTATCGGACAACTTCGCCACCTAGCTAGATTGAGAGTGAGATATGTCTCAGCTTTAGTATGTGAGTAATGCCACTGAAGCACATCACGCTATCGGGCATATTCTTAGTCCCTGAGAAGGCGGATGAGACAAACATATGGGCCAATGGCGGATAGAAACCAAAAGAAGAAAATCCAGGTTCGACATGTTGCATCCTGGTCAGCGTCTGATCGATAATAGCCGGATGCAATCAAATATCCTGGCAATAGGTAAAATGCAAAAAGGGTTATAAAATTTGAGAGCTTTATTATTTTGGTTTTTATTTTGCTTCAAGGAAGTAAACGTAAACACCAACACATATCAAGGGGCAAGAAGCAAATCTCTACATAGCGAAACTAGTCTTCATGAATAGTTTTTAAATCAGCATGAAAAAAATTTACATTGGCTTACATAATATTCAAGGTGAAACCCATAAAATATTTTGGTGAAGAATATCCCAATACAAATAAAAACTAATTCCAATGGATGGTTTCCCAAATTTCAAACACGCTACCGTATTAATTTCTTTTTTTTTTAAATTGTCGACGAGATTCTTTCTACCAAAAAGAACGAATTTCAAACTTACTTGGTTTTAGTATCATTGGTTATTAGAAAGGCTAAAAAGCTACGATACTTCATTGGACTTAGTAACCCACGTCATTACCACTTTTCGTAAAATGCCTGGATGACATCTCAGATCTTTCATGACTGGTTTCGCAAGATATTTGTAGTAGATGTAACGATACTTAATCTTAATTTTAGGTTCAGTAATGTTACAATTTAATAAGTCATCCACTTTTCTGTAGAACATAATTAGTCTCCGAGAGCTCGTTGCTTATTAATAACTAGTCCACTCATGCACCAATTAAAGAACTACAAAGCGACGATGGATCAAAATCCGGCTAAATTAAAAAGAAATTAACATATTTGATCAAAATATGTTTCATCATATTTGCTCAAAATGTTGTCAAATCAATACACGGTTGATTTTGTGTTCACACTATGCACATTTATTTGCCTCTTTTTGTTTGATCAAACAGGTATCAAATAGCATCAAATAAACAGTAGGGCAAATACATTTGCCCTGTGGTCAAACTTGAACAAATATTTGCAACAAACAATTGTTTGATCAACCTGCCAGAAAATACAAATTTGTTTTCTCAAAAATTTTAAGTAAGCTGTCAGAAAACACAAATTTGTTTTCTGAAAAGTTTTAAAGAAATTGGCAGTAAATACAATTTGGTTTTTTCAAAAGTTCTAAACAAAGTGCAAGAAAATATTTTAAATAAATATGATGCAGGAGCATGAATGTTTTCTTGTTTTATGCTGTGGAGCAGCGACGGTGTCAAGATTTTTATGGAAAATTTTAAACAAATTAGCAGTAAATACGATTTTGTGTTTCTAAAATTTTTACACAAACTGCAAAAAATATTTTAAATAACTATGATGCAGGAGGAAGAATGTTTTCTTGGTTTATGCTGTGGAGAAGCGAAGGAGTTAGTTTTGGAAGAGGAGAAATCTTAAAAGCAAATTTGGGCAAGTTTAGCTCCCACTGGCATAGCCAAAAAAGCTCACTGGTTCGAGGTAGAACTCATTGTTTTAAGCAAAATATTGTAAATGACAATTTTGGTGACGGACCCTATTTCCGGAGTTATGGGCCTTCAAAGTTCGGATATACGGGAAGATATAAAACAAACCAAAATTAAATGAAATTTTTTGATAACTCGCTTAGTTATCGAGATATCCTATGTTGAAATTTTGAAATATTTTCGAAAAGTTTTTAAATTTGTTTTTGCGAGTTTGACAAGCTTGCTCTAAAATCACATAGCATAATTGTAAGGTCTGAAGGAGGAGATTAGAACACCATTTTCAACATTTTCAGTAGCTTTAAAATTCTAAATATTATCCTAATTAGTCGCAGCTTAGTCGGTTTAGATCCGATTTGAAAAGTTAGTACAGATTATCAATGCTAAAACTATGCACTTTTAACTATGTACTATGCAAAATGATTTTAAAAATGTTTATAATATTTACCAATTCTTCTTTTTAGTTTTCTTCTTTATTTGATCTTACAATTCTTACAATTCTTTTGTAAGATCAAAGAAATATTTGCTCAAAAAAGAGAAAACTATTTGCTTTTTAGTGGTCACACTGTAGTCACATTGAGCGCATTTTTATTTGATGGCAAATAATTTTGTTTGACCAAAATCAGCTGTTTTGTTGTTTGCCACACAAAAATATTTTGTGGTCAGACTGAGGCCAAGAAATATTTGACGTTTTCCTTCAAATATTTGCCCAAACTGACCGTACCTTTAGTATACTTATAATTTACTGGCTCATTTAATTGCTGAAGGAGCTGAACTGAATAATATTTTAAAATCCCTTTCAATCCGTGGTGTAATAACATTTCTGAAGCAAGTTTGGAATGTGATGCCGCAAAGAGGGATGAACAATTTCTGGACCATGCCTTTTATTACAGCTCTGAGCAACAAGAAGCGCCGCTGCTTTTAAGGAATCAGGACTGCAGTGAAGCTCTCCAAACAAATCAAAGTCTTTTAACAGAAATTGACATGAATGGTGAATCTTAAGATAGCAGCAGAAACGAGGATATCACACCAGTCATTTCAAATACTACACTCAGCGTTAATAATTTAGTAAAATTGTGGGAAAAGAGTGAATTGTTTGCCAATTCCAACATGCCCAAACGTGTGGCCCTTCGTAGCGATATTAGACGTATTTTGGTTCCATCTCTTGCTTATTTAATATAGATTGTTGGAGAATTAAACTTGTCTCAACATGAAACAGAAAAACTTGCCCAGCTTTTGAAAGAAGGCAACAATTTGAAGCCTAATGTCAAAGTCACCGGATATCGGTGACTATAATAAAAACCCAAGCATTCCTATTAGCTGCAGCACTGATATGAGTGAAACATACGATTCCATGAAATCGAGGCGATGCTAAGAGGTCCCCAAGGAGGCTATACGAAACACATGTGTTTCTTGTGTCTGCGGAATGTCCGATTTAAAGAAAACGAATACCAAATGCATGACTGGCTTCCTCGAGATTCACCGGAGAAAAGACACAACTGCGTAAATGATGCACTCGTGACAATGGAGAACGTCCTCATGCCCCCTCTCCATATCAAACTAGGAATCGTCAAAAATTTCATCAAGGCCATTGTGAATCAACCGAAAATTGTCGGTATTTTCCGACGAATCAGCGAAGTAAAATTTAATGACGGTGTTCTGAACGGGTCCGATATACGGAAGCTCATAAATTCAAAAGAATTTAAAGACGGTTTAGTCGGTAGTAATTACCTTGCGCGGGGGGCAGTGAAGAAAATCATACGATATTTTTGGGGATGTAAGCGAGCACACAATTACCCCGCTCTTGTGACCAAGATGTAGCAATACTTCCAGAAAGTTGGAGTAAAAATGTGTATCAATATTCTTTTCTTGCATCACCATCAGTGTTGCCAGTTTAGCACTTTAAGTGCAATTCTAGCTCTGGTTTCTGTTTCTGCACTTTTTTTTGAAAAACATGCTAAATGCGTTTTATCACCTTTTTGGCGAATTTTTGCAAACTTTTGACTGTTCTGGCCCCTTTCTTAGCATTTTTGTCGATAAATTGAATTTTTTAATAATGTATATCATTCGTTCCAGGAAAGAGTTGAAAATAAGTGATTTTCTGAATTCCCATCCTCCGATTTTGTTTATATTGACAAGAGAGAGACTCTATGGAGCCATTAAGAGAATCCCATTATCAGATATTTGAAATTTAAAAAACTCGCGATTTTATTCGCGTTTTTCATTTTTGAAAAACCTAAAAAAACGAAAAAAAGTTGTGAAGTTTGGAGAGCTATATTTTTTCAAGTAGATGGACTATTTCAAAAATTTAAAAAGTTTCTGAATGATACGGTTGTCTATTTGTAGAATCCGTGCTCTAAAAATGAGGGCTTGATTTCAGAAATGCATTTTTATAGCAACTGCACTTTTTGAATGCATTTTCCACTTCTTTTTCCCCCTATGATTTTAAAAAATTTAACATCATTGCAAAATTCAGAATTTTTTATAAAAAAGACAAGTAATCTTTTTTTGGGACAAGGCAGCTTACTATTTGTAATGATTTTTTAAAAAAAGACTTACTTGATTTTTCATATAAAAAAAAATAAAATTTAATTTTTTTTAGGATTTTGAAAATGTTTGTACAAAATATGAAAGAAATTTATTTGGTATGTAACTTTGAATTGCTATATTTTAAACAGTTTGTGTCGCATTACTATTATTTAAAAAGTTACTGTAAGGTATTGTTGTCATTTAAAGTGTGTTTTTCTAAAATAATGCTGATTGAGAATAATGCGAATGCAATTACTTGTAATATAAATGCTATTTTTGGATGCACTTTGCAAAAAATTCTAATGTACAGAAAAAAAATTGTTTTTCTTTTGATTTTTTTGTAAGTAGGTTTACTTTTTGATGCCAAATACTTATTCCTAGGAAACTACATGCTACTAGAATTGGATGATGAAATACTTCTTCCCTATTTCATCATGTATTGTGGTCAGCGTGTATACACACCTATGTACACATTTGTACATATGTGTGTACAATTCTGTGACAAGCAAAAGTAGCAAAGATCGAATCAAACTAACAACTTTTTATATGAAATATTTCACAAGTTTTTTTTAAAAAATCATTAAAAATAGAAAAATTCTTTGTCCCAGAAAAAGAGAACATTTATTTAATAAATACTATTCTAAATTTTAGAAAAATGTTTTTTTTTGAAAATCGAAGGGGGAAAACGCACTGCAAAATGCACTTTAAAACTGCATTTGCATACAATTTTTTTTTTTATAGTGGTAACTTTTAAACCGCAAATCATAAAATAGACAAAAACAGCTTTCAGAAACTTTTTAAATCTTTGAAAAATTCGGTCTACTTATGGAAATGTGGCTCTTCAAAGTTCACTACTTTTTCCATTTTTTTAACTTTTTGAAAAATGAAAAACGCTAATAAAATCGCGATCTTTAACAATTTTAAAAATCTAAAAACGCAAATGTATATTTGGCTCCATAGAGTCTCTCCGTGCAAAATTTGAAGAAAATCGGAAGACCTTCGGTCAGATTTATGGCGTTTTCTCATGGAATGAATGATATCTGTTTGTCGGAACTGAACTCTGGAATAATGCTTATTTCCAACCAGGAATTGTAAAATATATAGAATTATCACGGGTGTCGATGTTAAATATGTAACTATGCATTTAAAAAATCCGTTACTACAAAAGTATGTTGGTCCAGACGTCTTATTAATTTCTTTAATTTGACTCATGACTCTCTAAAAAACAAAAATAAATTTGTCGGTTTGTGAATTTTGCCTCAAGTTTAGTACTGGTCAAAATGGAATAGACGATTCAAGCGCCTAATTACTTTAATGAATTTAAAAACGAAAAGAATTTTTATTAAAGCGGTTACTTGGTTAACCGCTTTTGAGTTGAGTATTTCAAATTTGTATACGGCTTTTTAATTTTAGTTTTGAAATAATATACATTTTCTAATTTAAGTATGGTGTTCGTATATGTATAAATTTGTAAACAAAAATGTACCACTTAATCTAAATTATAAATTTTACATATGAGTTTAGAAGTTGTATTTTTCAAAATTTATTACAACAATTTATTTTAACTAAATACAATTTTTAAATAAAGATAAAATTTGAGTACCTATTTAAAATTGTAATACACAGTACTATCCGATACCGTTTTTTTAAGCCAATTCCAGTAACGAAATTTGAGAAGAAGAAAATTTACGATAACAGTTACTAAACGTAACTCGAAACAAGTACAGAAATTTCAGTCGGGTGAATCGACTTAAACATGGTATAACCAATAGTTATCCTTTGGGTCCGAGTTTCATTAAAAAAGGTTCATGTTTTTGTTTTGGCATACGATCAACCTTCAGTTTAAAAAATAAATAAATGGTTTCCCATTACATCCCATGAAGGGACAAGAGGGAGCTTCTCACAATCACTGTTTTCAGTCACTGCTTGGGACCTACAGTTTTACACCGATTCCGAACGGTATTTTGAGAAGCTTTTTCATGGCTATATACTCGATAGTGTCGCCATCACTATGCGAGGTGACCGCCGCCGAAAGAAATTTTAAGGTGATCAGAGCTGGGGATCTCATGTACAAGAGGCGCGCACACTAACCATTGCACCACCGACGGTTACATCCTTCAGTTACCCGTGGAAAATTTGCCCATATTGCCCAAATTCAATATCTGCAAAATATTATTTTATTATCAACTTAATTAGGATGTGTTGTGAATTTGGAGTATTTATCATGACTACCGCTCATACTTTGTGTGGAGGTTCGAGACATTTTCAATTACACAGTAGCTTTTGAAAAATATTGTCTAGTACCAAATTTCACTAAGATAGATTTTGGTTTACGGAAGATATCATGTCGGTCAGTCTGAAAGTCGCCAATATTTTGTATGGGAGGCATTAAATGCCCACTTGACATTTATTCAGCTTGCTCGCGGAGGTCCGTGCTGACGGGTTAAAATTGGATGTTTCATTCTCTTTCGTTTTTTTTTTTGTGTATACTCGCGTCTCTTCAGTTATTTTTCTGTGTACACTCGTTTGCATGCTCTCTAATTAATAAAAATGTAAACAAAATGAAACCAAACGAGAATAAGAATTTCATTTCTCATAGGAATATTTGAATATGAAACACGAAACACCTCCGACTAGCTTCCGAAGGTGGATACAAAAATGGATGACTGGTGGACTGCGAACAATTTTCTAAAAGTCCCGAAAGTGAACGTAAACGCAGAAGCCAACGCGAACGCCAGAGTCAAAAAATGGTAGTTTATATATCACTTCGCGCTTGCGTTTGTTTGCGAAAGTTGTCACTGACATATGCGGTTTATAGAGTTGCCAGACTAAAATAAACAACTATAGATCAGAAAAAGTTATCTTGAGTGAAATGTTCAGAATGAAAAAGATTAAAAAATTTTGCTCTATTTCAGTAGATCAACAGATTTTAAGACTGCTATTATTTATAATACTGCAAATACCAACAATATTCACATAAAATGTGTAAAACACCTATGTATGTTATTTTGGGGTTCAATGTCCAATAAATTTCCCCATCTATATTAAATTAGTTGTCTTTTCAAAAACACGTGCCATTTGGCGGTATGTATTGATTGTACTGTAATAGTTCTTTTGTTTTTTATTGTCAACAATTTTTAAATATAATTATAATAGTTTTGCAACGCATTATTTATATGAACGTTCCATTTCTAATTTTATTATTGTAAATAAGAATTTCAGTGCGTAAACAGTATAATTTTGAATTATTTTAAAAAAAAGGTTTCAACTCTATCCGTCGAATACATTTCAGCCAAAATTGGCAACTAAGTCTATGCAATGAAATTTAAAATACTTCAATCTGCCTATCCTCCATCGACATTTTTCTTTAAATTTGTAATTACCTCAACTAACGCGAAGAACTATGGCGTGTTCAATATGACAGCAGAAGTAATCAAAAACATTGCGCTGCGTGTTATAAACTACCCATTCTGTAACGTATGTAACATAACGCAGGTAGTCACCGAACAGCTGTAATGTTTTATAAACTACCAAAACGACAAAAGCCAAGTGACTGATTCACGATTTATAGAATACGACCCTAAATGTTTGACTAAATGCAGTAATAAACTAATAAAATAATGAAAAAATTAAAAGATGCCCACACCTCAATACTTTAACAATTACATTATTAAACTTTTTTTCTCCAAAATGCACAATTAATGTATTTACAAACGCAGCAATTGAGTTGCTGAAGCAACGCAACCATGCATATTAAAAAATCTTGTGGAACATGCTTCATTGCACCAACGACACAATCGTGCGGAGTATGAAACTTTTCATTCTAGAAATCTAAACCAACGAAGGAAAATGTCGCATTTCTGCGAATGATCATTTTTATTTCATTGAACAGATCCTAATATTTTTCGCAAATACAAAAATTAAAAAATACAATACCCAAGTGCATGAGAGCTTGCTGGATTACATTTTATTGCTAAAATATTCCATTGTATTGTTTTGGGATTCCAGGATAAAATTCCCAGGAAGGGGGGAATTGAAAATTAATGATAATCCCGGTCGCGAATTCCCGGGATGCATTCTCTACACCCTGAAAAGTAGTATTTTGTTGTTTCGATGAAAATATAGCGGGTGTTTGGAGCTGTTCGCAAATATAATATACATGTGGGCAAACATATTGTGTTTGCTATTCAATAGTACATGTTTGAGACACAATGATTAATATCCCAGCAAAAATAAAATCAAGTAGTTCTAGTAGAAGTCATTATTTTTGTTTGCGTATATTTAATGCAATTTTGATTCTGATCAAAAACAAATCCGAAAAATCTACTTTTGCATCACATCCATTATGATGCAAATTTATTAAAGAGCTAAAGGGATGTGGCCGTCGGTGGTGCAATGGTTAGTGTGCGCGGCTCTCGTACATGCGATCCTGGATTCGAACCCTGCTCTAACCACCTTCAAAAAAAATTTTTCCATCGGCGGCGGTCACCTCGCATAGTGACGGCGACACTATCGAGTATATAGCCATGAAAAAGCTTCTCAAAACACCGTTCGGAATCGGTGTAAAACTGTAGGTCCCATTCAATGAGTGAAAACTGGAAAGCGCACAGCTCAGTCATTGTGAGAAGTTCTCCACGGTCCCTTCATGGGATGTAATGGGAAACCATTTATTTTTCTTTTTAAAGGGATAGTGGAGAAGTGCAAAGATGCCTAAATATATTACTTGTTTTTAATTTGTATTTACTTTCTTTCAAATTGCTTTTCATTTCCTTTCTTTTCACCAGTCGACAGAAGCATTTGGAGAACTAATAAAAGTTCAATTAATAAAATAATTAGTTTTATAAAAGGTTAAAAAGTTAGGACCTAAAGTTGTGGCTTAAAGTCATAACTTATTGCCAAGATTCAAATGACAAGAAATTTAAAAATTGTTGAAATAATAGTTTTGGTTGCTCGTTTGCGGACGAAATGTAGCAGAAAATGTAAGCATAAACTGCTCTTCCAAACAGTCAAATAAGAAGTAGTGCTGCGTTGGACAACGTCATATTAAAAGAAGTACTTCTGCACATAAATTAGCACTACATCTTACCAAGTAGTTCTGGTGCAAATTCTACTTCTTGGTATACTCCTTTTTTGCTGGGATGGTATAATATATGTCTTTGCAACCCATTTGCATTTGTGATACAAATACTACCGCGTTTGTTGCACTGTTTATGTTCTCTCGAGAGCAAGAGAATAAAAGAGGCATAACAAGAGAGTCGACTTTTATATTGTAAGTGTGGACCAAAACTTCGTATACGATATCGCATACGAGAGTTACGCGAAACTTTTGCGGGTAAAACTCTCGAAAACAGATCCGAAAACGATCGGAAAATGAATCATCAGTCGCTCAGTTTGTGGTAGTAAAAGTTTCGTTTACGATGTCTTGCAAGAGATTCGTTTGCGAGACTTTTGCAATATCTTTTGCGAGAACAACACGAAAAATAAAACAAAATGCAATAGCCAAAACTTTGTTGTTGTGTCGTGTGCCTGCACGTGTGTGCCTCTGTTTGGCGCACGACACAACGACAACAATGTTTCTCTCTCTTTTTTCGTCCGTTTAGCACCCGTTTTTTAACCAGGTTGCGTTTTTTAACCAGTTTTGGGCGAGTTTAATTTCGCCACCGGTTTTGGTCCGGTAAATACTCGATTCTGAGCCCGTTTGCGAGCATTTAGTGTAACACTCGCTAAGTCTCGGTCATAAATATTCCTGAGTGTGTGTCAAAATTTCAGATGAAGTCAGTGTTTTTCTGATGTATTGCGTTTTAGTTTCATGTATTCAGTCGTCAATGGTTCATCGGACAGAGGATATCAAAAGCGATTGATCAGTGAAAAAAGAATAAAAAATCCAATGAGTGTTCGAACTCACGGGCGATGTGTTAACACGTTTTTGTTACACGGCACCTGTTCGATTTCTATGAACACATTAGTACATGTTACATTGGAAAATAAAAAACAGCGCTCAATCATATTATGACGTTACATTTAAATAATATTAATACTTAAAATTATTTAAAGACCAGTGCAAGCACATGTGCCATTATTTTCTTGCTTCATACTTTTTGTTTTATTCCCACGGAAAAACAAAGAGAATGCAAAGCAACAGACACGTGCACATACATACATTGTTATGTTCGTACATACGCTCCACAAGTTCACACAATTTTCGTTGCTCTCTTGCTACAGCAGTTCTTGTTACTCCAGGTGGTGTAATTCGAATCAAATTTGTTTCATTGCCACAAACCCAGTGAATAGTCAGATAAAATGTTCCTCAAATAAATATCTACAGAATTCGAAAGATTATTATTTACCAAATCTGATTTAATCTACCGCATAATCAGAATTAGAAATCCCTTTAAAACTTCGCAACTTTTAACAAAGAGAAAATTTCTATAACATTACATTCTTATCATCTGTAGTTTTAGTTTTTAACTTATATGATGGTTGCTCTAAATGTAGAAGGAGCGACATTAATAGTATGTCACAAGAATTTATGGCATTATTTGTATCTTATTCACGTTGCGCCGGAAAATCATTAAGCTCTGAATTGTGTATGAACTAACACCCAATTTGCGGAGAATTTGCTATCAACAGGATTAATCCACATCCCTACCACATAATGACAGCCAATTAAAGTTCACCCGTGCGTGTATGACAAAAATATTAAATCGTAGAAGGTAGAACAGATAATCCGTGCCTATGGACTGTTCCATTATTATTGTGAAGCAATAAACTCAAGTGTGTTCATTGTCAAGAGTGCAAAAAAAAACTACTATTAACCAGATTACCGCATGTTTACAAATGACACAGGGCAACACAAAATATTCGATTTGAGTTTGAGGAGTGGATTTTAATAAAACCGAGCTGAAGTGGATTACGAATCTAGAGTGACATTTTTTTATTGACCAATCGGTGTTTTTAAGTTAAGATTTAAGATTTTATGTGATATCTAAAAATGACGATTCGACAATGATAAACCGTGCCGCCTTTAAGCCAAAGTTTGGAAAATCACAATTTTTAAAGTTTTTTTCCTTTGGAGTACCTTTGCAGGAAATTAACAAAACAGTTATTCAGAAAGTTTTTTTTATTAGATACAGGACATAATTACAATTCCAAAATGCATTTACTTATTAAAATGGGTTACTAATTGACAGAGATATGATACTTTAAACACAAGTACTACTGCCCGATGATCCTATAACGCATGGTAGGTATTAACTGCCTGTTTCTCGTTGTCGAAAGCTTTCGTTCACATTATAGACTAATTCAATTAGGCCTGTGGTACACAATATTGAAATTTTACATACCTTTACATTGATGCATGAATAATAAATATACTAAATACCAGTTACAAAGTTTAGGCCATTGTTTGAAATATTCTGATTTAGAGCACCTCATTTTCAGACGAATTCAAGTCACCCGTGTTTCAGAAACAGGCAGTAAAACTAAATAATATTGCCCAAAGGACAACGTTTCAACTTATAATTTATGTTTCGTGTTTGCGTGCAAGCAACAGAAGGAATCAAAATGTTTTCTTTATTTACAGTTATCATCACCAACATTGACACACAAGGGCGTTCCGAAGTTCTCACTTCAACACTTTAGTTCTCCAACGCAGATAGTTCAGCCACGGCTCTGTCGATCCGTTATATTTCCCAGCACAAAATAACAGAATCTTTCACACTCCAGACAATTTAGTTCAAATATCTCAGTCGCTAATTTACCACGTTAAAGAGAAAACGGTATTTCCTTAGATGGTTTAAAATTTGTTTGTTTAAAAAACTAAATACATACTTATTAATAAAAAATGTCAGTGAAATTGCGTAGTGAAAAAAAGGATAAGTGAGTGAAGTTATAAACGTTTATAACTAGCAAAGACACAACCCATTTTTCTTATTGTGAATGGTTAGGATGAAATTAATTTGTAACCTGCTGCGAAAATTTTGCTTTTCCCGGAGAATATTGAAGCAACCACAACAAAATTTGCACATGACATGGAAAAACCCCTGATCTATCCAGAAATGGTGCAACCCTGACGATTCTTTATTCTAGGACATTGTCACAAGGCTGTGAATATTGGAGTGGTTGAGTGGGCATATCCGGAAAACGGCGGGGTGGCATCAATCATGGGGATATCATAAGTAGTCAGGGAGCCAGGGTATCCAACCCTGTCCCCTCTTGTTAGAGATTCGACTTCAGAGTGGGGGTATCCGTAGGGAGAAAATTCAGATTTCATATGGAAAATTCTGGAGAGGACGAGTGGGCATATCGCAAAAACGGCGAGGGTAGCACCAATCATGGGGATATCGTAAGTAGTCTGGGAGCTCCGGTATTCAACCCAGTCCCCACTTTTTTCAGATTCGCTTTCAGAGTTGGCGTAGCCGTACGGGAATATATTGTTATCATTGTCAAATTCTGGAGAGGATGAGTGGACATATCTGAAAAACATACATATCCGGAGCTCCCAGACTACTTATGATATCCCCATGATTGATGCCACTATCGCCGCTTTTCCGATATGCCCACTCATCCTATCCAGAATTTTCTATATGAAATCTGAATTTTCTCCCGACGGATACGCCCACTCTGAAATCGCATAGGAAAAAAGTGGGGACAGGGTTGGATACCCTGGCTCCCTGACTACTTATGACATCCCCATGATTGATGCCAACCCCGCCGTTTTTCCGATATGCCCACTCGTCCTCTCCAGAATTTTCCATATGAAAACTGAATTTTTTCACTACAGATACGCCCACTCAGAAATCGAATCTAAAAAAAGTGGGGACAGGGTTTGATACCGCGGCTCCCAGACTACTTATGGTATCCCCATGATTGATGCCACCCCCGCCGTTTTCCGGATATGCCCACTCAACCACTCCAATATTCACAGCCTTGTGACAATGTCCTAGAATAAAGAATCGTCAGGGTTGCACCATTTCTGGATAGATCAGGGGTTTTTCCATGTCATGTGCAAATTTTGTTGTGGTTGCTTCAATATTTTCCGGGAAAAGCTAAATTTGCGCAGCAGGTTACAAATTAATTTCATCCTAACCATTCACAATAAGCAAAATGGGTTGTGTCTTTGCTAGTTATAAACGTTTATAACTTCACTCACTTAAAAAATATATATATTCAATAGGTGAAACAAAACATCAAATAACGGGTTCAAAACTGCCCTCAAATGGACAAGTCCTCGCAGTATTATTTTATAATATACGTGAAGTGAACTTAACCGGCTCTGCAAGCGCTAATCTCACTATTGGCGAATTCATTATCTTTTGGGAAAAAGCACCAATACCTATAAAATCATTGCCGAACTGTGTAAAAAATCTTTTAAGCTTGTATCAAGATAGGAGAGATTTGCAAGAAAAAAATTCAAAGAAGTCACAACACGTGTTTATGTAGCGTCAAGAGGAGTTTATAAGGAATCTGGACAGTTTATTTGATATTGCGCATGCCGATGCACTTCATTTGATAAAAATAGAAGAAGATGAACTGTTCTTACAACGCCAGAGAGAGCCGGGCCATTTATTTGGAATTATTAGAGAAGAAATCCTCTGAATTAAATATGCTAGTGCTTCCACATCTTTGCTGTTACAAGAACCAGTGTCAGCCGACTCCGCTTCTGAATGTAGCTTATACTCAAATCCACGAGCCGATTTGATAGTTGAGATCGAAAAAACAAGAGTAAAACAAGATACTCGTCGAAACGCAAGGAATTGTCATTACTCCAAAATTAGTAGCTGCATTAGATAGGTATCAATTGAGTGTAAGAGATTCGATGTTTATTATTGAAGCTACTGTTGAGGCACTTGGGTTCAATATTGATGAATTTGCGATAATTAAGTCCTCTATTCAAAGAATTCGAAAAGAGAAAAGGAAGGAACGTGCTGAAGCTATAAAAATTGATTTCCAAAACAATGTACCGCGTGCTGTAATTGTTCACTGGGACGGCAAATTGTTACCCTACTTAGATGCCCGAAAATCTTAAGAAGAACGTTTACCTGTAGTGATTTCTTATGAAAAAGAATAACAATTTATTGCTGTGTCTAAATTGGATAATTTAACACGAAAGGAACAGGCACACGCTGTTTGGGTGGCAAGTTCAGACTGGAGTTATGAGGACAAAGTGCAAGTTATTTGTTGCGATACAACGGCTTCTAACCCAGGTCGATACACTGGGGATTTTGTGTTACTTGCGCAAAAACTAGAAATGGATATTCTAGTTTTCGGTTGCCGCCATCACATATACGAGCTAGTGTTAAAAGGTGTATTCGAAGCTAAATCAACAAGCCCAGATATACCAGTCTTTAAAAACTTTAGAGAGAATTGGAGAGAATATTCTTAAAACAGAATTTTATAAAGAAAAGGTAAAATCATGCCTAACTGATTCTGAAATTGACAACTTACTTCAATTCTAACAGGCTGAACTTACCAAAAAAATTGCCAAAGACGATTATCGCGAGCTGATCGAGCTCTCGATCATATTTTTACGTGGAGATGCAAACAGAATTTAAAATTAGACCACCAGGGGCTATGCACCGCGCCCGATGGATGGCCAGAGCAATCTACATATGCTTTAAAAATGTCACTATACAGTCCTCAGCTAAAATTGAACGCTATTGAAAAAAAAGCAATGTTAGACGTTAGTTTACTTATTGCGACCATTTACGTGAAGCCGTGGCTAAATAGCATGTTGTCCTTCAAAACGCCTTATAATGATTTGTGTTTCTTGAAGTCGTTAAACGCTTACGAAAACGTAGACGAGACCATTTCATAAAACGGTGTTATTAACCATTAATATTTTAAGAAAAAATCTTAATGATTTCATATCAGCCAAAAGCAAGTCATTCTTCTCGCGATTTAACATGGACGATAGATTTCTCAGGTGTCATCCCTTTTCATGCATGAAGAACACCGGGTTTTTACATGTCAAAAATACCGTCTTAATGCCAAGAGCATTAAATGATACAGCTGAAATAGGAGTAAAACTAATACAGGACTTTCGTGGCTTAATTACAGTTGAGGAGGAACAGAAACATTTTTTATAGCGATGAGTGAAAGAATACAGGAGACTATATCCTGACTGTACTTAGTCTGAGACGTAGCCCGTGTGAACGTAGATAACCTGAAGTCCTTCTCAACGAGGACGACTGAGACATATTCATGTTGCAAGGACCATACTTAAGTGGCAGAAATGCCCCAACAGTGATTCACACTAAATTTTTTATTGTAACCCAAATGGTATATGATACATGTATGGGTATTTTTATGTATTCTAATTGAAAATGGTGCTTTTCTGAATCCAGATCTTAGTTCCACGGACGTGACAGTTGTTTCCACGAGGGACAGAAGAGGACATAATTCAGTGACAGAGTCGCCTATATAACGTAAGGCGCATCAATGATCGCATTACCAATATGGTCACTCATTCGTTCCGCCATCTCACTCTAGCAAGCTAACGAAGGGTTCCGATAAGTTTTGTATATTTTAAAAATCACAAAATTTCATAAGCGTAATAATTTATCTATTTTGATCTTCCGTTATAAACGTTGACATGCATCACAATTTAGTGATGGTATCTTTTTGATAAACATTTTTAAATGAATACACCGTCCGACAGTCCATATTACACTTGAACCGGATGATATACGTCTGAAACTATAGGCAAAATGGGATTAATTGGCGTTCTCAGGTTTTCATTTTCTCATCTTGTTGCCCCATAAAAGGACTAAAAATTTTCAAGGGATAACATTTTTCAAAAAGAAAAGTTAAATACTTATTCCCACCCGATATAGGTGTCAAATTAAAGAAGAGAATTATGGCTATTTTTATTATTTTTTTATTTATACCGTTCCAGGATAAAAAAGACTTAAAAAATGTCCTTGAAAAATTAAATCCTTCGAAAATCTCCAACAATTAATACAAAAAAATATATGTAATAGCCTGTATATAGTGTAATACTCCCCAAAATTTCAACATTCTAGCTTTATTAGTTAATTTTTAATAAAAGTTTACACAAAACTCTTCCAGTTAAAAAAGTACTTTATTATATGGAACATAGTAAACAATTTATTTTAACAAGGCGCTACACTTGAACCAGATGATATAAGAGTGAAACTATAAGCTAATCGGACAAAAATGGCATTTTCAGTTTTTCACTTCGTCATCCTGTTGCCCCTTAAAAGGACTACAAAGCTTCAAAGGATAACATTAAAAACAAAATTTAAATTCTTATTGTAACTGTCCAATAAATACATTGAATTTATTTAACGTGTTTTGTAGCAATATTTCTGTAGTAGGTCTTGACATGTTGAAAAATTCAGAGGCTCAAGTTATTTTTGCATTCCGATTTTTCGTAAAACAAAAAAGTGATTAAAAGTAAGTATACGTGATTATGGAGTGCACAAATCGGACCAAGTTTTGTATTCTATCTGGTTTTTAATACCGCCTAAGAAAAAATGTAATATAACGGAAGGTTTTGTAAATTGTTATGAATCATACTTTGTAATAAACCTACTTAAGTCAAAGTGACCAAATTGTGTGTGATTACTGTTACAGAGGTGTCCTACGGTCAAAGAATACTAAACAAACCCATAATTTAATAAAATTTATCTATCCAGTAATAGGGTTACACCGTAGTGAACATTAAGCAGAGTCTTGCTACTTTTGTCAGTCACGACCTCATATCATGGAAGTAAAATATTGTTACAGAGAAGAATTAAATTACTATTGCTGTGAGGGTGTAAAGCCTGCTGAATTTCGTTCAGTATCAAACCCCTTTGCGCCATCTGAAGAACCGCCACAAATCCAGATCACGATGAATTGGAACTTGAATTGAATGATGAACATATTTCTGTATTTGAACCATCACAAAGTCAGTTTGTTTCATTCGAACTTCGTGTTATATCTTCACGACAGCGTTCGAAGGTGCATTCATTTGATCAATGTTTTGAGACAGACGACGAAACTGGTAGAACATAGCACACATTTTTGAAACAATAGCCAAGTCATATGAACCTGATGAATGGCGACTTTTTATAGACAGTTCACTTAAAAGCCTTAAAGGAGTGCTGCTCCATAATGGTAATACTTACCCATCTGTTCCTATTGTTTATGGAACCGACCTCAAAGAGAACTATGATAATATGAAACAAATTCTAATGTTAATAAATCAGGACATTCATCGATGGGTAATTTGTTGCGACCTTAAAGTAGTAGACATTCTCATGGGGCTAAAAAAAGGCTTTGCAAACACCAGTGTTTTCTTTGTCTTTGGGACCGTCGAAGGAGTGAACTACATTATACCGAGCACCAAGGGCAAAATGGTCAAAGGTATAAGATTGGAACAGATAGTGTAGAATATCTGCCACTTGTTCCATCAATTAAAATAATCCTCCCTCCTCTTTATATTAAACTGGGTTTAATAACAAATTTCGTCCAGGCACTTGGCTTTCAAAGTACAGCTATGACGCATTTGAAAACAATTTTTCCAAAACTTAGTGATGCCGATATTGAGGCTGGTATGTATTGATTTATTGATACATGATATTGAATGGCTTATTAATTATTTCGTATAATTTTTTTCAGGAGTTTTCAATGGACCACAATTAAAAAATTTATGAAATGTAAAGAGTTTCAAAACGTATTAATGACGGTACAAAATGAAGCGTGGAATAGTTTCGATGCTGTAATCAATAACTTTTTGGGCAACACCAAACCTGAAAACTACAAAAGTATAGCACAGAACCCTGTCGAATGTTTTGGAAAAATGGGACTTAATATATCCCTGAAAATACATTTTCTGGACAGACATTTGGACTTTTTTCCCGAAAATTTAGGAGATTTTTGTGATGAACACGGTGGAAGATTTTATCGAGATCTCGCCGTTGTAGAGAACCGATTCCGGGGAAAAAATTCAGCCCACTTGTTGGTAGATTACTGTTGGTCAATTTGTCAATTTGAGTTCTTAAGTACCATTCATTTTGAATAAGTATGAATAATGTTAAGCTTTGAAGCTTTGTAGTCCTTTTAAGGGGCAACGAAATGAAAAACTGAAAATACCATTTTAATCATCTGGTTCAAGTGTAACGCATTTTTAAAAAAAAAATTATACTCTGTTCCATATAATAAATTACTTTTTTGCTGGAAGAGTTTTATATAAACTTTTATTAAATATTAACTAATAAAGCTAGTATGTTGAAATTCTGGGGAGTATTACATTATATACAGGCTATTAACATATATTTTTTTCGAATAAATTGTTGGAGATTTTCAAAGGATGTTAAAGGATTTAATTTTTCAAGCAAATTTTTAAGTCTTTTATATCCTGTCAGTAGAATGGATGAAGATGAACCAGCGCGAAGGCTTTTCGAAATCGAACTCGAAGGAAGACGAAAAATAGGAAGACCAAGACTCCGCTGGAGGGATCAGGTTGAAGAATCCCTGCGTACACTTGGTATTGCCAACTGGAGAGATAAAGCAAAAGATCGAACTGGTTGGCGAAATATGTTATCTTCGTTTTGTAAGGTCCCTGACCCCCCGGGGTTGTCCGAGACCAGATAAGTAAGTAAGTATATCCTGGAACGGTATAAATAAGAAAATAATAAAAATAACCATAATTCTCTCCTTTAATTTGACAGCCTATATCGGTATCGCAGGGTGCGAATAAGTACTATTTAAATATTTTTGGAAAAATGTTATCCCTTGAAAATTTGTAGTCCTTTTATGAGGCAATAGGATGAGAAAAAGAAAAACTGAAAACGCCAATTAACTCCATTTTGCCAATAGTTTCAGACATATATCATCCGGTTCAAGTGTAACGACTGTTTTTTAAATTGTCATACGGTGATATCAGTGACATGTATACATTTTATGTTTAACATAAATTGACTTTTTAACAGGATCGGCCCTCCGTACATCAAAAACTACTAGGATGGCTGTTTTATGAGTCAATTCAAACAGTGTGAATTATAGGATTAGAACACCGTTATCCCATATATCTAAATTAACTCCAAATAATACGCCGCAGAAAAAAATCATCTTGTCACCCTGTGTAATCATTTACTCCCGTAAATGTTATCTTCCTCAGTACGATACCATTATTGTCACAATAGTATTTCACTACCCGAAAATATTTCTTTGTGTGTTACTTTGTCGGTTTATAAACCCAAACATGTTTCTTCTTGTGGAAATTGGATTTCTTATCTATAATTTCATCAGTTTGCGGGCAGTATTGTCTTCTCCCATGTCTCATGTCATTGTTCCTCTCAATTTGCCGTCAGCGTTGAAAAATATTAACTACATAAGTAATTAAACAGGGAGATAATAGACAACTACATTGTATTCTATTCATAAATAAGGCAATATCTGCTGTCATTAGCCCGCTGTGCTCTATAGACACAAAAATCCTTTGCAACACATTTTAAACAGCATCTGTAGACATACATAGATATGTAAGGCATTAACATTTCATTCAGAGATAATTGCTAATTAATGAGTGGGAGTTTTTAAAATTGCCTATTGTTCCTTTATGTTGGAGGACAACAATTGATAATATTGGGCCAAGTTGTTGGCTGTAATGATGAGCACATTATCTACATAGTGGTGCTGATTGTAAAATTAACCATTCGCGCTTAAAATTTGCGAACAAAGGCAGGTCATTACAATTGTTCAAACGGGATAGTGAGTCATCTTACGTCAATGTGGTTGTACATTTTTACCTGTGGGAATTGAATACTCTAAGGTTTGTCCAGAATTATTCGTATTAATTTAACAGCTTAAAGTAGAAGAGCATAAAGTTGGCCACAAAGAATATAAAACTGCCCTAAGCATTTCCTTTAAAAATCGAAATACTTAAATGAAATTTAAAATTCATTTTTAAAAAAGTTGATTTAATGCGGTTTCTGAATCTTAGCCGAAATTTTCAACAAAAGATTCTATTTACTCAACCCTTAAAAGACCAAGGACACCGATTTTGTGAAAAAATTGTACACGTTAATTTAAATTGTTTTAAATTTTAATAAATAATTTAAATAAGTTTTTTTTAGATAAAGTTGTAATATTCATTGGGTTCACTAGTACAGGGTTGACCATTTAAAACTTTCGCATCTGGCAACCCTATAGCTTTTTCTTTGGTTTGGCTGGACTAATGCCTTGTTTCCACTACAGAATTATTCGTAATTCGCTCTCTCATTCGTAATTCAATCTCCAAATACAAACCGAATTACGTAATTCACCATACAAAATTTTGAGAGCGAATTACCTTGTTTGTAGGTAATTCAGTTTGAATTACCTTATGAATTACAAACAAAACATTGCCATCTCTAGTATTTATCGAAATTTTATCGCAACTGTTGTCAGAAACAAACAAAAAAAAAAGAAAAATAAATTTAAACCATTTAACAATAAACAACGGATGCTAAAAAGTAAATTACTAAAAAAAAAAGATAAAAAATATATAATATTAAATATAGAATGGTTGTTAGATATCCAAAATTGTGTTTTAATATTTAGTCACTTTTTGTTGTTGCCATTTTATTTATTTTATTTATTTAATTATTTCAATAACCGAGCCCATAAGGCCATATGTGGTTACAAATTTCTACTCTATTTTAAGAATTATTCTATTTTAAGAATTATTGAAACAAAACAAATAAAAAAAGTAAACAACTGTTCGATCGAATTATGTATATGTAGTGGAAACAGGGTAATTCGGAATAGTAATTAAAAGAGCGAATTAAGTAATTGGCGCTGTAGTGGGAACATGGCATAAGTGTATTAAGCTAAAAGGAGATTATGTTGAAATATAAATTTTTTTTGGCAAAAACACTGTGTTTCATTCAAAAAGTCACAGTCTTATTGATACGCCTCGTAGAAACAGTTATAATTTAAAAATATCATATCTATGTTTAAGTTAGTGTGTGTCATCCACAATAATAGTTCCTCAAAACAAGTGTTCATAATTTTTTCCGTGTTTGTGAAGGCGTCAATGGAGACGTCAAATTCAACGATTGTGTTTAAAAGTACCGCTTCACCTCAATTTATGGTAATACTAGGAAAATAAAAAAATACAAACTATTCAGAAACTTGTGTGGTGAGATATATCAAGTGAGCATAGTCGTCTTATCGATAACTGTAAAATATGCTTACACTTTAATGGCATTCTTTTGATTTCGTATAAAAAATATATGTCACCTTTGTTTTATTGAAAAAAAAAACATCGAATGCACGAGAACATAAATTGAATAACATTAAACAAGAAGATTTTTAATTTCAATCTAACTCCCACCATAACTTTTGCTATGGTTTGTTCTTCTAAACACGAAAATCAATATGACAAAATGTTAGAACGTTAGGCTTTTTTTTAATATTTTGCAATATTTCTCACATTAGTGCTAAACATACCTTTCATACTTTTGAAGTTTTAAATAACTGGTTTTTCAATAAGAGCGCTACAAAAGTTTTTTAATTAAAACAAAACCAGTTTTAGATACCAATGAAATTCTTTATTCCTGTGAAAGTTCGTTCGATGCCATTATGTATGGAACTCGATTTCTTTTGCATGGCCACCACGGGCACGCTTGCAGAAGTCCAGATGCTGAACCCAATTTTCGACGGTTTTCAAGCATAAATCGGCCGATACTGCTGCAATTTCACGTTCGATATTCGTACGAAGTTCATCAATCGTCGCTGGCTTGTTGGCATAGACCATGGACTGACGTAAGCCCCACAGGAAATAATCTAACGGCGTCAAATTGCACGATCGAGGCGGCCAATCGACTGGGCCATTTCGTGAGATAACACGTTCACCAAACTTGGTTTCCTCTTGGAACCACATGTCCTCCAAGTCCATATTATCCAATAGGGGCCACAACTATTCGGTTATCATTGAACGGTAGCGATTCGCATTCACAGTAATGTGCCGGTCTTAGTCATCACCGAAGAAGTACGGCCCAATGACGCCGCCGGCCCATAAACCGCACCAAACCGTAATTTTTTCGGGACGCAATGATGACTCATGGATTACGTGTGGATTGCTGTCTGACCAATAACGCATATTTTGTTTATTGACGAAGCCATTCAGCCAGAAATGAGCCTCATCGCTGTAGATGATTTTCCGATGAAAATCCGAATCATTTTCATGATGTTCATTTCACGAACATACGACGTTTATGGTGGTCAAGCGGCTTCAGTCCTTCCGTCAATTTGATCTTGTAAGGATGTAGGCCAAGATCTTTTCGCAAAATTCGCCACAACGACGTCACAGAGATGCCCAACGCTTGAGAACGACATGTGAGAGACACATTTGGGCTTTCTTGAACTGAAGCTTCAGCGGCAGCAGTATTCTCGACACTACGGGCACTTTTTTGTCTCACTGGCACGGGAATATTTTGTACTGTGCCTGTGGATTCAAATTTTTCCACTACACGCTCAATTGTTGATCTGGTAAGACGATTATGACGACCACAAATTGGACGTAGCGCTCTTAAAGTTGAGGCCACTGACTCCATATTTCGGTAGTAAATTTTAATAATTTCGACTCGTTGTTGGCTCGTATATCTTTCCATGATGAAATGGCAAACCTTACTGAAGAGAAATATCAAAAGAGCGGGAAAAAATATGGCGTCGATTTACTTTGGTAGCATCTCTGTTAAAAAACCCTTTATGTTTATTGATTCGTGCACGATCAACTGCACCGTGTGCATTAGCTAAGGCCAAAATAACAACGGCATAACACAGAATCTTGTAACTAGGGCCAACGTGGCTATATACCGACAATGACTCGAACATTGCTGCTGAGAACAATGGACCTCACCATTGGGGAGTTGGTGAACAACTATTTCCTTAAAGGGGACCTCGGAGAAACACATTGTTTGCCATCCTTATATAATGACAGTGGCCGTCGGTGGTGCAATGGCCAGATGGAGAAGCGGAGAGTATGGGAAAGACGCATTCTTGTGAGCTGCTTGGGCTTGCGGAAAATATGATCTGACGATGACTCGTGGACTTCACCATCCTGTAGGTAAATTTACAGGATGGTAGATTTTGACCGAATTGACATATTTCTAGTTAGGTGTGCGCTGGCTTTTCTGGAGAGGTCGGCCTCTTTGTACAATGTTTTAGTTAGAAATAGTCTGGACCATGACGGGGATCTGGGAGGACAGTTTGAGGGAAATTATTGACCGCCTATTGGCCTGGAGGGACTGAATATTATTGTTATTTGTCGACGATAGGCTACTCTTTTATCGTAGAAGAATAGGGACGATTGGCATTGGTGACACTGTTTATATTATATCTCAGTGACCGCACCTTACCTTGTAAATATTGTAAATACGTAATGTAAATAGTAGTTTTAAGTGTAAATAGTAGTTACTAACCCTTAATTTTTAGTCTTTAATTTAGTATGTTGATTAACCCCTTTTTAGTTATTCCATTTTGGGGGTACTGCTTGTCAGTTAGATAGTATTTATAGTATGGAAGATATGCAAGCAGCTAAGCTGCAGTATGTAAGTGTATTAAAGTAGATTGAGATAGTTCTAAAAATATTGTTAAATGTTAGAAATAAGAGTATTGACCGATTAATGTTAGATTTAAGTTATTTTCCATCAGATGAATTAATTATCATAATGCAAGCAGAATGTTGAAAAGAAAAGAAAAGGTGGTGCAATGGTTAGTGTGCGCGACTCTTGTACATGAGATCGTGGGTTCGATCCCTGCTCAGACCACCTTACACTGAAAGAAAAACGCTTCATAGCATCAATGAATGGGTTACTTAATGGGTTTACATTGATGCAATGAAAAGTTTCTTTGGTGCTATGAAATGTTACATTACTTCAATGAACTCCTTCATTGCTGCAGTTTTTGAATTTGTGGACCGTCATTAATGCTAAGAAACCTTTTACATTGATGGAATGAAATATGGTTTTCATGTAAAGAGAAAAATTGCAGACATATAATCGACATTGTAAAGTAGAATCTATTACATAGGCCATCCTTTACATTACACACATTTTATTGAATTTTAAAATACTTTTTCTAAAAAAGCAATAATGAGACATCTTTTTTTAATATAATGTACAATTTCATTAATTTTGAACGATTCATTAATTTTGTAAAAGCATAATATGTATGTAGGTACGCTTTGTATAAATGTATGTATTTATGTATGTACAGTAGTTGTGACACAATATATGAGTTCCAGTATGAGATAAGGAATAAATAAGAAATAAATAAAAGGCTGAAATGCAGAATCCCGCGCCATTTAAGAAAAACCCGAAAATCGAGCAAAATAAGGGGAATTCAAAAACCAAACTTTTTTGCCGGCTTGACCATCAATGCAACATATTCATACCATAAATGAACCCGGTTCATACCATCAATGAAACCTCTTCATACTATCAATGAAACCTATTCATACCAACAATGAAACTTGTTCATACCACCCGTTCGTACCGTCAATGAAACGTGTTATACAATCAATGAAATATGTTCATACAATCAATGAAACATATTCAGACCTTCAATGAAACATGTCCAAACCATCAATGAAGCATGTTCATTGCATTAATGAAACATGCTCATAGCATCAATGAAACATGTTCATAGCATCAATGTAACATTTTTATTACATCAATGACTATGTTTCATTAAATCAATGAAACGGTTTATAATATCAATGTAACATATTTTTTTAATACAATGATAATGTTTCATTCCGGTTAGAAAGTTTACATTAATTTCAGGTCTATGAAACATTTTTCGTTTAATGTAACATTGTTCATAGCATTAATGAAGCCCGACATTGGCTCAAAAACAATGACACTTTTCATTGATGCAATGTAAGAATTCATTAATGGTATGAAGGGTTTTCTTTCAGTGTACATTTCATTCGACGAGCCATGAAAATCTTCTCTTAGCCATGAAAATCTTCTCAAAATACCGTTCGGAACCGGTGTAAAACTGTAGGTCCCAATCAGTAAGTGTAAAAACTAGTGAGTGTAAACCAATCCCTTCATGGGATGTAATGGGAAACCATGTTCATGTATATAATGACAACCACCAAAACCGAGGATTTGTCGATAACCTATAACGCAAATTGAATATTCTGAGTAGGGATGATGAAAATAATTCAGGTTCCAAAATGAGTATTTTGGCCCTCGCCTGTGCGAAGTAACAAAGTGTGTACTGAGACTGTGATCGTTCCTATTTCTGTCCCTTGCGTTTTAATGGCGGAGAAGAGTGTTGGACGCCCTTGTTCAAGTTTCTGTTTTCTTGAAGGTGGCAATATCTATGGATGTTTATGTTTAAGTTTGAATTAATTGAAAGTAATCGGTATCACCCAATGGGACTATTTCTACAAGAATACAACTCTGCTTATTTTTTTGCCTTCATGGAAATCGTTCTTTATATTGTTTGTGCTTATGAATTTCTTTACTCTTTAATAAACGTTCAAATAGAAAACATCGTGTGTCGTATATTTACTTAAAATCGTCTCGAACGGGATTTTGGTCCAAACAGGTTATGGGTCCAGGAGCGATATTAAAGGACGGTATTAAAGATCGGAATAAAAAATGAATTCGCTATATCAAATCGAAAAACTTGATGAGAAAAATTATGACGCTTGGTGTATACAGACGAGGAGGGTTTTTAATTCACTCGATTGTATTGCATGCGGAAAAACAAAGAGAGAAGCATAAAATGTGACAGAATGGGATAGATCAGATGAGAAAGCATTGGCCACGGTTACCCTTAGTGTGCAAGCGTCACAGTTGAGCCACCTGAAATTCTGTAAAGGATTCGTTACCAGAATTACAAATTTTGAAAGTGAAGCTTCTAGAAGAATGGGAAAGGAAAAAACAAGATGGAGCAAGAAACAGATATAGCGAGTCACACGCGTACGTTTCAAGGAATAGAAACGACAATGGCACAAAGAAAAGTGAAAAAAGGGGAAAGACTAATTTTAACCCTCCGTCGTACACATGGGTCCGGCCAGACCTTTTTCGATTTTAATTGTAATTTATATACATTAATAATTTAGGTAAAGTCTTGAAACTTATGGCACCCTCCTAAAATTTCATGGCCTATCGATGTATGAAATATTCGAGGAAAAAAATTAATAAATTAATTAACTAAAAAGTAAATATTGATGTGCACATCACATTCGTAACACATGGGTCTGGCCAGACCCACATATATTTCCTATGAAAAGTTACTAAACTTGACCATTTTCGATGGTATTTTTTGATTTCACTTGGTATCATGGAATAATAACTGAAGGTAGATGTATTATAACAGCTGACTAAACTTTTTTTATTTGTTGAAGCACAAACAAAATTGTGTGTTCTTGTTGGGTACAAACAAAATTGCGTATTCTTGTTGGGTACTCAAACAAAAAACCTAGTGCTTCTACCTTGTACCTTGTACCACCTGACTTGGTGTGTTTCAAATGAACGGTATTTTTTATGATCTCTGCCAATTGAGTTGTGATCGTTGAAATAAAGTTACATCAGTTACATAAGTTTACGCGTTGTTTCTTTATTGTTTTAGTGCAAATTGAGCAAAATTAATGAAGAACTAGAATTTATTTATAATACGCGACACCGCAGTGGTAATAATGATGAAGATTTTTACACGCGAATAGCAGAGGCAGTAGCTACTGATTTAGAACGTGAAAGAGCCGCTGAAGATGGCGAAGGATTTGGAGATCCATTCATGGACAACAACGACGATGATGATGCAGATTGTGTGCCAAACGAAGACGATATATCAGATATTGAAAATGATCTGGTCATCGAACCAAACGAAGTGATTGGTAGTGACGACGATGAAGAAGATATAGAGCTACAAGGTGAACAACAAAATGCTGCCGATGATTGTTTCTATGGTAAAGACGGAACAAAATGGGCAAAAAATACCCCGAATAGTGGTATTCGCTTGCGTCAACACAACATTATGCATTTTCGAGCTGGACCAAAGGAGCAAAACTCTATTCCAATTGAGGTGTTCAAGAAATTGTTTACACCAAACATTCAATTCATCATAATAAGTGAAAGAAACCGTTGTGGAAAAGATGAAGTAAATAAATGGAACACATCTAATGCCAATAAAAAACCAAAAGTTTGGAAAGATGTGACCGAAAGTGAATTGGATGCATTCGTCGGAATTCTTTTAGCAGCTGGTGCTTCACACAATAATATGCAAAAGGTGTAGGATTTGTGGCATACAGATAATCTACCTATATTTCGAGCTGCGATGCCTTACCATCGATTCGTTGCATTGACACGATATATTCGTTTTGATGATGGTAGAACACGCTTACATCGATTACGCGACGACAAAGCTGCACCTACCCGAGATATATGGAATTTTTTAACTGAAAATCTCGCCAAAATTTATAGTCCACATGAAAATATTACAATTGATGAGCAACTATTTCCATATCGTGGAAAAACTAAATTTACGGAATATATACCATCGAAACCAGCAAAATACGGTATAAAAGTTTGGTGGGCTTGCGATTCTAAAACCAAATATCCATTGAAAGAAAAATTATACACAGGGCGATAAGAAGGCGAAGAGCGTGAAGTTAATCAAGGCGAAAATGTTTTGTTGCAACTCGCAAGGCCGTATGCAAATAGTGGCCGTACAATTGTGGCTGATAATATTTTTACCACATTGGACGGAGTAAAGAGTCTCACCATACTTGGTCTTGCATCCAATAAAAGGTGTATCCCCGAAGAAATAAGAAAACCTTCCTCTCGTCCTGTTCTTTCATCGTTATTTGGATTTCATGAAAACTTGGTCTCTCTATGCAGCTACGTACCAAAAAAGAACAAGAGTGTAAACTTGCTTTCTACCGTTCATTATACACCACATTGTGAAGGCGATGCAATGAAACCTGAAGCAATTCTGTTTTATAATGCAAATAAAGCCGGCGTCGATTGCATGGATCAAATGCTTACTCATTTTACAACAAAACGATCTACTAAACGATGGACTTTTGCTTTTTTCTGCAACATGTTGGATGTTATGGCATTGGCTGCTTATTGCATTTGCAAAGAAATTTATGGCCTCCAAAAAAACAATGCCAGAAAAAATTTTCTCCAAACGTTATCCAAAACATTGCTAAATTCAAACGTTGAAAACAGGATGAACAACATCCCCATCACCAAACAATTCAGCACTCGATCGGCCATGGAATCATTTCTAGGAAAATAAATAAATGTATGTTTGATTGAAATATCACTTGATATTCGTTTCCATTTTGCCAACTTTCTAGAGCTATTATTTGGACTAAACTTCATATGATTAACCTAATTTTTTCATTTTAGATTCCAGCAGTAGTGCCTAGCTTTAGCGGTGCTGATGTTCTGGCTAAAAAAAAAATTTTGTACGATATGCGCAAAGGGAAATGAAAAAGTGCACAGAAAAACCCGTTTTTTTTTTTTGTTCAAAGTGTACGAATCCAATCCAGTATGTCAACAACATTCAAAAGTTGATTACATTTGTTTTTGCTGCATACCTGGAACTTAGTAGGATTAATGTTATATAAATAGCGTTTATAAACACTATATTTTTTCATAATAAAACACAAAATATGTTTATGTTTATGCTAACAAGTTTTTTCTCTTTTATTTTACATTATATTATTTGTTCAATATTTTTACTTGTGCAGGTAGTTCAGTATAAGCTAAAAACAATAAATATAGAAAATCTACCATTATGGTATCAGTCAACAGTGACGCTAATGAAATAATTTCAACAGAATAGCATCTTTTCCATACAAAAACATTGGAAATACATAGTGGGTCTGGCAAGAACCATGTGTTACGAATGTGACTATCGAAACATGTGTACGACGGAGGGTTAAATGTTTTAAGTGCGGCAAGCGTGGCCATTATGCGGCAAACTGTTACACAAACACACCTAAAGGAGGGGAAAACAGAAAACCGGCACAGCAGTTTACAGTACTAGTGGCGGCAGACGTAAATGTTATTGACAAGTCGACATGGTGTTTAGACAGCGGCGCGACTGAATATATGTATGTGTTGTGGCAAAGCGTATTTCGCTAAAATGGAGAAGCACAACGAGAACATTTACCTAGCAGGGGAAAATCACATAATATCCGAAGGAATATGGGAAATAAGTATGGAAGTCGATAACTACAAAATAGTTCTGCGAAACGTTTTATATGTACCGATAATTAAACTAAATTTTGTATATGTATGCAGATTATGTGAAAACGACTACAAGATAATATTTAATGATAATAAGGCGAAGATATTGGACAAACGAAACGTCGTTATGTTTACAGCAACCAGAAGTCAAAATTTATTTTTAATTAAAGGCGGTTATGAACGTTGCTTCGGGGCGGTGAATGAAAATTCTATTAAATGGCACAATCGTTATGGTCATTTAAATTATCGAAGTCTGCATGAGTTGGCAAGTAAGAATATGGTTTGCGGTATGGAAGATGTGAAATTTACAAGGGACACTCCATGGAAAGTTTGTATGAAAGCACAAATCCACGTGCAACCATTCGGCAACAGTGAAACGCGTTCTGAGCAAATGCTTGATAAAATTCTCTCGGCGGTTTTCAATATTTCTTGACGTTCATTGACGATAAATTGAGACGTGTATTTGTTTATTTCCTAAAACGTAAACAGGAAGTTTTTGAAAAATTTAAGATATTTAAGGAAATTGTAGAGCGTCAAACATCTAAGAAACTAAAAGTTTTAAGAAGCGATAACGGCGGTGAATTTGTCAATAGACAATTTAATTAATATTTGGAGAAAAATTATATAATCCGAAAATTAACAACATTAACATTAACGAAAATTAATACACCCAAGCAAAACGGTGTGGCGGAGCGGGCTAACCGAACAATTGTTGAAATATCACGTGCTATGTTGCTCCAATCAGGTTTAGGTGAATCGTTATGGGCAGAAGCTGTGTCCACGGCAGTTTATATTCGAAACCGGTCGCCTACGAAAATTACTGGAGGTCTTACCCCTTTGGAAGTATTCACCTGTAAGAGACCATCAGTAAAGCATTTTAGAATTTGTGGCTCTGTAGCTATTAGCTTTGGATAAGACAGCTCATAAGAAGTTCCAGTCGAAAGGAATCGAGTATAAAATGGTGGGATACTCATTAACATCTAAAGCATATCGTCTGTTTTATGCTGTGAAACGTGTGGTCGTGGAAAAACGCGATGTTCTGTTTTTTGAACCGGCAACTCCAGAAACCGATGAGACTGTTGATACGACTGATATTTTAGTGGAGTATTCACATAGTAATGAAGCCGGTGCATCTTTGGAGGAGAGCTTGGACGAATAAGATTTTAAAGGCTTTGAGGACGATAATGCAAGTTCCAGCGGCGAAAGTGGAGAATTCCGTGAGTGTGTTGAACATTCAATAGAGGAGGACCAGGTTAGTAGATCAAGTGTTTGTTGACCAGAAACTGAACATACTGGAAAGCCTGACCGACCATAGAAACTACGTAATGTGCTAAACACGATGAATATTTATATGGATGTGGAGACACCTCAAACTGCAGACGAGACAGAGAAAAGTAGTTTGTCCTCCGAATGGAAGCAGTCCATCCAGAGTGAATATAATTCACTTATAGCAAATAAAACGTGGTCGTTGGTGAAACTCCCTGCGGGTAAGAAAGTGATTGGTTGAAAATGGGTATTCACTTTGAAACGAAATAAGAATGGTGGAATTGAGAAATTTAAATCGCGATTAGTCGCAAAGGCTTACGCACAACAGTTTGACGTAAATTACATAGAAATATTCTCATCCGTCATCAGATATGAGACAATACGCATGGTGTTTCTCCTTGCGGCAGAATATAAAATGCATCTTCAACAAATGGATGTTTGTACTGCTTACTTAAATGGTGATTTAGCCGAGGAGGTATACCTGAAGCAGCCGGAAAAATTTGTAAGCAAGAAGCACCCTGACTATGTGCTTAAGTTACATAAGGCAATTTATGGGCTAAAACAATCTGGAAGAGCATTGAATGCCAAGCTGGATGAAGTTCTTCGTGGAATTGGTTTTCTCCGCGTATAAATGACCCATGCTTGTACACAATGTCATAGAAGGATAGATTATGTTTAATAGCTGTCTTTGTTGATAGCTGTCATTGGTTGCCAGGACAAGATGATCATGATGCAAATTTAGGGTTGCATTGCTGAAAATTTTGAATGCATTGACAAGGCTCAGCCTGAATTATTCCTGGGAATGCAAGTGGAAAGAGAGGGCGAAATTGGTACAATAACCGTCAGCCAGTCGTTGTATATAAAGGATTTATTGCAATGGCATCTGCGGTGAAGGAGGCAGCATATTTTAGAAGTTTACTAGATGAGCGTGGTATGCAGAATCAATACACCATTGTACATTATGGAGACAACTTAAGTGCACAACAACTAGCTAAGAACCCGGTATATCACTCACGCAGTGAACATATAGATATCAGATACCATTTTGTGAGAGAGCTTGTTTGTAATAAGACAATTGAATAAAAGTATATGCCTACTGACAAAATGATTGCCGATATTTTAACTAAAAATTTGTCAAAGATGAAATATGAAACTTTTGTAAAAAATTGGGTTTTATTTAAATTTGACATGGGACTATCCGTGGAGGTGGAAAGTTTCTGATAGCCATTCACTTGGGTGTGGCCAGAAATGATTCCTTCATCGGGCAGTCCAAGCAGCTCACAACTTCCACGCAGTATGTCCTGGGCAATGGCTTATTGGAAACTTCCGTTAGCTAGCTAAAGTGAGAAGGCGAAACGAATGAGCAACCTGAGTGGTAATGCGATCACTGATACGTCTCAGGATTATTAGGTGACCCTGTCACTGTAGCTCTTCGAAGTAGTGGACATATTCTTCTGTCCTTTGAAGGCGGATGAGCCAACACCCCTGGTCAACGGCGGATCAAAATTGAGGAAACCAAAATCCAGTTTCGACACACTGCATTCTGGTCAGCGTCTGATCCATAATGGGCGGCTGAAACATAATCATCCTGGCAGTAGGTAAAATGCAAACCACGGTGGGCTGGGTTTGCCTTCCGCCACCGTTATATCGGCAATGAAAATACGCAGAAAATATGATGAACAAAGAAACCCCCCAACTGTTGACGACCCTCGCAAACGTTATAAGGACCATGATTTAAGGATATGTACCTGGAATGTTTTAACGTTATACAGGACTGGTGCCACTTTCCAACTGGCGGATGTCCTCGGAAAATATAAAGCTGACATCACAGCGATCCAGGAAATGCGATGGACAGGATATGGTTGCACCAGAAAGAAAAACTTCGATATTTACTACAGCTGCCATGAGCGTAAGCACGAATTTGGGTGCGGATTTATAGTAGGCTAGAGACTGCGACACCTAGTTTCAAGGTTCAGCCCAGTGAGTGACCGCATAGCCACAATTCGCATCAAAGCGAAAAATTTCAACATCTCGTTAATTTGTGTGCACGCACCGACAGAGGATAAAGATGATGAGGTCAAAGAAACATTTTATGAGCGCCTGGAGGAAGTATATGAACGCTACCCTGACCACGACATTAAGATTATTCTAGGCGATTTTAATGCCAAATTAGGAAAGGAAAGTGTCTTTGGACCAACCATCGGCAATCACAGTCTGCATGATAACACCTCCGATAATGGAATAAGACTGATAGACTTCGCCGCTGCAAAGAACATGGTAGTTAGTAGCACACGATTCCAGCATAAGGACATTCATAAGGCGACCTGGATATCTCCTGATCAACGGACGAAGAACCAGATTGATCACTTGGTAATAGATGGCAGGCACTCTTCTAGTGTAATGGATGTACGTGTGATTCGAGGTGCCAATATCGACTCGGATCATTACCTGGTGGCTGCGAAAGTTCGCACGAGATTGAGCAGGGCGAAAAACGTACGGAGCCGAACACAGGGAAAGTTCGATATTGACAAGCTACGAATACCGGAGATATCAATGTCCTATCGACAGAAACTCCCACTCCTGCTGGAGCAGAATACCCCCCTCCCGAAGACCCAGATGCGCAGTGGAAGCACATCTCCCATTCTTTGGAAATCGCTGCAATGACTGAATTTGGCTATCAAAAACCGCAGAAGGATAAGCCATGGTACGACGAAGAATGTCGCATTGCAACTGATGAAAAAGACGCTGCACGTATGGCAACGAAACAGTCAGTTACGACGCGTGCTGCGAGTGATCGGTACAAGAGGCTGAGAAGGGAGGAAAACCAATTATTTAGGCGAAAAAAATGGCAGTGGGAGCAGAGAGAGACTGAAAGAACCGAAATGTGCAGGATGAATGGTGAATCGCGAAAGTTTTTCCAGAGGGTAAGAAGATCGACCAACGGGCCTAATAATGGGCTGCCCTCCTGCAAGGACGAGAATGGGAATCTGGTGACTGAGAAGCAGTGTGTGCTCAAAATGTGGAGAGACCACTTTTCAGCACTACTCCACTCAGATTCTTTCACTGAAGATCAGGAGGTAATGATAGTGGAAGAAAGTATAGATTGTACCCCCCCAACCAAGACGAGATTAGAACGGCGATCTCCCGCCTGAAGAATAATAAAGCCGCAGTGCGGATGGCCTACCCGCTGAACTTTTTAAGGTAGGTGGCGAAGGACTGATAGCCCACATGCATCAACTGATGCATCTATGCCCGACGACTGGAGTCTCAGTGTATTATGTCCTGTATTCAAAAGGGGTGATCCGTGTGTCTGTTCCAACTATCGCGGTATCAGTCTTTTATCCATCTTGTCGAGCGTATTATGTGAAAGACTAAAGCCAATTATTGAAAACCTGATTGGACCTTATCAGTGTGGTTTTAGACCAGGCAAGTCCACAACTGGCCAAATATTCACGCTACGCCAAATCCTGGAAAAGACCCACGAAAATCAAATCGATACATACCACCTTTTTGTCGATTACAAAGCTGCTTTCGATAGCCCCATACGGGGAAAACTGTACGAAGCTACGTCTGAACTTGGTATTCCGGCAAAACTGATCCGCCCTTGTAGAATGACGCTGACTAGCACCAAATCAGCAGTGAAAGTGGGGAAAGACCTCACTGAGCCATTCTATACCAAGCGAGGACTGAGACAAGGCGACACACTTTCGTACAATCTCTTCAACATCTTAATGGAGATAATAATGAGAAAGTTTGCAGTAAATACGAACAAGACCATTAACACGAAAAGCCATATGTTGGTGGCGTATGCTGACGACATAGACATCATTGGGCGAAATTTGCGAGAGGTTACTGCAGTATTTTCAAGAATCGAAAAGGAATCAGCGAAGGTGGGTCTTGCTGTTAATGAGGGCAAGACAAAATTGATGGTGTCAACGACTAGAGAAACCTCTCGACTTGGTCCGCACTTGAACGTTGACAACCGGTTTAATTTTGAACTGGTAGATGAATTTGTCTACCTTGGATCCGCCGTGAACAAGGACAACAACGTCAGCCTGGAGATAGATAGGAGAATTGTGCTTGCAAATATATGTTATTTTGGGCTCAACAAGCTTTTTAGGAACAAAGCCTTCTCTCGACGGACAAAAGTCCAGCTATATCAGACTCTCATTTTACCTGTCTTGACATATGGCTCCGAAACTTGGGTCGTATCGCAAGCGGATGGAAAACACCTGGGAGTTTTCGAGATAAAAATTCTCCGTAAAATATATGGGCCTGTTAGGGAAAACGGCGAGTACCGATGTCGCTGGAACGCAGAGCTATATAATCTCTATTCTGACGTGGACATAGCTAGACGAATCAAAGTGTGCCAATTGCGTTGGCTAGGCCAGGTTATCAGAATGGATGAAGATGAGCCAGCGCGAAAGAGTTTTGATAACGTACCCGATGGAAGCAGGAAAAGAGGACTACCAAGGCTCCGCTGGAAAGACCATCCCTCCGTATCTTTGGTGTTACCAACTGGCGAGAAAAGGCGAAGGATAGAGCCAGTTGGAAGAATATGTTGAAATTTGTTTAATTTGTTTGTTTAATTAATATGTGTAAGACGTCTGACCTCATGAGGTTGTAATATAGTCAATAAAAGTAAAAAAAAGTATTTAGAAAAATAATCGCATTGAGTAGGAGTGTGTAAGTTTGAATTAATTGATATTTATTGATATAATTATTTATATTGTTTGTACTTATGAATTTCTTTAGTCTTTAATAAACGTTCAAATAGAAAACATCGTGTGTCGTGTATTTACTTAAAATCGTCTCGAACGGGATTTTGGTCCAAACAGTTTACGATCTTGCCACCCGGGAGTAGAATCGCGCAGGGCAAGCCTGCAAAATTATAATCGAAAATGCTGGATGAAGTTTCGCATTTACTGACGGCGAAATGTTGGCCCGGCCCATAGATGGGACTCCATCTGTATTTGCTGGTGACGCTTGGACATAAAGGGAAAATTGTGACAGTGAATTCTAATCCCAGAATAGAAATCAACATGTGATGTGAGGGATGAGTGTATTGTCTGGATGTTTTTGTTCGGAGAAAACAAGCCGATGTACATTAAAGTAGGCCGCCTTCAATTTGCTGCCTTACAAATGTATATCTTTTTAGCGTGGTGCACGGAAAATGCCAAACAGGAATTTCAGTGTGTATCGTATAGTAGTATTGATTCATTCACAGGTTCCTAATGTGTACAAAATCGGATACGGATACGTTCCAAACCCGTTATTGGTCCGCGAAATCCTAAAAAAGCGAAATGTTAGATCTCGAAATCGTTTTGAACCCGTTGGTTGGTTGACAAGGCTGCAAGACAGCACGCTGTCTAGCACACTTAGGCTAAAGAAGCCCATTGTGATACCTGCAGTTTCCTCCATAGCAACTATTGACTAGTCGTCTAGCCAATTTGTCCTTTCAATAAATTTGTCTATGAGACCTACAGGAATATCCTGTAGGGCTACGGTGCTAACTAAATGTGTACCGAATATCCTACTTCTCAGTCCTGCCAGAGCAGGGCAATCCAAGAGAAGGTGTTCCTCGTTCTCTTCCATGCAGCATCTACAGAGAGTAGAGTTTCTATGTCCCAATTTTAGGGCGTGTTTTCCTACCTTCCTATCATTGTGTATAACCTGGCTATCGGCAAGCTAAGTAGTTGGCTAGTCCTCTTCCTTTCCATCTGTGGCCAGAGGACCCTGGGTTCTTTGCAAGTCGAAGTAAGTCTCCACTTGTCCTTGAGCATATTATCGGCCCACTGCTTGATATGCAAACGGCAGGTAGAGATTGGCATACTAACACCTTCTTTTGCCGGAAGAACCTGTGCCGTAGTGCCCTGTCCAGCTAACGCATCCGCTACACAATTGCCTGGAATGTCGCTATGTCCCGGTACCCAGATGAGCCTGATGTCAAAATACTCTGCCATCACCCTAAGTGTTGAGTGGCATTCTTTCACTGTCAGGGACGTAACAAATATGGCTTCCAGGGATTTGATGGCAGCCTGGCTGTCTGTGTAGATACATATTCTCCGGAGGGTTGTGACACTACATTTCAGTAGTTCAGCAACCTCCAGTATGGCGGTAATTTTGAATTTTCATCAAGGAATTCAGAATATATTTCTTTTGAAGAGACCTCCACCAAACTACGATGCCATAGAAAAGTACTGGCCTGACTATTGCCGTATACATAAATCCACATGGTGATCTTAGGAGACAGTCCCCAGCGCTTTACTATCGCCCCTTTACAGCAGTAAAGAGCAACAGACGCCTTTTTCACCCTCTTCTCCACATTCGGTTTCCAAGACAGTTTTCTGTCGAGAATTATTCCCAGATTCTTGACCTTTTCCGTCAACTGTAATTGCACCCCATTAACTGACAGCAGTTCAAATGCGGGTATTTTATATTTCCGAGAGAACAAGATAAGCTCGGTTTTAAGTGAGTTAAGTGGTAGTCCGTTGCTGGCGGTCCAGTTCGAAGTCAAACTAAGTAGACTGGTTGTACGAATGCTAAGTAAATTGAGGTTTCTACCCGTACAGGTGATAGCAATATCATCGCCATAGGCAAAGACCTGGCATACGGCCCTGTCCAATTCAAGAAGCAATTCATTGACAGAAGTTAACCATAATAGTGGAGACAGAACTCCCCCCTGCGGTGTCACCCTGTTAACGTTCCTAGCAATTGTAACAGCACCCCATTCAGCTTTGACGGATCTATCCACAAGATGCTTCTCTATTAGGCGTGTCACTAAGCTGATTCTGTAACCAGCTGATAATCGCCAAAGCTCGAATGTTATTGAAGGCTCCCTCGATGTGCAGGAAGGTCTCCAGAGCGAATACGTTATCCTCAAGAGAGTTTTCTATTATGCTGACTATAGCGCGGAAGCCGTCTCAGTTGACCTGCCCTTTATATAGGTACCCTGAGAACTCGATAGCAGATTATTTGGAAGATTACTTCCAACATTAATGTCCAGTAACCTTTTAAATGTCTTAAGAACAACGGACGAAAATCCTTTGGTTTGACATGAGAGAATTTGGCTACTTTCGGGACAAAAATCACTTTCGTTTGCTTTCAAATGCTAGGGATGATTCCCAGCATGAGGCAGCCCCTGAAGATTTCCTCCAACCAGCTGCACGATAGGTATAGTGCCCCCTGTAGTTGCGCGGGAATTATCCCATCAGGTCCGGCTGATTTATAAGGCTTGAAGCATCTAATAGCCCATATCAGATTCTTTCTGCTCACTATTGAGCGAACTTTTTCTAAGCTAGGTGAGTTTCCGCCTAGCTCTTCTGGCTGATGACCAGCATTCCTGTCGTCGTTGAGAAAGTGGGTATCCAGGAGAATCCCAAGAGACTCTTCAAAGAGAATACGTCCACGTTCCATCGTCTTTCATCAAGAACCCCGCACACGGTGGCTTTTTAGCGAGCACGTATCTTAAGCGTGCAGTCTGGTTGGTTCCCTCAATGGATTCACAGAAGTTTCGCCGGGATTTCCGTTTGGCCTTCTTGATATCACCTTTATATAGATTAAGACTAATGTTGTAAACGTCCCAATCCCTTTGGTCGCCGCTCTTTTGTGCCTTGTTGAAAAGCCGCCTAATGGACGATCTTAGATCCTGAAGCTCAGCGTTCCACCAATGAGGTTTTTTGTTACCCTTGGCAGCATTATAACCATATAATCAGTAAATTTGCCAACTAGTTATTCCAGCTCTGGCACATTAATCGGGAAATTAGGATGGTTACCAAAGAGTTTCCTTAGGCGCCCACGATAGGCGAACCAGTCTGTTTTCCTATAATTTTTAAAAACTTCCTTTTTCAGAGGTTCGATATTTATCTGCAACTGTAGATATCTATGATCAGAAAACTAGTGATCAGAAAGTACGCTCCAATCGGATTCAGTTACATAGTCGGAGCCAAGTAGCAAAGTTAGGTCTAGTACTTCCCTTCTAACCGAAGTTATGAAGGTCGGTTCCTCGCCTCTATTATATATAGTTAAGGTTTCGCTTATAATGAAATTAAAAAGAGACTCACCTCGATCATTGGTGCCGGTACTCGCCCATATTGTGTGGTGCGCGTTGTCATCAGCACCTATAATGTCGCTACAATTCCTTCTTTTTGCCTCCGATACAATATCACGGACGCACTTCGGAGGGTGTGATTCAGTATGGTCGTGCGCCATGTACGATGAAACTAGCCAGATGTCCCGCTGGTCGTGTTCCAGCGAGAGGCTGATGGCGGTTGTATCGCTACCACTACATTTCTGCAATAAACGAGCATTAAATTTGTTTTTAATGAGTATGCAAGATCTTGGCCTACCTGGGGTTGATAGGACGAAGGAGGTCCAATATTCATTGCAACTGATACCACGTATACGATCATTGACCGTCCATGTTTCAGGACCAAAACTACCTGCCGAGAGATTTCTACAGGCTTCTCAAACTTGACCACCTTCCAATCCTTTGCAGGAATGGAGGGATGAACCCAAACCGAATTTGGTCCTTGGACTCCTCTAGGGGCCTTCTACAAGGCGCCATTTATCCTTGGGGATACGTCCATCCTGGGAACCTTCATCCATAACGCCAATGATTAGGCTGTCCTTCGCGACATCACTAAAGGACCTGCCGGGGACTGGCTGGCTTTTATGCCTCTTAGATGAGGGACCAGGTTTAGTATCCTCTCCATTCAACTCTGTCTTTTAGTAGCAGTCAGTGTAAGCTTTGACTTGGACACCTCCCAGATGCCTTTAGCCAGGAGTGAGTGCGGCGACTGGTCGTGCAGAGAGTTGAGTAACCAATACAGGGGCCAGTCGAAGATCAGCTCTCCGCTTCAGAGAGGGGCAGAGATTTTTAGATTTCCCCGTAGTTAGGGAGGGTTGACTACCGCCCACGTTATTCGCATTTGCAGAGACCCCCTTGCGTGTGACCGCAGAAGACTTACGAGCACTAGTGCTCGAGGAGGCTCGGGGGAAGTCACAGGTTTTCCTGAGGCCGAAGACTCTTTAATATTGTTACGAATTTCCTTATTCGTCCTCTTTGAGTTGTTTTATTCCCAATAATAAAACAAGGTTCGTTTTCAATTACGATAATTTCCACGGTATAACATCCTTTTATTTTACTTAAGTATATAGTACAACAGTTTACTTCATTTTCCCAACTGTAATAAGTCTTATATTTTACTATCAAATCGCGTTGCTTACTTTACGGGGTTTAATCACAAACTGAACTATCCATTCCAAAGACCTCCGCTATTTATGCCAACTCACGATACTCAACTGAAGATATATCTAGCGATTTCAAAAACCTTCTAGTCATTGTGGTTCGTTATCTTTGTAGAATCATCTCGAATGGTGGGGAATTATCTTAACTGTGGTGAATTCATTCTACTGGTTTAGCGAGCCGGTACGTTGTTACAATGCATACTTTCAGGCGCAGCACTAACTACCTGTTATTTACATAATGTTAGTAGAGTTATTAAGAGCAAGCAAAAGCTTTTACTTATTCGTAACAATATTATCGTTCATGTTGATTGGGTCTCAACTGGTAGCCGCTATCTACGTCCGTAAAAATGCAATGTGTTCAAAAAGAGGGGCCCGTGGTTGTACATGAAGCAGGGAGTTCCACACGAGGGTTGACACTCCGCCTTATGGGACAGAGTACTCAGAGCCAGGCCGAACTAAAAAGGGAGTCATCTCAACCTCACCATTACCACCAAGTTAACGGTGACGGGTTTCGAACGTATTACAAGACTTGCCGGGTTTTAAAGAGGCGGAGACGAACGGTACCTTAGCCATGAGCCATTTCGACAGAGTGTCACCTCTGCCTACTCAGGTCGCACAGCACAGGACGACAGCTCGAGAGCAGAAAATCAAATAGTTCCGAAAATCGCGAGCCAGGGTCGTAGCAGAGTCTGTGCCAAAGAGGAAGAATATCATTTAGAGTTACCCAGGATACACCGCGAAGAGGCGATCTTCACTGCACCCCTTTCGAACCCGTTACGAGTCAGTAAAATCAGAGTTCATATTTTCTCCCCATGTGTAACCCACACACATCGTCGTTGGGAATGTGTACTGAACGTTTACCCATTACCCCCAGGGTATGGGAAAAATAATGGAGAGCTATCCACGAAAATGTAGAATTACCTATCAGGATTACCCAAAGGGTAATGGGGAAAATAATGGGTAGCTACCCATGACAAAGGGGAATTACCCATCACGATTACACACTACCGTCAGGGTAATGGGGAAAATAATGAGTAGTTACCCACGGCGATGGGTAATGGATTACCCAGGGTAACCCATCCCAATTGTTGAACGAAAATGTGAAAACAGAAGCAGATCGTCCAATCGGAAAAATAACCAATTTTTTAATATTTCTAAGGGTTTTTCATATACTGATCCAATTCGTATGGTAGAATTTTTATTTAAAAAATAGCCAAAATAAGAAAATCGCTAAAATAAGTAAGTGGCTAAAACCTGAAACGGTGCGTTCAATCGAAAAAATAATAAATTTTGTACCTTTAACCAATGGATGTCTTCAATACGGCATCACTTTTTTTTAAATCGCTAAAACAAAAATTTTCAAATACAAAATCACTCAAACACCCTCATGTCTATATCTCGGAAACGGAGCGTCCAATCGAAACCATAACCAATTTTCCGGTTTCTAAAGGGGTTTCATAAACTAATCCTATTCGTAGGGAAAATTTTTTTTTTCAATAAAGTTTCTAAGGGTTTTTCATAAACTGGTCCAATTTTTTTAAAAAAATCGTAAAAAAAAGAAAATCTCTAAAATGAAAAAGCGGCTCTAACACGGAATCGCCCAATCGCAAAAAGAATAAATTTTTTACCTCCATCAGAGGTAATCACTTTTTTTATATAGGTAAAACTAAAATTGTCAAATAAAAAATAGTTAAAACGCCTCAGTTAAAAAAGGTGAAAGGTCAAATAAATAAAAACAATATATAATAAACCAAAATGTACGCGTGATCCCTAATTAAACCAACCATGGCCTTTGATGTCTTGCCATTGATGAGAAGCCCGGAGAAGGAGCGAAGTCTAGTGGGTTGTACTCCCTCAAGCCGAAAGTGAGTAGAAAGAAATTTTCAACCAGAGATGAGTCCAGTGCGTCCGCTGATAAATTCACCCGATCCCAAGAGCCTCATTGTACCGTCCGTCACGAATTATCCAAGTTAATTAATCAGCACTACACCCAGAGAACTAATTGGTTGGACAAAGGTTGTAGTAACTGTAAATTCGGCTGTTACAACCGAATTGGGGTTGCCACAACAGAATTGAGGTTGCCACGACCGAATTTAGTCCTCACAACTGAAATTCGGTTGAAGCAACATCGTTTCGTAATTGATTCGGATTTGAAAACTGAATCTGGAATTATATTCGTTCTGTTACCAAAATTTCGGTTGAAACAACCGAATTGGGAAATAACTCGGATGCAACCACCGAAATTGGCCCCGAATTCGGTTAGAGTAACCGAATGTGGCATCAGTTCAGGATCAATAACTAAATTTGACATCAATTCGGTTGTCACAACCGAAGTAGGTATAATTTCGGTTGTAACTAGAGATGGGCGCGTGCCTAATTTTCTAGGCACTAGCCGACACAAGCACGAAGTTCATATTAACAAACACGAACAGGCACGCACAACTAAATTTTGCCAAAGGCACGGTCGGCACGAGCACGAACTTAGTAATTGCAAACACGCACGTGCACGCACGAAAAAGCACGGTCCCACACGAAAATATAAAAACAATACATACGCTGGAAACATTAGGTAAAAGGGTATTATGTTTAGAGAAATATAAGTACAAACAAAAGGATACGAAACAGAGACAAGCCCCATTGGCATTTTTCGCAGCATACATAACCCACTAATCTCTCACCGCACTCGTTCCTCTGCTGTCTGTATCTCTCTCTCTTACACTCTTCGTTGAGTATTTCTATACACGAGCAATGTTTTTGACGATGTTATTGTATCTAACTATAGAAATTCCAACCAAGTTTAAATACTTAAGCGTGTAAAAATTATGAAATAATCAAGTTATGACACGAGAGAGAAATGCGTTTGAATGAGGAAATGCGTTACGAGGGTTGCCAAATTGCGGACTTTTTTGCTTCTCTATTTGTATTCATCCTCTTTGGCTGCAGCTTACAGAGATTTATTCCATTGGTAACATTGCTAAACACGGAGATAGCAATCATTTCCCCTGACAGAATTTTTTGATCTAGTTGTGTGTGATAAAGCGATAATGAATAATTTCCCAAAATTTAACTGTGTTTTGTTTTGAATATATACTTTCGTGCTTTTTCGTGTCACAGTACTCTCGACTTGCACGCAAAATACACGCAGGATATTTTTGTATGCTGCACAAACACAAACGATGCACACACGAAAGTCATCGTGCATACAGCATAAAGCACGGCCCGTGCCCACCTCTAGTTGTACCTACCGAGCTTGGTTCGGTCGCAATAACCGAATTAACGCTTAAGTCGGTTGCAACGACCGAATTCGGCGTTAATTCGGTTGCTAATACCGAATTTCTCATGAATTCTGTAGGTAAAGGGTTTTTCAACAGAGACGCTACAAAAGTAAATCGACAGGGACAGCAAACGACGCCATATTTTTTCCCGCTCTTTTGACATTTCTCTTCAGTAAGGTTTGCCATTTCATCATGGAAAGATATACGAGCCAACAACGAGTCGAAATTATTAATATTTACTACCGAAATTTGGAGTCAGTGGCCTCAACTTTAAGAGCGGAAAATCATCGGAAATCATCTTCAGCGATGAAGCTCATTTCTGGCTGAATGGCTTCGTCAATAAACAAAATATGCGTTATTGGTCAGACAGCAATCCACACGTAATCCACGAGTCATCATTGCATCCCGAAAAAATTACGGTTCGGTGCGGTTTATGGGCCGGCGGCGTCATTGGGCCGTACTTCTTCCGTGATGATCAAGACCGGCACATTACTGTGAATGCGAATCGCTACCGTTCAATGATAACCGAATATTTTTGTCCCCAATTGGATAATATGGACTTGGAGGACATGTGGTTCCAACAAGACGGCGCCACACAGCGAACGCCACAATCAATTTATTGGAAACCAAGTTTGGTGAACGTGTTATCTCACGAAATGGCCCAGTCGATTGGCCGCCTCGGTAGTGCGATTTGACGCTGTTAGATTATTTCCTGTGGGGCTACGTCAAGTCTATAGTCTATGCCAACAAGGCAGCGACGATTGATGAACTTCGTACGAATATCGAACGTGAAATTGCAGCAGTATCGGCCGATTTATGCTTGAAAACCATCGAAAATTGGGTTCAGCGTCTGGACTTCTGCAAGCGTGCCCGTGGTGGTCATGCAAAAGAAATCGACTTCCATACATAATGGCATCGAACGTACTTTCACAGGAATAAAGAATTTCATTGGTATCTAAAACCGGTTTTGTTTTATTTCAAAAAAACTTTTGTAGCGCTCTTATTGAAAAACCCGTTATAACTGAATTTAATTTTTAATTCGGTTACCACAACAAAATTCTATGTATTTAAAATTTGACGTTTAAAATTATAAAAACAAATATTATATTAAAACAATTTAAATAATGTATAATATCAAGATTTTTTTGTGGTTTTAAGGAAGGTAAGTAAAAATATTGTAGTTATGCTTTTTGTATTAAATCGTCATATTTTGCAGAAAATGCTGAAGCAGATGTTAAAAACAGTTTTGAAACTTTTCAAGGTTGATCGTTGGAAATATGCTGCAATCATCTGTATATGAAATGGTTTAGGACCTAAATCAACAGATTGAAAACACTAAAAAAAAGTCGGTAGTGACATGAAAAACAAATGTGTTACCCTAAAGATCACCCTATACATAAATGACTTTGTTTTCTCGCTTTCTATTTTTTTAATAAGAATACAGGAAAATAAATCATTGCTTAATAATAAATAAATTTTGTCAACCTTTAATGAGGCTGTGTCTACCTCTAATGAAGTTGTGTCTACCTCTAATGAAGTTGTGTCAAACTCGAATGAGGTTGTGTCAACCACTAATGAGGTTGTGTCAACCTCGATCGAGGTTGTCTTAATACAAATAAGTCAGCTGTCTCAACCGAATTCTTTCTCTGTGTGTATGTATAGACGAAAAACTAGTTTGAAGTTGTCGCAACTAGACAACAAACATTGAAACTGAAATAAATTGTAAATATTATGTGCCACACTACTGTATCTACCTTTAACATATAGTACATTGAAAATCAGTTCTATGTACTCAAAAGATTTAACGTTGTTGTGCTTTATAGCCAAAGACACACATTTTCAAACTGAGATTAAATTCAATTCAAATTGGAGTCGGAATTGCATTTCACGTAACCACCAATAAGTCTGTGGTAACGCAGAAATACCATTACAATTTCAACTGGATTAGTTGTAATGCACTTAGTGATTCCATTCGTGTGATAGTAATTATTACTAATTACGTACGATGAGCAAAATATAGTACTTTCCTCCATGTGAAAGACTTATGTACATATAGATACTTGTGTATGGGATTCGTTAATGAGGCACGATTTCGTGATAAGCGAAATGATGCGGTAGGAATTCAAATATGTTACATCGAATTTACGACACATGGGTTTTATATGGGTTTTGTATAAATTATATTAAACTAAAACTCGAAAAAGTTCATAAGGAAATCACTTGTGATGAAGATTATTGTATGAGTTTCCACTTTATTGCAGATTTTCGCGACTTTTCCATTTATAAACATCAATATTGTGTGTGTCTTTTAATTTGTCAATTCGAATTCGAGGGGGAACAATAAAAGGTTGTTTACCCTAAATATTGTTACGATGTGTCTCATAATTTATCGTTAACAAACCGGTTTTGTTTTAAGCTCGCATTGCAAATAAAATAGCATTCGCTTAGGTCAGGTTAGGCTATAGTAACTATGAGTTCCTATCATGAAAGCGCATCTAAGTATGTAGCAGTGATGCCGTTTGGAATAGCCACGTGACCCTGAAAAGAAAATAGAAAAAAAAAAAATGTGTTAGTAATATATTCAGGTTACCCAGTTATACCCAATTGATACTGATAGCGTATTTTAGAAACAGACTGAGTCTGATACTGGGTGTAATATCTAACAAAGGCTTTCCCAAGGGTGTCTCCTTTTGTCTGCCAAACCTGGGCACTGTAGGCGTTAGCGGGGGTTTCCGCCATTAGGTTGCTGACGCAGCTACGATTGTAACGCCTTTATTGTATTCCAATGTTAGCAGCGCATGTATACACATCGTCCAGTTATCGGTTATGACCGTTGTCATTTGTGCTATTGTATTTCTGTGCGGAATCATCAAGAACTCTGTTCTTAAACCGTATTATCTAAGCCTAACTAAACTAATCCGTGATATGCGACAAGTGATGAGATACCTCCAGTATGTATCTATCTCGTGGTAGAAGTGGTGATCAATTGCCGCTCTTAGAGTGCTTTTAATTAAGCTTTTAATTAACCTTTCCCGGCTAATTATGGCACGGAAAACCCCCCTAGGGAAAGTCTATTCGTGACGCTGATCTCGTCTAGAAGATTCCAGCATTCTCGAACCAGTATCGATCTGTCCGGGAGAGTTGTATGCTCTTCCCTTCTAGTCAGGGCCGCATTAACCATATCGGGGCCGCTATGCAATGTAATTCTCGGGGCCCCATCTCCCTTTTCTAACCTAATCAAAACAATTTCGGATGGTTGGTGATTTTAAAACGAAAGTAGTTTTGTACAGTACAATATTTTTAAATATTAACTCTTCTAACTTTTTTACATACAAAATCGTTTTAAAAATCTTGAATGATGACCTTTTCCAGAATATTATTTTCAATCCCCATTATCGTCAATGAATTCAAACGGTTACTTTTAATTTCGAAAAGTTTCGTTCTCGTGGAGTTTGATACTATCAGACTTCTATGTAAAAAAAAAAAAAAAAAAATAGCCCGACAAATTCTGATGTTAGAAAATTCTGAACAATTTCGAAGCTCTCACGAAAATTCTCTAGTTTTTCGTACCAAATTCGGTTAAATCATTTTCAGAAGTCGGACTTTTGGTTTATTTTTTCAAATTTATTTCCCACAGTTTCATGATATTTACAGATATTCTGATATTCCTGACCGAATTCGATACGAATTCTGAACGCTGTTTGTGGACGATAGGACATGCTTTTTTCCTTCTCAGTTTGTCGGTTGTCGAAGAGCATTTCTTTGTTAAGTGAGTGTGAATGAACTTTAATTAAAATAAAACTGTTAAAAGCCATTTGTGCCGAATACTTTCAGAAATTCCGAAATCGGAATTTTAAAATTTTCATTTAGAATTCTCTACGATCCCAAAATTAGGCAAGAAATCGTTAAGAAAAATGGGAAAACCAATAATAATTAATAATTTTTAGGTAAGAATTCGGATCCCATTTCGGGAGATATATCAGAATTTCGCTCCGAATTCTGGAAATTTGGTTTGTTGTGAGGCTTGGTTGAAAGGTTGAAAACTATTTCTATCACTATTGTTTGTTTGTTCTTGCCGCTTTTAACGTTTTTCCGAAGTACTTACGGGTCCCTCCGACATTTTCTTCCTGAACGAAAAGATAAATAAATAATTGTGTTACAGTAAACACTTACCTAGTTGAATAAAATAATATAAATATTTTTATTCTGTTCGACCTTTTCGTTATCATGAAATATTCAATATTCTTCGAGCTTGAGGTCAGATTTGTTGTTGTTGTATTAATTTTCCCCGATATTTCGCTACTCCTTTGTGTAGCATCATCAGGAGATATAAACAATATTTAACAATTAAAACAAAATAACAATTGTGAAAAATTTATGTCAATTTAAAAATGTTCAAACAAATTTTCCCGCCTTTTTTCAAAATTTTCTGAAGTTACACAAACAAAAATAATGTTCGTAAAAAGTTCATATAAATTAACCCAAAGAAAAATATTAGATTGATAAACAATTCTTGCTTAAATGGTTCTACTTTTTACTAATTAAATGTCTGTAAATTTGGGCTACATTATCTGTATCTGTTTTATAGTTAATTCTTTTCAATGTTGGTGTAGTAATTATTTATAGCATTTCTAACATATAACGACGTTGTATAATTGTTTTCTTTATTTAAAACCGCTGGATCCTGAAAGTTTGGGTAATGATTTAAACTAGAACAATGGGATGTTAATGATGTTTTCTGTGTAGAAATGTGCCTGTATTTCTGATCTGATTTGTGTCCTGCAATTCGTGTTTTTAGTTTATTTTTTGTAGTCCCTACATATACTTTGTTACAAACCTCGTTGCCATTTCCTTTACATGGTATTTTATATACTATATTACACATATCAAATTTGTCCAAACTATCCTTTGTTTTACTAAATATTCTGCCTATTGTGTTATATGTTTTGTGTGCTATCCTATAATTCTTGTCGTCAAATATTTTTGACTTCGCCAACCTATCTGTTATTCCAGGTATGTACGTTATTGACTTGTACATTTTCGGCTCATCTGTAGTAACCCTGTTCGGTTGTCCTTTATCCTCAAATTGCCTTATCAGTCTGTTGGTAAGATGGTTCGGGAAGTTGTTGTCCTTGAGAATGCTTCTTATCCTTTCCTTATTGACCTTGTGGAATTCTACATCAAAATGAGCTTGATCTGAAAAGATGATTTTTTTTTGGCAAAATCGGCATCTTCTGTAAGTCGATCGCAGGCCCACTTAGCGAAGCGAAAACGCATTGGATGGTCAGTTGGCTTCAACTCCTGCACCAATTGGACTTTGTATGGCGTCATACCAAGGTCTTTATGCAAAATTCATCTCAATGATGTCTCCGAAATGTTCAATTGTTGAGAACTACGGTGAATTATGTTGATGGCGCTTCACGCACACTTTCTGCCACAGCAGCAATATTCTCGGGTGTACGCACTATTTTTGGCTTTTCACGCTTTGGTTTATCGATGAGGATGCCAGTTTCTTTCACTTTTTCACAAGATAACGAACATACGGAGCTGACGGTGCTTCTCTTCTTCCAAAATCCGTACGCAATTTTCGCACACATTCTGCAACATTACCATGATTTTCAAATGCGTTGTTCAAGCGTATACACAACCATATTCGTTCAGCGGAAGGATACAACTAATTATCTGTCAAATCAGACATGAGCTAAGTGTTACCATTCACGAAATATGCACTAGTTGAAAAAAAAACGTTAGATGGCGGACCCTTAACAATTTTGTTTTTTTCAAAAGTTTTAAACAAAATGCAAGAAAATATTTAAAATAACTATGATGAAGGAGGATGAATGTTTTCTTGTTTTATGCTGTGGCGAAGCGACGAAGTTAGTTCTGGAAGAGGAGAAATTTTAAAATCAAATTTGGGCAAGTTCAGCACCACTGGTTTGAGGTAGAACTCATTATTTTAAGCAAAAAATTGTAAATTCCAATTTTGGTGACGGACCCTATTTCCGGAGTTATGGTCCTCCTAAGTGCGGATATACGGGAAGATATTATGCTGAATGAGCCACCCTAAGCGATTTATGTGGCCTCTAATATATTTTTGTTATAAACGAAGTTAAAATAAACTACAAAAATTAAATGCAATTTTTTGATAACTCGCTCAGTTATCGAGATATCCTATGTTGAAATTTTAAAATATTGTCGAATATTTTTTAAATTCCTTTTGTGAGTTTGACAAGCTTGCTCTAAACTCACCTAGCATAATTGTAAGGTCTGACGGAGGAGATTAGAACACCATTTTCAACATTTTCAGTAGCTTCAAAATTCCAAATATGGCCAAACTATCCTGATTAGTCGCAGCTTAGTCGGTTTAGATCCGATTTGAAAAGTTAGTACAGATTAACAGTACAGATTTTAGCTATGTACAGAGTTTTATAGCCTTTGAACAAAATTATGAAAATATTTTTAAAAATTTTTATAATATTTACCAATTCTTCTTTTTAGTTTAATGTTGGTGATTTTTTTCATTTTACAATTTGAGTCGTAAAAGCTGACAACACTGCTTATACCACCTGTTATTTACCATTGTTTGATCTTACAAAAAAGAGAAAACTATTTGCTCTTTAGTGGTCACATTGTGGTCACATTGAGCACATTTTTATTTGATGGCAAATAATTTTGTTGGACCAAAATCAGCTGTTTTGTTGTTTGCCACACAAAAATATTTTGTGGTCAGACCGGGCAGGCTTGCAGAAGTCCAGACGCTGAACCTAATTTTCGACGGTTTTCAAGCATAAATCGGCCGATACTGCTTCAATTTCACGTTCGATATTCGCACGAAGTTCATCAATTGTCGCTGGCTTGTTGGCATAGACCATAGACTTGACGTAGCCCCACAGGAAATAATCTAACGGCGTCAAATCGCACGACCGAGGCGGTCAATCGACTGCGACATTTCGTGAGATAACACGTTCACCAAACTTGGTTTCCAATAAATTGATTGTGGCATTCGCTGTGTGGCTTGTGGCGCCGTCCTGTTGGAACCACATGTCCTCCAAGTCCATAATATCCAATTGGGGCCAAAAATATTCGGTTATCATTGAACGGTAGCGATTCGCATTCACAGTAATGTGCCCGTCTTGACCATCACGGAAGAAGTACGGCCCAATGACGCCGCCGGCCCATAAACCGCACCAAACCGTTATTTTTTTCGGGATGCAATGATGACTCATGGATTACGTGTGGATTGCTGTCTGACCAATAACGCATATTTTGCTTATTGACGAAGCCATTCAGCCAGAAATGAGCCTCATCGCTGAAGATGATTTTCCGATGAAAATCCAAATCATTTTCAAGTTGTTGCTCAGCCCAATTCACGAACATACGACGCTTATGGTGGTCAACAGGCTTCAGTTCTTGCGTCAAATTGATCTTGTAAGGATGTAGGCCAAAATCTTTTCGCAAAATTCGCCACAACGACGTCACAGAGATGCCCAACGCTTGAGAACGACGTGTGAGAGACACATTTGGGCTTTCTTGAACTGAAGTGAACTACGGGCACTTCTTTGTCTCACTGGCACGGGAACATTTTGTACTGTGCCTGTGGATTCAAATTTTTTCACTAGACGCGCAATTGTTGATCAGGTAGGATGATTATGACGACCATAAATTGGACGTAGCGCTCTTAAAGTTGAGGCCACTGACTCCAAATTTCGGTAGTAAATTTTAATAATTTCGACTCGTTGTTGGCTCGTCTATCTTTCCACGATGAAATGGCAAACCTTACTGAAGAGAAATGTCAAAAGAGCGGGGAAAAATATGGCGTCGTTTGCTGTCTCTATCGATTTACTTTTGTAGCGTCTCTGTTGAAAACCCCTTTACAACAACCACGTATGTGATGCTAACGCTATGTGTTGTTTGCATGTGTTCACTTCGATAGATTGCCTTACCCGTGCCTATAGATGTTAACATACATCAATAATATTAACACGGAATCATTAAGACCGAGAGTTAAATTTGTCTTCAAACCAAACCATTTCGTCCTGCATATGTGAATTCAGAACCCGCTTACGAAGTCACGTATATAAACCTCTAGAGGGAAGCAAAATAGCAGGCTGAAAATTGAAACTTTAGAGCATACATATGTGTCGTCGAAACTACCACATGATTTTTCATAAGTAACCACCTGAAAAGAAGCTAATCATAAACCTGAAAATCAGAAACAAATAAATACGCATATGTAACCACCTAATATAATTATGCTATCTTAAAGTTTACTTACCCTATCATTCTCGCCGATACCTTTATAGCTAGTTTGATTTAGCATTATGACCTAATATACTCCGTACATATTCATTTACATACAATTATTCATATGTAGTGTCGTTAGTAAATATATACATGATTTCAGGCATATAAAACCAACAACAAATATCATAAATAAAATTGAATTTAAAACAGTGGTAACCAGCCCATAGCCTCGCGAGGCAGACAGTAATCGTATTTTTCACACATACACGATCGGCAACTTACATGTACACAACAACTATGTTTGATTCGAAGCATCCCAGCGGCGGAAGTCGCAAGGTCTTCCACAAATATGGCATGCGGAATGGTGCTTTTGTAATTCCTTCCTAAAATAAGGCCTGCAGAATGCATGCATTTTTTCATTAGTTATAACCAAGGAGAAGATTTTTACAATTTTTAGAAATTTATTTTCCGGTTCTTTTTAACCGCAATTTAATTGGAAAATTTCATACAAATTTTAAAATTATATTGTTTATTTAATATTTTTCAGGGTATTTTTAAAATTTTCAATTTGAAATTGGGCGTGGTAAAACTTTCTAAGATAGATACATACATACTTAGAAATAAATATGTTGAAGTGGGTAATGATTTTGTGATAAAATAAATTATTTTAGTTTTATTTTTGTTGAACAAAAATAAATTAAAGTAAATGCCTTCTAAGGCCTTCTCTTTGCATGTATCCTAAGGCCTTCTTTAAGCAATGGGCAAGGAAGGCCTTACCACCCAGTCTCATGCAATGTTAAAAAGAAAGGAGGAGGTTATGTGTAGGGAAGGCCGCCCGCATTTTAAAGAAGGCCTGTGTGGTAATGATGTCAGGCCTTCCAGGTCATTGCTTCCGCCGCTGGGATCAGTCTATGCCTGTGCGTTTGCGACCGCACACAAGCACATAATACGTTTGTGTACGTGCATTCGGATTTGACTACCACTAAATTAAAAGTAAGAGGGAAAAACAAAACAAGTAACCATAATGATCATTACCGACTAATGAAATTGTGTATCATTGTAATGATCATATGATTCAAATGTAAACAAAACAGAGCATCGAATGTTGGTGATTGCTAACTTACCACCGTGTAACCACGTATGTGATGCTAACGCTGTGTGTTGTTTGCAAGTGTTCACTTTGATAGATTGCCCTACTAGCGCCTATAGATGTTAACACATCAATAAAAAACTTTTTCATTGTGAAAACCTTTATTGAAGAATCGTTAATAAGCATTACAACACTCTCCTATTAGCTTACCGAAGGTGAGAGAAACTTTCCTGTTCGAAAATACATCACTGCTCTGCATCTGATGCGCAGCTCATTCGTAAATGCAACAATGTATCATCTTATCAAATCAAATTAAATTAGCGTCATAAAAATATCTAACGCACAGATTTTTATTGTTTAATTTAATTAATATTTGTTTATTCGGCCTTTTAATTGGTATTTTCTTTTTTAATTTTTCAAGCTGAAGTCAAACAACAATTAAAAAGCTATTTTAATGTATGAAAAATTTAAAATGGAGAGCACCTGAGGAAGACACCGGTTCTCATTTGCACCTTTATAGTGCACTAACATATACAACTTCAAACACTATATTGAGGTTGGTGAATGGAAATTATTTCCCTTTTCACCGCTGGCAATCTTGAAAGCCCACAATGTTATAAAATTTTAACTTTTTTACTCTGCAATCTTCATTTAGATTGAATTCATTATTAAGTATTTCGAGTCCCACTTATTGCCATATAATTCATTCGAAAACCATCTTGTATGGCTTTGTCTTAAATGTCAATGCAAATTATTCCGTTTCATTTCGATTACCACGAATTCATGCCTAAGTAACAAATCCGATACAAATCTGTTCACGTATTTTACTTTATTCTTCGTACAACCAAGCCATCTACAGTTTTATATCTATTTCTCCGTTAAAGTCGTTTCATTTGAATGAGTTGCGGTTGAATTCATTTGGATATAACAAATATGATCGTTGTATATACATATTTCGTTGAAGTATTTCGTGTCCCACTTATTGCTATATAATTCATTCGAAAACCATTTTGTTTGTATTCGCCTTAAAATTCAATGTAAATTGTTTCAGTCATTCCCGTCTCATTTCGATTACCACGAATTAATGCCCACTTTACACATCCGATATAAATCTGTTCATGTATTTTACTTTATTCTTCGTAAGTACATAATTACTATACAACCAATCCAGATAAAGTTTTATAGCTATTTCTCCGTTAAAATCGATTCATTTGAATGCGGTGCAGTCAAATTCATTCGGTGCGAACAGTATCGGGCTCCTTGAAAAGGTATGTGCTGTGTGTATATTAGGGGTGGACACTTTTTTTGCGCCAAATGCTCTCGGCGTATGATGTAGGGCATGGAAAAAAAAATATATGAAGCCTGTGTTAGATAACACGGGCGCATAGGTCAGACGTAGAATACGTTAGTCATTTTGCAATTAAAATATATGAATTAAATATAATTTTTGATAAATGATTTAAATCTATCAAATTTATCTTTAATTTTTATGTTAAAAACTTAGGATAGTTTTTAACAAAATTTGGGTACACTTTATATCAATTCCGTCGGTGGTGCAATGGTTAGTGTGCGCGGCTCTTGTACATGACATCCTGGGTTCGAACCCGGCTCTGACCACCTTAAAATTTCTTTCGGCGGCGGTCACCTCGCATAGTGACGGCGACACTATCGAGTATCTAGCCATGAAAAAGCTTCTCAAATTACCCTTCGGAATCGGTGTAAAACTGTAGGTCCCAATCAGTGAGTGAAAACTGGAAAGCGCACAGCTCAGTGATTGTGAGAAGTTCTCCCCAGTCCCTTCATGGGATGTAATGGGAAACCATTTATTTATTTATTTTATTTATATCAATTCGATGCACTTTTGAAAACAAGTGTAAATACTGCATGTGGCAACACTGGTTCTGTAATTTTGACATAAAACATGCATTGTCATTATACTTCTTCTCTTTCTCACACTGGTTCTGTGATGAACACACAGATAATCGTACTGCTCTTACACATGATGTTATAATACATAAAATACAAAGCATATGGAAATTAATACAAAATTTGAAGGAGTTAAATTTTGATTTACTTATAGAATCAAAAAAATTATATGTAGCAATATGATTATTTAAATACAAATCAAAAGAAGACATATTAAATATGTTACGACCATACTTGAATTTTCTTCAATGCATGCATAAAGTATTAAAAACTTATAATGAAAGTGACAAACATTTTCTCAAAATTTTGTGCTCCAGATCAACACCCCAACCTTACCGTATAACGTATTCTACGTTAAAATATGAAGAATAGTATTTTTAAATTTTGGGAATTGCAAAAAAACCTTCAGCGCCAAGTACAATTACTTTCACTCACAGCAGATATTTTCAGATTTATTTTTTTTATGGGATTTTTAAAACATTTTTATTTTAAATATTTCTTGTTCGCTGACTCCGAATCCGTAATTCGATCAATAATTGATCATTCCGTTTTTGAGATGTGGCGCTTTTAAAATCGGGTGAGCAAAAGTTTAATTTTATCTTGATTATTAAGATATGCAGGCATTTTTTTCGTTTTATATTTTTCAAGAGCCTGTTCTTAGCTCAGTTTGGTGCGATGATATGGCGATTTTAACGTAGAGTTGGACCGAAACTGGTCATTAGGGGGTTCGCCGCATTTGCTCTGGCACTGTTGCATAGGACATCAATAAATATAATGAAGTGCGCTTTTTCTTTTTTGAAATTGCCAAAGAAACTTCCGCAAACAAATGCAATTCACTTTTACTCAAACCTTATTTTTTACTGGTCTAATGCTGCCCTCAGACGTACCAACAGTTGATTCAACCTGTCATAAGTTGATTCAACTGTTGGTACGTTTGAGGGCAAGTTGAAGTTAGTTGGTCGTCAGTTGAATGAAAAATCAAAATTTTTTGATAATTTGTTGAAGTTTAACCAACTGTTGGTACGTGTGAGGGCAAGCTGTTCAACTTCAGTGTTTTTCTTCATTTTTTCTTGATGTTGATCAAGCAACACATACGCTGTGAGCGCAAGAACGTTGACCGCAAGAAAAAAATAAATAATAAGAAATAAATAAAAAAATAATAAGAAATATATAAATAAATAAATAATAAAAAATAAATAAATAAATAATGATAATAAATAAATAATCATTGAGTGTTTCGTCTGACATTCGCATATAATTTGTATAATCGTTTGCCTAACTATTTTTCAATGTTTTCAAAAGTTTTATTTTTAAATTTTTTTGTAATTTATTTTTTTTATTTTTTTCTTTAATTTTTTATTTTTCGGTAATTATCTCTTCTTCTTCCTCTGAAATTACATCAATTGTTAGTAGCGCTAGGACATCCGAATTCATGTTGACGCTTCAAAAATAATTTTTAAGTGAAGTTGAATGAAAAGTTGATTCAAAAGTTGAAACGTGTGAGGAGAACGACCAACTTTCTTATTCAACTCAAACGTCAAAAGTTGAATCAACTGTTGGTACGTCTGAGGGCAGCATTAAAATAATATCATATTTTGTACTCAACCTCCATTCAGGTTTATTCATGTTTCAAAAAATTTTAAATTGTAACATAGCTAAGAACCGGCACTTGAAAAATATAAAACGACAAAAACATTCCTGGAAATCTTAAAAATCACAAAAAAAATTAATTTCCTCTCACACAACTTTAAAATCGCCACATCACGAAAACTGAATGACCAATTATTGATCAAATAACAGATTCGTAATCAGCGTTCCAAACTTAAGTCACAAATGCCACATGAAAGATTTAAAATTAATTTTTTGCTTAAATTTTAAAAATTTAAAAAAAAATAAAACTGAAAAATCTGGTTTGAGTAAAAGTAATTGCATTTGGCGCGGAAGGGTTTGTTACAATACTAAAATAGTAAAGACGCAGTTCTTTATATTTTTGTATGCTTTATATCATATTGCGAGAGAACTGTGATGTTCGAAAAATGTTAAAAAATTACTAACCCTAGTGTATGTAAAAGATTTAATTCCATGTACTGTTAATGATCTTATAGATTTAATTGATTGTACTGTTAAGATCTTATAGATATTATAAATCAACGAACAGCGGCATACCTGAAACATGTTTATGACACAGGACATCAATTTAAATTTTTTGCTAATTTAAAAAAGGAACTGAAAAGAAATGAAGTCTTCATTGTAGTGGACTTTTCCGAAAATACAAAATACAAAGCGTCCATTTCGGAGCATCAAAAAAGCAAATCTCTCTGCATACTGGAGCTTTTTTTTATAAACATTCCGTGTTAAATACTGTAAAGTGCGTATCGTTTTGCTCAATATCAGAATGCCTGCGACACGATGCATCTGCTTTTGGGCCCACATGCAACCTGTTTTTGAATTTGTCAATAAATTTGTACCAAATGTGAGTAGATTGCACATTCAAAGTGATGGATCTACAACGCAGTATAAGAACAAAACCAATTTTTTCCTTTTCTCACAACATTGCAAATCCAAGAGCATTTAATGTGCTTCCTGGAATTTCAGCACAGCTGGACATGGAAAACGCGTTGCTGATGGAATAGGTGGTACAGTAAAACGTCTATGTGACCAAGCAGTTGCATTTGGGAAAGATGTTACTTCACCCCAATGTATTGTTGACTATTGCAACAAAAAGAAATCAAAGGTAAATGTATTTATTATAAAACATGAAGACATTATACAATTTGATAACCTACTCCCGGCAAATATACAACCAGCGCCGAATTCTATGAAAATTCATCAACTAATTTGGGGAAAAAACCAAAATCACTACTATTTCTAAATCACTTATCCTGCCATCAATGCATCGACAAACCTCCGTGCTCACATTTCGGACTTTACCCATCAAAATATGTATTTGCCTCTATCCATCAAAAAAGAAAAGGGAAAAAGAAAAACAATTCAAAAAAAAAAACAGATAAGCGTTTTCAAACTTTTGAAAAATTCTAAATTTTTAATTCGAAAATAAAATATACTGTCTTAAAAAAGGGTGTTTATTTTGTTATTGCTTGCTTCTTGTATGAGGTATGTATATGGTTCTTTTTGTGTTTCATTGCTTAAAAAAAAAAGGATTAAGTCCACTATTTTTTACAAATTTTAAATCCAATATTTTAAGCACACTTTCGAATTTATACGAAAATGGGAAATTTTTTCCACATATTTTTCAATTTATTTCAGTAAAATAAAGGCCTTGGCAAGCACTACGATTCTGTACCACGCTTTTAAAAATCAGCGCTAAACTCAAATTGTTAGAATTTTTTAAGACAAATAACCGCTATATTTTCCGCGTGCCTTGGAGAAAGTTTTTCACGCAAACAGATTTGGCATGTATAACAACCCCACAATGCGTGGACAAAACAGCATCGATGGCAATCAAAAAAAAAATTTAAAAATTTTTTCAACCCCAAAATTTAAAACATTTTGATTCTGGCCCATATACTTAGCTCTAGAACTTTGAGTATATACAAATATGTTCGTTGTATGTGAATATGTACAATAAGGTGTCATATAATATTATTTATTAAAAGTTCTTCGTTTGCTTGACACAGACAAAAAACTCAAACCTGAGAAAATATCAAAGGGATTTATCGTTGCTAAATCGCAATACGGCGGACTGCTGTGTACTGCGAATCATAAGCGTGAACGAAATTTGGGTCTTACAGAACCAGCGTTGCCGGATTTTTATTTTGAAAAAAGCTAAAGTTTATGAGAAACCCCGCAAAAAAAAAACTAAAAAGTCTAAACAAAACTTAATTTTTCATTTAAAACACCGTGTAGTTTTGGAATAAAAAGTAAAAAGAATTAATAACTTTCGTTTGATCCAATCATTTTAAGAAATCTTCTTGGAACTTCATGCTGAAACAGCATTTTTCGCTTCTTTTCAAACCATAATACAAATTAAATGGGAATATAATTACCTATGTAAAATTATAGTTAGGGCCAGATATAGCGAAATTTTACCTAATTGCCAATATAGAGTTTATAGTCCGAAGTTGTATTCGATTTAAGTTACTAAAAACTCGTTCTACATCTGCATTGGACTAAGGAAGGAATAACAGCTTCAGAACAAAGTCGGCTATTTCTTAAAATTTGTTGTTCCAGCGGCATCTCTATATTAAAATACTTCAGCCTAAAACTTTGTATTATTAGTCGTGTTCTTCCATTTTATAAATTGGATACTAATATACTGGTCTTTTATTCTTTTACCAATAGTTTCCTCGTGCATTTTAAATATGTTTAAAATTAAACTTATATCGTCTTTATCGGTACTTAAAATGTTTTTAACAGAAACAGATCAATGTTTAGTCGGGGAAACTAAAATTAATGAAACATTTACTAAAGTTTGAATCTATGATAATGAAATCAAACTCATACCTCTGTTTTAATTGATTTATTAGTCCAACAATGATAGTCCAACAAACAATTTCTAATTTGTTGTTCATTAGTGGACCTTAATTTGCCTGACGCTTTCAATTTGTTGGCGAAAGTTTCGAATTCAAAGACAAGATAACAATTAAATGAAACATAGGTTTCAAAGTCTCCAGCAAAAACATCAATGTTAGCGTCGTACTGTAAATTTTTCTTAAGAAATTGCATTTCTTCGTCGTTATTGATTGATGTAATATTTGTTGCAATAAGTGCCAAAGTATTAAGAGCTAAAAAAAGACCTGAAAACCTGTGAAAAAAGCTAGAAATTAAGCTTAAAGCTAAATTCAATTTCTCCCGCTAAGCACGTTAAAATAAATCTAAATCTAGCGGGGGAAAAGCTAAATTGGCAACACTGATCAGAACTAAGCTATCCCCACCTACGGCTTTCCAAATAAAACGATCCACACTTAATACTACGCAATGTGGCAACATTTGCTGTAATGGGTGAAAAAAATGCGATACGGCAGCACGTTTGTAGCCAGTGCCAACAAACACATGGTAGCAGCAGATGGTGTTGTAATTGTAATCAGCAACAACAGACATTTTATTTTCGTTCATTCGTTTCAATTGTCAAACTCTACACATATATATAACAACAATACAAGAATACAAAACGGGATAAAAACAAAATACATGATTTTGACAAGTGAAACCAAAAATGTCATGGAAAAAATGTCATCACCTGTTTGAACGACTATACCTGGTAGATAATTCTACCATGATCACTATGTATAACATTTACCGAGCGTTGTTGTGAACAATTTAATTCTAATTTTGTTTTCTATCGGAAATAAAAGTCTATCCTTCAAACTTAAAGATATAAAAGTATACGTAGTCTTCGATTAAACAAAATGATTTAAATGAACTTAAAATGTGTAAGCCATTTTGCAAATTTGTGCTTTAACAAAATTTCTGATAACATTTTCATTCGCAAGAAATGATAACAAAATTTATCAAAGATAACTTTTTGTTGCCCTTTCTTGAAATTTAACATGTGGCAACATTGTCGTGCTCAAGTCGGAATTTAAGTGGGAAAAAGTCACTTAATATCGCTTAGCTGTCCCGTACAAGTTAAGCTATAATTAACTTTAGAGGGGTGAAAAAAACACACTTAGTTTTTGTCAGGGCTTAGACGCCGAGGAAGCCATAATGCGTCCCTCGTTCAATGCAAAAAGGAAAAGGTTTGCCACACTCTTGAAAATGTTCGGCGTATTGGAGAATATTTTCATTGAAAGTAATTTAGCGGTGCAATGATGTGGAACTCTTGAGAAACCTTTCGAGGGAACTTTATAATAAGGCTAAGTCGTTAAGGACTGAACTAGAGTAGAATGTGTGGCATGTAAGTATTATTGGAAAGCGTTACGATCTTCAAAGATGAAGTGTTCAAACATTTATACACCTCCATACACAAACATCCACCATAATAATCAATTTCACATTATTCCTTTGTTAATATGTACACACTATTAGATTGTACTTTTTCATGGAAAAGGTACTTTTAATAGTAACTGATCTTAAACCGAAACTATTTAAGAACATAACATCCTGAAGATCGAATAATTTAAACTTAAACGGAAAAAAGTTTAGTTTAATTATGGTTTTATTTTATTTCATTTAGAGATCTGGCAGATACAACATTTTGTGTGGACAATTTTATTACGTTGGGCTTGTCATCCAATTCGAATATTTAACATAAACATTTCAATTATAACGTTCATTATTGGAATCAGAGTGCGAAGCGAAAAGGCATCTGCATTACCTGCTTCGTATCTGATTCCAGATGCGCATTAGATGCAGAGCTATGATGCAGTTACGAACAGACACAACTTGTTTGTTTATATGTGATGCATTAGTTACACAGTAAATGCTCTGGGGAGGAAATCCCAAATCCGATCATACAGCCAGTTCAAGATTTCGTTGGACTGAATTCGATTTGTGACTTTTTAGGAGTTTGGAGCCATGTTTGACATTTTACCTGGCTGGTCAACCCGACAACTGCCATAAACCTCTACCGCTCACAATGAAACTTTTTCCGTGACTATTATTTTCTCTAACTTGGTTTGGGATTGAAAGAAGTTGTTGGGACCACGCCTCTATCACATCCAGAACTACCCCAAAAGTTGCATTAAGGACAAATGTAGTATATACGAGTACGAGGGGTCGTAGAACAAAACGTTGTTTTTTGATTATTTCAAAATGTTGGAAAATTCATCCGATTATTCGACTAAATTACGACATTTGCCCATCTCTAGTTATAGTCTCTAGTCTATGAGAAGAGAAAAAAAATTGTGAAATACAATTTTTTTTTGCGACAAAGGCTCATCGCGATTCTTGTTCTATGGGTCATTTGAAGAAAGTTTGCCGAAGAAACCATAGTTCTAAAATGAATTTCGTGGGCCCGGATTTTTCGAAATATGGTTTTTTTAACTTTTCAATAATCGAGTTAGATTTTGGACTAAAAAGGCAAAATAATATTATATTTCTTCTACTTAAATGTGTATTTGGGGTATTCTGCTTCGACGAATCCAGAGGGCGCTTTTGCCCATTTTCTGTTATTTTATCGCGTTTTTTGGAGAAAATTTACGAAATTGTTGTCAAACTTGACGAATTTTTGAGTTTCTCATAATGCAGTCCCAAATTTTAAATAGCTCATAATGTTCAGCGCTATAATTTAGGGGGGGTATTTATGCACGACCTATATCGATTTCATTCAATGTAAGACAAGGAATGAAAAAAACATATATCATTCATTCCATGAGAAAACGCCACAAATCTGACCGAAGGTCTTCCGATTTTCTTCAAATTTTGCACGGAGAGACTCTATGGAGCCAAATATACATTTGCGTTTTTAGATTTTTAAAATTGTCAAAGATCGCGATTTTATTAGCGTTTTTCATTTTTCAAAAAGTTAAAAAAATGGAAAAAGTAGTGAACTTTGAAGAGCCAAAAAAATAAAAAAAAAATTATTTGTACTTTGTTAATTTATTTGGCTCGCATGCGCCCACGTCTTATCTTGATGAAAATCACGAAGAAGTAAAAAACAAACTTACTGAATTTGGCAGGTTACAGATGTACCAAACATTTTTGTACATATCGAGTCATCTCGCTCCAACTAATAGTTTGATTCGATCTTTGCTACTTTTGCTTGTCACAGAATTGTACACACATATGTACAAATGTGTACATAGGTGTGTATACACGCTGAACACAATACATGATGAAATAGGGAAGAAGTATTTCATCATCCAATTCTAGTAGCATGTAGTTTCCTAGGAATAAGTATTTGGCATCAAAAAGTAAGCCTACTTACAAAAAAATCAAAAGAAAAACAATTTTTTTTCCGTACATTAGAATTTTTTGCAAAGTGCATCCAAAATAGCATTTATATTACAAGTAATTGCATTCGCATTATTCTCAATCAGCATTATTTTAGAAAAACACACTTTAAATGACAACAATACCTTACAGTAACTTTTTAAATAATAGTAATGCGACACAAACTGTTTAAAATATAGCAATTCAAAGTTACATACCAAATAAATTTCTTTCATATTTTGTACAAACATTTTCAAAATCGTAAAAAAAATTAAATTTTATTTTGTTTTATATGAAAAATCAAGTGAGTCTTTTTTTAAAAAATCATTACAAATAGTAAGCTGCCTTGTCCCAAAAAAAGATTACTTGTCTTTTTTATAAAAAATTCTGAATTTTGCAATGATGTTAAATTTTTTAAAATCATAGGGGGAAAAAGAAGTGGAAAATGCATTCAAAAAGTGCAGTTGCTATAAAAATGCATTTCTGAAATCAAGCCCTCATTTTTAGAGCACGGATTCTACAAATAGACAACCGTATCATTCAGAAACTTTTTAAATTTTTGAAAAAGCCCATCTACTTAAAAAAATATAGCTCTCCAAACTTCACAACTTTTTTCATTTTTTTAGGGTTTTCAGAAATGAAAAACGCGAATAAAATCGCGAGTTTTTTAAATTTCACATATCTGATAATGGGATTCTCTTAATGGCTCCATAGAGTCTCTCTGTTGTCAATATAAACAAAATCGGAGGATTGAATTCAGAAAATCACTTATTTTCAACTTTCATTCCTGGAACGAATGATATATGTTTATTTTATTTTACTTTAATTTTTTTAGAAACTCATGCATAGAACTGCAAAACCCACCCTGATTAAGCAAGGCACGCAACCCGTTTCTTTTTCGTACACACATTTAGTTATTGTTTTTTCTTTTAAATTCGCGGAATACGAATGTCATTACTATCCTGCTTTGCCAAAATGTATTCATTGGCTCTTTATTCCTTCGGAATTTCCCAAATGATATTTTTTGGTTTGTGTGTTGTTCATGCAACCCTTTTCGTTTTCATACACACATGTTGTTATACCTACTACCTACACACCCTACTATCGTACGTTAATGTTTGCTTCGAACTGTAATATAAAGGCCATTCGAACAAAAGTATTGAATAGTATAGAGAACTTATTACACTCTCTTTCCTCTTTCATGTAGAGAGTCTGAGAAAATGAGCATAAACGAGCCTTATTTTCTTTATAGAATATTTCGATATAAATGCACCATTTCGACAATGTTATTACATAAAACAATACAAAAAGCAGAAACGTTTCAAAAGGCATCAACGTTTCACATGAAAATTATGAATGGACCAAGTTATGACAAAAAGAGAGTAATACGATTTGAATCATTCGCCAGATGTCGACAGTGCATTTGAGTCGTAAAATTGGTTCCATGATTTCTCTATACTATTCAACAGTGATGCCAACTTTGCAGAAACGAAAAGCGCAAGTTTCCCACAAAGTGCTAAAACACGTCAAATAACGAAAACGACTACAGAAACCCCAAAAGTGCTAAAACGCGCTTAATATATAAGAGGTTTTTCACTAGGGACAGTTAGATTTTGACAGTTCACGGCGGTTATGTTCTCAGCGACAGCCATTTTCGATCAATATGTAGACCAACAAGCATTGTCCGATTTAGGACAATACCAAACATTACCAAGTGGCAAGACATGCACAGAATGTTTGAGCGACCGCTATTCCCTACTTAATGTAATTGAAAGGGCTTTTAAATAAACAAACAAAAATCGGTGACGTCTCAACCGCAACTTTTTTTTTTATTAAATTTTAGCAGCCCGTTTGGAAAATCCTTTCAGATGTCCAACCGAAGAAAGTGCAGATTTGACGGATGCACCATTTTTGTTTTTCTGTTCCATCGACAAGATTAAATGGAAACTCTATGGTTGTACCAACTGAATACAGTCTGGCTCCATTTCATTAACATGTTTTTTGTGTTAGAATGGTTTGTTATATCGATGTCGGCCACATCTGATCGACTATGATGTTGGAAATTCATAGAAAACAGAGTAGATATGTGATAGAGCGATAAGCAAACCATGTAGCAATCTAAGCTTAAATAGCATTTAATTGATAATAATGAAATCTAGATTATATTTTACCTGATGTACAACAGCAACTCAAACTCGATGAAATTTCCTACTAACTCGACGTTCGCAAGAGAACGTTAAGAAAGGAATGGAGACTCTTATGAATTTCTCTATGGTTCGGCTTTTGGGTGTCTCTCCACTTGAGAATTTATAAGTATTAATATGAATATATTTCTACTTCGCCCATCAGCCACGGAAATGCATGAACCCTTAGCAACAAAAATGTCACTTTACAGCGAGAATTTCCAAAATCAAAAGAAAAATTAACATTCTTTAGCAAAATCAGGGTGAAATACAAAAGGCTTAAGGGCTAAATTAAAACGAAAAATGCTTGCACATTATGCGTTTTTTGGAAAAAAGCTCCAATGACATACTATTCGCGTTTTGCAAGGTCGGAAAGTGCTAACTCTAGCCCCAAAAGAGCTAAGTTGCCAACACTGCTATTCAATACTCTTTGGCGACGACGACCTGCTTGTTTGTTCGCTGCCGCTACATCAATACCATCATACTTATTTTCAGGCAGAGACTATTGTTGTATAACAACCACGTATGTGATGCTAACGCTGTGTGTTGTTTGCATGTGTTCACTTTGATAGATTGTCCTACCTCTGATGTCCTAACACATACAAAATAAAACAAGAATAACAAAGTGAAAAAGATTAAACAATTAAATAAATATTCTTTGTGATACGAAAAATGTTTTATGTTACAGCCAGAAAAATTTTTTGTACAAATAGTTTCTCTCAGTTACAGCCAGAAACATAATTTTGTTAAAAAAAAGTATATACTTTTATACACTTTACTGTGCTTTAATATGTTTGAGCGGAGTGGACTGCATTGGCGATTTTTCTCCCAACGGGTTGTTGCTGGAACACAGGGGAATTCAACGTGGAAATAAATAAGTTAATGGGGCGTCCTTCTAATTGGGAGAAATTAGTGAGTCAGAAAAGTAGTGAAAAACAAAGAGTTTTGCGGTTAAACCAAAGTGGTGTTTTATTGCGGGGAAAAGGGCTGATGCTCACCTTAAGAATGCAGCTGAGAAAGTAAAAGTTTTACAATATTCAGGGTCGAATGTAACTTCATTGTAGCAGGTATAGATTTTGACGTTATTTCACCATAGTGTGGTAACTTTAAGTACAATTCATTTTGTATAATAGTTTAGAAAAATTCAACGATGGCATTTTAAGTACAATTTAAAGTATAATTCATAAAATAATGACAATTTATATTCTTATTTAAAAACATTTATGTGTGTCTAAATTTTAGTTTAGATACTTTACATAATGGTAAATTCAAAAAGTTACATCCTAATAAATTCAAAGAGGTACCTAGTGACAAATTCAATGCTACAACACACAATCTTCGGTGAAACGTTCTACACTTTACTACTTAAATGTCTAAAAAATCAGCTTGAAAGTTTATTCTCTTCGCTATTGGAATCCTTATTATTTGTAACATTTCTAACATAAAGGCTCGTTCACAATGATAGCAACAAATTCAACAGGCGTTCACAATGCAAGCAACAAATTTGTTCGAATAAGTTCGAAAAAAACAGCTGACTGGCAACATTGTTTACATTATACAGCAGTATACATATTTGGGGATTGAAAACAATGGAGAATTGCAATACAATATTGCAAAATAGAAAAATTAAATGTGAGACACGGACCTCAGATTTGTACCACTACCCGGAGCAAAAAGTATTAAGTGTTTTTCTTTAGAAAACTTTTCAAATTTTTCTATAGAAGAGTTTTAAAATTTTTCTATAGAAAAGTTGTCAAATTTTTCTATAGAAATGTTTTAAAATTTTCTTCCGAAAAGTTTTAAAATTTTTCTATAGAAATGTTTTAAAATTTTTCTATAGAAAAATTGTAAAATTTTATAGAAATCTTTTAAAAATTTTTTTATAGAATTGTTTTAAAATTATTCTATAGAAATGTTCTCAAATTTTCTCAAATTTTTCTATAGAAAAGTTTTAAAATTTTTCTATAGAAAAGTTTTAAAATTTTTCTATGGAAATATTTTAAAATTTTTCTATAGAAATATTTTTAAATTTTTCTTTAGAAATGTTTTCAAATTTTTCTATAGAAATGTTTAGCAACTCATGTTCCATAATATGTCATGGCCTAGGTCGGTTTCGATAAACCTGAAAATGTCAGCTTTTTCTAAACTATTTTCTTTTGTTTATTAATAAAATTGGCGCGAACTATACTTACTACAAACAACTACATATTTCACATTTGCATCAGCTGATTTGTTCGAAAGCCAGCGACAGTGTTGTATTCGTGGTAATAAAAAAATATAATTATATGTGAAATTATTGTTATTGGCAGATTCTACAGATAATATTATACATTAAAATGTTTGTTTTGATACAAAATGTTTACATTTTCATTCATACTTTCAAGTTTTAAAACAAAATTCGAAGTAGAGCGCCCCTAGCGGTCAGTAGAATAAACTGATTCGAACAAATTCCAATTTGAAGTAGAACCTACTTCTATGACAAATTTGAATTCCAATTTCACGAAATACATGAGATGGCATTATATGCAATACTGTGAGTGGGAACGAGAAGGCTTGAATTACAAATTCTTTGCTGCCATTGTGAACTCTACTTTAAGTAGCGTAGTAGCATATAATGCCCTCGCATGTTTTTCGTGAAACTGGAATTCAAATTTGTCATAGAAGTAGGTTCTACTTCTACCTCAAATTGGAATTTGTTCGAATCAGTTTATTCTACTGACCGCTAGGGGCGCTCTACTTCGAATTTTGTTTTAAAACTTGAAAGTATGAATCAAAATGTAAACATATTGTATCAAAACAAACATTTTAATAAAAAAAACACACGTGGCAGTTGGGGGACTGCCGACAGAAGCTATGCTCCAACTTACTTTCGATTGTTTTTTAATATTTTTGAAACACAATGATTGACAATATATATAGTTATTTATTATTACTATTATTATTAACACATCAGGTATTATTTATTATTATTTTTCCACTAGCACGAATTTACCCCCCTATACTGCCGTATAACGTATTGTATGTTAAGAAAACATTTTAATTGGGTTAACAATGATATAAAAGCTTGCAAAAGCGAAATCCGGCACATTGTATTTAAAGTCATGTTTATTAAAGCTTTCTGAAATATTAATATGGTTGTAATCTGTGCTGGATTGATCCATGTTATTGATAACAGGTTAGCTACTTTTATTTCTACTAGTCCTGTAGAGGTGGCGCTGGTATATGATAAAGCTTATTCTGTTATGTTAATTTGTTTGCACTAGCTTCCAACCAACTAGCCTACAAACCTGTTGTGAGAGTGTTAATGTTATTTTGAAAGAGTTGAAAGATGAGCTTTATTTTCCGTGAAGTTTGACAAATTGCAATAACTACATGGTGATATAAAAGCTTGCAAAAGTGAAATCCGGCACATTGTATTTAAAGTCATGTTTATTAAAGCTTTCTGATATATTAATATGGTTGTAATCTGTGCTGGATTGATCCATGTTATTGATAACAGGTTAGCTACTTTTATTTCTACTAGTCGTGTAGAGGTGGCGCTGGTATATGATAAAGCTTATTCTGTTATGTTAAAAATAACGGTACTATCACCTCACGCATTTTCGTTATGCCATTTTTTCCCAGTTAACTCCGTCTCTCAAAGCCCGCTGTAAGAAGCATAGCTTCAATAATATTATCTGTAGAATCTGCCAATAACAATAATTTCACATATAATTATAATTTTTTATTACCAAGAATACAACACTGTCGCTGGCGTTCGAACAAATCAGCTGATGCAAATGTGAAATGTGTAGTTGTTTGTAGTAAGTGTAGTTCGCGCCAATTTTATTAATAAACAAAAGTTTAAAAAAAGCTGACATTTTTAGGTTTATCGAAACCGTCCAAGGCCATGACATATTTCTAAACATTTCTTTAGAAAAATTTGAAAACATTTCTAAAGAAAAATTTAAAAAAAATATTTCTATAGAAAAATTTTAAAACTTTTCTAAAGAAAAATTTTAAAACATTTCTATAGAAAAATTTGACAACTTTTTTATATAAAAATTTTAAAACTGTTCTATAGGAAAATTTGAAAAGTTTTCTAAAGAAAAACACTTAATACTTTTTGCTCCGGGTAGTGGTACAAATCTGAGGTCCGTGTCTCACATTTAATCTTTCTATTTTGTACTGTTTGCTTTTTCGTTTGTATTGCAATTCTCCATGGTTTTCAATCCCCAAATATGTATTCTGCTGTATAATGTAAACAATGTTGCCAGTCAGCTGTTTTTTCGAACTTATTCGAACAAATTTGTTGCTAGCATTGTGAACGCCTGTTGAATTTGTTGCTATCATTGTGATCGAGCCTTAAATCGACGTTCATAATTATTTTGCCTATTCAAAACTGACCTATCTGGATAGGTTGGAAAACGATATAAGTTTGCACAATGTGATGATAATAAGGGGTTTTCCAATTGAAAAAAAAAACACATTAATTGTTAAGGAAGTTCAAATGTTTTTTATTTAGTGTTAAGTACAATCGATACAATTAAGTTCTGAATAAAACGCCTTTCAAATGGCCTTCACGTCTTCATGTGACGTGAGCACTTTTCCAGTAAATCAAGTCGTATGTCACGTTGAATATTGACTTTTAAAGATTGAAGAGAGTCTAGTTTATTACTAAAGACCAATGACTTCAAATAACCCCACAAGAGATAGTCTAATGGTGTTAAATCACAACTTCTTGTAGGCCTTTCAATGTCCCAATTTCTTAAATAATCGAATCTCTTAACTTTTCTCGCAATATTTCGGTTGTTGTAGCGTGATGTGTGGCACGTAGCCCCGTCTAATTTGAACCAGATGTCAAGATCATCTTCTTCCAATTTCGGCTATAAAAAGTTGGTTATCATCGATCTATACCGCTCTCCATTGACAGTAACGGTGTTACCAGCTTCATTCGAAAGAAGTACGGACCGATGTTTCCACCTGACTAAAAACCATACCAAACTGTCAATTTAGGTGAATGTAATGGTTGTTCATGAATAATTTGTGGATTTTTTCGCACCGGCTTCGACAGTTTTGTTTATTTACTGCACCACTCAGATAAAAGTGAGCCACATCGGAGATGATGATTTTCTTAAAATAATCATTATCGTTTTCAAGTTGTTCCAAGACAAAATCAGCAAATTCATGACGTTTACGGTAGTGCAATGGCTTAAATCCTTGAGTGACGACAATTCTATAGAATGAAAGCCCAAATCCTTTCTCAAAATCAAAAACATTTGCTTGAACGGCGGCAATATTTTCCTTAATTCGAGCGGTTCTTTGTCTTATTGGCACTGGAATATTATGGCTGTGTGTTCATTGAAAATATTTCGGTCATGGTAAATTATGTTCAATTTATTTTTGGGTGGTGAAGATACAATTTCTATTTTGCTGTGTGAAATGGAAAATGAAAATTTTGATAGCTGAAAATTCATGTGCTTGGACTTTTTTGAAATTAACATAATTTTTAAAAAATATTTCGGTATTTTTATTCAAATTATAAACAAAATAAATAAATTGCGATTACGCCAAAGGATGTATGTTTATCAAATGGATATATGATATATCAAATGGACCGTACAATATACCACTCGTATGAGACAAAAACAAAATGCCTGTTGTTACTACCTACAACTACAACAACATCTGCTGCTATTACCATGTTCCAGTCAAAATTTAGACTTCTTGTCAAAAGTTTGTTTAGCCCTGGGGCTAATGATAATTTTGACAATAAATACTCACCAGGCTAATGTCAAAATTTTAGTCAATCAAAATTATTTGGTTCCATAAATACACAGCATATGTAAAGAAAATGTACGCTCGCAACTTGCAACAATTCGACGAATAGCGAGCTCAGGTGGACGATTATTGCGCCCAAAAAAATTTAATAATTTGTAAACGTTGATGAAATTGTAAACATTTCTGAATACAATGAAAACAAATTAGAGAGCATGTAATCTCGTGTAAGCTCAATATACTTAGTCCAACGTTTCTCCAATTTTTGTATCCCTTCCAAAAAATAGGATTTTTCGTTGGAGCTAAATCTCTTTCGATCGAGCCATTTCTTTAGGTTTGGAAATAGGATATAATCACTGGGGGCTAAATCCGGAGAATATGGCGGATGAGGTACAAATTCGTAGACCAATTCATGGAATTTTGCCATTGAGACTGCACACTAGGGTGATAACTTTTTTTAGACAACATTCTCCCCATGGCTTTTCTAATGGCAAATATTGTATTAATGATAAAAAAAACTATTTCAGTTCAATGTGGTAAAAAACCTTACGCACCGACAGCGATTTCTAAAATGCCTTTAATATATTTTTTTTAATAACAATTTTTTTAAAATATGTTTTATACATATGTAAGTATGTAAACAAATAATAACAATAAATGATTAAAAGTAGGTATTGTAAGATATAAACTTTAGGTTCAAAGTACGCGAAGTTTTACAGAGCTGATATATATCTTTTACTATTTTAATTCCACGTTTGATTCAAAACTTTAACGCGTTTGGTGCGTAACCTTTTTTAACGATAGCGAAAAACTAAAAACGCAGTTCTTAATATTTGTCCATGCCCTACACGATTTTGTCTGGGGAGATTTGACATTTGCAAAAAATGCAAAAAGTTATTACCCTAATTTTTTCTTGGCCATATTGGGTCTTTTTTTTACATCCTCCCTAAATCGTTCCAATAAGTTGGCATAATATTCGCCGTTTATTGTTTTTCCCTTTTGAATGTAATCGATATGGATCCCAAAAAACTCTTGCCATCACCTTATTGGCCGACAAACTTACCTTGGCCTTCTTCGGTTACAAACCGCCGTAAAAACTCCTTCGAATTGCGGTTAAACAACTCCAAACAATCCTTTGAAGTTGTCACACGAATACGTTTATGGTCAATTGAGAGCAAACGCGGCACCCATCTTGCAGACCACTTTTTTTAATCCCAACTGATCATTTAAAATCGAAACCACACTGTTGTCACACGAATACGTTTATGGTCAATTGAGAGCAAACCGGCACCCATCTTGCAGACCACTTTCTTACACCCAACTGATCATTTAAAATCGAAACCACACTGCCATATGAAATGCCTATGGCATCAACAATGTCACGCACTTTTACTCTTCGATCGGCCAACACCATATCGTTGATTTTTTCGATATTTTCGGGTGTATTGACCTCAATTGGCCGTCCATAACGTTCAGCGTCATTTGTACTTGTGCGACCACAACGAAAGTCAGTAAACCACTTTTCCCCCATTGAAATCTATGGTGCAGAGTCCCCATAGTATTTATGTTTCAAGCTTTTCCTTGGTTTGAATGACGGTTTTTTTTTTCGCAAAAAATAATGTTTAATGAGGACTAGAAATTCACTTTTTTCCATTTTTAAAAAAAATGCACGAGGTTGTATTTTTGGAACAGCTGTTAAACGCAAAGTAAATGACGGAACTTGCTCAAAATTTGACAGTAGTCTACTAACAGTTGCTACTTGATGGGAGCAGTGGTGCATTTCATATTACTACGAAGGAAGTTCGAAAAGTCACGGACTTATTGATCCGCCCTCGTATAATATTTTTTTCACTTTGCCATTCCATGGAAAAATTAAAATTTATTATTTTATTATTACTAAATGTTTGACTCAGTACAGTAGTACACACATAAAATATTAGAAAACAAACATAAGATGCCCAACCTTAGCCACAACGCTTTACAATTACATTATTAAACTTTTTTGTCCCAAAGGCACAGTTGATGTCTTCGTTGCAGCAATAGCAATTTAGTAGCTGGAGCATCGCAACGATGAACATTCAAAAAATGTTGTAGAACTTGCTTCATTGCAGCAACGATACAATCGAGGGGAGTAGGAAACTTTTCATTGTAGCAGTGCAAACCAACTAACGAAAATGTCGCATCCCTAGAATAATCGTTTTTATTTCAGTGCAATTCCCGGTATGCATTATGTACTCTTGTGGTGTAACCTAGTGGTCATAGCAAGTAATGTGGCTGAAGTTTTAAGCAATTAAATTTAGTGTAAGTCGGGGATCCGTGAATAAAAGATTAACAACACTTTCCAACCGTTGGTGAATTATTTTACACGCAGAGTTCCAACATCTGTAGATAATATCTGACATTTGTATACCCTCAACCATGGGGATGGGGGTATATACCATTTAATTCGTAAAAACATGCAACACATAGAAGGAGCCATATTACACCCTTAGTATCTTTGGACGAAATTCGTTTTAGTAGTTTTTAAGACGTTTGAGCCTAGTCCGTCTGGATGGCTGGCTGGTCAACACGATAACTGCCGTAAATCTTTATCGATCGACAAATTTTGTCAGTGACTATTATTTGTTAATACTGAGTTTTGGATTGAAAATGGGCGTTTTGACCACGACCCTTCGACACATTTACCACAAAATAATATTTTTTCAAACCTTTCTTCTGGTAGATGTGATTAGCTTCAACTCACACACCGGTTAATAATCTGTAAATGCCTACTTAACTTGACGAAATGGGCGAGATTGTCACGCCCATTCTAGCACCTCCCATACAAAACAGACTGCTCGTCCGGGATGTCAATAAGGCTTCACATTATCAAACGCAAAACACCGATTAAAATTATAGCGATTTTGCCACGCCCATTGTGGTACCTCACATAAAAAAGTTGTTTGGCCATCTGGGTGTTCGGTACGAGAAGTCCCGCAAAACCGAACCAATCTTAATGACATTTTGTACAAGACAATATTTAGTCAATTGCTACACTTTTATAGAAAATGAGCTGTGTTGCCGCACCCATTCTGGTACCTCCCATATAAAAGTTGGGCGGATGACCGGTTGATCGACATGATAACTCTCGTAAACTGCAAACGATCTTAATAAAATTCGGTACTAAGAAATATTTTTCTAAAAGCTACTGTGTAGACAATAACTGACTATTGTGCCACGCTCATTTTGGTACCTCCAATACAAAAGTTGGGCGTATTTGCGGTTTGCCGACTTGGTATCTCCAAATCATAACCGATCTTAATATAATTTGTACTGATCAAAATTTTGGCAACAACTTGCCATGCCCATTTTTGTATCTCGCATAAAAATATTGGGAGGGAAACTAACTACATAATTTGAGTATTCAATAATATTTAGCGCAATGCCAATCTGCTGTTGAATATGGTCACTTTTGAGTATGGGCGTTTTTTAACAGAACTCCCACGCAATGGATGACTTAGGGTGAGGGTATGATTACGTCGGTTCACCCGACTGAAGCTTATGTACTGGTTTTATTGAAAATAACTGACTCTGCGAAGTTCGTTCCGCCTAAGTTCGACTAAATTAATAATGTCCCCTCGAAAGGCGAGCCTCTCTATTGAAAGAATTGAACTCTTTGGAATTAAATTTAATTGAAAAACATTTTATTTACATGGACAATGGTTGTCACAAAGTTGACTGCAACGTCTTGTGTCAAACCACCTTGTTTGTTTTGTTGCCCAGTGCGTAAACAACCAATGCAGACGACTTTCCGAAAAGGTTTTCTTTGTGCGAAATGCAATGAAATTCGAGATTAAGGACACATACTTGGCACTGCGACATATTGATAGTCATGGCGAATGCGACTCAATCGGGAAACTGAATGCGGTTAAATTCGAACGGCAAGTCAATCGGTATCATCGGAATTCTTGGAATGAGAACTTCCTCGCTTTTGGTGGAATGGTGGATTGGATGACGTAGTTCATGAGGTTCAATGTATGGTTTTACCGAAATCAATGCCATGAAATGCACGTGTGTTATTATGTACTGCATTCTCCATCTGAAATCATTTACATATCATACTATTCATTATTATGTAACCCCAAAAATCTGAATTCTTGTCAACATTACATACATACATATATACCTTCACTTAATTGTGAATAAAAGCGAAACGCAATCATCGATTTTCTTGATCCATGTCGCATACAAAAATGTATTGAATGAAAATTATACAATGTCTTGTTGGCGTTACCCTTTGTTTCAACACCAATGTAACAATAAAAATAACAGCGGTTAACGCCACCTTCCTAGCATTTACCTTATGCTAGAGCCCTTAAGTAAACAATACCTTTTATGACCTTTTGACATTTCATTACTATGCAGAAAGGACATAAAACGAACCTTTTCTTAGGGGATCTAGCATAATGTCACTGTCGGTCAAATGCTCAAGGAATGAAAATATGTATTTGCATACATATTAAAAAAATAAATGAAAGAAGCGACATCCGTGAGACTGTCCAAAATTTATAATTAACAAAGAGTTGAACACCTGCTTGCAATGGAACACCTTTTACAATAAATTAATTGTCGTTTAGTTGAAAATGGGAAAAAACGTTTTTTGAAAATCATAAAATTCAATTGCAACTTTAGACCAATTTAAACAAATGAAATGTAAACAAAAAAATCCCCTAAAGTCCACTGAGGCTTTAACTCTAAAATCTGTAAAAGTTAAAGGAATAACTTAGTATTCAATAGTCAATTAGATGCTATCTCTGGGAAAATGTCAGCGGGGTGTATTATTGAAACAGAAATGCCTACATAAATTATTTAAGATTTTTTGAGAAAAAAATTGTACGCCTCCACATGATCCTTTGACCAGGACTAAGCACTTTTGCGGAATAAACCATGTGTCTAAAATTATTTTAGAGTTTGCGAATTTATCGTCGCAGTTTTTTAATGTATATTTATTTACAGATCTTTAGTTCAACTAAAATCGTACATACATAAAATTTGGGTAATAATCTAGACATCATAACGCGTCCAGTGAAACTATACGCAAAATCGAAATGCGTAAATTTACGGTTGTATTATGATACAAACTCTAATCGGTCATGCTTTTTCCATTAAATAATAAATTGATTTAACTGGCAACGCTGGAGATGAAAGAATAGAAATTTACGCACTGCTCAAACTTTCTGAATTTTGAAAGTATTTTAGAATACAGTCTTAAATTAATAAAAAACAAAATACGTAAATATAAATAGACTGTAAATCGGAAAATATAAAGTTTTCACGATTGCTGCTGATTGAATCACTTAATTCTGCAAATTATTTTGCGCAAACGTGTTTCTGTTGCTGCTTTGTTTTTGGTTTTGCTTTGTGCTTGCCTATTTGTTTTCGAAATACCTGGTGTAAGCTACGCTGTGTCAGGGGCAGTGATGCCAATTTAGCTCTTTTCGGGCTAGATTTATCACTTTTCGACCTTGCAAAACGCAAAAAAATTTCAATTGCGCTTTTTTGAAAAACAAAAACGCGTAATGTGCCCGCGTTTTAATTTTTTATTTAGCCCTGTAGCCCGTTTTCTAAAAAACACCGATTTTGCTAAAGTATGTTATTTTTGTTTTGTATTTTGGGCATTCCCTGTGTAATATGACATTTTTGTTGCTAATGGTATTGAACAACTGTTAATTTATATTGAGGCATTACTGAGAATGACGGGCGAAATATTTTCAAAACTATATTCATCTTCATTGACCACACCTGCTAAGTTTGCTTCTATTTTTGAATTGATTATCGTCCAAAAATATCTCAAGCTATGGGAAGCAGAATGCACTTTTAATCATGTAACGGGTTTTTCAATAGGAGCGCTACAAAAGATTTTTTAAATAACTCAAAACCGGTTTTAGATACCAATGAAATTCTTTATTCCTGTGAAAGTTCGTTCGATGCCATTATGTATGGAACTCGATTTCTTTTGCATGGCCACCACGGGCACGCTTGCAGAAGTCCAGACGCTGAACCCAATTTTCAACGATTTTCAAGCATAAATCGGCCGATACTGCTGCAATTTCACGTTCGATATTCGTACGAAGTTCATCAATCGTCGCTGGCTTGTTGGCATAGACCATAGACTTGACGTAGCCCCACAGGACATAATATAACGGCGTCAACTCGCATGCCCGAGGCGGCCAATCGACTAGGCCATTTCGTGAGATAACACGTTCACCAAAGTTGGTTTCCAATAAACTGATTGAGGCATTCGCTGTGTGGCTTGTGGCGCCGTCCTGTTGGAACCACATGTCCTCCAAGTCCATATTATCCAATTGGGGCCAAAAATATTCGGTTATCATTGAACGGTAGCGATTCGCATTCACAGTAATGTGCCGGTCTTGATCATCATGGAAGAGGTACGGCCCAATGACGCCGCCGGCCCATAAACCGCACCAAACCGTAATTTTTTCGGGATGCAATGATGACTCATGGATTACGTGTGGATTGCTGTCTGACCAATAACGCATAATTTGCTTATTGGCGAAGCCATTGAGCCAAAAATGAGCCTCATCGCTGATTGTTGAGGCCTATTAAAGTTGGCCTCTTAAAATTGAGGCCACTGACTCCAAACTTCGGTAGTAAATTTTAATAATTTCGACTAGTTGTTGGCTCGTATACCTTTCCAAGATGAAATGGCAAACCTTACTGAAGAGAAATGTCAAAAGAGCGGGAAAAAATATGGCGTCGTTTGCTGTCCCTATCGATTTACTTTTGTAGCATCTCTGTTGAAAAACCCTTTAGATGAAAGAGAAAAACAAAAACGTCAGACAATTGTGGTTCCGTCAAATCTGCACCCCAAACATTATTTTCTTCGGTTGATCATCTGAAAGGATTTTCCAAAAGCTAAAGTTACAATTTAATAATGTGAGATACCATGTGAGATACCAACGAATATGCCGTCGTTTAAATGACCAGCGGGGATTCGGTGGTTGGCGCGAAACCGAGAGTTAATATTTTCGATTACTGGCGCATAGATCATGCTGAATTCAGGCTTATTGCCACAGATCTGAGACTTATGGAAACCCCACAAGAAAAGGCTAATTTGCTGAAATGCACGTTGTCCTCTATGTGAGATAACCCTAAAATCGGTCGCGCAGAATGCCCATTGTATCATTAGCTGTGTATCAAGTAGCAATATCCTGTTGGAACCACATGTCGTGATCAATAGCGCCCTCATTTGACGGTTGTTTTCGTTATTTGGCGCGTTTTAGCACGTTTTTGGTAGTTCGATAGCGCGTTTTCATTCCTGCATTCCCACTGGTCAGGGGTTTTCTATGGCACAGCTGCTCGAAAAGCGACCGAGGAAATGATGTAGAATGAGAGGCCTGTAAAGACATACAGATTATACACCATGCAGCAAACTAAGTTTAAAAGTGTTTGATAGATACTAATGGCAGCTAAATTATGTTTGCATCGAACGAAAATACGAATTCCCTTTTATTTCTGTCCGTATTATGCCAACCAAAGAGTAAATTACCAAAGCAACTCGTCATGAAGAGGCATCGAAGAGAGTAATGGAGGCTCTTTAGTATTGCTCTGTGCCTATGTGTAGCAAAAATATTGCCAAACCCTCTGGTGGTGTTTCTCGGGGATCACACATTTTACTTGCGCAAGTCTGGAGTTTATGGGAGAGAGAGGAGAAGAGCTTCCGTTCCCTTCCCCTCTCTCTCCAATAAACTTCAGAATTGCTCAAGTAAAATTGCCGTGTGTGATCCCCGAGTTTGCTGCTTATCTGTGAAAAATGGTTCCATCTAAAAAGTTGCTCGGGGCTCTCTGATGGGGCGCGTGAAGTTTTGACAAAGAAATGCAGTGGGGTTGGTTGGAATTGTCGGGGATGTTCATCGTTCGTTATTGTTGGCCGGGAGGATGCTTTAGATAACCTCACAAAAAAGATGAAAGACTTGATTAAGTCTCTGCCTGTCATTGTGCAAACTGAAGTTGATCATGAAAGTTGTTGATGCAAATAAAAGGAAATATTAGGAGCATAATGCAGCGGTTTTATCTGAGCTAACTTCACTGAAAGCAGAAAACAATAAAATACGTCATCACCTTGCAAGGAATGACATTTTGGTGTCCAATTTGCCACCGAATGTTAAACCAAGTGAAATGGCTCTAAAAAAAACCAGAAGCGCTTGGAGTACGTCGGAACATATGTGACGTTAGTTCTGCATTCTGGCTTGGAAACAGGAAAACAATCATGTTGAATAAATTCTGATCTACAGCCAACAGAGATGAGGTCATGAAGAAGTATACGTCTTGTAAAAACTTAAAGCACTCTGCAGTGTTTACAACTGACATCGAAGCCAGGATATATCTTAACGATAATTTGTCACCTGAGGCTTTGAAAACGAAAACGCTTTGACGATCCTTACTTAAAGAGAAGAAAATAAAACGCTTCGAGTTAATACCTTCACCTGCCAAGGCCGTAATTAGCTGAATCCAACCTTATTAGAACTCAACGGGAACGGCGATCTGCTCAATCCATAACAGCGCAATCATCGAGTGATACGCCTATACTTGGAACTCCAACTTAGATGCATGCGAATGCCAACTAATTTGTTTAACATATTTCTGAACATTAGGTAGGGAGGGAGGGTGAGATTGAGGAGGGTATTCGTCATAGCGTTGCTTTGATGAATAATCTCCACACTGTCGTATTAATTGCTCTTTATACTTCTGTATATATTTCTCTTGTTTGTTTGAAAAATTAATTTTTTATATTGGAATATTAATTTAGCTGTAAGTTTTTTTCTAACGCACAATCTTATTTTCTTTGACTTCAGTTAATTTTATATGAGAAATTTTTAGTGATCGGTCCTTCATAAGCCGCTTTTGCTCAGGTGGATTGCGCAATATTAATATTGGCTTTTGTACTATTCAGTCCCTTAAACCAGGCACCAAATCTACCAAGTTTGTAAAGTCCGCTATATTAAAAGAACGATTTTTTTTAGAAATCGAAAATCGATTCTAGTCCTGAAATGGAGTTATGGAATTTTATATTACGGGATATGATTGAAATGTATTGTCATAGGGAGTCATTTTCCTATAATAAATAAAATCACGCTTTAATAGAAATCAGACGCAGGGAAAAATAAGATGGCCACAGCTTTGGCAAACTGTTTGGCGACAATGAACCACACAGCAGATTTTGACAATACGAGCATATTGGACATTGAGCGAAGAGAGAGAACGCGATTGACACTGGAGAGCTTGAGAATCCAACAGCAAATACACAAGACAATAAATGCCAAAGAAGACACTGACAACATCGGATATGCTTACTCCGCTGTGATAAAATGATAATACAGGGTGATTCAGGAAGTTCCGGACAAATTTCTCCAGCGTATTCCTTGGCTCATTTCATGAAGAAAAGTCCACTAGGACCATGTCCGAAAATGCAAGGGTGCGAAATGGCAGCGGGTTCAAAGTTTTTGGATTGGTGGTCGGAGGGTAGTAGGGTAAAGTTGCTAACTTCTGAGCCAGTTGTCTGATTTTGGAAAGGTCTTTAAGAGGCCTTTCAGAATCAATAAAAAAAGTAGAAAAAAGTCAATTTGCCGAGATACAGAGCTTTCGGAAAAAACGCTGCCCATTGTGATACCTGCAGTTTACTCTATTGCAACTATTGACTAGTCGTCTAGCCAATTCGCCCTTTCAATGAATTTGTCTATAAGACATACTGGAATATCCTGTTGGGCTACGGTGCTAACTAAATGTGTTCCGAATACCCTACTTCTCAGTCCTGCCAGAGCAGGGCAATCCAAGAGAAGGTGTTTCGTCGTTTCCTCGTCCTCTTCCATGCAGCATCTATGGAGAGTGGAGTTTCTATGTCCCAATCTTAGGGCGTGGTTTCCTAGTAGACAATGTCCCGTAAGTGTTCCTATCGTTGCGGATAACCTACCTCTCGGCAAGTTGTCCTTGAACATATTATCGGCGTGTCCGGAATGCACCGATATCATGACGCCACAATCTCTGATTCTCACCAGGGATGTAGCGGCTGCAGATTCGGCCATGATATCAGGATAGCACTAAGGGCAGTGCCTGACGTCGTGCCCATTGCCCCACTAGCGCTAATCAGTGCTGATCTTTGAATTTCCATCAACGAAATCAGAATTTATTTCTTTTGGAGGGACCTCCACCAAACTACGAAGCCATAGAGAAGTATTGGTCTGACTATTGTCGTATAAATCTACATGGTGATCTTAGGAGACAGTCCCCAGTGCTTTCCTATCACCCCTTTACAGCAGTTAAGAGCAACAGACGCCTTTTTCACCCTCTCCTCCACATTCGGTTTCCAAGACAGTTTTCTGTCGAGAATTATTCTCTTTTCCGTCAACTGTAATTGCACCCCATTAACTGACGGCAGTTCAAATGCAGGTATTTTATATTTCCGAGAGAACAATATAAGCTCGGTTTTAAGTGGGTTAAGTGATAGTCCGTTGGTAGCGGTCCAGTTAGAAATCAGACTAAGTATGCTGGTTGTGCGAATGCTTAGTAAATTGAGGTTTCTACCCGTACAGATGATAGTAATATCATCGGCATTCGGCTCGGTCCAATTCAGGAAGCAGTTCATTTACAGAAGTTAACCATAATAGTGGAGACAGAACTCTCCCCTGCGGTGTCCCCCTGTTAACGTTCCTAGCAATTGTAACACCACCGCATTCAGCTTTGACAGATCTATCCACCAGAACCTTCCCAATTAGGCGTGTCACTAAGCTGTCGACTCCTAGGTTCTGTAACGAATGTTATTGCAGGCTTCCTCGATGTCCAGGAAGGTGCCCAGAGCGAAGACCCTATTCTCAAGAGAGTATTATGCTGACTATACAGTGGAGAGCCGTCTCGGTTGACCTGCCCTTCGATAGTAGATTCTGTGGAAGATTACTTCGAACATGAATGTCCAGTAATCTTTCGAATGTGTTAAGAACAAAGGATGATAGACTGATTAGTCTAAAATCCTTTGGTTTGACATGAGAGCATTTGCACGCTTTCGGGACAAAAACCACTTTGGTTTGCTTCCAAATGCTAGGAATGACTACCAGCATAAGGCAGCCGCTGAAGATTGCCTCCAACCAGCTACAAGATAGGTATAGTGTCTCCTGTAGTAGCGCGGGCAGTAGCCCGCCAGGGCCGGCTGATTTATAAGGCTTAAAGCATCTAATCCATATCAGATTCTTTCTGCTCACTATTGAGCGAATTTTTTCTATGCTAGGTGAGTTTCCGCCTAACTCTTCTGGCTGATGACCAACACTCCTGTCATCGTTGGGAAAGGTAAAATTGTTACAAACAACTATTTTTGCCGGTAATATAATATTAAAATATACGAGTATTAATATATAAGTTTTATTAAAAATCATGAAAACTGGAATAGCGGTAAAGTGTTTAATTTTATTAAAAAAAAAATAAATGGTTTCCCATTACATCCCATGAAGGGACTGGGGAGAACTTCTCACAATCACTGAGCTGTGCGCTTTCTAGTTTTCACTCACCGATTGGGACCTACAGTTTTACACCGATTCCGAACGGTAATTTGAGAAGCTTTTTCATGGCTAGATACTCGATAGTGTCGCCGTCACTATGCGAGGTGACCGTCGTCGAAAGAAAATTTTTAGGTGGTCAGAGCCGGGTTCGAACCCAGGATCTCATGTACAAGAGCCGCGCACACTAACCATTGCACCACCGACGGCCACATTTTATTACTTTATCATAAAGCATATATCTTATGAATAAAACAAGACGTGGATCGTGAAAATCTAAGAATACCTTTTGATTTTATTCATTATTAAGAGAACGCATATAATTTTGACAAGAATTGTGATTTTTTGTTTTGAGTTTCATAATAGTGAGAATTTTTTATTTGAATTTTTTCAATCTTTAAAATCCTCCCCTATGTTTTGTCCAAAATATTAGATTGGAAACGTCGTAGAGTGTAACTCAAGTGTATTTTATGGCGCGGATTTGACAAAACCCTATTTCCTATTCTTCGGAAAAATTATTAGTGATGAATGATTTTTATGATTCTTATAGTAAAATAAATATAACTAATAAACAGTAGAATATTTATATTGACGACTGAATTCTCGTGAAATTCAAAGGGTGAAAACGAAATTAGTATTTGTGTGTTCATCCACCATTTGTCATTCAGCAAGTGTTTACGAACACGGGCCGCATTGCTAAAGTCTCTTTGTTTTCATAATCCATGACTTGTTTTATTCATAAGATATGTAACTTTGTGATAAAGTAATAAAATTCAAACTCTGTGTCCGCTTTTCGATGGATGACGATTTTCTAAAGAAAGTAAAAATTATTTTTTAACGAAATAACATAATTGTTTGATTACTCCGAAAATATTGATCAAATTACAATTTCTGAAATTTTCATAACTTTTTCAGAAACACTGCAAAACATACCTACGTCTTAAAATGTTTTGAACGAAGTTCCTTATCGCACGTTGCGGGATGGGGACTAAATGAAAAAAAATAAATAAAAATTTCTTTAACACTATTACGCTACAACCTTGTATTATAAACTATATTGGGCACTTTTGCTTCGGTTTGTGTCTAGACTAATAAATTTTGGGAAATTTTGTGTTTAATGGGACGTTTTCTAGGTGGAGCCTGTAACCAATATTTAGTATATATTGTAGTTTTGAACCCAATAAAAGGTAAATTTAGACAAGTTAAAGTGAAAGAAGTTTAAAAAAGTAAAATTTTCTTAAATAATATACTTTTCTTAAAAAAAGTAAATTTTCTCAAAAAAAAAAAACATATTAATATTCTTAAAAGAAGTAACTTTGCTTAAATAAAGTAATTTGTTTTAAACTAAGTACGTTTTCTCTAAAGAGTATCTTTTTTGTGAAACATAATAGCCGTATTCATGCAAACAAGAAAACCTAGAACTTTTGCTCAGCGTAAGTTTGCCCCGAAGCGTTTCATAAGGCACCAAATAAAGTTGCTCAGTGTATACATATATGCAGCAATTGTCAAAAAAGGCTGATAAAGTAAATAAACAAAGTAAAATTAAAAGTATATGCTTTACCTATTCCATTATTTTATTTTTTGTCACATAAACCAACAATCCTCTCTTTTTTCAAATCAAAAATATTGACATTGAAATGTCAAAAGTGTTCACGTTTCTTTTTCCAGGTTTGCACAGCAAATTTGCCTCGAAAACTTTCCACTTTTGTGCAAGTCGCTTTGTATGGGAAATTTGTTTGTTTTGACGTTTGCTGTGTAAGTTTACAATGTTTTCGAGTTTAAGAGGTTCTTTCGAGCTTTCAAGAAGACCACTACTAAGTCTTCTTGAGATAAGTACCTACCCTTATAAATGTACCTATTCTCGAACAAATTACAAATTCAACAAAAATTCCCATTTCGCAAAAAAAACAAAAACTCTTTAATCAAAAAAATACCTTCTTTTAAAAAAATACCTTTTCTTACAAAAATTCCTTTTCCTAAAACTAAAATAATACCTTTTCTTTTCTTGAGATAAGTAGCCCTTCTGAAAGTAAGTACATTTTCTTAAAAAAATAATCTTTTCCTAAAACAGTACCACTTCTTTAAAAAGTACCTATTCTTATGTTTTTAATAATTGTTCGGTGCAAGATCAATATCTATTAAAAAGATCTTTTCTATGAAAAAGTAAATTTTAATAGAAACATTAAAAAATTGAAATTGATTATTATGGTGGATGGTTTGGAATATAGATATTTCAATGCCCACCAAAGCATATCATTAGCTCCCTTCTCCACAAGTATTTAAGTATATCATCGCACATTATAGGGATAAACAAATCTAAACTAAGCGAGAATTGCCGAAACTCCTACTTGTGCGAAAATATCCGCAACAATACTTTGCCATAACCTTCAATGTTCACAAAATTTCTTTACCTGTTCTTAAAACAAGTACTTTTTTTCTTACAGAAAGTAATTCTTCTTAAAATAGTACCACCTTTTCTTAAAAAAGCATTAGCTTTTAATAAAAGAAGTACCATTATGTAAAAAGGACCTTTTCGGGAAAATATAATACATATTGTTACAAAAAGGACTTAAAAATAAACTTAAAATAATTTATGGGAATTATAGGGTTTTCAGTGATGTTGATTCTTATGGATTTTCGATCGATACTAATTCGCACATTTGAATTGCAGAATTGAGTTTGTATATACACGATTGATGATCAACCGATGCACGGTGGTCCCAATAACATATTTAACGCGAAAAAAGTCGTATTTTCGGATGGTAAAAATGTGAAAAATTTGCTTGGTAATTTATGTTTACAATATTGGCACTGCAGTATTGTGTTGAACACAAACAACTGTTTTTGTTTGTTTTTCATAAGAGATCAGTCAAGAATCTAGTGTGATTTGGAGAGGTTGTAAAATAAAGTGAAAGAATTTTCTTTATTGTATTTATACAATAGAGGTATGTAGTTTTTTAATTCTTGATGTGCCGTTGATCTAGTATTAAGTTTAGACAACAAAATGTATGAAAATTTAAATGTATTTGTTAATTGTGTAATTTGATCAGTATTGTAACTTGTGTTAGAGTTTTAAATGTGAATTTCACCAGCTTTCACTCCAATTGTTGTGTCGTCATCATATATAAAGTATGACTTATTAAATGTTAAATGTTTAAAGAACCATCTGCATATCTCATTTTTAGGTTGCAATGTCTATCACCAAAAGAGATTTGTTCAATGTTTGGTCGCTGAAAAGGACCAAAAGAAAAAAAATGATGCTGTTATAATATTTTCATCAAAAGTGGTGTAGAAAATGACGACTATAAAAATAAACTAAAACAAGCAGCTCGAAATTTCGATAGTAAATTGTCGAAAAAGTGGACACAGGCCGGCACATCGAACAAAGAATGTTTTTGAGTCTACTTATAAATGTTGGTTAGATGAATTGTTTGTCTTTCCTAGTAAAGCCTCATCGATGTTCGACGAAGAAGAAGACTCGTCGGATGGACCGTCAACATCCAAGCATGGACGACCTTCCAAAGTGTTTTTAGAAGGGGGCCAAAGAACGAAGCAATTGAAAGCGCAGTCCCTTGTGAACACTTGCTCTCCAGAAGTGTTAACATTTGCTGCTGCAAGTAGTCTTTATAAAGCAGGCAAAAGAGTTTCTGCAGGCGTTATTAGAACTATAGATGTTTCTCCAAAACGGCCAGTAAAAAGATTGCTAGGTACACCATCTAAAGAACTCATACCGTATAGCAGTGAAGAAGCACTGGCAATGTACATTGAGGGCAAATACTCAAAAAGTTATTATGTTTCTCTGCGCGCGGGTGCCTAAAAACGTACTGCAGATATATATCCATCTTATAAGAAACTTTTGGTTGCCAAAAAATATTGTTACCCAAGCAATGGAATAAAGATTTCAGAAGCAACTGCTGAAGTGGCTTTGCAAAGTTTGGTTGACCATGAGACAAATAGGATAATAAAGGTACAAAGAGAAAATCTGGAAGTATTTACATGTTCGTCGTTAATGTTAACATATATGTAAATAGGGATGTGATGGTAGCAGCGGTCACTCAACATACAAGCAACCGTTCACAGAGCATGCTATGCAAACAGATCAGCAATTATTTGCAGTGTGTTTAGTACCATTGGAGCTAAAAAATGATGACAAAGTTATATGGCAAAATCCACGGCCTTCTTCTACGCGCTTTTGCAGACCCATTAAACTTACATTTCAAAAGGAAAGTACATCATTAATTAATGAGGAAATTGATGTAATACAATCTCTAATAGCTGCGATTGTTCCAACTGTAATCCAGGGTCGCGACAACATAATAATTGTAAACCATCGTTTCTTTTTGACTATCATCGATGGTAAAGTTTTTTCAACTATTGCAAATTTGTCGCCTCAAAGATGTGGAATTTGTGGAGCACCACCTAGTTCTATGAATGACTTAAACAAAATTAAAGAGTTGAAACCGAATGAAAGCCTTTACGAGTATGGACTCTCCACTCTACATGCTTGGATAAGGAGCTTAGAGTGCATTTTGCACATTGCGTGTGCAAACTTGAAATACAAAAATGGAAAGCTCAGGGAGAATCGGAAAAGGCCTTAATTAAGGCAAGGAAAACAATGATTATTGATAGAATGAAAACAGATATGAACTTGCTGGTCGACATACCAAAGCCAGGTCACGGCACTACAAATAATGGCAACATCGCCAGAATATTTTTCCAGGAACCACGTTTAGCTTCACAAATAACTGGCGTTGACGAGAATTTAATTAGAAGACTTGGCGTCATTTTACGATGTATGGCATCCGGTTATGCAATTAATGCAGAATTGTTTCGAGCGTATGCTTTCGCAACAGCGGAATTATACGTGGAATTGTAGCCGTGGTATTGGATGCCATCAAGTGTCCACAAAATATTGATTCATGGAGCAGACATTATTGAAAAAGCTGCCCTGCCCATTGGAATGCTATCCGAGGAAGCGCTTGAATCTCGCAACAAAGATTTTAGATATGTTCGAGAACATCATACTCGAAAAATGTCACGGGAAAGTAACATGCAAGATCTATTTAACAATATGCTTTTTTCATCGGATCCATACATTTCTTCTCTTTCAACAAAGCCGACGAATAGAGATATAGAAACATTATGCCCTGACTCAATTGCTTTGCTTTCTGGTACTTCTATTTTGAATCTGCAAAACGATTCAGATGACGAAACCGATTCTGAAACAAATGCCGATGAATATACATTTACATACAATAAGAATGTTAGTTATTTTAAATAAAAAACAAACATCTGAAAACACAACAATATTTCTTTTTGTGTATTATTTGACTATTTGTTACTTTTTTGAGTTCACGGTAAATATTTTAATATTTTGACTAAACAAAAACACTAATCAACACATAATATTATCAATTATCATAATATTGCAGTTTTTATGTCAGTAAATTTTATATGAAAAGTGCCACACCCATTCAATCGAATCCGCCCATTTTTGGTGAGAGATCGTGCCATACTAATACTATACTTTTATGCTTCTAGGTACTTTTAAAAAAGAGCTATGACTTTTTTCGTGCTATATTTCTCATTGGGACCACTGTGCGATGGTATCAATTCAGGCACAGTAGTTAGGCATCTTATGATGAACTTGACACGGAGTTGGAAACTAGTTATGCCAGTGAGAGAGTGTTGAACTGAATTGCCTATAGTTTCCAACAAAAACTAACCATTTTTCAATTCGAAAAATGTTCATGACTTGTAAGTTTGTAGTATGAATTTCTCATATATTAACCAAAAAACTTAAAAAAAGTACATTCCATAAAAAGAAAAATTTCTCCAAAAAAGTTTATCATTTTATAAAAAGTATCTTTTCTTAAAGATAGATTTAAATTATCGTCTTTTTCAACACGCGCCTTGGGCGTGTTGGAACTAACTAGTACATAATATATAGCGAATGGAACTTCGTTCCAACCGGGTGTCCCCAGACACCTCAAATATTTTTTTTGTTCTATATGGTCTGACCACTTGTTCCAAAAATTGTGTCTATATAATTCATTTATCAGGTTTTGTTTGAAATTTTATTAATTTCTTTATTTTGTTATTTAGCTCTTTTTTACTTTTTCCTCTTTTTTAGAACATTTAGCCTTTTCGACAGCCTCTGGCAACATTGGGCCCAATCATCCACAAAAATTTCCAATTTGACTTCTTCTTAAAACAATTTTCTGTTAATTATTATTTTTAATAGAACAAATAACCTGAACCATTAAACCATGATAAATTTTCAGTTGAATAAACAATTCACAAAGAAACCAAAAAGTTATTCACACCAAACTTTCACCGCGCTGCAAAAACGTAGTCCTGCCCTTTAAATTTGCTGTAGTGTTGTTATTTATACACACTATGTACTTCAAAAATAGCTTTATTTTTTTCACAATAATAATAGCGAGAAAACTAAATTATGCCATAAGATCGCCATTTGGGAACAATGTGCATTGTTCCTTTTTAAATGTCCTTAGTTGAACCCTTCGTAGTTAATTAGTTTTCACGATTTCTGCCCTGTTACTCATACATACATTTTGTACACTACTTAGCTTAATTTTAGATCAAGTACCTTCAATGATAAAGCCCTTAAATTTGATGACAAGCGACAATTATTGGATAAGCTTAAGATGCTTTTGCTAAAAAATAATCAAATTACCTAGAAGTTTCGTGTAATGGGAAATCTTAGATGAAAAGGTCACTTAAATGTGTTTGCCTTAACACTTCAACCCTTTTTAGGGAATATTACGGGGTAACACTTACTTATATATGACTACTAAAGTGACTCGTTTATAACTTTTTCAGATTTGATAATACATTTTACACGCTGGATCCTTGGGCTATACAATGTTTTAACACTTGTTGTTGACCTTTCAAAATGTTATGAGTTTAATTTTAGCATCAGCTTCAGGTCATGAGAATAAAAAGAGAACAACGTCTTTCAATCACATCTTATTTTTAAATAAATATTTTTCACGGATTTTGTGAGGTTACAAAAAGTATTCCCCCAGATATTACTGCAATCATGTAACATCTTCATTTCACAGCATGCGTTATGTTTAGGATATTTAGTATCCAAAATTCAGATCTATTTTTAATTTTGTTGATTTGTATGTATTTATTTATGCTTTACTTACTTACTTATCCCGTCTCGGACAACCACGGGGGGTCAGGGACATTACAAAACGAAGATAACATATTTCGCCAACCAGTTCGATCTTTTGCTTTATTTCTCCAGTTGGCAATACCCAGTGTTCGCACGGATTCGTCAACCTGATTCCTCCAGTGGAGTCTTGGTCTTCCTATTTTTCGTCTTCCTTCGAGTTCGGTTTCGAAACCCCTTCGTGCTGGTTCGTCTTCATCCTTTCTACTGACATGGCCTAGCCAGCGCAATCGCGTTATTTTGATCCACTTAACTATGTCAATGTCAGGGTAAAGCTCATACAGCTCATGCTTCATGCGTCGCCGATACTCGCCGTTGTGCACGAAATTGTTCGGGGTATTTTTCTCTCGAAGACTCCTATAGATGTTTCGTCTGCTTGCGATTCTGCGCCATAAAGCAAGGCAGGTTGAATGAGGGTCTGTTACATCTGGATTTTTCTTACTCGAGAGAGGGCTTTATCTCTAAAGTGCTTGCTTAGCCCAAAATAACATATATTCTCATGCACAATTCGCCGCTTGATCTCAAGGCTGACGTTGTTGTTTTTGTTCACGGCAGATCCGAGGTATATAAATTCGTCCACCACCTCGAAATTATAACGGTTATCAACGTTCACGCTTTGGTCTAATAGCGTGGAGGCCTTGTTCCTTGAATCCATTAATTTTGTCTTGTCCTCATTTACCGTCAGACCCACTTTTGCTGACTCCTTCCCAATTCTCGAAAAAACCTCTCTTTAATTGTGCGCCCAGTGATATCTGCTTAGTTTCGAAAGGTTCGGTAAGATCCTTACCAAGTTACACTGCGGTTTGGTGTTCGTCAAGGTCATATCGCAAAGGCGTATGAGTTTTGCAGGAATACCAAGCTCAGAGATATCAGGCTATCGAAGGCCACCTTATAGTCTACAAATAGATGATAGGTGTCGATTTGTTTTCCGTGGGTCTTCTCCAGGAATTGGCGTAGCGTGAAAATCTGGTCAGTTGTCGATTTTCCAGGCCTAAAGCCGCACTGGTATGGTCCAATCAGGTCAGCGATAATTGGTTGTAGTCTTTCGCACATTATACTTGATAGAACCTTATGTAACCTTATATGCTACTCGGGTCACCTTTTTTAAATATGGGACATAGTACACTGAGACTCCAATCGCCGGGCATGCATTCATCTAACCATATTTTTCTAATGAGCTGATGCATGCACCTTATCAGCTATCGCCGCGTGCCTTAAACAGCTCCGCCGGTAATTCATCGGCTCCTGCGGCTCTGTTGTTCTTAAGCCGGGCAGTAGCTGTTCTGACTTCGTCTGGGTTAGGAGGAGGGCAATCGACGTCGTCGTCCATATTGTGATCCATTGTCCCAACGTCATGGAATATCTCAGGTACCAGTAGCGCTGAGAAATGATCTCTCCATATTCCCAACATGCTTTATTATACTGAATGTCAGCGTACTAATTGCAGCAAATGTTAAATATTGTAAGGCAGCTCGCGTTGATTTTTAGTACAATAGACGAAGTAACGAAATAAAAGCCCAATTTGAAATAAAGACCTAAAAATTAAATAAAGCCCCAAATATCGTTCTCGGTTTCTCCTATACAAACGTTTGGGATTGAATTTAATTTTGGTCATAGAGCCGTAAAAATTCATATTAACCGAAAAAATCGGTCGTCTAAATTTTTACGACTCCAATTCCGACTTCGGACTAAACAAAGTAGTTGCGGCGGACATTGATGCAAGTCAAAAATTGTTTCAAATCAGATGCTGATGGTCTATGTGAAAATTTGTTTAAAAAGTGAGCATCTTCTATTACGGCGGCACTCACGCATATTTTTAATATATCCCTTAGTGAAGGCGTTGTTATTGAGCGATGGTAGTCTGCTACAATCACACCAATTTTTAAGGATGGGAGAAGGGATGATGTAACTTGTTACAGACCGATCTCAAAGTTAACCAGTGTGTCCAAAATTTTTGAACATGTTGTTTATAAACGTTTGTATTTTGTCACAAAGTCATTTATTTCCCTGAATCAGCATGCGTTTTTTACTGGTAGATCAACTTTAACAAATCTAACTATATTTACTGAATATTGTATTTCGGCCTTTGAACAAGGAAGTCAAGTAGAGGCAATCTACACGGATTTTGCTAAAGCTTTCGCCAGAGTGTCCCACAGTATTCTCCTTTCTAAGCTGGACCATATGGGTTTTCATTCTACTTTGTTATTGTGGTTAAAGCCATATTTTTCTGGTAGGGTCTGTAGAGTAGCTATTGAAGGGTTTCAATCTACTCCATATTTGCAAACATCTGGTGTTCCTCAGGTTAGCATCTTAGGACCACTTTATAAACGACATTTCTTTATGTTTCTCTAAATCTAAATTTCTTTTAAATGCTGATGATTTAAAAAATATATCTAAAACCGGACTCACTGCGGGATGCTCTTGATCTGCTAATTCACTTAGAACACTTAAATGAGTGGTGTCTGTTGAATGACCTTCCTTTAAATCTCTCGAAATTTGTACAAGTTTCTTATTTTAGGTCTCATTATCCAATTCAGTTTGATTTCAAAATAGGATAACATATCTTGAAATCTGTAAAATCTACCCTTGATTTTGGTGTTGTTTTTGACTCATCCTTATCTTTCATTCAGCATATAGATTATATTATTCCTAAAGCATATAGAGTGCTTGGATTCATCAGAAGAAATTGTTCTGAATTTTCCGATCCTAACACACTCAAATTGATTTATGTCTCATTTGTCAGATCGAAGTTGGAATATGCTTCTGTTATTTGGTGTCCCCATAGTGACATTCATGTTGCTTATGTGGAAAAGGTTCAGGAAAAATTTATGAAGTTTGTTGTTTCTTTTGTACGGATGGTAAATCCATTCATACTTCTGAAATAAAATGTTCAACGTTGGGGTTGGCTTCTTTGGAATTTCTGAGGAAATTCCAGTCTGTTATGCTTGTTTTTGATATTATTAATGGTGGTATTGACTGCCCAGATCTGCTTTCTTTAATTCCATTTAATGTTTCTCCTAGAAGTCTTAGATATAATGACATTTTTAATGTGCCTTGCCACTATACTAATTATGGGCTTGGCACGAGCTTTAATCTATATTAATGCTATTAATGTTAATCAGCAGAAGAAATCAAACCCACAAATAGAGTTTTGCATATCCAAATATTGTTTCAAAAACGTTTGCTTCAAATTTTAGATTCAATTTTTATTACAATAAATTGTATAAGTACGAGGGTTGCATTTTATGTTTCGGGATTAGAGAACAAAAACAAATATTAATCATAGTAAATCACTTTATTGTTTTTCAAAATATTCCCCATGAAGATTTATACACTTTTGCATGCGATTGAACCAATTGTCGAAACACTTTTGCCACTCTGATTGAGGTATCTCCAACACATGCATTCGGAATGCCGCAACCGCTTCTTCAGGTGTCGAAAAGTTGACCTCTCAGTTTGTTTTTTACGTACGGGAATAAAAAGAAGTCATTCGGTGCCAAGTCAGAACTATACGGCGGATGACCCATCAACTTGATGTTTTGGGTGCTCAAAAATGCAGTTGTTTCAGCCGATGTGTGAGAGCTCGCATTGTCGTGGTGAAGAGTGATCCGTCTTCGGCAGTTGATTTTCCTGATTTCTTGGAAGACAACTGGCAAACAAATGGTTGTGTACCACTCAGAATTCACTGTTCTGCGTTGTTCTAGTGGTACGGTTGCGATATGTCCCGTTTTTCCGAAAAAACAGGCGCTGTTTAGTGCGGTTTATGGGCCAGGGGCATCATAAGACCACATTTATTCAAAGACGATGATGGTTGCAACGTTACGGTCTATGGAGTAAGATACCGTTCGTTGATCACACACGTTTTGCCAAAGTGGAAGAATTGGAATTGTTTGACATGTGATTTCAACACGATGGTGCCATCTGCCATACTTCACACGATAAGTTTAAGCAGTTGAGAGGCGAATTTGGTGAGCAATTAATCTCAAGTGGTAGCAAGACTTTTTTTGTGGAGGCACCTATAGACTCTCGTCTATAAGGACGACATTACACGTGGTATTGGTAAGATACCGGTCGAAATTTGGAAAAGGTGTGCCAAAATTGGCCAAAAATGGGTCGCGTAGCCGCCGCCAACGTTTGTATAAACTAATCTTTAAAAAATAAATGGATGGGATTAATTTATTGATTCAAATATATATTTTATTCCCTTGTACAGTCTTTCTGAATTTTCTTCAATTTTGAGAAACCAAATGGCAAGAAAATCACCCATTACTAAATTGGGTACTATTGAACCAAAGCACAGTTTTCGATTTTAATAAAAAAGCGATGAAAATCAAAATCTTTTATCGTTCAAAATCAACCTTTTTTTTATTTTTTTTATTAATTTAGATAAGTTCACCATGTCAAAACAATAATTGGTATAAAAATCAGATATTTTTGACGTAGAATACGTCTTACCTTACGGTATGAGGAGTCATGTCAGGTTTTTATTGTTGTAATCTTTATTTCATTGAATTTGAGGAAACGGCTAGATGAATTTTTTTAAATTTTTTTTTGTAGATAAATGAAGATGTTATCTTTCGTTTGATATACATTTCATATTGGTTGATATATTTCTAGTATTTTAATTTCTCAAATGAAAATTGTTTAAACACATACACTCAAACATATGTGTGGTGTTTGGTTGAGTGTTTTTGGTTGCTCAACATTGCTTAGGAACATGTATCTAGTAAAAAGTGAAACGAACAGCAAGCTAATGTTGCTTGGCAACATGTATCTAGTAAAAAGTGAAACAAACAGTAAGCTAACGTAATAAAGCTTTTTTGCGAAAGCTTCAATAAAGCTGTTGTAACATTAATTTTTTATTGTAAAGCGTAAAGCTTTCACACAACGCTCGAATGCTAATGCGAAGACTCGATAAGGTAAACCTTTTTTAATATTAGGGCGGCCCTCTCAACATT